>OZ037938.1:18542205-19742205 GCA_964035585.1 Polytrichum formosum
TGTGATTTATTGAATGGAAAAGTGGCCTTCGGAGGCGTGACCATTGGTTGTGAAACCATATGAAACCACTAGGGTTGGAAGCACAAATTTGTGATTTATTGAATGAAAGTGGCCTTCGGAGGCGTGACATTGGTTGTGAAACCATATGAACCACGAAGGTTGAAGACAAATATGTGATTTGATGAATGAAAGTGGTTTTCGGATGCGTGTGGGTTGTGAAACCATATGAAACCACTAGGGTTGAAGCACAAATTTGTGATTTATTGAATGAAAGTGGCCTTCGGAGGCGTGACATTGGTTGTGAAACCATATGAACCACTAGGGTTGAAGCACAAATTTGTGATTTATTGAATGAAAGTGGCCTTCGGAGGCGTGACATTGGTTGTGAAACCATATGAACCACTAGGGTTGAAGCACAAATTTGTGATTTATTGAATGAAAGTGGCCTTCGGAGGCGTGACATTGGTTGTGAAACCATATGAACCACGAAGGTTGAAGACAAATATGTGATTTATTGAATGAAAGTGGCCTTCTGATGCGTGTGGATTGTGAAACCATATGAACCACTAGGGTTGAAGCACAAATTTGTGATTTATTGAATGAAAGTGCCCTTCGGAGGCGTGACATTGGTTGTGAAACCATATGAACCACGAAGGTTGAAGACAATATGTGATTTGATGAATGAAAGTGGTTTCGGATGCGTGTGGGTTGTGAAACCATATGAACCACTAGGGTTGAAGCACAAATTT
Source organism: Polytrichum formosum (assembly GCA_964035585.1). Taxonomy (NCBI): domain Eukaryota; kingdom Viridiplantae; phylum Streptophyta; class Polytrichopsida; order Polytrichales; family Polytrichaceae; genus Polytrichum; species Polytrichum formosum. The sequence goes on from OZ037938.1 coordinate 18,542,955, forward strand.
GTGATTTATTGAATGAAAGTGGCCTTCGGAGGCGTGACATTGGTTGTGAAACCATATGAACCACTAGGGTTGAAGCACAAATTTGTGATTTATTGAATGAAAGTGGCCTTCGGAGGCGTGACATTGGTTGTGAAACCATATGAACCACTAGGGTTGAAGCACAAATTTGTGATTTATTGAATGAAAGTGGCCTTCGGAGGCGTGACATTGGTTGTGAAACCATATGAACCACGAAGGTTGAAGACAAATATGTGATTTATTGAATGAAAGTGGCCTTCTGATGCGTGTGGATTGTGAAACCATATGAACCACTAGGGTTGAAGCACAAATTTGTGATTTATTGAATGAAAGTGCCCTTCGGAGGCGTGACATTGGTTGTGAAACCATATGAACCACGAAGGTTGAAGACAAATATGTGATTTGATGAATGAAAGTGGCTTTCGGATGCGTGTGGGTGTGAAACCATATGAACCACTAGGGTTGAAGCACAAATTTGTGATTTATTGAATGAAAGTGGCCTTCGGAGGCGTGACATTGGTTGTGAAACCATATGAAACCACTAGGGTTGAAGGCACAAATTTGTGATTTATTGAATGAAAGTGGCCTTCGGAGGCGTGACATTGGTTGTGAAACCATATGAACCACGAAGGTTGAAGACAAATATGTGATTTATTGAATGAAAGTGGCCTTCTGATGCGTGTGGATTGTGAAACCATATGAACCACTAGGGTTGAAGCACAAATTTGTGATTTATTGAATGAAAGTGCCCTTCGGAGGCGTGACATTGGTTGTGAAACCATATGAACCACGAAGGTTGAAGACAAATATGTGATTTGATGAATGAAAGTGGTTTTCGGATGCGTGTGGGTTGTGAAACCATATGAACCACTAGGGTTGAAGCACAAATTTGTGATTTATTGAATGAAAGTGGCCTTCGGAGGCGTGACATTGGTTGTGAAACCATATGAACCACTAGGGTTGAAGCACAAATTTGTGATTTATTGAATGAAAGTGGCCTTCGGAGGCGTGACATTGGTTGTGAAACCATATGAACCACTAGGGTTGAAGCACAAATTTGTGATTTATTGAATGAAAGTGGCCTTCGGAGGCGTGACATTGGTTGTGAAACCATATGAACCACGAAGGTTGAAGACAAATATGTGATTTATTGAATGAAAGTGGCCTTCTGATGCGTGTGGATTGTGAAACCATATGAACCACTAGGGTTGAAGCACAAATTTGTGATTTATTGAATGAAAGTGCCCTTCGGAGGCGTGACATTGGTTGTGAAACCATATGAACCACGAAGGTTGAAGACAAATATGTGATTTGATGAATGAAAGTGGTTTTTCGGATGCGTGTGGGTTGTGAAACCATATGAACCACTAGGGTTGAAGCACAAATTTGTGATTTATTGAATGAAAGTGGCCTTCGGAGGCGTGACATTGGTTGTGAAACCATATGAACCACTAGGGTTGAAGCACAAATTTGTGATTTATTGAATGAAAGTGGCCTTCGGAGGCGTGACATTGGTTGTGAAACCATATGAACCACTAGGGTTGAAGCACAAATTTGTGATTTATTGAATGAAAGTGGCCTTCGGAGGCGTGACATTGTTGTGAAACCATATGAACCACGAAGGTTGAAGGACAAATATGTGATTTATTGAATGAAAGTGGCCTTCTGATGCGTGTGGATTGTGAAAACCATATGAACCACTAGGGTTGAAGCACAAATTTGTGATTTATTGAATGAAAGTGGCCTTCGGAGGCGTGACATTGGTTGTGAAACCATATGAACCACGAAGGTTGAAGACAAATATGTGATTTGATGAATGAAAGTGGCTTTCGGATGCGTGTGGGTTGTGAAACCATATGAACCACTAGGGTTGAAGCACAAATTTGTGATTTATTGAATGAAAGTTGGCCTTCGGAGGCGTGACATTGGTTGTGAAACCATATGAACCACTAGGGTTGAAGCACAAATTTGTGATTTATTGAATGAAAGTGGCCTTCGGAGGCGTGACATTGGTTGTGAAACCATATGAACCACGAAGGTTGAAGACAAATATGTGATTTGATGAATGAAAGTGGTTTTCGGATGCGTGTGGGTTGTGAAACCATATGAACCACTAGGGTTGAAGCACAAATTTGTGATTTATTGAATGAAAGTGGCCTTCGGAGGCGTGACATTGGTTGTGAAACCATATGAACCACTAGGGTTGAAGCACAAATTTGTGATTTATTGAATGAAAGTGGCCTTCGGAGGCGTGACATTGGTTGTGAAACCATATGAACCACTAGGGTTGAAGCACAAATTTGTGATTTATTGAATGAAAGTGGCCTTCGGAGGCGTGACATTGGTTGTGAAACCATATGAACCACGAAGGTTGAAGACAAATATGTGATTTATTGAATGAAAGTGGCCTTCTGATGCGTGTGGATTGTGAAACCATATGAACCACTAGGGTTGAAGCACAAATTTGTGATTTATTGAATGAAAGTGGCCTTCGGAGGCGTGACATTGGTTGTGAAACCATATGAACCACGAAGGTTGAAGACAAATATGTGATTTGATGAATGAAAGTGGTTTTCGGATGCGTGTGGGTTGTGAAACCATATGAACCACTAGGGTTGAAGCACAAATTTGTGATTTATTGAATGAAAGTGGCCTTCGGAGGCGTGACATTGGTTGTGAAACCATATGAACCACTAGGGTTGAAGCACAAATTTGTGATTTATTGAATGAAAGTGGCCTTCGGAGGCGTGACATTGGTTGTGAAACCATATGAACCACTAGGGTTGAAGCACAAATTTGTGATTTATTGAATGAAAGTGGCCTTCGGAGGCGTGACATTGGTTGTGAAACCATATGAACCACGAAGGTTGAAGACAAATATGTGATTTATTGAATGAAAGTGGCCTTCTGATGCGTGTGGATTGTGAAACCATATGAACCACTAGGGTTGAAGCACAAATTTGTGATTTATTGAATGAAAGTGCCCTTCGGAGGCGTGACATTGGTTGTGAAACCATATGAACCACGAAGGTTGAAGACAAATATGTGATTTGATGAATGAAAGTGGCTTTCGGATGCGTGTGGGTTGTGAAACCATATGAACCACTAGGGTTGAAGCACAAATTTGTGATTTATTGAATGAAAGTGGCCTTCGGAGGCGTGACATTGGTTGTGAAACCATATGAACCACTAGGGTTGAAGCACAAATTTGTGATTTATTGAATGAAAGTGGCCTTCGGAGGCGTGACATTGGTTGTGAAACCATATGAACCACGAAGGTTGAAGACAAATATGTGATTTGATGAATGAAAGTGGTTTTCGGATGCGTGTGGGTTGTGAAACCATATGAACCACTAGGGTTGAAGCACAAATTTGTGATTTATTGAATGAAAGTGGCCTTCGGAGGCGTGACATTGGTTGTGAAACCATATGAACCACTAGGGTTGAAGCACAAATTTGTGATTTATTGAATGAAAGTGGCCTTCGGAGGCGTGACATTGGTTGTGAAACCATATGAACCACGAAGGTTGAAGACAAATATGTGATTTATTGAATGAAAGTGGCCTTCTGATGCGTGTGGATTGTGAAACCATATGAACCACTAGGGTTGAAGCACAAATTTGTGATTTATTGAATGAAAGTGGCCTTCGGAGGCGTGACATTGGTTGTGAAACCATATGAACCACGAAGGTTGAAGACAAATATGTGATTTGATGAATGAAAGTGGTTTTCGGATGCGTGTGGGTTGTGAAACCATATGAACCACTAGGGTTGAAGCACAAATTTGTGATTTATTGAATGAAAGTGGCCTTCGGAGGCGTGACATTGGTTGTGAAACCATATGAACCACTAGGGTTGAAGCACAAATTTGTGATTTATTGAATGAAAGTGGCCTTCGGAGGCGTGACATTGGTTGTGAAACCATATGAACCACTAGGGTTGAAGCACAAATTTGTGATTTATTGAATGAAAGTGGCCTTCGGAGGCGTGACATTGGTTGTGAAACCATATGAACCACGAAGGTTGAAGACAAATATGTGATTTATTGAATGAAAGTGGCCTTCTGATGCGTGTGGATTGTGAAACCATATGAACCACTAGGGTTGAAGCACAAATTTGTGATTTATTGAATGAAAGTGCCCTTCGGAGGCGTGACATTGGTTGTGAAACCATATGAACCACGAAGGTTGAAGACAAATATGTGATTTGATGAATGAAAGTGGCTTTCGGATGCGTGTGGGTTGTGAAACCATATGAACCACTAGGGTTGAAGCACAAATTTGTGATTTATTGAATGAAAGTGGCCTTCGGAGGCGTGACATTGGTTGTGAAACCATATGAACCACTAGGGTTGAAGCACAAATTTGTGATTTATTGAATGAAAGTGGCCTTCGGAGGCGTGACATTGGTTGTGAAACCATATGAACCACGAAGGTTGAAGACAAATATGTGATTTATTGAATGAAAGTGGCCTTCTGATGCGTGTGGATTGTGAAACCATATGAACCACTAGGGTTGAAGCACAAATTTGTGATTTATTGAATGAAAGTGGCCTTCGGAGGCGTGACATTGGTTGTGAAACCATATGAACCACGAAGGTTGAAGACAAATATGTGATTTATTGAATGAAAGTGGCCTTCTGATGCGTGTGGATTGTGAAACCATATGAACCACTAGGGTTGAAGCACAAATTTGTGATTTATTGAATGAAAGTGGCCTTCGGAGGCGTGACATTGGTTGTGAAACCATATGAACCACTAGGGTTGAAGCACAAATTTGTGATTTATTGAATGAAAGTGGCCTTCGGAGGCGTGACATTGGTTGTGAAACCATATGAACCACTAGGGTTGAAGCACAAATTTGTGATTTATTGAATGAAAGTGGCCTTCGGAGGCGTGACATTGGTTGTGAAACCATATGAACCACGAAGGTTGAAGACAAATATGTGATTTATTGAATGAAAGTGGCCTTCTGATGCGTGTGGATTGTGAAACCATATGAACCACTAGGGTTGAAGCACAAATTTGTGATTTATTGAATGAAAGTGCCCTTCGGAGGCGTGACATTGGTTGTGAAACCATATGAACCACGAAGGTTGAAGACAAATATGTGATTTGATGAATGAAAGTGGCTTTCGGATGCGTGTGGGTTGTGAAACCATATGAACCACTAGGGTTGAAGCACAAATTTGTGATTTATTGAATGAAAGTGGCCTTCGGAGGCGTGACATTGGTTGTGAAACCATATGAACCACTAGGGTTGAAGCACAAATTTGTGATTTATTGAATGAAAGTGGCCTTCGGAGGCGTGACATTGGTTGTGAAACCATATGAACCACGAAGGTTGAAGACAAATATGTGATTTATTGAATGAAAGTGGCCTTCTGATGCGTGTGGATTGTGAAACCATATGAACCACTAGGGTTGAAGCACAAATTTGTGATTTATTGAATGAAAGTGGCCTTCGGAGGCGTGACATTGGTTGTGAAACCATATGAACCACGAAGGTTGAAGACAAATATGTGATTTATTGAATGAAAGTGGCCTTCTGATGCGTGTGGATTGTGAAACCATATGAACCACTAGGGTTGAAGCACAAATTTGTGATTTATTGAATGAAAGTGGCCTTCGGAGGCGTGACATTGGTTGTGAAACCATATGAACCACTAGGGTTGAAGCACAAATTTGTGATTTATTGAATGAAAGTGGCCTTCGGAGGCGTGACATTGGTTGTGAAACCATATGAACCACTAGGGTTGAAGCACAAATTTGTGATTTATTGAATGAAAGTGGCCTTCGGAGGCGTGACATTGGTTGTGAAACCATATGAACCACGAAGGTTGAAGACAAATATGTGATTTATTGAATGAAAGTGGCCTTCTGATGCGTGTGGATTGTGAAACCATATGAACCACTAGGGTTGAAGCACAAATTTGTGATTTATTGAATGAAAGTGGCCTTCGGAGGCGTGACATTGGTTGTGAAACCATATGAACCACGAAGGTTGAAGACAAATATGTGATTTGATGAATGAAAGTGGTTTTCGGATGCGTGTGGGTTGTGAAACCATATGAACCACTAGGGTTGAAGCACAAATTTGTGATTTATTGAATGAAAGTGGCCTTCGGAGGCGTGACATTGGTTGTGAAACCATATGAACCACTAGGGTTGAAGCACAAATTTGTGATTTATTGAATGAAAGTGGCCTTCGGAGGCGTGACATTGGTTGTGAAACCATATGAACCACTAGGGTTGAAGCACAAATTTGTGATTTATTGAATGAAAGTGGCCTTCGGAGGCGTGACATTGGTTGTGAAACCATATGAACCACGAAGGTTGAAGACAAATATGTGATTTATTGAATGAAAGTGGCCTTCTGATGCGTGTGGATTGTGAAACCATATGAACCACTAGGGTTGAAGCACAAATTTGTGATTTATTGAATGAAAGTGCCCTTCGGAGGCGTGACATTGGTTGTGAAACCATATGAACCACGAAGGTTGAAGACAAATATGTGATTTGATGAATGAAAGTGGCTTTCGGATGCGTGTGGGTTGTGAAACCATATGAACCACTAGGGTTGAAGCACAAATTTGTGATTTATTGAATGAAAGTGGCCTTCGGAGGCGTGACATTGGTTGTGAAACCATATGAACCACTAGGGTTGAAGCACAAATTTGTGATTTATTGAATGAAAGTGGCCTTCGGAGGCGTGACATTGGTTGTGAAACCATATGAACCACGAAGGTTGAAGACAAATATGTGATTTGATGAATGAAAGTGGTTTTCGGATGCGTGTGGGTTGTGAAACCATATGAACCACTAGGGTTGAAGCACAAATTTGTGATTTATTGAATGAAAGTGGCCTTCGGAGGCGTGACATTGGTTGTGAAACCATATGAACCACTAGGGTTGAAGCACAAATTTGTGATTTATTGAATGAAAGTGGCCTTCGGAGGCGTGACATTGGTTGTGAAACCATATGAACCACTAGGGTTGAAGCACAAATTTGTGATTTATTGAATGAAAGTGGCCTTCGGAGGCGTGACATTGGTTGTGAAACCATATGAACCACGAAGGTTGAAGACAAATATGTGATTTATTGAATGAAAGTGGCCTTCTGATGCGTGTGGATTGTGAAACCATATGAACCACTAGGGTTGAAGCACAAATTTGTGATTTATTGAATGAAAGTGCCCTTCGGAGGCGTGACATTGGTTGTGAAACCATATGAACCACGAAGGTTGAAGACAAATATGTGATTTGATGAATGAAAGTGGCTTTCGGATGCGTGTGGGTTGTGAAACCATATGAACCACTAGGGTTGAAGCACAAATTTGTGATTTATTGAATGAAAGTGGCCTTCGGAGGCGTGACATTGGTTGTGAAACCATATGAACCACTAGGGTTGAAGCACAAATTTGTGATTTATTGAATGAAAGTGGCCTTCGGAGGCGTGACATTGGTTGTGAAACCATATGAACCACGAAGGTTGAAGACAAATATGTGATTTATTGAATGAAAGTGGCCTTCTGATGCGTGTGGATTGTGAAACCATATGAACCACTAGGGTTGAAGCACAAATTTGTGATTTATTGAATGAAAGTGGCCTTCGGAGGCGTGACATTGGTTGTGAAACCATATGAACCACGAAGGTTGAAGACAAATATGTGATTTGATGAATGAAAGTGGCTTTCGGATGCGTGTGGGTTGTGAAACCATATGAACCACTAGGGTTGAAGCACAAATTTGTGATTTATTGAATGAAAGTGGCCTTCGGAGGCGTGACATTGGTTGTGAAACCATATGAACCACTAGGGTTGAAGCACAAATTTGTGATTTATTGAATGAAAGTGGCCTTCGGAGGCGTGACATTGGTTGTGAAACCATATGAACCACGAAGGTTGAAGACAAATATGTGATTTATTGAATGAAAGTGGCCTTCTGATGCGTGTGGATTGTGAAACCATATGAACCACTAGGGTTGAAGCACAAATTTGTGATTTATTGAATGAAAGTGGCCTTCGGAGGCGTGACATTGGTTGTGAAACCATATGAACCACGAAGGTTGAAGACAAATATGTGATTTATTGAATGAAAGTGGCCTTCTGATGCGTGTGGATTGTGAAACCATATGAACCACTAGGGTTGAAGCACAAATTTGTGATTTATTGAATGAAAGTGCCCTTCGGAGGCGTGACATTGGTTGTGAAACCATATGAACCACGAAGGTTGAAGACAAATATGTGATTTGATGAATGAAAGTGGCTTTCGGATGCGTGTGGGTTGTGAAACCATATGAACCACTAGGGTTGAAGCACAAATTTGTGATTTATTGAATGAAAGTGGCCTTCGGAGGCGTGACATTGGTTGTGAAACCATATGAACCACTAGGGTTGAAGCACAAATTTGTGATTTATTGAATGAAAGTGGCCTTCGGAGGCGTGACATTGGTTGTGAAACCATATGAACCACGAAGGTTGAAGACAAATATGTGATTTGATGAATGAAAGTGGTTTTCGGATGCGTGTGGGTTGTGAAACCATATGAACCACTAGGGTTGAAGCACAAATTTGTGATTTATTGAATGAAAGTGGCCTTCGGAGGCGTGACATTGGTTGTGAAACCATATGAACCACTAGGGTTGAAGCACAAATTTGTGATTTATTGAATGAAAGTGGCCTTCGGAGGCGTGACATTGGTTGTGAAACCATATGAACCACTAGGGTTGAAGCACAAATTTGTGATTTATTGAATGAAAGTGGCCTTCGGAGGCGTGACATTGGTTGTGAAACCATATGAACCACGAAGGTTGAAGACAAATATGTGATTTATTGAATGAAAGTGGCCTTCTGATGCGTGTGGATTGTGAAACCATATGAACCACTAGGGTTGAAGCACAAATTTGTGATTTATTGAATGAAAGTGCCCTTCGGAGGCGTGACATTGGTTGTGAAACCATATGAACCACGAAGGTTGAAGACAAATATGTGATTTGATGAATGAAAGTGGCTTTCGGATGCGTGTGGGTTGTGAAACCATATGAACCACTAGGGTTGAAGCACAAATTTGTGATTTATTGAATGAAAGTGGCCTTCGGAGGCGTGACATTGGTTGTGAAACCATATGAACCACTAGGGTTGAAGCACAAATTTGTGATTTATTGAATGAAAGTGGCCTTCGGAGGCGTGACATTGGTTGTGAAACCATATGAACCACGAAGGTTGAAGACAAATATGTGATTTATTGAATGAAAGTGGCCTTCTGATGCGTGTGGATTGTGAAACCATATGAACCACTAGGGTTGAAGCACAAATTTGTGATTTATTGAATGAAAGTGGCCTTCGGAGGCGTGACATTGGTTGTGAAACCATATGAACCACGAAGGTTGAAGACAAATATGTGATTTATTGAATGAAAGTGGCCTTCTGATGCGTGTGGATTGTGAAACCATATGAACCACTAGGGTTGAAGCACAAATTTGTGATTTATTGAATGAAAGTGGCCTTCGGAGGCGTGACATTGGTTGTGAAACCATATGAACCACGAAGGTTGAAGACAAATATGTGATTTGATGAATGAAAGTGGCTTTCGGATGCGTGTGGGTTGTGAAACCATATGAACCACTAGGGTTGAAGCACAAATTTGTGATTTATTGAATGAAAGTGGCCTTCGGAGGCGTGATATTGGTTGTGAAACCATATGAACCACTAGGGTTGAAGCACAAATTTGTGATTTATTGAATGAAAGTGGCCTTCGGAGGCGTGACATTGGTTGTGAAACCATATGAACCACGAAGGTTGAAGACAAATATGTGATTTGATGAATGAAAGTGGTTTTCGGATGCGTGTGGGTTGTGAAACCATATGAACCACTAGGGTTGAAGCACAAATTTGTGATTTATTGAATGAAAGTGGCCTTCGGAGGCGTGACATTGGTTGTGAAACCATATGAACCACTAGGGTTGAAGCACAAATTTGTGATTTATTGAATGAAAGTGGCCTTCGGAGGCGTGACATTGGTTGTGAAACCATATGAACCACTAGGGTTGAAGCACAAATTTGTGATTTATTGAATGAAAGTGGCCTTCGGAGGCGTGACATTGGTTGTGAAACCATATGAACCACGAAGGTTGAAGACAAATATGTGATTTGATGAATGAAAGTGGCTTTCGGATGCGTGTGGGTTGTGAAACCATATGAACCACTAGGGTTGAAGCACAAATTTGTGATTTATTGAATGAAAGTGGCCTTCGGAGGCGTGACATTGGTTGTGAAACCATATGAACCACTAGGGTTGAAGCACAAATTTGTGATTTATTGAATGAAAGTGGCCTTCGGAGGCGTGACATTGGTTGTGAAACCATATGAACCACGAAGGTTGAAGACAAATATGTGATTTGATGAATGAAAGTGGCTTTCGGATGCGTGTGGGTTGTGAAACCATATGAACCACTAGGGTTGAAGCACAAATTTGTGATTTATTGAATGAAAGTGGCCTTCGGAGGCGTGACATTGGTTGTGAAACCATATGAACCACTAGGGTTGAAGCACAAATTTGTGATTTATTGAATGAAAGTGGCCTTCGGAGGCGTGACATTGGTTGTGAAACCATATGAACCACGAAGGTTGAAGACAAATATGTGATTTATTGAATGAAAGTGGCCTTCTGATGCGTGTGGATTGTGAAACCATATGAACCACTAGGGTTGAAGCACAAATTTGTGATTTATTGAATGAAAGTGGCCTTCGGAGGCGTGACATTGGTTGTGAAACCATATGAACCACGAAGGTTGAAGACAAATATGTGATTTATTGAATGAAAGTGGCCTTCTGATGCGTGTGGATTGTGAAACCATATGAACCACTAGGGTTGAAGCACAAATTTGTGATTTATTGAATGAAAGTGGCCTTCGGAGGCGTGACATTGGTTGTGAAACCATATGAACCACGAAGGTTGAAGACAAATATGTGATTTGATGAATGAAAGTGGCTTTCGGATGCGTGTGGGTTGTGAAACCATATGAACCACTAGGGTTGAAGCACAAATTTGTGATTTATTGAATGAAAGTGGCCTTCGGAGGCGTGACATTGGTTGTGAAACCATATGAACCACTAGGGTTGAAGCACAAATTTGTGATTTATTGAATGAAAGTGGCCTTCGGAGGCGTGACATTGGTTGTGAAACCATATGAACCACGAAGGTTGAAGACAAATATGTGATTTGATGAATGAAAGTGGTTTTCGGATGCGTGTGGGTTGTGAAACCATATGAACCACTAGGGTTGAAGCACAAATTTGTGATTTATTGAATGAAAGTGGCCTTCGGAGGCGTGACATTGGTTGTGAAACCATATGAACCACTAGGGTTGAAGCACAAATTTGTGATTTATTGAATGAAAGTGGCCTTCGGAGGCGTGACATTGGTTGTGAAACCATATGAACCACTAGGGTTGAAGCACAAATTTGTGATTTATTGAATGAAAGTGGCCTTCGGAGGCGTGACATTGGTTGTGAAACCATATGAACCACGAAGGTTGAAGACAAATATGTGATTTATTGAATGAAAGTGGCCTTCTGATGCGTGTGGATTGTGAAACCATATGAACCACTAGGGTTGAAGCACAAATTTGTGATTTATTGAATGAAAGTGCCCTTCGGAGGCGTGACATTGGTTGTGAAACCATATGAACCACGAAGGTTGAAGACAAATATGTGATTTGATGAATGAAAGTGGCTTTCGGATGCGTGTGGGTTGTGAAACCATATGAACCACTAGGGTTGAAGCACAAATTTGTGATTTATTGAATGAAAGTGGCCTTCGGAGGCGTGACATTGGTTGTGAAACCATATGAACCACTAGGGTTGAAGCACAAATTTGTGATTTATTGAATGAAAGTGGCCTTCGGAGGCGTGACATTGGTTGTGAAACCATATGAACCACTAGGGTTGAAGCACAAATTTGTGATTTATTGAATGAAAGTGGCCTTCGGAGGCGTGACATTGGTTGTGAAACCATATGAACCACTAGGGTTGAAGCACAAATTTGTGATTTATTGAATGAAAGTGGCCTTCGGAGGCGTGACATTGGTTGTGAAACCATATGAACCACTAGGGTTGAAGCACAAATTTGTGATTTATTGAATGAAAGTGGCCTTCGGAGGCGTGACATTGGTTGTGAAACCATATGAACCACGAAGGTTGAAGACAAATATGTGATTTATTGAATGAAAGTGGCCTTCTGATGCGTGTGGATTGTGAAACCATATGAACCACTAGGGTTGAAGCACAAATTTGTGATTTATTGAATGAAAGTGCCCTTCGGAGGCGTGACATTGGTTGTGAAACCATATGAACCACGAAGGTTGAAGACAAATATGTGATTTGATGAATGAAAGTGGCTTTCGGATGCGTGTGGGTTGTGAAACCATATGAACCACTAGGGTTGAAGCACAAATTTGTGATTTATTGAATGAAAGTGGCCTTCGGAGGCGTGACATTGGTTGTGAAACCATATGAACCACTAGGGTTGAAGCACAAATTTGTGATTTATTGAATGAAAGTGGCCTTCGGAGGCGTGACATTGGTTGTGAAACCATATGAACCACGAAGGTTGAAGACAAATATGTGATTTGATGAATGAAAGTGGCTTTCGGATGCGTGTGGGTTGTGAAACCATATGAACCACTAGGGTTGAAGCACAAATTTGTGATTTATTGAATGAAAGTGGCCTTCGGAGGCGTGACATTGGTTGTGAAACCATATGAACCACTAGGGTTGAAGCACAAATTTGTGATTTATTGAATGAAAGTGGCCTTCGGAGGCGTGACATTGGTTGTGAAACCATATGAACCACGAAGGTTGAAGACAAATATGTGATTTATTGAATGAAAGTGGCCTTCTGATGCGTGTGGATTGTGAAACCATATGAACCACTAGGGTTGAAGCACAAATTTGTGATTTATTGAATGAAAGTGCCCTTCGGAGGCGTGACATTGGTTGTGAAACCATATGAACCACGAAGGTTGAAGACAAATATGTGATTTGATGAATGAAAGTGGCTTTCGGATGCGTGTGGGTTGTGAAACCATATGAACCACTAGGGTTGAAGCACAAATTTGTGATTTATTGAATGAAAGTGGCCTTCGGAGGCGTGACATTGGTTGTGAAACCATATGAACCACTAGGGTTGAAGCACAAATTTGTGATTTATTGAATGAAAGTGGCCTTCGGAGGCGTGACATTGGTTGTGAAACCATATGAACCACGAAGGTTGAAGACAAATATGTGATTTATTGAATGAAAGTGGCCTTCTGATGCGTGTGGATTGTGAAACCATATGAACCACTAGGGTTGAAGCACAAATTTGTGATTTATTGAATGAAAGTGGCCTTCGGAGGCGTGACATTGGTTGTGAAACCATATGAACCACGAAGGTTGAAGACAAATATGTGATTTATTGAATGAAAGTGGCCTTCTGATGCGTGTGGATTGTGAAACCATATGAACCACTAGGGTTGAAGCACAAATTTGTGATTTATTGAATGAAAGTGGCCTTCGGAGGCGTGACATTGGTTGTGAAACCATATGAACCACGAAGGTTGAAGACAAATATGTGATTTGATGAATGAAAGTGGCTTTCGGATGCGTGTGGGTTGTGAAACCATATGAACCACTAGGGTTGAAGCACAAATTTGTGATTTATTGAATGAAAGTGGCCTTCGGAGGCGTGATATTGGTTGTGAAACCATATGAACCACTAGGGTTGAAGCACAAATTTGTGATTTATTGAATGAAAGTGGCCTTCGGAGGCGTGACATTGGTTGTGAAACCATATGAACCACGAAGGTTGAAGACAAATATGTGATTTGATGAATGAAAGTGGCTTTCGGATGCGTGTGGGTTGTGAAACCATATGAACCACTAGGGTTGAAGCACAAATTTGTGATTTATTGAATGAAAGTGGCCTTCGGAGGCGTGACATTGGTTGTGAAACCATATGAACCACTAGGGTTGAAGCACAAATTTGTGATTTATTGAATGAAAGTGGCCTTCGGAGGCGTGACATTGGTTGTGAAACCATATGAACCACGAAGGTTGAAGACAAATATGTGATTTGATGAATGAAAGTGGTTTTCGGATGCGTGTGGGTTGTGAAACCATATGAACCACTAGGGTTGAAGCACAAATTTGTGATTTATTGAATGAAAGTGGCCTTCGGAGGCGTGACATTGGTTGTGAAACCATATGAACCACTAGGGTTGAAGCACAAATTTGTGATTTATTGAATGAAAGTGGCCTTCGGAGGCGTGACATTGGTTGTGAAACCATATGAACCACTAGGGTTGAAGCACAAATTTGTGATTTATTGAATGAAAGTGGCCTTCGGAGGCGTGACATTGGTTGTGAAACCATATGAACCACGAAGGTTGAAGACAAATATGTGATTTATTGAATGAAAGTGGCCTTCTGATGCGTGTGGATTGTGAAACCATATGAACCACTAGGGTTGAAGCACAAATTTGTGATTTATTGAATGAAAGTGCCCTTCGGAGGCGTGACATTGGTTGTGAAACCATATGAACCACGAAGGTTGAAGACAAATATGTGATTTGATGAATGAAAGTGGCTTTCGGATGCGTGTGGGTTGTGAAACCATATGAACCACTAGGGTTGAAGCACAAATTTGTGATTTATTGAATGAAAGTGGCCTTCGGAGGCGTGACATTGGTTGTGAAACCATATGAACCACTAGGGTTGAAGCACAAATTTGTGATTTATTGAATGAAAGTGGCCTTCGGAGGCGTGACATTGGTTGTGAAACCATATGAACCACGAAGGTTGAAGACAAATATGTGATTTGATGAATGAAAGTGGTTTTCGGATGCGTGTGGGTTGTGAAACCATATGAACCACTAGGGTTGAAGCACAAATTTGTGATTTATTGAATGAAAGTGGCCTTCGGAGGCGTGACATTGGTTGTGAAACCATATGAACCACTAGGGTTGAAGCACAAATTTGTGATTTATTGAATGAAAGTGGCCTTCGGAGGCGTGACATTGGTTGTGAAACCATATGAACCACTAGGGTTGAAGCACAAATTTGTGATTTATTGAATGAAAGTGGCCTTCGGAGGCGTGACATTGGTTGTGAAACCATATGAACCACGAAGGTTGAAGACAAATATGTGATTTATTGAATGAAAGTGGCCTTCTGATGCGTGTGGATTGTGAAACCATATGAACCACTAGGGTTGAAGCACAAATTTGTGATTTATTGAATGAAAGTGCCCTTCGGAGGCGTGACATTGGTTGTGAAACCATATGAACCACGAAGGTTGAAGACAAATATGTGATTTGATGAATGAAAGTGGCTTTCGGATGCGTGTGGGTTGTGAAACCATATGAACCACTAGGGTTGAAGCACAAATTTGTGATTTATTGAATGAAAGTGGCCTTCGGAGGCGTGACATTGGTTGTGAAACCATATGAACCACTAGGGTTGAAGCACAAATTTGTGATTTATTGAATGAAAGTGGCCTTCGGAGGCGTGACATTGGTTGTGAAACCATATGAACCACGAAGGTTGAAGACAAATATGTGATTTATTGAATGAAAGTGGCCTTCTGATGCGTGTGGATTGTGAAACCATATGAACCACTAGGGTTGAAGCACAAATTTGTGATTTATTGAATGAAAGTGCCCTTCGGAGGCGTGACATTGGTTGTGAAACCATATGAACCACGAAGGTTGAAGACAAATATGTGATTTATTGAATGAAAGTGGCCTTCTGATGCGTGTGGATTGTGAAACCATATGAACCACTAGGGTTGAAGCACAAATTTGTGATTTATTGAATGAAAGTGGCCTTCGGAGGCGTGACATTGGTTGTGAAACCATATGAACCACTAGGGTTGAAGCACAAATTTGTGATTTATTGAATGAAAGTGGCCTTCGGAGGCGTGACATTGGTTGTGAAACCATATGAACCACGAAGGTTGAAGACAAATATGTGATTTGATGAATGAAAGTGGTTTTCGGATGCGTGTGGGTTGTGAAACCATATGAACCACTAGGGTTGAAGCACAAATTTGTGATTTATTGAATGAAAGTGGCCTTCGGAGGCGTGACATTGGTTGTGAAACCATATGAACCACTAGGGTTGAAGCACAAATTTGTGATTTATTGAATGAAAGTGGCCTTCGGAGGCGTGACATTGGTTGTGAAACCATATGAACCACTAGGGTTGAAGCACAAATTTGTGATTTATTGAATGAAAGTGGCCTTCGGAGGCGTGACATTGGTTGTGAAACCATATGAACCACGAAGGTTGAAGACAAATATGTGATTTATTGAATGAAAGTGGCCTTCTGATGCGTGTGGATTGTGAAACCATATGAACCACTAGGGTTGAAGCACAAATTTGTGATTTATTGAATGAAAGTGCCCTTCGGAGGCGTGACATTGGTTGTGAAACCATATGAACCACGAAGGTTGAAGACAAATATGTGATTTGATGAATGAAAGTGGCTTTCGGATGCGTGTGGGTTGTGAAACCATATGAACCACTAGGGTTGAAGCACAAATTTGTGATTTATTGAATGAAAGTGGCCTTCGGAGGCGTGACATTGGTTGTGAAACCATATGAACCACTAGGGTTGAAGCACAAATTTGTGATTTATTGAATGAAAGTGGCCTTCGGAGGCGTGACATTGGTTGTGAAACCATATGAACCACGAAGGTTGAAGACAAATATGTGATTTATTGAATGAAAGTGGCCTTCTGATGCGTGTGGATTGTGAAACCATATGAACCACTAGGGTTGAAGCACAAATTTGTGATTTATTGAATGAAAGTGCCCTTCGGAGGCGTGACATTGGTTGTGAAACCATATGAACCACGAAGGTTGAAGACAAATATGTGATTTGATGAATGAAAGTGGCTTTCGGATGCGTGTGGGTTGTGAAACCATATGAACCACTAGGGTTGAAGCACAAATTTGTGATTTATTGAATGAAAGTGGCCTTCGGAGGCGTGACATTGGTTGTGAAACCATATGAACCACTAGGGTTGAAGCACAAATTTGTGATTTATTGAATGAAAGTGGCCTTCGGAGGCGTGACATTGGTTGTGAAACCATATGAACCACGAAGGTTGAAGACAAATATGTGATTTGATGAATGAAAGTGGTTTTCGGATGCGTGTGGGTTGTGAAACCATATGAACCACTAGGGTTGAAGCACAAATTTGTGATTTATTGAATGAAAGTGGCCTTCGGAGGCGTGACATTGGTTGTGAAACCATATGAACCACTAGGGTTGAAGCACAAATTTGTGATTTATTGAATGAAAGTGGCCTTCGGAGGCGTGACATTGGTTGTGAAACCATATGAACCACTAGGGTTGAAGCACAAATTTGTGATTTATTGAATGAAAGTGGCCTTCGGAGGCGTGACATTGGTTGTGAAACCATATGAACCACGAAGGTTGAAGACAAATATGTGATTTATTGAATGAAAGTGGCCTTCTGATGCGTGTGGATTGTGAAACCATATGAACCACTAGGGTTGAAGCACAAATTTGTGATTTATTGAATGAAAGTGCCCTTCGGAGGCGTGACATTGGTTGTGAAACCATATGAACCACGAAGGTTGAAGACAAATATGTGATTTGATGAATGAAAGTGGCTTTCGGATGCGTGTGGGTTGTGAAACCATATGAACCACTAGGGTTGAAGCACAAATTTGTGATTTATTGAATGAAAGTGGCCTTCGGAGGCGTGACATTGGTTGTGAAACCATATGAACCACTAGGGTTGAAGCACAAATTTGTGATTTATTGAATGAAAGTGGCCTTCGGAGGCGTGACATTGGTTGTGAAACCATATGAACCACGAAGGTTGAAGACAAATATGTGATTTATTGAATGAAAGTGGCCTTCTGATGCGTGTGGATTGTGAAACCATATGAACCACTAGGGTTGAAGCACAAATTTGTGATTTATTGAATGAAAGTGCCCTTCGGAGGCGTGACATTGGTTGTGAAACCATATGAACCACGAAGGTTGAAGACAAATATGTGATTTGATGAATGAAAGTGGCTTTCGGATGCGTGTGGGTTGTGAAACCATATGAACCACTAGGGTTGAAGCACAAATTTGTGATTTATTGAATGAAAGTGGCCTTCGGAGGCGTGACATTGGTTGTGAAACCATATGAACCACTAGGGTTGAAGCACAAATTTGTGATTTATTGAATGAAAGTGGCCTTCGGAGGCGTGACATTGGTTGTGAAACCATATGAACCACGAAGGTTGAAGACAAATATGTGATTTATTGAATGAAAGTGGCCTTCTGATGCGTGTGGATTGTGAAACCATATGAACCACTAGGGTTGAAGCACAAATTTGTGATTTATTGAATGAAAGTGGCCTTCGGAGGCGTGACATTGGTTGTGAAACCATATGAACCACGAAGGTTGAAGACAAATATGTGATTTATTGAATGAAAGTGGCCTTCTGATGCGTGTGGATTGTGAAACCATATGAACCACTAGGGTTGAAGCACAAATTTGTGATTTATTGAATGAAAGTGGCCTTCGGAGGCGTGACATTGGTTGTGAAACCATATGAACCACGAAGGTTGAAGACAAATATGTGATTTGATGAATGAAAGTGGCTTTCGGATGCGTGTGGGTTGTGAAACCATATGAACCACTAGGGTTGAAGCACAAATTTGTGATTTATTGAATGAAAGTGGCCTTCGGAGGCGTGATATTGGTTGTGAAACCATATGAACCACTAGGGTTGAAGCACAAATTTGTGATTTATTGAATGAAAGTGGCCTTCGGAGGCGTGACATTGGTTGTGAAACCATATGAACCACTAGGGTTGAAGCACAAATTTGTGATTTATTGAATGAAAGTGGCCTTCGGAGGCGTGACATTGGTTGTGAAACCATATGAACCACTAGGGTTGAAGCACAAATTTGTGATTTATTGAATGAAAGTGGCCTTCGGAGGCGTGACATTGGTTGTGAAACCATATGAACCACTAGGGTTGAAGCACAAATTTGTGATTTATTGAATGAAAGTGGCCTTCGGAGGCGTGACATTGGTTGTGAAACCATATGAACCACGAAGGTTGAAGACAAATATGTGATTTGATGAATGAAAGTGGCTTTCGGATGCGTGTGGGTTGTGAAACCATATGAACCACTAGGGTTGAAGCACAAATTTGTGATTTATTGAATGAAAGTGGCCTTCGGAGGCGTGACATTGGTTGTGAAACCATATGAACCACTAGGGTTGAAGCACAAATTTGTGATTTATTGAATGAAAGTGGCCTTCGGAGGCGTGACATTGGTTGTGAAACCATATGAACCACGAAGGTTGAAGACAAATATGTGATTTGATGAATGAAAGTGGCTTTCGGATGCGTGTGGGTTGTGAAACCATATGAACCACTAGGGTTGAAGCACAAATTTGTGATTTATTGAATGAAAGTGGCCTTCGGAGGCGTGACATTGGTTGTGAAACCATATGAACCACTAGGGTTGAAGCACAAATTTGTGATTTATTGAATGAAAGTGGCCTTCGGAGGCGTGACATTGGTTGTGAAACCATATGAACCACGAAGGTTGAAGACAAATATGTGATTTATTGAATGAAAGTGGCCTTCTGATGCGTGTGGATTGTGAAACCATATGAACCACTAGGGTTGAAGCACAAATTTGTGATTTATTGAATGAAAGTGGCCTTCGGAGGCGTGACATTGGTTGTGAAACCATATGAACCACGAAGGTTGAAGACAAATATGTGATTTGATGAATGAAAGTGGCTTTCGGATGCGTGTGGGTTGTGAAACCATATGAACCACTAGGGTTGAAGCACAAATTTGTGATTTATTGAATGAAAGTGGCCTTCGGAGGCGTGACATTGGTTGTGAAACCATATGAACCACGAAGGTTGAAGCACAAATTTGTGATTTATTGAATGAAAGTAGCCTTTGGAGGCGTGACATGGGTTGTGAAACCATATGAACCACTAAGGTTGAAGCACAAATATGCGATTTGTTGAATGAAAGTGGCCTTCGGATGCGTGTGGGTTGTGAAACCATATGAACCACTAAGGTTGAAGCATAAATTTGTGATTTGTTGAATGAAAGTGGCCTTTGGATGCGTGACATGGGTTGTGAAACCATATGAACCACTAGGGTTGAAGCACAAATTTGTGATTTATTGAATGAAAGTGGCCTTCGGAGGCGTGACATTGGTTGTGAAACCATATGAACCACTAGGGTTGAAGCACAAATTTGTGATTTATTGAATGAAAGTGGCCTTCGGAGGCGTGACATTGGTTGTGAAACCATATGAACCACGAAGGTTGAAGACAAATATGTGATTTATTGAATGAAAGTGGCCTTCTGATGCGTGTGGATTGTGAAACCATATGAACCACTAGGGTTGAAGCACAAATTTGTGATTTATTGAATGAAAGTGCCCTTCGGAGGCGTGACATTGGTTGTGAAACCATATGAACCACGAAGGTTGAAGACAAATATGTGATTTGATGAATGAAAGTGGCTTTCGGATGCGTGTGGGTTGTGAAACCATATGAACCACTAGGGTTGAAGCACAAATTTGTGATTTATTGAATGAAAGTGGCCTTCGGAGGCGTGACATTGGTTGTGAAACCATATGAACCACTAGGGTTGAAGCACAAATTTGTGATTTATTGAATGAAAGTGGCCTTCGGAGGCGTGACATTGGTTGTGAAACCATATGAACCACGAAGGTTGAAGACAAATATGTGATTTATTGAATGAAAGTGGCCTTCTGATGCGTGTGGATTGTGAAACCATATGAACCACTAGGGTTGAAGCACAAATTTGTGATTTATTGAATGAAAGTGCCCTTCGGAGGCGTGACATTGGTTGTGAAACCATATGAACCACGAAGGTTGAAGACAAATATGTGATTTATTGAATGAAAGTGGCCTTCTGATGCGTGTGGATTGTGAAACCATATGAACCACTAGGGTTGAAGCACAAATTTGTGATTTATTGAATGAAAGTGGCCTTCGGAGGCGTGACATTGGTTGTGAAACCATATGAACCACGAAGGTTGAAGACAAATATGTGATTTGATGAATGAAAGTGGCTTTCGGATGCGTGTGGGTTGTGAAACCATATGAACCACTAGGGTTGAAGCACAAATTTGTGATTTATTGAATGAAAGTGGCCTTCGGAGGCGTGATATTGGTTGTGAAACCATATGAACCACTAGGGTTGAAGCACAAATTTGTGATTTATTGAATGAAAGTGGCCTTCGGAGGCGTGACATTGGTTGTGAAACCATATGAACCACGAAGGTTGAAGACAAATATGTGATTTGATGAATGAAAGTGGTTTTCGGATGCGTGTGGGTTGTGAAACCATATGAACCACTAGGGTTGAAGCACAAATTTGTGATTTATTGAATGAAAGTGGCCTTCGGAGGCGTGACATTGGTTGTGAAACCATATGAACCACTAGGGTTGAAGCACAAATTTGTGATTTATTGAATGAAAGTGGCCTTCGGAGGCGTGACATTGGTTGTGAAACCATATGAACCACTAGGGTTGAAGCACAAATTTGTGATTTATTGAATGAAAGTGGCCTTCGGAGGCGTGACATTGGTTGTGAAACCATATGAACCACTAGGGTTGAAGCACAAATTTGTGATTTATTGAATGAAAGTGGCCTTCGGAGGCGTGACATTGGTTGTGAAACCATATGAACCACGAAGGTTGAAGACAAATATGTGATTTGATGAATGAAAGTGGTTTTCGGATGCGTGTGGGTTGTGAAACCATATGAACCACTAGGGTTGAAGCACAAATTTGTGATTTATTGAATGAAAGTGGCCTTCGGAGGCGTGATATTGGTTGTGAAACCATATGAACCACTAGGGTTGAAGCACAAATTTGTGATTTATTGAATGAAAGTGGCCTTCGGAGGCGTGACATTGGTTGTGAAACCATATGAACCACGAAGGTTGAAGACAAATATGTGATTTGATGAATGAAAGTGGTTTTCGGATGCGTGTGGGTTGTGAAACCATATGAACCACTAGGGTTGAAGCACAAATTTGTGATTTATTGAATGAAAGTGGCCTTCGGAGGCGTGACATTGGTTGTGAAACCATATGAACCACTAGGGTTGAAGCACAAATTTGTGATTTATTGAATGAAAGTGGCCTTCGGAGGCGTGACATTGGTTGTGAAACCATATGAACCACTAGGGTTGAAGCACAAATTTGTGATTTATTGAATGAAAGTGGCCTTCGGAGGCGTGACATTGGTTGTGAAACCATATGAACCACTAGGGTTGAAGCACAAATTTGTGATTTATTGAATGAAAGTGGCCTTCGGAGGCGTGACATTGGTTGTGAAACCATATGAACCACGAAGGTTGAAGACAAATATGTGATTTGATGAATGAAAGTGGTTTTCGGATGCGTGTGGGTTGTGAAACCATATGAACCACTAGGGTTGAAGCACAAATTTGTGATTTATTGAATGAAAGTGGCCTTCGGAGGCGTGACATTGGTTGTGAAACCATATGAACCACTAGGGTTGAAGCACAAATTTGTGATTTATTGAATGAAAGTGGCCTTCGGAGGCGTGACATTGGTTGTGAAACCATATGAACCACTAGGGTTGAAGCACAAATTTGTGATTTATTGAATGAAAGTGGCCTTCGGAGGCGTGACATTGGTTGTGAAACCATATGAACCACGAAGGTTGAAGACAAATATGTGATTTGATGAATGAAAGTGGCTTTCGGATGCGTGTGGGTTGTGAAACCATATGAACCACTAGGGTTGAAGCACAAATTTGTGATTTATTGAATGAAAGTGGCCTTCGGAGGCGTGACATTGGTTGTGAAACCATATGAACCACTAGGGTTGAAGCACAAATTTGTGATTTATTGAATGAAAGTGGCCTTCGGAGGCGTGACATTGGTTGTGAAACCATATGAACCACGAAGGTTGAAGACAAATATGTGATTTGATGAATGAAAGTGGCTTTCGGATGCGTGTGGGTTGTGAAACCATATGAACCACTAGGGTTGAAGCACAAATTTGTGATTTATTGAATGAAAGTGGCCTTCGGAGGCGTGACATTGGTTGTGAAACCATATGAACCACTAGGGTTGAAGCACAAATTTGTGATTTATTGAATGAAAGTGGCCTTCGGAGGCGTGACATTGGTTGTGAAACCATATGAACCACGAAGGTTGAAGACAAATATGTGATTTGATGAATGAAAGTGGCTTTCGGATGCGTGTGGGTTGTGAAACCATATGAACCACTAGGGTTGAAGCACAAATTTGTGATTTATTGAATGAAAGTGGCCTTCGGAGGCGTGACATTGGTTGTGAAACCATATGAACCACTAGGGTTGAAGCACAAATTTGTGATTTATTGAATGAAAGTGGCCTTCGGAGGCGTGACATTGGTTGTGAAACCATATGAACCACGAAGGTTGAAGACAAATATGTGATTTATTGAATGAAAGTGGCCTTCTGATGCGTGTGGATTGTGAAACCATATGAACCACTAGGGTTGAAGCACAAATTTGTGATTTATTGAATGAAAGTGGCCTTCGGAGGCGTGACATTGGTTGTGAAACCATATGAACCACGAAGGTTGAAGACAAATATGTGATTTATTGAATGAAAGTGGCCTTCTGATGCGTGTGGATTGTGAAACCATATGAACCACTAGGGTTGAAGCACAAATTTGTGATTTATTGAATGAAAGTGGCCTTCGGAGGCGTGACATTGGTTGTGAAACCATATGAACCACGAAGGTTGAAGACAAATATGTGATTTGATGAATGAAAGTGGCTTTCGGATGCGTGTGGGTTGTGAAACCATATGAACCACTAGGGTTGAAGCACAAATTTGTGATTTATTGAATGAAAGTGGCCTTCGGAGGCGTGATATTGGTTGTGAAACCATATGAACCACTAGGGTTGAAGCACAAATTTGTGATTTATTGAATGAAAGTGGCCTTCGGAGGCGTGACATTGGTTGTGAAACCATATGAACCACGAAGGTTGAAGACAAATATGTGATTTGATGAATGAAAGTGGTTTTCGGATGCGTGTGGGTTGTGAAACCATATGAACCACTAGGGTTGAAGCACAAATTTGTGATTTATTGAATGAAAGTGGCCTTCGGAGGCGTGACATTGGTTGTGAAACCATATGAACCACTAGGGTTGAAGCACAAATTTGTGATTTATTGAATGAAAGTGGCCTTCGGAGGCGTGACATTGGTTGTGAAACCATATGAACCACTAGGGTTGAAGCACAAATTTGTGATTTATTGAATGAAAGTGGCCTTCGGAGGCGTGACATTGGTTGTGAAACCATATGAACCACTAGGGTTGAAGCACAAATTTGTGATTTATTGAATGAAAGTGGCCTTCGGAGGCGTGACATTGGTTGTGAAACCATATGAACCACGAAGGTTGAAGACAAATATGTGATTTGATGAATGAAAGTGGTTTTCGGATGCGTGTGGGTTGTGAAACCATATGAACCACTAGGGTTGAAGCACAAATTTGTGATTTATTGAATGAAAGTGGCCTTCGGAGGCGTGACATTGGTTGTGAAACCATATGAACCACTAGGGTTGAAGCACAAATTTGTGATTTATTGAATGAAAGTGGCCTTCGGAGGCGTGACATTGGTTGTGAAACCATATGAACCACTAGGGTTGAAGCACAAATTTGTGATTTATTGAATGAAAGTGGCCTTCGGAGGCGTGACATTGGTTGTGAAACCATATGAACCACGAAGGTTGAAGACAAATATGTGATTTGATGAATGAAAGTGGCTTTCGGATGCGTGTGGGTTGTGAAACCATATGAACCACTAGGGTTGAAGCACAAATTTGTGATTTATTGAATGAAAGTGGCCTTCGGAGGCGTGACATTGGTTGTGAAACCATATGAACCACTAGGGTTGAAGCACAAATTTGTGATTTATTGAATGAAAGTGGCCTTCGGAGGCGTGACATTGGTTGTGAAACCATATGAACCACGAAGGTTGAAGACAAATATGTGATTTGATGAATGAAAGTGGCTTTCGGATGCGTGTGGGTTGTGAAACCATATGAACCACTAGGGTTGAAGCACAAATTTGTGATTTATTGAATGAAAGTGGCCTTCGGAGGCGTGACATTGGTTGTGAAACCATATGAACCACTAGGGTTGAAGCACAAATTTGTGATTTATTGAATGAAAGTGGCCTTCGGAGGCGTGACATTGGTTGTGAAACCATATGAACCACGAAGGTTGAAGACAAATATGTGATTTGATGAATGAAAGTGGCTTTCGGATGCGTGTGGGTTGTGAAACCATATGAACCACTAGGGTTGAAGCACAAATTTGTGATTTATTGAATGAAAGTGGCCTTCGGAGGCGTGACATTGGTTGTGAAACCATATGAACCACTAGGGTTGAAGCACAAATTTGTGATTTATTGAATGAAAGTGGCCTTCGGAGGCGTGACATTGGTTGTGAAACCATATGAACCACGAAGGTTGAAGACAAATATGTGATTTATTGAATGAAAGTGGCCTTCTGATGCGTGTGGATTGTGAAACCATATGAACCACTAGGGTTGAAGCACAAATTTGTGATTTATTGAATGAAAGTGGCCTTCGGAGGCGTGACATTGGTTGTGAAACCATATGAACCACGAAGGTTGAAGACAAATATGTGATTTGATGAATGAAAGTGGCTTTCGGATGCGTGTGGGTTGTGAAACCATATGAACCACTAGGGTTGAAGCACAAATTTGTGATTTATTGAATGAAAGTGGCCTTCGGAGGCGTGACATTGGTTGTGAAACCATATGAACCACGAAGGTTGAAGCACAAATTTGTGATTTATTGAATGAAAGTAGCCTTTGGAGGCGTGACATGGGTTGTGAAACCATATGAACCACTAAGGTTGAAGCACAAATATGCGATTTGTTGAATGAAAGTGGCCTTCGGATGCGTGTGGGTTGTGAAACCATATGAACCACTAAGGTTGAAGCATAAATTTGTGATTTGTTGAATGAAAGTGGCCTTTGGATGCGTGACATGGGTTGTGAAACCATATGAAGCACTAAGGTTGAAGCACAAATATGCGTTTTGTTGAATGAAAGTGGCCTTCGGATGCGTGTGGGTTGTGAAACCATATGAATCTCTAGAGTTGAAGCACAAATTTGTGATTTATTGAATGAAAGTGGCCTTCTGATGCGTGTGGATTGTGAAACCATATGAACCACTAAGGGTGAAGCACAAATTTGTGATTTATTGAATGAAAGTGGCCTTCGGATGCATGACATGGGTTGTGAAACCATATGAACCACTAAGGTTGAAGCACAAATTTGTGATTTATTGAATGAATGGATAATTAATCAAATATAGAATCTTCAAAGAGGTATCAAAGAGGTTTCCAATGCGGGTGTCGGGAAACTTTTCCAAAAAGTGCAACTACCTTTTTGACCTCACCAAATTTTTTTTTATTCCAATTGTGTTGTCTTTATCCTACCAACGAGAATGGGATCCTCTGCATCTTGGATTACATCAATTATTGTATACTTCATGAAGTCCTTTGAGCTCAATATATAAGTAGAGCATTTAGACTCATATATATAACGAGGGTAGAGTATCATGGATAGGATGGGAGAGGAGAGAGACATGTTTGAGGGTCTAGGATGGGATGAGGAGATAGAGAATTTAGGAGATCCCCATATTCCATTCAATCCATCACCCGAGCGTGAGAGAAATGAGAGAAGTGCTAGAGATCGATTTCGTGATGAGTATGTCATGACCCCCTTCTCACAATCTACACAAGCATGGAAGTTGAGGGCGGAGGAGGACCAACGACGATATGCGGACAAATTCGAGATCGATGCGGTGGAGAAGGACCTAACAAAATGCGTGGGTGGAGATCCAAATGATGTGGTTGATTTGAGTGCGGATAGTTTACGGAAGCCCGGGGATGTGGATATGGAGGACAATTCAATCGACATTGAAGAAGTCAAGGTAGCGGGGGAATCTTCAAGGGCTTTGCCTTTTCGTAAGAAGATGAGAGGATTATTGCCTCATCGGCTACCGTTGAAGGAACGGATGAAAGACCGAACGATTAGCTATGTTGATTTACTTCGGCCGGATCCTCTTCCGCCAAGAATGGACCCTCGACGAAAGCCACGAACATCTACGAGGTTGGCATGACGGAAGTCAAGTTGACGGAATGAAGTGAAATATTAGATTGTGCATGGTTTGTTCATGTATATGATTTATAAAGGGCATTTGTACCGTCGTCGCAGTAATAAAGTTATTACTTGTATAATATGTTGTACCACTTCTATGATTTTTTTTTTAATTTTAAAATTCAACCAACCGTTTATTACTACATACTTCTCTGACTTTAGTACAACATAACAAACATATAGAAGCTTAATAAAAATGGATATTCTCATTGACGATCAAGTAAATGGACCTATTGCTGCGAGCATAAATTTTACATGGCTCTCTAGGATAATTTAACGAGTAAGCATTTTCAGGTCAATCAAATTCGCGGCCAATCTTTATTGTATCGTTCACCTCTGTGAGAGTTCACAAAGTGTCATTTTTAAATCAACAAAGAATTGGTTGCCTAAGTTATAGACTGATATTCAAACTTCTTCATAAATTCATATTGTAAATAAAAAACCCTAAATTAAACATTGGGGCGCGACTATATTAATATGTACCATTTAAAACCAATCTTCATCAAAATTATTAATAAAAGGACATACATATGTCAAATTTGAAATTAAATAGGAAAATTGGAAAAATTATTGACGGAGCGGACGGGCCGGGAACGGGGCGGACGGGGGGGGGGGGGAACGGAGCGGACGGGCCGGGAACGGGGCGGACGGGGGCGGGAACGAGGACGGGAACGGGGCGGACGGGGGGTGGGGAGAACGGAGCGGACGGGGAGGGAACGGGGCGGACGGGGGAGGGAACGGGGGCGGACGGGGTCGGGAACGGGGCGAACGGGGCGGGAACGGGGCGGGAACGGGCGGACGGAGTCGGGAACGGGTCGGGAACGGGGAGCGGATGGAGGGGCGGACGGGGGTATATAAGTGGAGGGGACCACTTTATATACCCACTCCACTCCTTGTGGGCGCCCGGACAGCCCTCCTCTGAAAAAGAGTGCGGGGCAGCGGGGCACTCGGGGGAGTGTGGGGTCCCTTTTTGGGGACCTTTTTTCACAAAAGGTATTTATTCACGTGTTTTGTGGGTGTGTTCACGGTGGCCGTTTTTTTGGCACATTCCTTCTGATGCGCCCAGTCAATTGGCCTCTGCGTGAGCGCAGGTAGCGGAGTGCTCGAAGGGTGTGCTAAATTTTTGAACTTTATTTTTTAACAGAATTTTTGAACTCATTCCACATCAACACTATTTTGAAGTGTATGCTTGGATGTTTTTGTAGCACTATTATGAAGTGCAATTAATATTTTAAAAATTAGAGTTCTAGATTAGACTTAGAAACTACAATTGGGGTGGATACATGGCAAGTGGAGGATCCAGAGACATGGCAAGTGGAGGATCTAGAAACATGGCAAGTGGAGGATCAGGGGAGCCCAAGAAATATGCACGCAAGGCCGCTGGGTTGGAGTGGGATGTTTATGATGACGACACCCAAAAAGCCAGGACAGGTTGGGAGAATGTACCACAGCCGTGGTCAGCGAAGACTGCAATGCAGTACGTGAGTTTCCCTCACTTTGATCGATTGTGGCCAAGACCTTGTCACGAGCGACATTGCAAATCCAAGGGTGCGAGTTATGTCCAGCTTGAAGACGTGGAGACAAAATGGAGATTTCTAACAATACTTAGAAATATCTCCAATTTGGAAAGATGGCCTAAGAGTGCAATTCCGAAGTTTGTGGCATGTATGATGTATGCGGAGCACGTGTTGCGAGTTAGAGTGGATTGGTCAAGTCTGGGTGCTCTGAACGAGAAGAAATTTGGGGGTATTGGAATTGCATTCACTAAGTGTACAGTTCTAGATATTCCATACACTCCCGTTCCGGAGTGGTTTAGGAGGAATTCCAAACTAGTGGATGAGCCTGGGACCCCAATTCCAGAGGGTCGGGAACCAAAAAGGCCACGTCGTCTTGGTCGAGCAGACAATGATATGGAGACGGTAATCGAGGAGGCATTTGTAAATATGGATGACGGCATGGAGGAAATGGAAGACCAAGAGAACATGGCATAACTTGAGGTCAACAACTTGATCAACGAGGTGGTTAACGAGGTAAACCTTGGTGAACTTGGAACGGATACGATGGAGAGCAGAATGGAGGAATTACGCAAGCAACATGCTGAGGAAATTCGTGAGTACAAAGCAAGGATTCTTGATTTGGAAAATCAAGTTGCAACACTTACGATAGGGGAGGCTGACAGTTCAAGTAGTGCACCTATTGCACCAACAGACATTAACCTCCAATCTTTGCAAGCAGATAGGGACACAACTTTAGAAGAAGCCAATATTGCAAAGTCACAAGCTTTGGAAGTATGTACGATGAATCAAGTAATGCAAGGGAAGATGGAGGCTTTGCAAAAAGAGGTGGTGGACATGCAGCAACAACTTCAAGTGGTCAATGAAGTTGTTGTTGATTACAAAGCCAAGATTGACCTTGACGTTCTTGGTCAACTGGAGGAGCAGAATGCAAGGCTGAAGAAATTTTTGTTGGATGTAATTGTGAAGCGCAAGAATATGAGGACATGCACATTGTTTGCTATGACAAAGGCCCGTCAATTTGAAGCTGAGTTTGAGAGCATCCAGAAAGAATGGAACCGCAATCAGAGAATGCGGAACATGATGCTCACATCATGGCCAGAAGATGAGCAGATGTACCTTAGTAGGTGGGATGAGAATAAGGAGTGGACATTGCCAAGCGGGAGCATCGATTGGCAGCAAGTACCCGATGAGGATCACCATTGGAATGTGGAAAAAATACATGAATATCCATTCCACATGGCTGGTGAGAAGTTATAGCCAAATCCACATGCAATGGTTTCAGACGGATCCGGGTGTGCGATTTGCCAATGTCCATTTGGCCCAGAGGGATGCTTTCAAGTTGGATCATGTGGGGCCCAATTCCATCCACAATGTCTAATAGGAAATATGATCAAGAAACGCCAGTGTCCTCATTGTAGATCACCCTTCCACCCTCGTTAGTACCTCTAATTTGGCCTTCGGGATTACATGCCTAACGTGTGGGTGTTAAAGCCTGAGGACTTTCCCTTCGAACTTCAAGAGTTTGATGGGGAGAATGTTGAGTGGAGTTGGTTATACAATTGTGCCAAGGTTGAGTTATGGAACGAGAACAAAAATGGAGCCTGGACACGGAGTGCACGTCAAATTACATATGCTGCAGATGAGTTATATCCCAACAAGCCCCCCGAGCATGGCTTGAAAAGATTTTTTTACCAATCTCTTGGTTGGCATTGGGATACAACAAGCAGACAATTAAAGAGAGGCAATCATCCTCCTTGGTACAATGCAGCAGGTCTCGAATCAGTATCGGAGCATGATTTGGAACGGGATGATATGCCTATGGAACGGGATCCGAGATTTGAATTGCAGTTTGAGCAGGGGTACCACCAGAACATGCTGCAGTTGAGTGCAATTGATGCACTCTTGCATAGACTTACGGATGATGTGGTTTTGAAATGGTTAAATGGTGGGCCTAGACCACGTAATGTTGTTCCATTGTCTCCATATCTCACCCGTGGAGCAGCGCAAAACATGGAAGGTGTAGGAAAATCATCACGAGCACGACGAGGACTTCAATGGCACGGCGGTCTTGATCCAGCTAATCCAGTTGCAATAGACCTCGATTCAAATTCAGATTAGAAATTTTTGTATGATGTTTAGGAAGTTGTATAGGAAGGGAGGAAGACTTTGGACACAATGAACATATTTCATGTTCAAAAAATATGTAATATGAAGAGGATTTACCGGCAAGTTGTCATTTCTAAATGATTAGAACGTGTAAAAGATAGCATATGGATGCCACATGTTTTAATATTTTTCGAAACTTTTAAAAACTTACTTGAATATTAGTAATTCATATGATAGTCTAACCAAAAGTACTATTAACTACATAATCAATATTGAATACCACATAAAGATATAATTATATAAAACACATAGAAAGGTTCTCAAAAAGATGAAGTCACCAACAAAGCATGTACAATCGAGCAATAAGGGGCTTGCAATATTTATAAAATCATTTGCTCTAAGAAACTCAATAAAAAAATAAAAAACTCCATTCACTGTAAGAATAATACAAAATATTGTACTAATAATGGCATAATATTCTGTTGGAGATTAATTGCAATGACAACCATATGGTATTTTAATTTTTTTAATGCAATAAATAATTTTATTACTATAATAAACGATACAACTGCGAAAGTAGCGTTCGCTTTGTGGTCTAAATGTCTTACCAAAGGCCCTAAGGTTGTATCAATTTTGACGTAAGTAATAAATTACGGGAGTACGTGGGAGCACCGAAATACCATATTTGTGCAAAACCATTACGTTCGAATCCGTACTGTGGGATCATTTGCTTCGACACACCTTGGGTCCTCTTCAGACTCATCTGTGCTAAAATCATCATCTATTTGGGGAGTCGCGCTCCGAAGGTGCAACTCTCGGTCATGTTGTGAGATAATTATCTTCTTGGTGGGCCGGGAGCCCTCTGCATTCTGTATGCCATTTTCATCTAGATGTGGTCTACCCTCATCTTCATTGTAGTCTTCAGCAGTAAACGAAAACGATTTTCCCTGATACCTCTTCTTAGTATGTTTGACACCTCTTGTTGTTCTCTGGTGCCCTCCACCTATACCACAACTTGAGTGCACTTCATCTCTACTTCCATCTATAATTGCAGCCCCCACTATACTTCCACCTCCAACTCCAAGACCACCTCTTCTATTGGATTGACTGTGTGGAAGCGAAACTGATGGGGTGGAATTGCAATTGGTATGTTCTCAACAACATGTCGACGAACAGATTGACGGCGTGGCGTCTCTATAGCAACATTTCTTGAAACATTGTGTATAGCAACCAAAATAGCACCCACTGCAGTTGCACGTGAAACACCCAATCTAGAAGTATTGGCAATACTTCGAGTGAGAGGACGATGTTGACGTTGTGCATGCACTTGCACCGTAGAGGTGGATGCAATTCCTTAAAGAGCACGAAATCGAGTTGTAGGCATTTCAGCAACATTGGGCGTTTGAACTTCTATACGATGGTTGGATATGAGGGAGGCGTCCATGGATTCAGAATGTACTCTGGCTAGAAGTGGATCCTGTTGAATATGCGCTGGCTCATTTGCGGGTAGTACATTGTCACCTCCACCAAAAGAAAGAAAATCGCTCTGAGGTTGCAAAGAATCTACTTCAATTCCTACATTCTCTGTTGCCCCCATAGCAACATTATGGTCAGAGCGAAAACCTTGTCCAGTATGGAGGGTTTCAAAAGGTGGTCCTCCAATAGACCCCTCATGATCGTCATGCATTCCGTCGTTATGATGGGGGACATCTGCTTCATCAAAATCAAACACCCCAAGGTTTCCATCCTACCATTGCCATCATCATCTTCTAAATCATGATTTTCTGAATCGAGATCATCCAAATCAAAGTCAATGTCATCAACATTGTTGTCGTCATCATTTCCTGCCCTATCATTTGGATCCACGTCATCTTCGTTGTCATCTTCTTCGTTAAGGTCATCGTCAGAATGGACCTCATTCAATTCATACCATTGCGCAGGCCTTGGGCCCCTCCGATGTTGAATGAGCCTACTATTGGTATATATGTAGACGAGGTCCTCAGCATGACTATGCTTCAAGCGATTGCGACTCTTGTTGAGAACATATGAATACATGCTCCAATTGCGCTCATATGCGGATGCGGAACATAGTTGTGCAAGGATACGTCTTGCTATTGTTTGGAGGGCCTTAGCTCCACCTCCCATTGCATCCCACCATTCATGGAGAGGTGCGGCATGCATGTTTGGGTCTATAGAATCAGCAAAAGGCCCTCGATTTTCAAGGAAATCTTGGTACTGGTGGAGGATTTGGACATAAGTGTCCTCATCTGGAGCAAGCCTGCGAAGAACTCGATTTAGGATTGTCCTCGAATTCTCATCCTCATGGAGTGGGGCCCAACCATGTAGAAGCGGATTTAACATCGCTCCAGCCCAATGAAGATCATTCAACATCAACCTCCATCTATTTTGAAACGTTAGCATAGCATTTGCAGCAAGCTCAAGGCTTAAGCGAAATGGAGGTTTACTGAATCCACGAATATGGGTTTGTAAATCATGCATGACCCTCCAAGCCAATCCCATTGCAGGCGCCTTGCCATCAAATACACGAAGAGCTTTAACAACTGGGATCACCATATACAAGAAATTTTCGCACGTGTTCCAGAATCCATCGGAACGTATAAAGCGTCGCACTGCAAAGCCCTTCATGTAAGCGGTGCGAGATCTCCTTCTCAAATCACGCATTAGAGTAGGCCAATCCTCATCAACCACCATTATTTCCAAAGCATTACGTACTTGAAGAAGACGTTCTATCATGATGAAGTTCGTTGCAAAACGGGTCTCTACAGGTAGGCGGAATGAGAGATTTGGTGACAACCTCCGGAATATAGCTTGAGAAGCATGATGGTTTTTAACAAAAACACAAATATGGCGCGTTTTTTTTACCAACTTTTTCACCCATTCCTCCTTCCCCCAATTTTCTAAGAGGAGATCTAGGCAATGCGCAGCACATCCTTGAACATATAGATCGGGATTTGCTCGAATCAAGTCACGAGCAACGGAGGCCATAACTGGGGCATTGTCGGTGCAAACTTGGACCACATTATGTCGACCAACCTTTTCCACAAATGGTTGAATCTGAGCAGCAACGTAGACATGATCCTTGTGATTTCCCGTGGTATCAATGGTACCCAAGAAAACATCTCCCTTTGTGCCACATTGAAGAACATTTAGGAAAGGTCGGTTTTGAACGTTGTCCCATCCATCACAACATATTGTAACGCCGTATTTGTCAACGGAATTCCCCAGCTTCTCCTTCACTTGCCTATCTATATCAACCTTTTTAGCAGTTAACAACTTCGTACGGATTGCATTGTACGATGGTGGTGTGTAGGCTGGCATTCGATGGCGAGCAGTTTCACGCACAGCATGAACAAATGCAAGATGTCTCACAATGTTGAAAGGAATGTTAGCTTCATAAAAAGCAGTTGCCCATGCTCTATCAAGGAGTTGTTTTGTTGACACATTGAACCCCTCCGTTATGTTGAGTTGACGTAGTTCATGAGGAGGTGTGCCATGTGCCACAACATCAGAATGTTGAGTGGATTGGGACATTAGCAAAGGCTCTGTTTCACTATCTACGGAGTCCGCTATAATAGGCTCCAGAGGTACATCATCTCGCACCGGAGGGTCCTCATTTACAATGCCTACATGTAAAGGCACAACGCCTCCGCAATCTTCAAACAAGACCCTAATATGCGGGGGTACCATCCTACATGTGGAAACATCACAAGCACCCCCTAAAGGAGGTCTATAACCAAGGTGGGCCAACATTTTATTTCCTCGATAAGATATGACGAACGGGCAAAACCTACATTTAACCTGCCTTTGTGATTTACCTGGAACCATCCCCTTATCCTCGTACCAATGATCCCATGCATCATTTCGGCGTGGCATGACTTCAACAAAACCTGCAAATACAAACAAGGTAGAGCAAGTAACTTTGATCGCATACTAGGTCCTGTTGAAGAGTGCCACAAGGGCAACCTTAATTCACAGTCACTAGAATGGACAAAGTATCCTTTGCAATCGGGTCTCACGCATTCAATCCTCACTCCTCAAAAGAGAATCAAAAGTCTTGAGACATACTATGACAGAGGAGGCAAAAATGGCACCTTGAACCCTCAATTTATAGTACTCATGGAGGAGGACTACGAATCTAACGGGGGCGGACGGGGGGGGGGGGTGGACGGGGGCGGGAACAGGGCGGACGGGGGGGCGGACGGGGGAGAACGGGGGCGGATGGGGGGGCGGACGGGCGTTAGTAATTTTTTCCCCACTTTACCTCTACTTTGCTAACATGTTATCACACGTGGACATCTTACATCCTACGTGTCTGAAATGGGGTAATGTAATTACACACAGAATTCGGTAAAATTCAAGTCCGTCAGGATAAAGACCGCATCCGGCATAATGTCGTGATGGATACGTGTCCTGACGGCACGACATTATGCCTAGATTAGCCTCCGTCACAACACAATAGACAACCCTGGGCTGGATATGTGTTATGTTATTGGTGAAGATGGCAAGATCATCCGCATATGATGTGGTGTTACAAGTAGTTGGTGATGTTTTGAAGTGGTAGCCTATGTCACATGGAACAATCACTTGTGTCCCAATGGGGAAATTTCCCAAAATCCTCTTTCATGTCCCATGGTTCATAAGGTTTGGAAGGGAATGTGGAAAAAGTGGGAATTTTGCTCATGTCCTTTGATTGATAATGGGAATGTTCAGTTGGACATGAGAAATTGTGTAGATGGAACATTTTGTATGGATGATGGGAATATGCTACTTGGGAGTTTTTTTAAAGGGAAATTTCAAAAAATAAATAATCATATACATTCCATGAACTTGGTCTAACCTATAGGTAGGCCCTTCCCACTTACAAGATGAGACCTAGGGGTGTTGGCGAAGGGATTCAAACCTTGGACCCCACCACCCTACTCCAACACCTTAGCCACCAACTCATTACACATTACATGTGTAATTGAAGGGCTTTTAAGCACTTCATATGTAAAGCCGGCATTTACCTTGTAATGTAAGAATGTAGAAATTAAAACACCTCTCCTCCATCCAACATAAAAATTTGTCCCTTATAGATTTTGACGGATTCATCTCAAATAAGTTGGACTAGACTAATTTGGGGTCTATGAACCTAAATCTGGTGTCTAAATGACTAAAAATAAAAAATTAAGGCTTATTTACTATTTCAGGGCTTCTTGTTGGATGAATGAAAAATACTTGTAGGCGGTAATTCCCTCTCTCTCACACATTGGTAATTACTTACGAAGGTGACTCACATCTAGATCTAGACTAGATCTACAAGATCTCTAAAATGAAACAAAAATAGAACATTCTTTCATGGACATTCAATAATAAACATGGGATTAGTATGAGATGATTAGCAAATCCAAATTGAAGTTGTAGTCACTTTTCCAATAATTTTTGGAGCTCACAATGATACATTATTCATTGTCAAAGTAAAAGCCCTAAACCGGCGGAGATAGAGTCAAGTGTGGAGGGGCCATCATATTTTGAAATAAAATTATTGTATTCTCATTATTGAAAAGTTGAAATTGTCCCTTTCATTGAGAGGGACAATTGTAAGGTGAATCAGATTCTCATATTTGATGCATCTCACTTTGGTTTGTCCCATGATGATTCCCCTCTATCATGGGACATACAAACTTCCCATCTATAACATTGTGACCCATGGGATTTAAGGGGTATGTCCCATGTTTTTCCCATGGGACACGGTTGGAAGTTGCTTGTGTGTTGTCTTTTTCTAATCATCGGAGGAGGGGTCTAGGAAGATGATAAAGAGATAGGGGCTTAGAGTGTCGCCTTGGATGGTACCTCTATTAATTTGTATGGGTGGAGTTGTTCCAAAGTGATTACCATAGAAGGAAGTGGTTGAGTTTGTGTAAATATTGCCTATTATTTCAACGGCATCTTGGGGGTATCCGAGGTTGTCAGCCGTAAACCCCCACCCTTTAGCGTCTGTAGTCCGAGTAGAAGTCTATGGCTTACATACATCTGTTTACTCTTGGCCTTGGAAAACCATACTCATGATCCAATGAATTGAAACACCAAACTCACTCTTTTTATTTAACCACAAAACATTAGCGTTGAGAAACACTTATGCCCTTTTGATGATCATTACACAACGCCACATTCAGTCCTCTCTTCTTCTCTAATCCCCTACATGATACATTTGTCGTTCAACCAATTGATTCAAATCCAAATCCATTAAAGCACCCTCTCTCACCTTGGAGGGTTTAAGTTTAACTCAACTAAACTACCCCTCCCTTCTACCCCCTACCCTACCACAAGTGCCCTCATTCCAAATCTTCCTTAAGGCTCAGCTTCACCCCACTGTAATCCTCGGCACACAGTGGCATGCTGTTGGTTCAGCAGCCGAAGCCCAGCTGCCTCAGTCGTGGCTTCTGCCCCTTGCATCAGACTGAACTCATTAGCTCCGAACCGCATCTCAGATTGCCTTCGACCAAGACCACCTCAGACCTCGGAGCCACGTCTGCCCTCGCTCAGATCCAGCTCTAAACCTGGATCGCACATTTGCTTCAAAAACTCAAACTTCAGACAATCTCAAAATCAGCGTTCAAGTAGGCCTCGAAGCCCCTGTTGCACCTGCCCCTAACTAGCTTCTCGCATTTCTTCAACCCAGCATCGGTATCAACCTTGGAGCCGAGTCAGCACTCGCTCCGACCTGAAATTCGCATTTTCTTCAGCAAGCAGGATTCAAATGGATTCAGAACCAGCATTTTCATGTGCTTCGGCATCCCTGTCCTTCGTCCATGTTCCCGCACTCGAGAGCCCCTCCTCCGTGTGAATTCGCCCCCTTCTTGGGTGGCAGCTCCACTCCCTCCAGGGGCTTCCACTTGCGCTGTCCATCCCCCTCTGCGACCCCTCTCTCTTCTGTTGTGTGTGTCCCCTGTCTCGGCCCTTCCAGGGTCCAATCCCTGGACCCGGGAAATCTGGACCCAATTTTCCCCGAGGGTAGAAACCACCTAAAATGGCCCCGCCTCTATCCTAAAACGAACAATTAGCTTGGCCAACAAAACCATCATCATCCTAATCTAATTCGTGAATTCTAACCCTGCAACTCAAGTCCCACCTAATTAATAACTAACGCCCTTAACCAATCCCTCATGCATTCAAATCCAATTTAAATCAAAAACTGAAAACTTCACTCTGTTTAATTTTGGGTAATCGGGGAAATATCAAAGTACAAGGTTTAGTGAACTTTTTGTGATTAAAAACGCATGTGAGTACCAATTTGGGCTCACAGAGGTCCTCCATTAGTGCGAGGAATCTTGTGTGGTCTATGGATCCAAAGGCAACTCTAAAGTCTATGTAGGTAAGGCATATGTCATTATTAGTTAGACGTGCATCTTCTAGTGCTGCTATTATCATTTGTATTTGTCTAGTTGTGTTTCTTTGTGGCCGTAAGCCTTCTTGGCTAAAATGTATGATTTTGTATTTTTTTTACCATAGCTTGTGAGTAGGGAAGTGAGTGTACTAGTGTAGAGCTTATATATATTTTTAGCTAGTGCGATAGGCCTATAGTTGGTGAGCATTAGTGGGTCGCCTTTCTTGTGGAGAAGTATTGTTTTACTATGTTTCTAGTATTGGGGTATGGTTTTTTGGTGGTAACATTGCCGGAAGAAAAGAAACAACACATCATGGAAGGATGGGTGTAGGGCTTTGAGAATTTGTTTGGGATGTTGTTGGGTCTCAGGGTTTTTCCCCTGGCTAGTCGCTTAAGACTATTGTCGAACACTCTTGGGTGAAATTTTCCGATATTTTTGGTGTTATGGGGCCTTGCTTCTTGATGATGAATCCTTCGTGGTCCAACCATGAGTATTTATGAAATGCACAGTGACATATTGTGGAATGGTCTACGTGATCATCACATAGAGGGTTTTTCTGTTGAGGGAATTTTGTTGTGTTTATGAGATTTCATGGTTAATATCTATTGGGTTGTGATTATGTTGTTTCTTATATCTTTGAGGCAGTTTAGTGGTGTGTTTGTGGTTGGTTTGAATAGTTTTCTATGTATGCTTTTAGGTTTGGTGTTTAGTAGGAACCTATATTTTGTGATGGTTTTTTTTACAATTAATGGCCGTTTGCTTGGTGGTGATTTTGTGGGCTTCCATTTTGGTTGTTCGTCCTATGGTTGTGAGTTCTTCGATCCATTTTTTTACCGATGTATCATTATCAAGGGTGGGGATGATCGTTGTAGTTTTGAATGTGTAAATTTGTTGGATATCTGGGTGACTTGGCCAGCTTGCAAGAGGTAGGGAATGTGTGGTTTGGATTGCTTTTCGGGTGCTATGGTAGATCTTAAGGTGATGTTTCCATAATTTTTGTTGTTTGTATGGGAGGAAGCCTCCTTGTTGGCAGGCTCTGTGTGATAGTGCGTGGATGGTTTGTGTGTTGAGGCATGTTTCTTCAACACACGTACTTAGTGTATTGATTATGTCCTGGAATTTTCTTTGGGCTTCTTTCCAATCCGTATGGTGGAGGTGTAGGGTGTCTAATTTTTAGGTGAGTGTTTGCATGTCGAGATTGGTGGCTTCTTGGAACTGGATGATTATTTTTTGGATTTTTTCTGGTGGTATGGGGTATGCTATTCTTGGGGTATGTTGTGTGGGGTTATTAATTTTTTTGATTAATTTGTTGGGGCCAAGGTCTAGGCTAACATGGTAATGGTCCGAGTTTCGATTTTGGTGCAGTAGGGTTGTGCATGTTATGCTTGGGTGTTATGGTGTGTTAGTATAGAATCTGTCTATGAGATTGGTGGACGAGTAATTGTGTCCACCTTGTTGGGATAGGATTTCAATATTTTGAATTGGGTGTAGGTTTAGGGTTTGCATACATCTTGCCCATTCCTTATCTTCACTAGTGGGGGCTTGGGGTGTGCCTTCGTGAATGTGCCCCTGCATGAGGATATCGTTGTTGAAGTCACCTGCTAGTATGGTTCTGTATGTGTGATGATGTTTTGTTAGGATGTTGATTTGGGTTATGATTTCAGGTATGAGATTTAGGTCATGTGAGTGCGATGGCATATATATATTCATAAAGAGGATTGGTGTTAATGGTTTGTTCGTTATTTTGAAGACTTGTAAGTAGGGTGAGATGTTGGTTGGGGTAGGAATTTTGGCTATATTTTCATAGGTGTATATTTTATTGTGAATCATGGCTAGTACCCCTCTACGTGGGGGTTCATTTGCAATGTATTGGCGATTTCTTCCTAGATCTATAGTATTCAAGTTGTTGTATATTATCTTAAAATCTGGGAACTTATTATCTATGTATGTGGTAGATTTGTTTTTGTTTTAGTTTTGTTTCTTGTAGAAAGATAATATTGGGTTTATTGTGTATGGCGTTTGTGAATTCTATGATGTCTGGAAGGCTAGAGCTAATGTGTCCCGTGTTCCATGTGATGATGTGTGCGTTGGTATTGTGGTTGTGGGGGTTGGCTATGTGTGTTATTTTGGATAGATGTGAATCCAGCGATCTGGTGGGTGCGCTTCACAAGATTTTGGAGAAATTTTGTAGGTATGAGGGGGAAATGTTGAGCAAGGCTTTGTTGGGTGACGGGGGTTCCTTGTGCGATTTGTTTGTTGTGGTCGTGTATGGGTATTGTTGAGGGGGCTTGTGATGTTTTTTTGATGAGTGTTTGTGAGAGGTGGGGGGATCCCGTGTATTGGTGTGGTTTGCTGTTTGGAGTCTTCGTAGTATGGTGAGGCATCTTGGGTCGAGATGACTAGAGAGTTGGTTGTTACATTGGTGGGGCATTGGGCTGATAGCGATTATGAAGGCATATATTTGGTAGTGTGGGGGGTATTTTGATAGAAGGAGATTATGTCGTTGAAGATGTGGCAGGGTTGAATGTCGGTTAGTTGGGGTGGGTTGAATTAAATGCCGGGCAAAAAGGTTTTCTAGGTGTCGGTATTGGGGTTTTAGGTTTAGGGTGTGTGCTATGATGTATTGATTTTGTCTCTTTGAATAATCTTTTGGGAGGTTATTAAGGATTTGTGTGGTTGGTCCGGAATTGGGTTGTATGTCTCTGCCAAGTAGTATAAGTGTTTGGAGGCCAACGATGTGTCGTGTAAATAACAATCGTGTGTCACTGCAGCTCGAGTACCAACCACCACTAACAAATAACACTAAAACATAGCAAAGGCACACATACACAACACACCTTCATAGAGAAGGAAGAGAGTCAAAGACTACTAAAAGTTCTAGTTCTCTCTTCAAATGCACACAACAAGTCAAGTTATCTCTCACTCCACCATGGGAGAATCCAAGAGTGTAAGTAAGGGAAGAAAAAATCAAGATTTATTACAACAACTTGCAATCTTCACCTCACACAAGCTCTCTCCACACACTTACTCACAAGGCTTGACTTGACAAGAATGCTAAGCCAAGGAAGAGACTCTTCACCTAGGAGCATCTCCACAAATCTAAGGGTTTCATCCATCCAAATCTAAATGGATGAAATCCCCCCGGATGCGGTGTGGTCATTGACACCGCATACCATAACAGCTGTCGTGTAAATAACGATTGTATGTCACTGCAACTCGAGTACCGACCACCACTAACAAATAACACTAAAACATAGCAAAGACACACATACACAACACACCTTCACATGCCCCCTCAACTGACTATGGCGCCCCGCCAAGCAAGTAGGACCAATGTCAATCCAAAGGGCATGAATAATGAAGGATGGCTCCGCTATTAATTAGAGTGGTGAACGTCATTCCAAGGAACTGTAGGCTGGATGCAATGTGAGCCTCATTTTTAATCGCCTCTGATGTTTGGCCATTAGATTCCAAAGAATTAATTCCACCGCCTCGCGTTCGATCGCGTCCCTAAGCCATAACTCCTCATATTCCACTTGGGCAAACACAACACGGTGGAAGCCACACATGATCATTTAATATGACTAGTGGAAGCACCTGGTACTGTAGACCCTCGACAATGAGGACAACTCCACTGTCCAGATGGTAAAGAAATCAAGGGTGGCCTCAAACATGCCGTGTGCCAACCACGTTGACACTGATCACATAAGAGTATAGTAGCCGCTTCTTTCTTCCCCCCGCACACAAAACATGGAAGATCCTTTAGCACGACGGCCAGTTCAGGATGAACTGAATCCTTAATGGGTAGGTGACATGGGGCACATTTTTGGAATGCTCACGACATTCCCGGCCATCCTTGCCCTCTGTGAGCCCAAAGTTGAGCTCACATGGGTTGTTAGCCTTAAGACGAGTTGATTTTTTGTGTCGGACAATTTAAAACTTAAACTTACACAAAAGAATGGTGGCGACTTGAGTGGAGTTAAATGTTGGATTTATTGAGTTAAATTGAGTTGGAAGTAAAATTAGAATTTTGAAGATATAGGACGAACTTGAGTTATGTAGAGGTTGAGGGAGGCTAAATAGAGAGTTAAGGTAAAAGCAAGTGGACTAAGGAAGGATAAGGTCACGAGAAACCCGTTTTTTTTCCGGGCCGCCCGAGGAGATGCCGGACAGCGAGAAAAAAAGAGCTTGCGGAAGGGGTCTCCGGGGTTCAACCTCAGGAGCTCATTATGCATGTCTGTAGGGAGAGACATGGGGAAGCACACGGAAGCCCTGCCGCGGTGCCAAAGAGGAATCTTCGGGGTGCCATTGCGGAGAAAGGAGGAATTCTCAAGATCGAAACGGGGGCGAGGGGGACTAGTCATGAGAAGAGCACGAGCAAGGGGTTGCCAGCAACAACCCTGCTTCATGATGAAACATTAGGTGACGAGGGCTGCGGCGGAGGAAGCATTGTGTTGCAGTAATGGGGGTTAGAGATCTTAATCGACCTAGTTCTAGAAATGAGTGATGTTACTAAGGATTAGTGTGAGGGGCAAGGGTGCAATCTTTAGAAGTTGTCTTAGGTAATGGGCACCAAAGTAGCAGGATGTAGAAGCGTCGGTGATGTCATGGAGTGTCCGATGTAGGAGAAGATGTCTTGGGGCAGGAATGGAAGATGGGTGGCTAGCATTGCAAATCGCACCGGAAAAGCTAGAGGGAGGCCGATTAATGGTGAGTCAATGAGACTGCCTTGTAGAGCCAACCATCCTGAGAGGAAAGAAATCTCAGTGAGGACCACAAATGAGGTTTGAGGGGTGGTGCTACCACGCTGTGCTATGGCAGGGCACACCATTTCGAGGTACCAGGGCAGGCGACGGAAGGAATGGGAAGGATGATAAGATTGCCGCAGAGCAGTGAAGAGTTGGATACCCTAAAGAGGTGATGACTGCATGCATGCGCCACCACAGCGGATACGTGGCCGGGGAAGCAGAGTTGCGATTACCACAATACCGCTTCATTGGAGCTACAGGTGTTGGGTGGAGGGAGAGTTTGGACTCAGTCACGCTAGGACTATTGGCCGGACTTGGTGGAGCAGCATTGTGCACTCCCACAACGGG
The DNA here is from genome assembly GCA_964035585.1 of Polytrichum formosum. NCBI lineage: Eukaryota > Viridiplantae > Streptophyta > Polytrichopsida > Polytrichales > Polytrichaceae > Polytrichum > Polytrichum formosum. Next base: position 18,586,392 of record OZ037938.1, read on the forward strand.
GCAGGGAACTTCATGGATGTAGGTGTGGTACAATGGAGGAGTGCCAGGCGCAGAGAAAGAGGTGGTTGCAACTGCACCACGGCAATGGGGTTGTCGATCTTCTACTTTGGGGTTTTCTTTTTTCTATCCCAGTGTTTTCTTGTTGTTCCCTTTGATGACCAGAGGTAGTGAGAGGTGTTGTGAATTCCTCTGAAATGAAAGGATTATTAATCGTTGATGAGTTTTTTGGTGGAAAGAGAGAGAGAGAGACAACTGGCGTGAACATGAAGTTAGTCTAGAGGTAAGTTTCGGTAAGGATCTGCTCCGATGTTCTAAGTCTCAAGTTACCAAGGGCTGCGGGGAAGGCGTGTGGAGATCTGTGGTAGTGGAGTCGCAAGGCAGCTGCACTCATGCTTCGTGAGCCGTAAGTGCATATGAAGTCAGCCATTCACGTGAGTGAGAAGAGAGGCTCAAGGTCATAAGTGCTAGCTGTGTAGGGTAGTAGTTGCAGGGATTGGCGAATGACTAGGTGCCCTGAAATCGAATTAGATTAGTTAGTAATCTGGTAATGTGACCCCTTGAAAGTAACATTTCGCCAACTCCATGCAGCCTCGGAGTGTTCCAACCTTGCAAGGTGGTAAGAAGAGATCCTAAAGTGATCGTCGGGACAGGCTGTGACTCACTCCTGCCATCCCTAAGAGGTGGAGGTAACAAGCATTTGAATGAAAAACTTAAAATTGTCTACTCACGTCCTAAATTTTTCCCAAGCTTAAGTTCGGATGGAGTCCCATGCGGCGGGGACCAAGCCTTTTCATTAATGAAGACCGAAGTCCATGAACATTTTTTGCTTCAAAGTGCACTGGGTTCTAACTAATGGATTCACCTACTGGATGTCAACCGGGAATTTCACTACATCTCTGAAGTCGGGCTTTCCCCTCCGAGGTAAACACTTGTTGAAATTGAGGCATTGGTAGATGCAGCAGGTCGGTGTTGTGCTGTAGAATGCGAAGGAACAGTGACGTTAACCGGGAGAATGACTCCGTGAGGACAAGGTGAACAAGTTGACGCTGTGGGAAATGTGAACCCCATGGCGAGGGAATTAGTCCGATGGGTGCCGCAACATGCATGCTATTTTTTTTCCTATTAATTTCCCCTCACCTCTCCTGTTCTCTGGAAGATGGAAGGAATGTGATTTCACAACGAGAGGGTTCGTGAGGTGGTGAGATGTTGGAAGTTTTTTTTGTTGGTTGTGTCTCCTTGTGTGACCTGGTGCAGCTGCAGCCATAGCAGCAGCTGGGAAGCTAATTCACAAGGACGGGTGCGGTGCTGCTCGTGGGGAGGTTGCAACAGTGGAGGAGAAATTCTTGTTGCTGCACTACTGTGCTACGGGGAGGTCTTTTTGGAAATGACGAGGAAGGCGACATAATTGCAAGCCTGGCTAGTACTAATGTGGGCAGTTGGTTGCGAGGATCTCCTTCCAAACTGAGGCTAAGGCGAGGAGCAGTGGCTCACACTGCACCTCCAGTGTTGTGCCAGTGGAATTTACCTTGTGCGGAGCAAGGCATGGTGTTGGTGGCAGGTTGGGAGAGGCTCAGAGTAGCACTCACTCGTGCTAGGATTTCATTTAGTAGGAAGGTGCAGAAGGAAGTTCCTCCTCAGCTGGAAGCATGGGGGCGGGTGTAGGTCGTGACTAGATGAGTGGTGACGAAGTAGAGGAGACTGTGGCCCAGCCTGATTAGTGAGTGAGGGTAGCTTAATCATATACACGAGGGTTAGTGTAAGGCATTAGGCATTAGGTTCTTGATGTTGCAAGTACTCAGCATGTTATTGTGTGTGATTCAAGTGTTTATGAATGCTTCATTGGTTCAATAAAATAAGAATGGTGTTGTGCACACCACCCTACTTTCAATTGAAGGTGATGCAAATTGGGTGCAATTGATCAATTAATTACATGCGGAAAGAGGATTCCCCACCCGGACTAGGACGCAATTAAGAATGGGGAGGAATTTTCCTTACACCCTCCAACAACAACAAACCACTCGGTAATACCTCCTTCACCCGAAGGATAGTGCGCCCCGCCTTAACATCCAATGTCGTAGGCGCCTCACGTTGGAGATAAACATAATCACCATGTCGGAATCTCTGCAACTGAGGTCGGTAAGCACCACTGCGAATGCATGCATAACGCAATGTGTCACGGTGCTGAGCAATGGACAAATTCTCCATGGCCATAGGCATGGCTTTTTGGAAGAATTGAGCCCGCTCTTGCAAACACTCTGCCCAAATGTTTGGGTCATCCAAGTCCACAACAGGAGCTAGCTTTTTTCGAATAGAACTCGGAAGTATAGGCTCACGTCCATACAACAACTGATATAGGTTGTAGGACGCCAACAAGGCATGCCTACTAAATCGATAGCCCATAGCAATCCAAGACAACATAAGGTCCCAATCCCATCATATGTAAGGGCTGTAATTGGGGTGACAAGGTGTTGAAGCCATACCTGACCCGGTCGCAAACTTCACACTTCCCGACATAAGCAGCAACCTGCTGATACATGCCAATCCACCAATATTGGCTACGCAACATTGAATGTGTTTTGCATACACCAAAATGGCCAAATTCCTTGTGCACTTGCCGCACCAAGGAGGCCCTCTGATCCGGTTGTTGAGTACAACATTAGCTCAATCTTACATCAGTCTAACATCAGAAACAAGCAAGTGAAGCAGAGGAGGAATACCAAAACTCAAGAGAATGGCCGAAGAAGACACCCTGGAGCGAGGAGCTCTCGGCCACGGAATTAGGGCACCTTCCATGAAATTACGAGGACGACGTGCGGTTTTAAGGCGCCGTTACCCACGGCTATGGGGTAACCATCATTAAAACTAGGAATTTTAAGGTTTTTATTGAAGGATTATTATATAAGAATGAAAGGACATATTATGAGGAGTATATAGGAATATTATGAAGTATATAGGACTAGGATTACATTCCATTCGTAGAAGTACACGAGATTTTGATAAGGATAATTATGGAGGGAGAATATTAAGTAATTATGGGGTATATAGGACTTCATATACAAAGCATTATAAGATTTAATCGATCAAGTATGTAAGCATTGATTAGATTCTTATGTAGCCACGGCAAGGACATAGCGGAATCTTAGAGATACGAACATTAGAGTGGTAGAACGGTTATAACCGTTTGTGATAGATATCATCTACATATGTCGGAGATAGATGGTTATCTAAGGAAGTGGAGTTAACAACCACTCTAAATATAGATTTTGAGTTAGGAAGAAAAGACTATATAAAAGGAGCAATTTTAGGAGACTACACCTCATTTCACCATAACGAAGTTATCTTAAATTTGAGCGTCAAAAACACTTAGTCTATTTTGTACCTCTCCTCTCGGAGCACTTTTGTAATACAATTATCTTTCCCACAAATGTGTGTGATATCTCTCTCTCTCTCAACAATTGGACTTACAAGTTGTTAAGTGGTACTTGTGACTTGAGTGATCGAACAACCGAGAGAAGAGTAGAACTCTTTTGAGCAAGAACTCAAAGAATAGTGTGAGGTTGAGAGACAAAGACTCAAGAAGTCTCGGAGGAGAAATGGAACTTTGAGAGATGTTGAGATTAAACCTCAACGCTTGAAAGATCATTTGAGAGATTATTGAAAGAAAGACTTATCAATTGAGCGATTAAGTGAGAATTGAATAACTCCCCAAAAGGGAGTAAGAAGATTGAGCATACGATACCTTTCAAAAGCGGAATTTATTATTATAAGATTGATTAACATTTATATACATAAGATTGTGACTTGATGATAGAGACTTTGATAAACTACTTACAACGATTGTTAATCAAATTGGAATTTCTTTCTCTTAAAGCTTCTTTGTGAGTTGTTGGATGTCATTATAAGTTGAAGGATTAACCAATCGGAAAGTAATTGTCTTTCTTGAGCAAACACTCAAGAGAGAGTATTGTAAGAGTGATGTCGAGTATTCAAAGACTTTGATGTGTTATGGAATTCTACTCGTCATCAAGAAACACTTTGCATTAAAGTATATCATTATAAACAAAGAACTATATATGTTGTTTTGCTATATGTCATGGTAATGTGTGATTAAGTATAAGTGGGATATATATATATATATATTATTACTATATGCATACTTGATACAACTCATATTATATTATTATATTATTATATTATTATATTATAATAATATAATATATTATAATAATATAATATATTATAATAATATATTATATTATTATAATATATTATATTATTATAATATATTATATTATTATAATATATTATATTATTATAATATATTATATTATTATAATATATTATATTATTATAATATATTATATTATATACCTATATTATATTATTATATTATAAGTAGTAACACTTGAGCTAAAAGAAGAAAGGCTCAAGAACATGCAAACTTCTTCATCACTATTATAAGTTATAAAAGTAACATACTTATAATAATATTAAAAGAGTATTGAGGAATGTGATTGAAGTTATTCAACTACGGAACTTATAACTACGAGCTTTAATTCTCTTGGAGATTTATATAAGTTGTTGAAGAATCCTATTGCTATCAAATATTGATGATATTACTATATATATAAATATATACATATGAGATATGTTTTGAATGATATGGATGGAACTTTAGACTATGGATACACCTCTTGAACGTTCTTTACCTTAGTTGTTTCACGATCAATGATGCCTTACATTGAGAGTGAAAATAGTTGAGGAAGAGATCGGTTCACTCCAATTTATTATATTCAAATCATAAGGGGAAGAGAGGTTGTTAATTTAAGGACCGAGCATGTTAATGAGGCACGGTAGTTCTCGAGCGAATATAAATTTAACGTGATGACCGCATCGTGAGGCCTCCTAGCTAGTTTGCGAAGGAACGACCCGCGGCGCGTCCATCACCGGTGTAGGAACAATACGCCTTGTCCCATCCGACCACAATCAGAATAACAAACCATTCTCCCAACGGAACCTTGTTATTCGATGTCTAATCCTATCCCTTTCCATCGCTGAGATGGACAAAGGAAAGGTTCCATGTTGAAGCTTATGCAATATGGGAATATCCTCCCATATATCTGTAATAACTTGAGGTCGATCAGTCTCATCATCCGAGCCCTATATCGAAACCTCAACAACAGAGCTAGAAAATAAAGTGAGGTAGGCAGTTGCATACCAACCTGGAATCGCCTCTCGATCACAATCTCCATGCCACCTGGCCCCGATCAAGTCCTCGTCCGAAGGACTTGGATTGTATGAGAGTCCATCAACATCCAAGTTGGTAATACCGGCACGGTGCACCACCTCAAAGTCGTACTCCTGGAGTAATAAAGCCCACCTGGCGAGCTTGTTGGTAAGCTTATCCGACTCCATGAACCACCGTAAAGGCTGATGATCAGTCACCAAAATAAAGTGCTGGCCATAGAAATATGGCCGGAAATGGGCAATAGTCCATACCACCGCCAATGCTTCCCCCTCATAGGACAAATAATTGGCCTCCGCATTGTTATTGCTTTGCAAAGCATAAGCAACAACATACTCCCGGCCAAAATCATCCTTCTGAGTGAGAACTGCTCCCAAACCTAATGAACTCTAGTCTGTATGCAATTGGAAAGATTTGGAAACATCAGGACGTCGAAGCACTGGAGCCGTACCTAGTCTCTGCTTCAATGTCTCAAATGAATATTGCTACTCACGACCCCAAGTCCAAGGTTGGTCTTTGCTTGTGAGAATGGTGAAAGGCTTGGCAATCAAGCTAAAATTCTTGACGAATTGCCCATAGTAATTCGCCAAGCCCAAGAAAGCACGAAGTTTTGGCACATCGACCGTTGCCGGAATCTTCTGCAAGGCGTCCACCTTAGCTTGCTACACCCCAAGACCTCCTGGAACAATCATATGATCCAAATATGCAAGTTGGTTATGAAAAAACTTGCACTTGCCATAGTGCAAGCGCAATCCCCACCGTTGCAACCGTTAAAAAACGGCTTGCAAATGTCTCACCTGCTCCTGTGGTATTCTGCTGAAGATGATCACATCGTCTATGTAACACCAAGCAAAGGGCAAGCTAGAGAGGATGTGGTCCATCACTCTCTAAAACTCAGCAAGTGCATTTTTCAAGCCAAATGGAAGAAACTTCCAATGGTAAAGTTGATCCTTCCCATCTTGATCAACTCTTCATAATGCAGTTTTCATCCGATCTCTCACAAGTAATGGAGCTGGTGATAGCTGGATCTCATGTCCAAGATGTTGAAGACTCGAGAAAATCCGATGGCATCGAACAATTCCTCCGAGGTTGTGCTTGGGATACCGATCCAACTTGGTCTTCCAATTAACTGGACAGTAATTCCCGCACATCCGCTTCTCCATCCAATTGCCAAAGATATCCTTCTTTGATGGCATAACCGTAGCACAAGCATACTCCCCGTTGGAAAGTTCGATCAACCTTGCTGCCAAGAGCTCTCGGCAACGAGTTTGGACGCCAATCCTCTCGGGAACACTGAGCCTTTCCAAAAAATAGGATGGTCGTCCTCCAATTGAATGTGGATGGGTTTTTCCTTTGTAGCCTTTAAGATCCTGAAGGCTAAAAGCAAAACACTTACGGTACGAGCGAATGAATGCTCGTACCTTCCGTACCTCAACACCAGTGAGATGAGGGCCTAATTCCAATGGCCAATCATTGAACTCTGTGGTTTCCCTTTCCATCAAAAGGGAACCACCTAGTATTGGCACGGACTTTCATTGCTACTCAAAGGAGGGGACATTAACCATGCCCCCAACCTCAATGACAGCAGTAGAACCTGGCCTCTCTTCATCATCACTAACATGCAATGATGAAGCCACCACCAAAGGCGAAGAGCCAAAGCAGTATAAATCCGTTTAGCTCCAAGCTCCTCCATCACCTGTTGCTCGAATTGAGAGATTCGTTCGGCTTCTCCAACCATGGCCTCAATTCCCTCTTCCATGAATGTGGACCGTTGTGCCCCCAGAGACAACAACTGGTCATGTGAGAAAGAATCCTCCCCACCCTTAATTGCGTCCTAGTCCGGGTGGGGAATCCTCCTTCCAAACTTCCTAGCACTAATTACACACCAACTCACGTTCCATTCAATAAAGGTGGAGTGGTGTATACAACACCATTATTTTTATTAATAATCATCCAAGCGTTCACCAACACTCGGGTTCCATACAATGCACTTGAGTGCTCATTAGTCACCAAAACACCATGCCTAATTACCTTGCCCTAATGGTTACTCCCTCTACCACCCCTCCTGGATTAATTCTCCCTGATAGCTCATGCCCCCTTCTACTAACACCTGCACTGTCCCAATTCCTGCCACCATCCAGCGCACAACCTGCTCCCTGGTTGCATCTTCAACCGGCTCCCACTGTAAGCACCTCCAGCTACACCTGCCTGGTACAACAGTACTCTCCCCTCACTGGTTGTTCCAGCTGTAACCACGGCCACTGCTCATGGACCACCGAGATCTCACCATGCCATCCTCCGCGGCCCCCTGTGGCTTACATCCACTCTCACACTTGCACCCTGCTTTTGAGTAGTTGTTACCTGCAAGACCGAGGAAAAGCCTGACCACTGCGGCCTTCCAATTCCCTGCCACACATTTCATTGACCCCTTCGACAAGTCCCAGCTTGTAATTCCTCCCCAGTTAGCAATCAACCCAACACAGAGAGGAGGCAAAGGATAAGGAAAGGAACCAGGAAACCAATCATGCACCAAATCGACGATTCCTGCACCAATCTCCCCTGCAACTCTCACTGCTGTCGGGTCACACACCCTGCTTCCCTTGTAGCATAGAGTTTTTTGGCACCTGAATCTATCGGTTACATAAAGGACCTAAAGTTTCTCATGCTCTGCAGCTCACTTCTTGCAGATCCCAACTATTACAATGTTCAGTCCTTTCTCATCGACACAACCATCTTTTAACCAGAGGAAACCGCACAATCTCTTCCATGGAATAACTCAAGGTAGCAAAAAAAACAAATGACAACACAGCAATGCGGCAAGGAACTGGGGTTCAAACCAATGCCTCCGCACACAATGACCAGCTCACCCTCCACATTTCCCCGATAAGAATATTGACTTCGTGGCTGGACCCTGGGCTTGCCAACCACAAGGTACAAAGTTACTTCCAATCTACTGGTTGTGGGAGCTTAATCCCGTCCTAGTCAACCTCCGGAGCGTCCCGTTAGAGGCAACCTGTTCTCTCGCCCCTGCTAGGCTTCCCTCATGGACTAAGGCCCTAGGAAAAAATACACAGCTTGTCTCGGAGAATTAGCTTTCCCGACTCCGCAATGACCGACCAAATTCATGACTCCTTCCCTTGAGACTGTCTTGACAATCTAATTACCTGTAGCATTTTTTTCCGGTCAACTGACCCACCTCTACCATTTCCTAATGAAGGTGACTCTAAAGCTAAAGCTCCGCAACTTGAGAACGCAATTGAATTTCCACCTCTCTCAACGTTATCCCGGAATAGATCCTTGGGACGTCGATGCTGATGCAAGATCTTACTGCGTGAGGCACTCGTTGTGTAACCCAGATTGACTCAAGTGACTACGGTGTGCTCCACTCATTAATCTTACCAACCTACTAGCCCTCTCAGCGCTATCTTAAGCTTTTCTACAGCATGCAACGTAATGAGGCCTCAACACAAAAGCTGGCCACTCACGGCGAACTGTAACTTGTTAATTTTTGTTTTCTTGAGCCATCAACATCCTTAAGAAATTCCTATATCCTTACTTTAGGCGGCTCAGAGCATTACTCTACACTGAGTGAGACTGTGACCACGACTAGAAGTCCAGAGACAAGGGAACGAGAAGAACCGAGGGTGGCCGATGTTCGTCGGCTGCGTGGGACCTCGATCCCTTGGATGATCTGTTCCTCTTCCTCCGCTCACCAGGGCCTTCTTGTCAGACCTGCAAGCCTCATGACGATGTTGTAGTAGTCTCGTCATACACTTTGCACAAGGAGCTTTTGGTGCTTTCCCTCAAGGGCAAAGTAAATTAATTCCCGCCTTGTTTATGGGAAAGTTGGTTCTTTTTGTTACAAAAGGGAACTGTGCCAAAAAGGGAAATTTTATCGGGTTCCCTCCTCTTGAGAGGGAAAAATAAAGAGAGAATATCAATAGGGGATTCCTCCCATAAAACCATCAAAAATCCCACATTGAAAAACCACCAAAAATCCCACATGGGAAAACCATCAAAAACCCCACATGGGAAAACCATCCAAAATCCCATATGGAAAAACCATCCAAAATCCCACATGGAAAGCCATTAAAAATCCGACACGGGAAATCCATCAAAAATCCCATACGGAAAAAGACAAATGATATAGTGTCAAAAATCCCACATGGGAATATCACCTTTTATTCCTCAACAATGGATATGCAACAAATTTTTGTTCTTCCCAAAACAACCTATATATCTCGACATGTATGCCAATGCACTATGTTCAACTTGTATGCCATATTTACAGTATGCATGTAGAACAAAACTAGCCCACAAAATTTAGCCTTTCTACATTCCAAAAATCACTAAGGCTCTAACGTAGATTGGCTCTAATTTGTACAATCATTACGTCTACCAAGTTCACATATCCAAATTATTCTGTTCTCACTCATGGTAAATTGACTAGAAGCTGCCCACTACATCTTCACTGCTCGACATCTTTTGACTTCAACTTCAAAGCTCTCAACTTTCAACTTCAGCACTCCTAAATGTCTTCGATTTCACCGCTCCTGAATGTTTGTTGTATTGAGACGAAGGATCCCACCGGTAGTCATGATTTTTTCAATTCCAATCACACTGCTGAAAAGCTCTCTTCTTATATCAGGATCACACTTGTTGATGCTTTCAATAACCTGCCAACCATAGATACACTCTTCAGAAGAAGGAAACTCAGCACATATCATGTCTGAAGTGAGGGTGAAATGAGACTTTTCAGACTGGCCACATTTAGAAGACCTTCAATTAGAAGTATTGGAAATCACAGACCTCAAGTTCTAGAGGAAATATACAACGCTCAATACAGTATCCCAAACAACGAGTAAATTTTAGAGATTGGTCCCTATCATTGACTGGTGCTCATAGTGTTCTACCCCTCTAATGTTTGCTTTCTATGCAAGTAAAAAATTGTTGATTAATGTGCCACAATTCATGTGTAGATAGAAGGAAGATAACAGAAACAAACCTCACCATTTGAGGAAGTCCATTGAATGGCATACCAGACTCGGTACCAAATTTCTCCATCCCTCGGATCGTCTGTGTCAACTCTCATGCAACGACCACCTTCAGAATGGGGCTTGAAACACAAATACTATTCCACAAATCAAGATGAAGTCACTAGCTATCAGAGATCAGATACTTGACAGTAATCAAGTCAAGAGGTTGCGGTATTCATGAAAAGAGAGTTCCATTAGATTCTTGTGTAGGAATTACATACTGCAGCAACACAAATTGGTGACAACATCAAGCAAGTCAGAATATATATTCTAGATATTATCATATTAGGTTGATGCGTTAGGTTGAAGATACAAGATTAATGAGCTCTCTAAACCACAAAAGTCGCTAGCATCTGCCATGGTTTGGACATCAGCCTATACCCATTAAAATCCACTGACATAAAGTACCTAAATAAGAGTAGGATTGAACATGATGTCAAGAATTTTGAACCGATCTGCTCCCACCTCGATCGTCCTGACCAATCCCCAGCAAATTTCAGTAACATCACAAGTTGGTTGACAAACATAACAGGTACAGTGGAGTATGAAAAACAAAGTTTGAGATACATGTTACTCGGCAACATTGAAAATATATTGGCCAATTGGGAGTTCATATGGTGTTGTTGGAATATTGGCATAGGAAGTATCTGCAACAACCAAGGACCCCTCAACAGTTTTAAAGAAAGACCTGATGTAGTATCTACTTTGTCGACAAAGGATATAATCAAGGATTATATCCTTTGAACAAAAGAGTAGCAAACTTTTGACAAAAATATACTTATGACCTGGAAAAGTCCCTTACTGAAGCACAAGAAGACTCGAGGAAGAGGTTGGCGGTTCGATTCCCAGCTGTGAAATCTCCTCTCTACTTGACAGAAACTTGCCAGGTGGTCAACTGCCTCCTGTGCTTTGGCATTGGCCTTTCAGCCTTCTGTTTCCCAATATAAAAATTAAAAAAATTAAAAAATTAAAAATTAAAAAGCACAAGAAGACTCGGCAGAACCAAGTAAAATCAAGATTCTTTTACCACACTCATGCACAAGAGAAAATAGTCATTACCATCAAAGGCTGTGTCTGGCACACAACAAACAATTTCCTTTATATCAACAACAATTGCTCTCTGCCAGTAACTTTTGTGGCTGTCAGTTGTGCCTGGAAGATCCAGCTTAATCACCTGCCAGAACAAGTAGTAACACTGTAACCATCAAAGGAAATTTGAAAATATTAAAATAAAACTACAAGAAAACCATCATGTACTCATGCTGCCTCATATGCGTCAGCAACTACTACTAAGTATATTTAAGTCACCAACCTCAAATTCCCCCATCCGCACCTCCTTGCGCTTGAATGAGAAGCGTGGCCTGATCTGTAGTACACATCCTCAAGTGTTAGGAATATCCCGACATCCATATACGTAAAGGCATTCCCAAGTGGACACTAGCACGTACAGAAACCTTCAGATATCTTCAGTACCAAATTCTAAGTTGCAAGAAAGGTTGAAATACTTGTCACATTGTAGTTATTTATAACTAATTGTGCACAAACATTAGAAAGATTTGTGAAAAAAGTCACTACAATAAGAAAACACATGTAACACTTTAGGAGTGAGGATATTACGGAGCTATTCTATCACATGACCAATACAATTGACTTGAATTTTTCAACTAACAAAAGCACAGTATTAGATGACCAACTTCAACCCATTAAATCGCTGCTTCAGCTGAGCCAATGGTTTGGAAGTATCCACAGTACTGAAAACTTACTTCAATACCTTTGCCTTCTAGTGTTCTAAGAAGATCCGGCACACATAGCAAATAATGAAGAAGCTGCTATCAGAGTCCATGAATAAGATACTGCAATGCACAAGGCATGTGTGTATGGATGTATGAACCAGAGAAATCTAGGCCATTCTAAAACCCTAATCCTTTAATACAGCTCCCGATTGATCATGCACTGGGGATAATACCATAAGGTTTTATGCACCTACATTCGAGGCTGCACTGTAAACTTTACTTTCAAGGATAAAAGAAGCGGCCATATCCTACTAGGGTCCCGACCGACCTAAACCCCAGAAATCCACTAAGTAATAAAGATTGTACTGGTACGTGTGTGCTCGTTGTCATTGTTCTTGCCACATTGCTGGGCCGAAGGTGAGACCACTTGAAGACAATTTCTGGTTCCTCAAAGGCATCCGCCACACATTACAAATAAATAACGAAAAGGCTGATACCAGAGTCCATGGACAAGATGCTCCAAAGCACAAAGTATGTGCGTATGGATATGAAACCAGGTCTGATTCCACAAATTTCTCGACAAATAATCCTATCGAAACCTTGAAGCTTTGAATACGAGAAAGAGTGTGAGCATTGATGAATGAATAGGAGGCGTGAAGAAAGAGCAGGGAAGGTGAAGAAGAGAGGACGCTCTCACCTCCGCCATACATTGTAACACACAGCTTTGTGCTGGCTCTCCTCGCAAAGCAGTCCTGAACAGAGTGCAGCAAACCCTAATGCATTCTTCGACGAGACTCCAAGTCTCCGGAGTTCACACATCTGCCCGGCCTTGCCCGGCTCTGCCCGACGAGTCTGCCCATAACAAAATATATTGAACTTGGCTCCCGGGATGCTGCTTGAGAAGATAATTAGGTACTTATGTTCGAAGAGAATAATTTTGATAGTAAGCTTGGAGGGAACTTTTGCATTATTTTAGGAAACGTAGAAGTATTGAAATTATAGGATGTGAGGTTGACTAACTCAAGTGTAAGATTTTCTTTGTAGAGTTGTTGTAATATGAAGGTGAGCGGGCTTTAAATTACTACACTAAATATTGTATATAGTATTGCTTAATATTTAGAATTATGGAATGCTATAACTATTTATTGTATATCTCATTGTCAACAATTAAATTACATTAATAGTAAAAAGATATAGCATTTTGTAACTCCAAACAATGAGTGAGACTAAATACAATATTTAGTGTAGTAGGTATGGAGGGGACTCTATATTTCAAGAATAGTAATAGTATTCAATATAAAGGATGTCTAGTTGAGTAACTTAAGTATAAGATTTTCTTTTTCAAAGGTGGGATTCAAATGTAATTGGGACAATGTTATAAGTTTTTGTGACTTGGTTTCGACCCATCGTAATGTCCATCATAAAGAGGCAACCTAAATTGCATGTACCAAATGTGGACAATACGTTAATGAACATAAATCCTCACTTTTTGTGACCATGAAATAATCATATTGGACATGCTTACTTGTTTATAATAACACAAAGGATGCACCTTGTGGAAAGTGCTTGGTCCATAACTTTTGATCATCTTTCAAGAAGATTATTTTACAAAGAGAGCCACAAAGCTCAAGAGTATCATCAAAGGTAGACAAAAGACCTAAAATGCATAGTTTGTAGTAAGGCAGGGACGAAGAACATCATGGCCTAAGGCCCATATCCACTTCCATTGACACAACACCTGGTACCCCTGTATTTAGGGTTCTAACTATGGCAGATGTTGAACCAAGCGTCGGATGTTGTGGAAAAAAATCCAAATTTGGAAGATAATGTTGTCTGACATTAGGAAGGGAGGTGCATGGCAAAGATAGTAGCTATAGGCATGTATTGTTCATTTTGTGACTATATAGACCATGTATTTGCATATTGCAAAGCCAAGAAATAAACTATGATGTTGTGTAAAAGTAATAAAACTCAAAAGCATTGCACATAAGTAAAACATGGTTGTATTGTCAAAATTCAGTATACAACCACCAAAAATGCCATTGCCATAAAACATTTGCTGAAATGATCAAAGACTGGGGACTCACTACACGAATAAGTACGAAGGAAATCCAAATGCAGTATAAAAACCATTCACTATTAGGACTTGGAAACTATAGTCAGCTAAGTACTAATCTTAGTCATGTGGTCCGTTATGACTACCATGAAAATATAAAATATTAAGAGAACATGTTCCCAACACATCCTCTACATGGTTCCCATCCAAGTCTTGTCCGATATGACTAAAAGCCTAGTCATAGGATGACTAAAGTCACTTCTAATCATCACTTGCTTCCAGAACTAAGCGAAGCAAACCCTCCCCTCGAGTCCAAGCAAACTCCAAACCCCCCTAGCCGAAGCACTCTCCTGTCCAACAACCGCCGCAGATGAAAAGCGATGCAAATGTAACAACAACGTGAACAACATCAACACGCAAATTCCTCCACAAACCCGTGCTTCCAAACCTCGACCAAGTAAATCCTCCCCCCGCAAGTCTGAGCAAGGGTCGACCCTTGCCCGTAAGGGCAGGACAATAGGGAGGTTGCGCCTCACTGCCCGCCCGCCCGCCCTCACCTGCCAGCCTGGCCCCTTGCCCTGCCTGCCCTAATATCATATTTAATGTACCATGCAGCCAAGGTTAGTGATTACGAAGTGATTTTTCATCGAAACTTCAATCATCCATGACAATTTTTCATCACAAGTTGCTAACAAGAGAGGGCATGGTTTGGCCAATGGATGAACTCATCCATCATCCATGACAATATTTGTTCACTTTTTCATAAGAAATATCATCCGAAAGGTTATCAAAGTGACATAAAATGCCATATGGCATTAAATATCATATTTAGTGTAGTATTCTCCAGTCTAAGAATTCAAAAACATGCTCCATCAAGGAAAATGTTAGGAATTTCAACCATGTAGATCAAAAAGAAGAACCCACTACATTCTAAAAAGGGAAAGTCATATTACATTTAATTTTCACAAATATACATTGATGGCACACTATAAGCATATGAGACTTGAGTGACTAGTCTTGTGTAGGTGAAAAATTGTCTTGCATCACTAAAACATACAAAAATCTATAATTGTCATGGGGTTGAAAGATGCCCTAGCATCAATATGCAAGTCGGATTTGCAAGCTTCATCATCATTTAGTTTAGATGGACTACTACAAAAATATTAGTAAAAAGCTCAACTTGAAATCTAACGGACTAATGGTTCATTCCACTTGAAATCCAACGGACTAATTTGAGGTTCATGATGTTAGTTTCAAATTTCAATCAATTGGGTAAGTTGTCTGTATATTTAGTTTGTGGTAGAGCTCTCACTATTTGATTTCGACCAATTTTGGTTTTTATCTCACTGACAAAAGATTCACAAAATTTTCTACTACTTATCATGGTGTTAGTATGCTCTAATTCAAAGACAAATCGAGCACATGGACAGCCTTCGGCACTTGTCAGGGTGGTGGAATAAAATGGTGGATAGCCGTAGTTTAAAGACTTCAAGCATTAATTTTGCTCCTTACATTGCTGACTACTTGTCACTGTTTTGTAGGTTGAAGTTGGTATTCTGTCACCAAGCACCAAGTAGAGTTCATGATTGTTGGTATTACTACAAGAATGAGAGTTTCCCATATACCGTGCACCACAAGGACACCGGAATAGTTCATGTGTTCCATCTTAAGAGCTCGTGTAGGACTTCTGAGACGGAGTGTTGCCGACCTAGAAACACTAGGAAAATAGCTTTAGATTTACTTTGTGAATGCCAATTTTTCCATGTAGCATTTGTCCATGTATTCCACCATCAAAAGTGAAAATAAAATATTGAAACATGTCATGTTACATACATTCAATAATACATGTGTTTACCATGTCCGGATACCTTACATGCTTGGATACATACAAGCAGGCAATTTGTCCTCTTTTCCCATATGAAAATGCATTAATTATATGCCCCTTGTGATTACAACCCGGTCTTTGTTGATGTGAAATTATTACTTCTTTGAATGTATATTGACAGAAAAGTAGAATGTACTATTCTTTCCCATATTAGGAGACTCAAGTAATAGCAAAATACTGGGAATCAGAGAAACTTTCCCATGTTGGAAATTCCAAAGAGGGATATGAGACCGCTTTCCCAAGTGACACAGGGAATGTTCAAAGGGAAAACTACAACTCCCTTTTTGTTCATGTAAACCATGGGTATTGGGCCATGTTTCCCCTTTTCCCAAGAGGGAAACTGTGAGAAGCTCATTGTGTTGGAGTCGCTTACTCCCGATCCTCTTCAAAGATTGCACCCTTTCCCTCACTCGATTCCTCGACAAACATCGCCCGTTTCTCAGCAATCAGAGTGAGATTTCCCACCTCATCACTGCAACAGTATCTCCTCCGTCGCTTCCCCAGTCACCCGGATGTTTGATCTTGAAATGAGTTTCATGCCGTGCCACTCCTCACTCATGCTCTACACCTAACCAGTCTCATTGCCCCCGTTTCACGGCCCAAGAAGTCCATACTACTCCTATCTATACCCTCATTCCCACTCCTCAGATTCGCTGTTGGAGCACTGCTCGGCCCTCATCTCATTTCTCTCTCCATTGCCTGGCTCTTGGATACACCGTTGCCTCCTTCAGCTGATCTTGAAGTATCACTCTTTCTTTCTTTATCTCTTTTCATGCGCTAATACCAGATCCCTACCAGGATTGCACCTGCATGCGGTACCAAGAGAATCCTACATCTAAGCGTCGTTTCTTCCTCCTACTCTCTCTTACTACGTGCATGCACTCTTTACATCTATCCTACACCAGCGAGCACAGTTCTTCCTCTCTCCCAGATGCAGCAACAACTCCCCAGCGCGGCAGGGCCTCCGCATACCTCTACCTAGTCTCTCTCTAAGCGTGCATAATGAGCCCCCGAGACCCCTTCCACAAGCTCATTTTTTCTCGTGTTGCCCGGCGTCTTTTCGGGCGGCCCGGAAAAAAACGGGTTTCTCATGACCTTTTCCTTCCCTCCTTCCACTTTACCTTTTCCACCTCTTCACCATTCATTTTCCTTAGTTTAAAAAATAACTTAGGTTCGGTTCCTCTCCTCAATGCCCAAGCTAAACTTTTACTTGACTGAACACAACTAGTCTAATTCTTAACTTAACTTAAGTTCCTTTCCGTTTTTTAATGTGAGTTGAATTCTTAATGTTATATCTTAACCCAAAATTGCATGATCCTACAGTTAACAACATATGTGGGCTCGATTTTGAGCTCATAGGTCACCATCACGCCGTTGCAATGCAAGGCATAAACAACAGTCCACACCATGGTGTGAAGATTCATAGCTTGGCCCAACACAAACCGTCGTTGGCCCTCAGAAAGGCCAGGAGCTGCTGTGGTTCCCGTCCGAAATTCCATATCATGCTCTCGTTTGTCGGCAAATGATTCGGTATAGGTTTTGTGTGAGCATCCTACATCATACCAGGTCCATGATCACAGATTGCGAATGATTGTGGAAAAATCATAAAGGTGGGAAAGGCCCTCCGTGGTGTCCCCACTTTGTTGACTAATGCCAACTGGGAAAATCATCTCGAACAACCGGCAAAGAGGTCTGGTTTGGATCCAAAATGTCATCCACCTTCTGATCCGAAGGTGGAGGCACTGCAGAAAATGTTGCATCTAACGTGGATAGCGGTGCGTGGTTGGTGCAAAGTCATCGAGGGCGGTGGCAATACGAACCAAGACCTGCGACGTCCATAAAAATGGGACCTCCAAGGTGTTGACAAACATAATATCTGCCCTCCAACATCTTATCCCGAGAATCTTCCAATAACGGTACATTATCGAATATGTACCCTAGCGGGGAAGGTTGGTGGGCAAACCACCACTGCATGAGCTAGATGAGGTCCTAGAAAAGGCTAGACCTGGGATCCTCTAAACCTCGGCCTGCTCCAGCACGTGAGTGGTTCTAGCATGGCCATCCCACAATCACCAGATCTACGGGACCCAACCTTCATAAATCTTCCTCACTGATAAGTGTAATATCACGAGGAAGACGTCCAAAGCACCCACGGATGGCAGTTGCATATAGCTGTTGTGGGTACAATACCGTCAACTGGTGTAAATGGTGACGCGCCACACGGGTAGATACAAGGCTGTTGTCGACATAGACGTACTGTCGAATGGTGAGGCCAGCCTCCAACATGGCCGCCAATCCTGTCCCGATGCCTCCAAACAGTTCCACCAAAGTGATCCCCTCGTTTGGCGGACGCCATAAAATGGGATGTGCCAATGCCGATGGGGCATCCGGTATGACCAAGAGAGAGGACAATGTCCTCACACCTCCGGAATAGCTCGGCGGAATCACGCCAAGGAGGAAGAGGATCCTTGGGATGGTGCACCAATGCTCCCGTTGATTATTGCTCCAACCTCGCCCCCACAAAACCCTATAACAAACTACTACAACATAAAATGGGACAACGCTGATAACTGCCAACAATACAACATGCAATGAGGGAAGGTACCAAAATAAAATATGGGTGCAAGCACGGTAAAGTGGACAACTCTTGATCCTTGCTCAGGTTTGAGTGAAAGTGATCCAAAACAATATACTAACTTTGAATTTTATGAAATAAAAATTCATAAATATTTAGAAAACATATGAATCTACAAAGCCAAGCAATTTATGTTCACAAAAAACAATTTCAAACAATGTATATGTATTTTAGAAGACGGTGCAAGTGGTGGTGCAAGTGGGTGTCATTGAAAAGATAATTGTCAAAAATTTGTTTAAAATACAATTACATTACATTAAATTGATGAATTTTTGAAAAAAAAATCACGATGACCTCAAGTTTATAATGAATTCAAGGAATATGAAAAGAAATTCCAAGTTCAAAATATTTAAGGTCATGAAATTTACGTTCAAAACTATATTTAGTCAGTTGTTTTTACGCGTCACTTTTGATGATAGGTTTTGAAGATCTCATATTGATATTCTATATTTGAGAACCTAACTTAACAATAGAGGTCATCATGAAAAATAATCTATTTTAAACAACATTTTTCTACTACTTATAGGCGTTTGACCAAGAAAATCATGGCTTTCATATACCGGAGCACTTTTTTGGTCCACTTTACTATGTTTGCACCCATATAGAAAACAATATAATTTTCAGTACTTGATCATCTTCCCCAAACAACACTTAAACAGAAATGAAGATTGACCGCGTCCAATCGACATCCGTCTGCGGTTGGTGGTAAAAAATGAAGGCTTCATGTTATCATAAAAAAATGGTACCTATGTACATCTCTCATCTCCCCACTACATCTTAAGAATCTCTCCTTACAATAATGCCAAGAATATGTGTTGACAAACACAATTCGATTTTAATAATAATTTCTTTTAGGTCGAACGGAAATTCCACATACCACACAATCTCCAATGGCACCCCCTCATAGATCTTGTGCACATGTAACTCATATGTACATCATTCCCGGCTTACATCCATCTCAAAGAGTCTCAAAAAACTTAATATAAATGGAGAGTTTAAAATCCCAAGTTCGAATGAAAAATCTAACATTTTCATTGTGTTCTTCTTGTTTTTCTACTTAAAAAACACCTAAGGACCACCTAAATTGGACACCAAAATCTTTAAAAATAAAAAATATTCTATTTAGACAGAGAATATTTTCTGCTCTCCTGCAATTTCAGGGGGTTTTGCAGAGTTTTGATTTTTGAGGTCTAACCTCCAAAAATCATAACTAAATGCCACAAGCTCGGAATCAAGTGTGGTAAGTGGCAATAGTTAGATCTTAAAGTCTTTTATATGATTAACAAATAAGAAGAAAAAAATCTAAAAATATTTTGAATCTAATAAATTTAACATGTACTTCAAAATAATTAGTTTTGCAATCATAGTCTTGAGTTTGCTCAAAATTTATAAAAATTGCAAGCTCAATTATACGTGTAACATTTATACATACCAATATATAGAAGTACATTAAACAATTGAAGTAGAAAGGATTAATAAAATAGAGAAATGCTAAAACCCGGAAAACAAAGATGTATTTGTTGTGGAAGTCATTCCTTTCCATTTCTATGTTGAAAACCACCTCAAAGCAAATATCATTCGATTTCCACTCGCCATATATTCTAAAATTCCTTCAAAACACCTTTCATTATGAAAGGATAACATTCTTGCCAAGTGAGAAGGAAAAGAGTTAAAGATTACTAAGAGCTCTAGTTCTCTCTTCAAATATATACAACAAGTCAAGTTATTTTTTACTCCACCACGGGAGAATCCAAGAGTGTAAGTAAGGGGAGAAGAACTCAAGATTTATTACAACAACTTGCAATCTTCACCTCACACAAGCTCTCTCCACATACTTACTCACAAGGTTTAACTTGGCATGAATGCCAAACCAAAGAGGAGACTCCTCATCTAGGAGCATCTCCACAAATCCAAGGGTTTTATCCATCCATATCTAAATGGATGAAATCCCTCCGGATGCGGTATGGTCACGAACGTTGCATACCGTGACAGATGTATGATGTGACTTTGTGATATGTTGGATGCTTGAGATGGATGCGCTTTATTATGTAGAAAATGATTGAGGTGGTGTTGGTGCGGTGTATGTGGCCACCGCCTAGATATTGGATTTGTGGCAAAGGTGGGGGATAGGGTATTGGGGGTGTTTGTAGGGTTAGGGGTGGGGATGTTGATGTGCCCGTGTTATGAGAGTTTGGTGTTTCCTTTTGTGTGAGGGTTAATGTCGCACTTTGTGGGGTTGTGGTATTGGTTCCGTTGGGGGGTGTGAGTAGGTTTTTACATATGTGGTTTATTTGGTTGATACCGAGGGGATAGTTTAATATTAGACATATGATGCCAAGTATTATGATGGTATGTTTTGGGAATGGATTTATGTGAGGATTTGGTGGGGATTTTATGTTGTGAATCTTTACGGGGCCAGTATATGTTTGATGACATGATGATTGGTGGTAGATTGTGTGGGCGTGAGCGAAAACCATGTAAGTAATCAAAAACAAGATTTTGAATTATTTATTATCTAATAAAAACAAAATACAATATATATAAAGAAAGGGGCCATTTGTGATATGCTATATGGGTACTATCCATTAAATGTATGAGGTCCTTGATGGTGCATTGGTGGGTTGCCATGGAAGCCCGGGGGGGTTTGAAATGGGAGAGGTGAGGTGGTCGTGTGAAGTCCTTGTGGTATCGGTGGCGGGGCGGTTCTTTGCAAGATTTCCAGGGCAACGGCGGAAAGGCCATTGACTATGCTTTGCATGCTAAGGTTTGATTGTTGGAAGTCGTGGGCGATCATTCCGAAGAACGCTTGGAGGTAAGTAATGTGGTTAATGATTGTTGCCGTAGTTGTATTGTGTCTTCGGTCCGTATGGGTGGTTATTGTGGTAGTGAGCGTGCCGAACTTCTTGTCTAGCTTGTCTTCAAACTCTTTCATGGTCTTTGTGAGGTATTTTTCGGTGATGAGCGGGTTGGAGTTGGTGACGTTGCTCATAGCTTAATTTTTGTCCGCAATGCTTCTCTTACAGGGGTTTGCACTAAACAGATCGTCGTTTTGTTGGGATACGTGCCATCTATGCTCCCGCAGTGTAGGATGAAGTCGATGCGTCGTCCAAAAATGTAGGTAGACTTGTGAAGCCATTCCATGTAGACCGCGGCGTTGAGGCATTGGATATGGCACCACCCCGCTTGCTTGTCGATGTTGGATTGGTTATTAATGCCAACTATGTTGTCCGCCCTAAAGGTTTGTTTGATGGCCCTTATGATGGAGTTTGCATCTTGCATTGTGGAGGTTATTGGCGACAAAGGTCGTGTTAATTCGGAGTTCCGACGGGTTGCCGGCGCCACTATCGCGTGTAATGCTAATTTGAAGCCTCTCGTTGTTGTAGGCGAGTCCGTCCTTGAGTACGATGTCCCTCGTTTCTTCCGTAGTGAGGGTGAGAAATGAAAAATTCTTATCTAATTTTGGTTTGGTGAGGCCCATGAACTCATGTTGGCGTCCGGTGTAATAACTCTCCCATACTAGCGCTTTGAAGATGGTGGATGCATGTTCGTGGTGGAAGGTTTCTCCCTTAAGATGCAACGAGCCTTAGAGACTAGTTCGTACCCTTTCTCTACTTTACCTATTACCATCTCACCGTCTTCCATTTCCATGACTTATGCTCTATGGCCTCGAAGGTGTGCTATGTCATCTTGTTGTGGGTTTTGGAGGTGTACCTTAATAAACCTCGTCTAATTCTGGTGACCACGTTGAGTTCGATGTCGAGTGGGTTTGAATATGTTGAGCCGAGGGTGATATCCATTTGTTAGAGTCTTCAAGGCAAGCTCCTCTTGCTTCTTGCCTACTCATGCTCTAGAAACCGTAGTAAAAGCGGATGGTGACATGGAAACCTTCGGATAATCCGGTGGTGGGATCAATCTTCTTTTGTTTTAGGATTTGTGTGTAGTGGAGGTGGTTGCCGGGAACCACATCCGGCCTCTCGTTTGGGTAGCATGTTTGTAAAACCCGCAAGAATACTTGTCAAAGTGTCTTGAAATCTATGATTTCCCTTGAGGGGGTCCCTAACCTCGCAAATTCTTCATTGGTGTGATGTTCATGAATGATCTCCTTACCCCTTTGTGAGGTGACGACTTCATGTATTGAGAATCCTAGCCACATTTGGGAGACGATGTCTATGCTTGGAATTGCCTCTTGGCCCGCACATGTTGGAATTTGCTTGCGCCGGAGTTGGTTGCATGTCTTCCTATTTCACTCCTTCTCCGTTTAGCACTTTGTATGTCGATTGTGGTCTCCTTCCTAGGGCTCTTGTGTGGATTTGATGAGGGTGTGGCTTCGGCTAGGTTGATGGCGTCTAGTTGAGCTAACGACATGGCGGCTTGGTTCGGGGCGGCGATGTACTCATCGTGTGATGTTGAAATTTGAAAGAAACTCCCCCCATGCTCGGGGGAGACATCTTTGAGTTGCATGTCGATATCTAAATCATGGGATGGGGTGGTTTGCCCCTTTAAGGCTGCCGGTTGGCTAGCTGGAGGGGCAATGTCTTCTTCTTCCTCATCGTTGTAGGCTTGAATAAGGGCCCTCCTTTTTAATTATGACCAAATTCGTTATTTTGAGACAATATCAGAATTTTGAGACTTTTTGCCTACAATTTCAACAATTGTTTAGAAACAATTTTCATATTTGTTGACTTTCTAATTATAGAATATCCTCGACTCGAGGATAATCTTCCCATATATAATCAAAAAATCACTTACAAATATAGATTCAATCAAGAAATTAATGAAAACATAAAATTAAGCATTAAATTGAGACTATGAAAAGTGTCAATTTAACGAATTTGGTCATAATTGCCCTCCTGGTGCTAACCTCGACCCTGTCCTTGGTGCTAGCCCCGACCCCATCACTAGTGTTGGCCGGCCTCTCCTTAACGCTGGTCCCATGCCCCCTCTTATGGTGTAGCGCTCCCCCACTCCTCGTCGCTCCTCCCCTGCATGCTTGTGCCGCTACCTCCACGTTGCTCTGCATGTTTGTGCCGTTGCCTCCCCTGTGTCTGCTTCTCGGGTCTCGTTCTGATTCGTGACTGTTCGCTCTTGGTGTTCTTCGTACTTGCTTAGTGGTGGGAAGATCGACATTGCTGGACGCCATGTTTGAGTGTAGAGGGAGGAAAGAGAGATGGATGAGGAAGGGTGTGGAGTGTGGGGGTATTTGAGGGCATAGTTGTTGTCTTGGTTTAAGGGGAGGATCCTGGTGTGAGGTGTCCTATCGTGTAGGTAAGTGGCGGTGTTTGCTGGTGGGTTGTGCGATTTGAGTGAGTTCATGGCGGTTTTTGCATTTTGGGTTGAGTGTCTGTTTGGGTGAGATGTGCTTGCGGTTGCAGTGATCTGTCAGCTGTGGGTGGTGGCTATTGTGGTTTGGTCACGTGATTGGGGTATTTCGGTGGTCGATTAGCTATGGATGGCGGCATTTGTGGTGTGGTCGGGTGGGTTGTGTGTTTCGGCGATCAGTTAATCGTGGGTGACAGTATTTGTGGTTCGGTCATGTGAGTGGGGTAATTTTCCTGAGGGGGGGATGGTGGTTTGTTTGATTTGGGGGTGTGCGTTGATTGGGATCCAGTCGTCATGTTGATCGCTGGCAGAGGTCAGAGTTTTGGCATTTTTCGAGTCTGGGTTGTGTGTTTTTTGTTCTTGGGGTGGGTTGATGTGTTTGGCAGTGTTTTGGTTGTTGTGTGTGGGTTTTTGTGAGGTATGGGTGGAGCTGACATGCAGCCGTGTGGAGAGGTGGGGGGTGGCGGCAGTATCTTTCTAGAGGCAAGTTTATAGATAGTATGTAGTTGCATTTTTGGAGCTTTTGGGGTGTGTGCTTGTTTGGTGGTAAGTGCAAATGGTTTTGCTTACCTTTGTGTTGTGTGGGTGGCAATGGTGATATCACTGTGCGTGGAGTATTTTTTGATCGTGGAGGTAGACCTTGGCAGTAGCTTGATGAGTGTTTCGTAGAGATTGATATTGAGGAGTGGCATTTGAGTGGGTGGGTTGGCATTGATGGGTGGCAATTTTGTGGGTAGTTTGTTGGAATTGAAGTGAGGGGATGACAACTTAGTGGGTAGATTGTGAATGTTGTCATTGGTGGGTGATAGCTTGGTGGGTAGATTGTGGGAGTTAGCATTGGTGGTGAGCATTGTGGTGTGTGTAAACACACAAGGCAATGGTGCTTATGAGCACCCATTTTATGAGTAAGGGCGAAACCCTATTGTTGATAGTGTGTGATGCTCTTCCTCCTCTTGCATCTCCTAGATCTAGATCTGATCTATTCTTCTTCTCTCCTTTGGGTTCAGCTCCTCGGTCTTTGCATGTTGTAGCGTCTTGATTCTTTCTTGTGTCTTGCTTGTCATTTTTCAGTGGTTCTCGTTTTTTGCTTCGCACTCCTTGCTGCTCTGGTTGCTTGCTTGCTTGCTGGGCCTTATTATTTTCATGTTGGTTCGCTTTCTCAACCTTCACACTATTTGGTGGCTCTCACTTCTCACTTCGCACTCCTCGTTCCTCTGGTTGGTTGTTTGTCTGCTGGGCCTTGCTAGATCTCTTAGGTGCGGAGTCCTTGTTGTTCTCGTTGCTTGACTTGCTGCTCTCCGGCGCCTGGATGCCGGCAGCGTCTGCACCGAAGCACAGGAAGTTGACACTCCAGTCCTCGTCCGCCATCAAGGTTTCCTTCCGTTCAAGAGGTGGCATGTCAAACCCAGGGTGGACAATGTCAAACCCGCGACCTTTCCATCCCAAACTCCACACCTACCGTGCTAACCACATACAACCGAGGGAGATGATGCTCTAATTCAATTAACATAATCTTCACAAGTAAGACACCACAAAGGTGTTAAGATTTATAAGGGGGAATAAATTGGGTGGGCCTCATGTGGGCGCTCTTCTTAATTGAACCGCTATATTTGTGCAATTTATGACAAGGCTTGTAGTCATGTACAAAGAATAAAAGTACATGTGCTATGATGAGATTGGACTATGTGCTCAAGATAGTTTCTCGGGGAGATCACTCCATTGTCAAGTTGAACACCACGAGTGAACAAAGTTTGCTACCCCTATATTACATGCCATAAATAATTTTAAATTTTATGGTATTTTTTCTACATATACATAACCATTGATGGTATCTTTTGTATATTTTTTTGAAATTTTTAGGCATCTTCATTTTTGTAGTAATTTTTTTAGTTCAATTCTACGTCATTCTAGTTAGAAACGGTATGTTTTATATTTTTAAAATCATCAAATTTAGTTACCATTTTTTACTATGTAATAGGTACCATGTATATTTACTCATGAAAAAAATTTGATAAAATTTTGACCCATTTGGTGATGCTCTATGTACATTTTTTTACATGTAAAATGAGTGCACGTGGTTGTTCAACTTTACAGTGGAGTGATCTCCCCGTGGATAGTTTATATGTTATATCCAATTGGGATGGCCCATGTGATCTAAATACAAAGAGAGTATATCTTACCACCTTGCCCACCCAATTCATTCCCCCTTATGCTAAATCATTAACACCTTTGTGATGCCTTACTTATGAAAATTATGTTTATTAAATTGAAGGTTCTATGTACTCATTGAGATGAAGTCAATGTGTGCATCTATCACCTGTATGTAAGTCAAATTGTTGAAATTGGTATGCTACCACTTTGGGCACCATACAAGGCAAGTGACCACTTAAGGCATACACTCACACCGAAGGTGTCCAATTAATATGTGTGACCACATAAGACCCACATACCTTATCGCTAATGAATATGTTTTGGATGGGGTTGTAGTATTTTGGCATAATAGACATATACCATTGGTCCTTCAAGGCCAGTAGGGATGCCAAATATAACTGCTTAAGAAGAGGATCACATACTGTACGTGATTTTTTTAATTCATCATGCATTTAAAAAATTTCACCTTGATCTCGTTTTATGACATCAGATTTGTACAACATTTGCTAATCAATTGAATTATGAATTGTTGCATTCATTGCATATTAGAAGAGGCCGAACCCCCATGAAGTAACCGTCGTCAGCTCATCAACAACTTTGGTGCTAATCACCTAGCCCCTAATGCCCCCTAATTAAACAAGACACGCATATTGAAAACAAATTGGCAATTAATTGGCCCAACAAACAATCATGATTGGTCTTTGAAGGCAGGGTTGGGATGCAAAATAAAACCTCTTAAGAAAATTGTAAATCTATTCTTTGAAATTTTTGTCGCAAATTGACATTTTGTTGTATTCATCTCTTTCTTATGACATTGGATTCATACAAGATTTGTTAAATTATTTTGCCTAGATTTCCTTGCACATCAAAAGAGTCCGAACCCCCTGGAAGTAGTCGTAGTCAGATCATCTTCTGCCTTGGTGCTAATAACCCCTAATGGAAGCAGGCCTGCATAAATATTGAATAATGTTTGGCCATTATCCAACACAACAATCATTGTTGGTCCTTGAAGGTAGGGAGAGATGCCAAATGATTGCATATCTACTTTTTGAAAATTCATCACAAATGGACATTTTTGTCATCTTCCTCTCTTATGTACAAGAACTTGCTAGTCATTTGGATATTTTTTTCATTTGATTCATTGCATATCACAAGAGGTTGAACCCTCTGGAAGTAATCAAAGTCGGTTCATTTAACCCTTGCATGCGTTATTTGGTCACTTTTTTTAATCGAGCACATATATTTATTTGGTGTGTAAATAGGTGAGGGTTAAAAAACAAACACCATAAGGACACATGTTTAAAAGAGATTAGAATATGTATTTCAATTTGATTAATTATTCAACAGTGAACATGATTGTGAGGACTCTATGTATTCAATTAAGGAACCAATAAACATGCACTTCCAATCACCATAACTAAATCAAGTATCTCAATCTAATATATGATGATGCTTTATCGTAAATTTGTGGATGCACCACAAGTTTCGTTGTGTAAATCTTATCAGTAGTAGTTGGAGAACATGAAAATACGAACCGAGAGAGGATACTATCACCTACGAGCACACCTCTCATCCCTCCAACATAAAAACTCAATCCCTTGTAAATTGGTGGCCGACTCATCACTGATGACAAAAGCGAGACTAATTCAAGGGTTTTTAAGCTAATTACTGAGCCAAATCAACTTAAAAATATACATACTCCGGGTTGCATACTCCGGGTTGCATACTACTCTAGGGCTTTCATGTTGGATGAATGAAAGGTACGTTCATATGCAATAACTCCCTCTCTCCAAACAACACTCACATGTGGCCTTACTTGAGATTGAGGCATCTACAACCAAGGAAATAAGAGAGTTTGCACTTGTTTAGGAGGAGTAATAATGGGGAATTGTTTTCTTGCAAATAAAAACAAATTCTAAGGAGAATCCAATTATTTTTTGAAAAAAAAATTATGACAAATCTCACAACATAAATTTGAGGGTTACACATAGTCGATCTAGAGGTTAACCCATAACTACTTATCTCAATGCTACTCCTTGGCTACAACAATTGTCAAAACTCTTATGAGAGTAATCAATTACAAACCACCACCACATAAATTTTAACTTTGTTCGCCTAAAAAATATAGATTTCATTTGTGTGGGCATTAACATGACCCTAGTGAGCGGTTAAACGGACTTGGTCAACTATGGATGCCTTGACCTTACTAACTTGGTGCTAGACTAGTTACCTATAACGGAATCAGGCCCAATCCGCTGACTATTGTCAAACAACCTATTCCCAATCAGGACCCCATCAAGAACCTATAGGGTGCCATAATTTTGACTAGGCTAGGATTGAATTTCAATCAAGCCGGAATTAATAATGCCATGACACATGTCCCTATTTTGAGTGCTAAAATGAGGAGGAATGAGGGGTTAAAATGAGCACTTATGATAGACATTGGAATATGTTCGGGCCAATTTTTGGCTTCAAAAACTCACGGTAATTTTGATTTAAGGAATTAAATTACCAAAATATTTGTGGTCATCATGTTTTCTATCTTCCTGCACAAGAAAAATTTGCACCACCTTATACTTCTCCAAACAATTGTGATTGGTCTTGCAAGACATGGAGGGATGTTATCACTACTAGGATTGTGGGTACTACCACACACTTGCATTTGGCACAATGGTCTTTTGTGTCAAAGTAGCCATTTGCTAAATGGTCACTTTTACACCAAAGGATTGTTGTGTCCATTGCAAAGTGTGTGTTTGAACCCGCCATCCTAGTTATAAAAAGATTTGCCCACTCATGCACATATATGGTCAATTTGTAAGCTCCTTGTCATTTGGCTCCACAATCATGGCAAATCCACAGTGCCTAAGATAGTAATGAGAACTAAAAACCTAACACAAACTTTCAAGCATGTCAAATAGCTTGGAGAAATATAGATAGATAGATAGATAAATTTTTAATGGATCTAGGCTTATTTTCAAGCATAAACCTTTCATAATACATCCTCTTATTCAGAGGCCAAACCATTCTTCTACATATCCATGTACCTTTGCAAAACTCAAGAGGGTGGGTGGGACTATCCCTCAAGACTATATTATTGCATTTCTGTCACAGTATTTTTGCCACTATTTCATCTTGGTGTGTGTCTAAGACCCTAAAAACCTTGAGCATTCAAACACCTAAGGTTTGATTAGATATTGGTATTCCATATCCAAGGCTTTCAAAGTCAAATTTCAAAAAAGAGTATGAAGACCATGTCTAAACTACACTTCAATAGTTCACTCTCATATCAAATCATGCTAAGTATTCTTTATCATTATAGAATACCTAAGCATTATACACACATTATTTTTGAAAGAAGATGAAATACAAAACCTAATGATGCCGTCAAGGTTGTGAAGGGTCTCCCTCACCTATGCCCCTCGGGGGGTGCACTCCCTCTTATATTTTGCATACACATGCGCTCAGGACTTATTTATCGGGGGGCTATTTATCTTGCAGAAAAGATTATAAGGTATGGTATTTTTCAAAATAAAGGTAAATTTCTTGTATTTTAATTATAATTTTTTGGGGGAATTGTTTTAAAATACCATGTTTTACTTATACTGCATTTTTTGCCTTATACCCCAAGTAACGTGTAAGCCAACCAACCTGCAAAGTCATCCATCCAAGCCTTTTCAACAAAAAATTACCTTTTTTCATCTACTAGCAGAGATCCTACCCTAGACCCGCTACCCCTAGTAATTGTTTCCACACTATTTCACATGTACTGACTAGATAAAAGAGGCCATTATATGTGATGGTATTTTACATGTAAACATGTTTCACTATTTTAAAGCCCCCTATATTATATGTACGTTTTTTGCAAAATTTATCTACAATGAATATATTAGACCCTATTTTTTATCACACGTTGCTTCTACGATTTTTTCCAGTGCCCCCCCCCCCCCGAGTTGTGTCCATGCCACCAACCAAATCCAAAGAGAGGGTTAGTAACGTACACAAGGTGAATAATAGCAGAACCCAATTGTTATCTATGTCACACAATCATATAAGGCATAAATATACATTTTGTATCAAAGCATACTCAAGCTATCATTGAGTATTCTACTGTTCCATAGCCATTTTGTGTGAATGAAGAATGAGCCACTTAACTTACACCTTCCACACGTCTGCACACTTTTACACTAATCCCAGAAGTTACTTAGGGTAAATTGCTCATGCGACTTAACCTTTGAAAGGGTTTTCTCATGTTTCCTTTCACTTAATATATGATTAGGTAACTATCCTTATCCGTAGATGCATAGTATCGGATCTATGGTGGAAATTTTTTAGGTAAAACTTACCTAACCCTAGGTAATTAATCCTTTGGGGTTGTATTTTACTATCAATGCGATTCATTTAAGGCAGAGAGATGCTTACTTTCAAGCTTAGTCACTTCTTGGTACATCCTCTTGTTTAGAGGCCATTCCATTCTCCTACATATATGTGTAGCCTTCAAAACCTGGGAGGGTGGAGGGTGGAGGGTGGAGGGTGGATGGGACCATCCCTCAAGGAAAATCTTTGTCTAACTATCTCCACTCATTTGGTACTTTCCCATATAGGTTTGTCTCCTCAAAGTAAAAAGTTATAACCACAATCAACAAACTAATAGGGTTTTACCCTCTTTACACTTAGTTAAAATGTTATGTTACAAATCCGAAGTTTACATTGTTAAGTTCAAAATTGTGTACAAGACATACTCAAAAGAGCCTCAAAAGTCTACCTCAGATCAATATGCTTTGTTTTCCAAATTTTCTTATAGAATATCTAAGCAACATACACACACTATTTTTGAAGAAAGAAGAGATACAAAACTTAAGAATGTTGCCAATTTTGTGAAAAGTTTGCCTCACATGTGCCCATGCCACCAACCAAATCCACGAAGAGGGTTAGTAATGTACACAAGGTAAATAACAACAAAACTCAATTGTTATCTATATCACACAGTCATGTACAACATAATCATATGTTTTGTATCACTAAATAAACATACTACCATTGAGTATTCTACCTATTCTTTAGCCATTTGAATCTTGCGAGACTGAGCTTTGTGGTAGGTTACACACTCCTTCCACCTTTACTAGTCCTCATTACTTAACCTAATCTCAGGGGTTACTTAGTGTAAATAGCCGTTGTTGCTTAACCCCTAAAGGACTAGGCGTCCAATTTTGGACGTTTTCGGTATTTTTGTGTAGGCCAGAACTCAGAGATTTGCACCGATGTGAATGAAAATAATTGCAATGGATGCGCAATGGACAGAGAAATGCAGCCCAGAAAAAATTTCAAAAAAACGATAATTTGGTGTTTGTAAATGTGATGTAAATGTTCAAAATGCACTATTTGGCACTGTACAACTGCCCGAAAGTGTTCAAAGTATCCAATGAACTTGCGGCATGGTCGAATCTTGGGCACCCTTTATGTGGCCCCATTTTTTATTATGTAAAGGGTGCGATGTATGGGGGGAGGGGGGGGGCACGTACATAGAGGGGGTATATAATGACACCATGGCCATGAAAGAGGGTGGTATGGGGCATGCAATATTGAGAATGAAATATATAAATGGTTGTGGGCCACGGTACGAAAGGGTGGGATAAGAATCTCCATTGTCCACAATAACATCATAAATTTGCAAAAAAATTATGCAAACCCTTATTGGTTTTTGTTGCATACATCAACCGTACGGATTTCAATGCAATTTTATACATGTACATTATTTAAACAATCGCTTTCATTATTTTGTAGTTGTATATAAAGCAAGGCCCATATAGCCAGCAAATTAGATTGAAATGACGGTTTGTCGGCACTAATAGTTGCCCAAGTCCGCGATTTTCAGTGTCGTTGCAAAATGTTGCCTAAAAAGCGAATATAATAATGGTAAGACATGTTCAAAGTGGTCAGGCAATGTTCGGGCAACTCAAGAATACCATCGAACCATCGAAGACATATCAATCTTAATGGACGAATTTTACATAAAGGGATGGATATTTTTCCCTATCGTACTTGATAAAGCTAACAACCATTCCATAAGGTTGGAAACCATCAAATGTTTGCCACGCTCTATGCACCATCCCATACATGACAGTGGCTCGAATTTCCTTCAGATCCGTCCAAATCATGCTTGGTCCTTTAGGGGTTAAACTTTGTGAGAAGGCTCTCATGGTTTCCCCTTTACTTATTGTAGGATTAGGTAAGTACCCTTGACCATAGATTCATAGAACTGGATCTACAGTGGACGTTTGTTAAGTAGATTTTACCTAACCCTAAAGTATTTTTCCTATTAGGGTTATTTTTTGTTACTAGGTGGATTCATTTATGCTAAGGTAAAAACATAGTAGAGAGAGAAATAGGGAGATGATTATCTAAACTTGTTATAGGTTTCAAATCTATGGAATTTGTTTTAAATTATTTCAAGCTATTTAACCAACATAAAAGGCTCATTTCTTTAAATAACCTTGAAAAACTCTTTAGGTTGCATATGAATTTATTGTATTCTATCTAGAAAATATTTGGTTCCGCCTTGGATTCTTCTTGACGAGGTCTTTGTATTGGTTTTTTGCATTGTCCATCCATTGAAGAAAAAGGCATAGCATAATTTTTTTTGATCTCTCTATCCTAGCATTAGCTATTTTTGGAAAATAATTATGTAGACTCCTTATAGGTTTTCAAGTCTATGGAGTTTATTTGGAATTACTAAACCTGTAGACTCTTTAGCCTTTACTATATATATATATAGGAATATTTCCAAGCTATCTGACATGCTTGAAAGTTTGTCTTAGGCTTTTAGTTCTCATTACTATCTTAGGCTTTGTGGATCTCCCATGATCGTGGGGTCAAACGACAAAGAGCTTACAAAGTGACCATATATGTGCATGAGTGGGCATATCTTTCTATAACTAGGATGGTGTGTTCAAACACACTTGCAATTGACACAATGGTTCTTTAGTGTAAAAGTGACCATTTAGCAAATGACTACTTCAACACAAAAGACCATTATGTCAAATGCAAGTGTGTGGTAATACCCACAATCCTAGTAGGGTAGTGATGTCACCTTGGCCCTATGTCTATCTTAGTAGTGTACATGGCAAGGCAGGTTGTGTGTCCTGGCTCGGAATTCGTGCAGGCTGGGATTGACCCACGGAGCGAGATCTCAATTTTCTTCGGCTAAGAGTCAGTTTCCATTTAGGCCGCGCGCCCACCAAATTCTAGTGGAAATATAGAGTCCACCTGGTGGCATCTACATTTCCCTTAGAATCTGGTGGGCGAGCGGCCTACATGGAGAATAACCCTAAGTTTACTATATACTACTAAGTGTGTGTGCATATATATATATATATATATATATATATATGTACACACTGTTCCAAGTCAAAGCAAGCATCCGGGAATGACAAAGCCGTTGCTAAGAAAAGCTGACTTGGTTTGATTCTTCTTCTTCCAGGTACTGTACTAACCAGCTTAAACCCAAAGTCAATCCCTAAACCAATTGTTTACTCGCAGGCATCATATCCGTAAATGATGCTAAGTTACCCAATACATCATCATCATAAGTAGTAGGAACAACAGATGCATACATACATACAGACATGAACAGCAATCATACACTGAAGAATCAACCATATACAAGAGCCACAATTTACCCTAAGTCTTATCACAAGCTGATAAAAAACTTTTGAAAGGTGTTCCAAATCTCCCAAATGAAGAAGCCGTTACAAAACCTGCCAGAGTCAATCCTGAAAGAACTTGTCCCCTTGCCGGCATCTTATCTGTGAATGTCGCTGGTAAGTTACCCGACACAGTAGGGTAAAGATGCACATGACCGACGCATACATGAACAGCAATCCTACAGTGCAAAAGAATCATCCAGATCTCACATGGAGACCATTAGCCCAAGTGTCGCCACACTCTAATAATAAACGCAAGCATGCTCATTTGAGGGGTGGTACAAAATCTCACAAACCGAGTCTCCGGGAATGAAGAAGCCGTTGCTAAGAAAAGCTGACTTGATTGATTCTTCTCCTTCCAAGTGCTACTAAAGTCAATCCCTCAACAAATTGTTTACGTAAATCATAATCGTGGATGTTGCTGCTAATTGGTTACCCGATGCATACATGACGATCAATCTTACACATAGAAGAATCATCCAGATCTCACACGGAGACAATGAGCCCCAAGTCTCGTCACAAGCTGATAATAAACTTAAGCAGATTCAGTTTGAGGGGAGAGGTTACAAATCTCACAACAGCCTGGCATTCAGACCAAGCCCACAACAACCTCTTGTTAAGACTCGCTATATACCGAAATGATATCCAAACCTAAAAACTTACAACAAGTTGTACGTTGTGCTTGCAAAAAAGTCGGCGTGGCACAGGCGGCCACAAGTAAGGGAGCTTGACAAATCGCAAGTCCCGTTCAATAGCAAAGACCCTCCTATCAAGGAATCTCCGAAAAGAGAGGTTCCCCGGAGGGAGGGAATGACCGAGTGAGCTATACCGCCAGATTGATTCAACAAGACAAGGTGCCCATCATGTCTCCGAGCAATGTTGATGCTATGGCCTACTACTGGTGCACAGAGTTCTAGGAGGGAAGGTGCCAATCTTCAGCAGCCCACTCTAGATGTCCACTCGCAGTGTTGCTCATTTGCATGGTCAGACCCTGCCCACTTGGTGCAGCATACTTTCAAAAAATGCAGTGACCTTGTCATCAAAGTTTCCAGACACTCCTTCCTCACCATCTAAAATACACTGGCGCAAGTTACCATTACACAGATCTAACCTAGTTCCTTCCATTAGGGTCCCTCCACTGCAGCACATTAGCGACATCCATCCATCATGTCCAAAGCTTGAAAGAACATCATCATCTATCGCCAATGCAAAAGACTTTCGCATCCATCATCTTCAGTGGGGGTGAAGACACATAAATAGAACAGGCGAAGTAAGGGGCTTCGAATCCACATCTCACATCTTCACCCAAAACAAGAGATAAACATTCCATCCCACATGTGCTTCACCTGGCAGCAGGTGGATGCTCATCATCAGTATGCTACTTCCAATCCGGGAGCAACCAACACCTGAGAACCCAACTCACTGAAGAGCTCTGCAATAAGATCTAAAGGAGAAACCCAGCTTGACAGATAAGGTCCCCACCCTACCCCTTGAAATGCATGCATCCAGTCTATAGGAAACACAGATGAATGGCTCCCGTAGAGGCATGCATGATGACAAAGGCTTGATGATCTTCCAGCTTGGGAAAAATGGGTGCTGCTGCTATCATGAGGTTTCCGAAGCTCGTGGAGAAGTGAGAGGGAAGAGCGTCAGAAGCTCAGGTTGTTGCCGTGGCTTCTCATGAAAGTGTGGTGAAGGGTGTAGGAAGAAATGAGGATCTCGCTCTGCTGGCTTTGATTCCGCTGCATTCTGCTGGGACGATGAAGAAACCGGTGTTGCTACTGCTTCCTTGGGTCTGAGGCATGTGTAACCCTCATACGAAGTGGGTGTAGTAGGGGCATGCGCATTCTCAAAAACATCCATGGTGAGAGGAGTGACAGGGCTAATAGGAATGCAGGGGAACTTGGGAGAAAGGTCCGATGTCGGGGAACATCCACCATGACCGTATCCACTCACTCCGCGCCGGAATGCGGCCGCTGCACCAATAGCCTTCACATCCAGCTTCCTGAGATTCGACTGTCGCCTCTCATGTAGCTTGAACGCGGGTCTTCGTGCACTCAAGTCTCCCACCGGCTTCGGGATCAAACCCCCAAACGTGTTGTCCATCTTATACCGGTGCTCCCCGCCGCCGCTCTGATCCCCTCCACCTCGAGAGGCTTGCCTGGTGGGTAACGTGATCGGCAGCTTCTCCACATCGGAGTCCGACGCGCCTGTCAGCTTCTGCACCAGCTCGCGGAAACTCGACGTGTCTACTTGTACAAATGTTGTCGTGGACGCGAACTCCTGGTTGTTGTTGTTCCTTTCCTTCTCCTGGAGTGATAGAGACCCTAAACCCGTTGGACTCTGCGGCGGCAAAACCTTCCTACTTGACGGGGAACACAACGGCTCCCTGCTCCCATTCGAGCAGGTCCCTCCACCTGCGCCTCCACCTCTCTTCATGGCTGAGGGTTATGTTTCCACTAATCTTCTTCAAGCAGGGAATAAACCTCTGATCTCAGTCACCCCTTCCTTTGACCCTCACAAACTCATAAATAATAAACTTGACCAATTTCTTCTCACATACATATCTAGCACAGTGCAGCACTTCCAAGCTCTCCTCAAACGTATGCTATGCTATGCTCTCTTCATGGCTATGCTTGCACTTCTTTCACCCTCAGAAACTCAGAAATGAACTTGACTGGTTTCTTCTCAACCCCCGCAATGAAACATACATATCTAACTTAGTCCAGTACAGCACTTGTGAGCTCTCCTCAAACCTATGCTATGCTCTGTTCTCTCTTCATAGATATGCTAGCACTTCTGAACTCAGTCCCCTTCCTTTCACCCTCAGGAACGACGGACTTGACCAATTTCCTCTCAACCCCCGCAATGACACATACATATCTAACTTAGACCAAGCTCTCCCTCAACCCTGCACTACTCCACCTCACTACCGTACACCTTCCAGCCGACGCCAATGTGATGATGATCCTGTGCACTTTGCAATGTGGTCACCCTTCTTACAGTGTTGACGACGAAGGGCACACTGAAACAGAGACCACCCGCATTACACCCTCGGATGATGCAATCGGGACAAGAACCTCTAACCTACCTACACAAGAAAGAACTCCCTATACAAGGGTGGATCTATATTCTCAGAAGGACATGCTAGTATGCATTTTTGTGAACTTTGCAGAGATGTCTACAACACGAGAGGCTTAGGCTTTTCTTCGACAGAGGCTCGTGGTGCGACTCAGTCCACGGCAGAAGAGGTGCCGTTGTGTGCAGATCACTACCACCGGCATGCATATACATTGGCCACAGACGCAAAGGATAGATAGCTCATAACCTCGTTACGTTGTTCCCTATACAACGAGTCTGCGATAAAGAAACACATTAAGGCTTGCAATCTTTTGATGCAAATTCTGAGCTCTGAGCTGTAAAACGGCTGTGTTACTTGCCTCTACCGAGCTTGTCCCTGTGCTTGTGCCTGTGAGCCTAAGTGTCTTGTGATGCGCAGTGAAACTGCGGAAACGGCTCACTCACACACTCGCTCGCACCGATTTAATTTTTTAATAAGTTATTAAATCTGTCTACTTACACAAGGCGCATGTATGTATGTATATCTCTATCTATCTTCAGATTGTACACGTGCCGCAAAAAGCTTCGTCAGTATAAACGTCTACTTACAGAGACAGACTCATCGACATACCTATCTATTCATCGCAACATTATTATTAAACCCCTGCGTTCTCCTCTCTCGCGTTCTCCTCTCTCTCGCTCTCTCTCTCTATCTCTATCTCTATCTCTATCTCTATCTCTATCTCTATCTCTCCGCAGGTGTTAAGAGTTAACCCCCTCCTCTCCTGCCAAAAGAACACGCGGCAAACCCTTCCACAACTCAAAACGCAGTAGTACGGAGAGAGAGAGAGAGAGAGAGAGTTAATGCTACACAAGGCTTGCAAGCAAAACAAGCCAACAGATGAGAAGAAGGCACCTATGTTAAACGAACGAACAACACCTAGGACGCTGCAATGATGTTTATTAACTCTGGCCAGCCACACCGAAATAGGAATAAAATTCGTTCGACTAACTTGGGAAACCAGTGGCCGGGTGGGAGTTCGGGTCTAAAGTGAGCCCGGAAAGGCTCGTTGGGAGCGCTACGAACGCGGGAACCCGTTGAAGTGTGGACCTGGCAAAGCGGGGGCGAAACAGACACAGAAAGCGAGGCGCCGGAGGACTACTACTAAGGTGCAGCGAGCTCGGGGGGAGCAATCGAAAGTGAGCATAGGAGAGACGATGATGGAGGAAGACAGAGAGACAGGGTCCAACCCAGCCTAGCCCACCCGGCCCACGGGAAACAGCGTCCCGGGCTACACGGCCGACTTGACCTGACCTGCTCAACCTCCACCTTACCCGCCCCGGGCGGGCTGGGTTGGGCTGGGCGGGCTTGCAGTGGGATGTTATCCACCCGGATAATTTTCATCTCTTTTAACCCCTAACTTCCCACGCCCAATTTCTTTCAAATCTGCCCATAAAATGTGACCTTAATTTCAGCGACTTTAGCTGAAGAACTAAAGTTTTTTTGACAAATCCAATCATATAGATGTTTGTAGGTTAGAGGTAACTACTCATAGTTCAACTTTAAATGTTAAAGTTTTATTATGTAGGAGATTATAATAGGAGTGTCAACAGTGGTCTTGAGGGATAGCAGTTTAGAAATTAAATTAGGGTTTGGTTTTTGATCGAACCTTCACTCAAATCATCTTTAAATGAAAAAATGTTACCCTCATTCAAAAAAGGTTAGGATATGTTGCGTTTGAGTGTCATGCAACTTTTTAGATCAATTGGGAATCATTTGCACGTAGGGATCAACATAAAAACATATTTAGGCATGTTGCCCCCAAACTGCAGAGGTGATAAATGTCAAGTTTTGGTTCATGGACCTATTTCATTATAAACCAATTGAGAGCACACTCCTATATTTTAATTAATCCAAACATAGCTAACTTTGTTGAATCATAATTATCCACATGGCATGACATAGCAGACTTGAACATAAACAAGAGGAGAAGTTGAAACAATCCATAACCCATCCGAACTAATGTCAAAGGGGTTCGAGCAAACTACTCACAACCATATTATGGTCACATAGGACATTAGGGGTTAATGTTGCCCAACTTTTTGCGCATATTGTTGGGCACGCACTTAGGCTTCTAGGCAACTTCATTGTTACCGTATACCCTTTGTCTTAAAATGGTCATTTGGGTCCTTGGGTTGACTCCTCTGCTATGGTAATTTCTCTTCATTTGCTTCCACCCAATTTTGGCTTCTCATTTGACTTCGAATGTAGGAGAAGGAAATGCATGTGCTAACTTAGGACCGCTTCACACTATGGCCATCCAAGTCGAGAGGCCGTGGGATTGAATGGCCAAATTTTATTGAAAGTCCAAAGAAATGGGATGAAAATAGCCAATAAAATATAGGAATTGGAGCCTTCGACCAGGCGTAGTGTGAAGCCTCCAAAGGCCAAGCCCAAAGTCTAAACCTTTGGCTTAGGGTGATCACATCCCCTTATGTTTCATAACCACGTGTGATAATGGGGTATTTAATGGATGGGGCATTTATGCACCTCTCAATATTTTTTCCCTCCTTATTTGTAGATAAAAAGCTACTTTGAAGTATATTTTAACACCCTATATTTATTTGTAATTGTTTATAAAGACTAATTTTTGGCACAACTTTTTTTTATAAATCGTGCAAGTACCAAATAGTGGACGGAATACTATAGCATTGTGAAACCGACTATGTGAGCAACAAACATTCCATACCATTCAAATTGTCATTCATTTGGTTCCAATTAATAGTACCAATCCTAAAGCATTCAAAGTACCATTCAAAACACAACCAATGGCACTTGGATACTAGTTAAAGGGTTACCAATAAACATGGAGATAACAAAATATGCAAGCTGAAATAAACAAGTTGTAAACATGGATAGAACAAAACAAGAAATACAATCAGTTGTGACAAGATATGAAATTTTGCACAACTACTTACTCCAAAAAACAAGGTTGCATTCAAATACAAGAAAGCCAAATACAAAAAATTTAAAAAAAATTACTTTAATTGTGTTCACAAACACATTCAAATATAGTCCCATTCAAACCTTGTAACAAACATTTACACCTAAACCCTAAACCAAATATATGCGGAAAACATTGCAAAGGAAGTGGCCACTTTGCACCATCAATCTGCATGAAAAAAACCCCTAGAAAATGCTCAAAAAATGCGTGAGCTTGACAATCGAGGACCGCGGTTGTTACAAAACCAAACCGATCGCAAGAAGTGGTTGAGGATGATGGTGAAGGTTGTCAAGTTCTAAGCATCCAACGAGGTCCCATATGTTCAACGCCATTGCAAAACCCAACGGCCGTTGAGGAGCGCCAACACATTCCTTCCCCAAAAAAAATCTCACGACATTTCCCTCCATATTAACGCGTTTGATTCAAATTTGGACAGAAACTACACACTTCTTCATCCAAGTAGTCAAACCCATAATATTTTGTTGATCCTACTACACACTTTTAGGGGGATCCTATATTTATGACCATATTTTATTTACTAATTACTAAAATGAAGGAATTATCCACCACCATATTTCACATATAATCATGTAGGGGACATATTTCCAATGCTATGGTAGATCTAACAAAATTATAAAATTTACCTTAAATGAATTAAATTGACCCTAATTTTTTCATCTCACGTGGTTTTCTAAAATTCCAATAGCACCTCCCTGAGACCTTTGGCCAAGAACTCCCACAACCTCTCCATTTGGACGGCCATAGTGTGAAGCCTCCAAAGGCCAAGCCCAAAGTTCAAACCCATGCCATTTGTCCCTCCAAAAACATCCCCTCCAATTTAATGGCCAAAATCTTGTTAGTTTTTTATTTTTTAATGAAAAAAATTGACAACCTCTCCACCATAGTTTGGGTTTCCATTCTTGTATAACCCAAACTTCCTTTGAGAGTATGTCGCCTTGGTCAAAAAGTATTGCCATGTAGGCAATACTTTGGAGAGTGACAACCTTTGGACTTTGGCCTCTATTGTGAAGGGTCAAGAGACCAAATTCTTGGTTTCTTGCAATCTGATTCGTGAAAATTGACGGCCTCTTGACCTTCAACCATAGTGTGAAGCGGCCCTTAAACCTTGAAGGACGCATGGTCTCAATCATATACATACACATATGTAGGCCCCACCAAGTTCATAGACCTTATTAAATATATTTATGCATTTGAAACCTTGTATTATATATTGTCTTATGTGAAGGAGAATATTGAAAACATACTTATAATTGTTGTTGATGATGATCAAAATACAATGTATATATTTGCATCCAAGCCTCATCCAAGGGCATCCATGTTGTGTATTTTGTACATGAATCTTTAATAACATCAAGGTATTGAACCAATTCCAAAAGTTCACTTGAAGAATAAGTTAATTTTAGATAGGGTGACTTTTGACATAATACGCTAACAATCATAATAAATAGCTTAAATGCATGTATTACTACATGAAGAGGTCGGTCTTAGCCTCTCGGACGCTTGAGGGTTTAAACCTTACTAAAGGCCTGGAATTATGTTTATAATGTATGCATGTTATTACTTTTCCTAAGCAATCATCTACATTTTGATTGGTGTATGGTTGAGGACCAACAAGAAACAAATCCCGACCAAAAATTGCTACCCACTCCGCCCGACTTCGAATAATAGAATTGCCCTTGCATTCTTCAAGGCCGCTTGTCCATATAACCCATATTGAGTGCACTCGTCTTCAAGATCCAAAATCCAATATGTATGTTCACTTC
Source organism: Polytrichum formosum (assembly GCA_964035585.1). Lineage (NCBI taxonomy): Eukaryota > Viridiplantae > Streptophyta > Polytrichopsida > Polytrichales > Polytrichaceae > Polytrichum > Polytrichum formosum. The sequence continues at coordinate 18,628,001 of OZ037938.1, forward strand.
CACTTAGTAAATATGCAATTGACTTGGACTTCGTTTTCGAAGTGAAACCGTCAATAAAGCATGTAATTAACTTGGAAGTCAAAAATATCACCAAACCGTGATTAGCATTGAGGTTATAATTTTTGTGACTTACCAATAAAAGGGTCTTTGTCATTCTAAAACGGAACTATTTTTATTTATTTTGAGTATGTTTATTTTAGAATATATTAGTTAATACCTTCTATTTCCATAAGTATTTATACACATTCAAACTAATAAAGTGTGATTGAATGTTATTAATTCAAAATAAATCTAAATAATCCTAAATAATCTCAATTAAATAAAGATATATACTTACCAAATTAATTAAGCCTAATTTGTTATAAAATGCACGTACTAGAATTAATCATGATTTAATTCAGATATGAGGAATGATGTGCTTAATTACACTTGTTTGGGCTTCATTATGCTTAATTAGGCTAATGGCACTTACTTGCACTTAATCGGGCTTAATTAGTTTGCATGTGTATGAATACTTGTAGAAACCTAGGCCTTGTGCTCAATTACCTTCTAATATGGTGATTCAGACTTAATTACATTCAATCACACTTTATTAGTTAGAATGTGTATAAATACTTGTGGAAATAGAAGGTATTAACTAATATATTATAAAACAAACATACTCAAAATAAAATTACTAATTTTAGTTCCATTTTAGAATGACAAAGACCCTTTCAATGGTAAGTCACAAAAATTATAACCTCAATGCTAATCACAATTTTGTAATATTTTAGACTTCCAAGTTAATTACATGCTTTATTGACGGTTTCACTTTGAAAATGAAGTCCAAGTCAATTGCATATTTACTAAATGGAAGTGAACATGCATATTGGGTTTTGGACCTTGAAGATGAGTGCACTCAATATGGGTTATATGGACAAGCGGCCTTGAAGAGTGCAAGGGCAATTTTATTATTCGAAGTCGGGCGGAGCCAGTAGCAGTTTTCGGCCGGGATCTGAAAATTTTAGATTTGTTTTGTGGGGGCTGCCCGGAGGTGCCGGATCGTGGACCCCCACCCCTATCCACCTCCACCTGAAAGTTCATAGGGGGAGGGTTAGCGTCTGCCATACACAAACACCAAATAAAAACTTATAGTATTATATGTGTTTGGAGAGGCTGCCAACTTGGGTGGGACCGCTCATTATGAGTCAAAGTCCACCAATAGTTGGGCATGCCCCTGTCATAATGTGAGCTTAATTAATAATATGTTGTTGCCTAATTTTTGGCATAGGATAAAGTAGTGCAAAATATTATCTATTGTTAAATAAGTTCCTTGGAGGGTTGGGGGAGGCATGTCATGTGGCCATTTATGGTGGGTGTTTGCTCCCATTGTACATGCAACGGTACAAATTTAGGGCGAACATTGGTGGGCCTCGGGGTTTGGCGGTACATGTACACTCTAAACTCCGTAGCATCACACCTGTGGCAACCAAAGTGCACGGGATACTACGGAGTTTGGTAGTGTTAACATGGATGCGTGATACTAGTGAATTAGTCTAGCATGTGACACTATGGAATAACACAAAGTGCAACATATAAAATGGTGTGGTGTGGTCCACTCCGCTTTGCCTTCCCGGGCGATGTGGCGGATGCATGCACCAACATTCAACAAGTGGCATAAGAAGAAGAATGAGAATAAGAAGGTGACACTCCGCATATTGACACATGGCGCAATGCAAGGGTGTGGGTTGACTTCTTTGGTGGTTTGCATTAATGACAAAATTCGTGATATTAGGGAGAGAAGGGTGACACTAAGGAGTGAGATTTGAACTACGCAGATCCGTTCCCTAGGGTTTCGGGATATTAGAGAGTGAGTGACGTTATGGAGGTTGATACTATGGAGTTTAGGGTGTACCTAAATACCCAAGATACTGTTGATTCTTCCCCTCTCATGTCTAATGGGAATGCTCTTATAAGGCTTGACACTTCAACGTCCATGCACAAAACCATGTGTTTTGAGCTCCATACGTCCACTTTTAGCTAATTGTGTAGAAAATGACCATGTCTAAGATTAACTTGTTTTGACATTATACTTTCAAATCACTTGAACACCTCAATGTTATTAAATACTTAGGCTCAAACATGCAGTACCTAGGTTCTAATACTAAGATTAGGTTTAAGTTGAGTGCCCTTGGATACAAATACATACTTGAATTTTGATGATCAATGTGATGTATGGGTATGTTTTTATTTTATCCATGGCATATCTTGAGATTTTTCAAGTTTTATTTTAAGGTTTGGTGAGGCTCGTGGAAATTGTGTGTATATGTTGTACATTGAGCCATTGCATGTTAAAGATCTAGGGGACTCAACACACAACCTAACATACACATTTTTTAAAGTCCTCACTGAGGTATTTAAATTTAAATAAAAATATTTATAGGTCTAAAATTTATTTAGTGCAATATCTCATCTTGTCAAGGAGAAAATCAAGATATAGTCAAATGGAACATTGATGATCGGTACAATATGCATGTATTTGCATCTAGGAGCATAGGTCAAGGCTAGGTTGTGTATGTAAACTAGAGTCTTCAATTACAATAAGATGTTCAAGTGATACAAAAACGCCCTTGATGAATGAAACAATTTGAATTAGATCATGTTGGACACAAGTTACAACTAATTGAATATGGAAGCACGTATCTCATATGCTTTATATCTATATATATATATGTATATATGTTTGTTTGTTTTCTACACCGAGCAGCCCATATAGGGCCTCTGGGGTTAAGTTGAGGTGGCATAATGTTATATGTCGTCTGTTGTTCCTTCCATGGAGGATTCAATGTTGATTACATTATATAAGGAGTAAGAGACATTAATTTTTGTTTGTAGATATTTTTTATCTTCCACTTTATTTTCACATAAGGAATCTTGAGGACAAATTAAGGATTTGATCATCCATAAAGGGGGACATAACATTATTCAACCAATTAGTATTGGGAATTGTAAGCTATTGTGTTCAAATTTATCCCTCGGTTGTATAATGTAATAAAAGACGATGTAAGGCAGATGAGGCTAATGTGGTTAGCTTCCTTCATCATACGCCTATTTTTGGTTCCTAATTGGCAGTACAATTGTTTTTATTTGGTGGGTGAGTAATACATGGTAATTTAGCCATTGCCTCGATGATATTTGGATTAAATCACCTTCGCAAAAGTCAAACTATACACACCATCCTCCATACAATGTTATCTACCGAACTATGACACGCTTGATTTCTGTGCATGAGGTGGGCAAATTAGGAGGTGGCAACTTGGACAAATTAAGAGGCAACATATGGCTATGAGGTGTCAATGAACTTGTATTGTGGATGTTCTATAATGAAAAGCCAATTCGGCAACAATTTATCTTACATGTGATGTGAGCATAATGGAAAACTTGGGAATGAGGGAATTGGGAGGTTGAATTGCTATATATATGCATCTGTTGTTATGATTGTATGCATTTAATGCATGATTTGACTAAGCTAACACTTTTTCCAAACCCTAACGCCTAATTTTGATTGCTGGGCAGCAGTCAATTTGCATAGTCGACTGCTAGGAAGCAGTCGACTGTGGATGGTTGACTGCTATACAGCAGTCGACTGTGGATGGTTGACTGCTATACAGTAGTCGACTGTGGATGTGTCAGCCATAAACCCCCACCCTTATGCGTCTGTAGTCCGAGTGGAAGTCTATGGCTCACATGTCTTTATCATTCCCCAGCCTAGGAAACTCCACACTCATGCTCTAATGAGTTTAAATGTGTGGTGACGATCATCACTCCGAGCGAATAATAATCCCACAAGATTAACCGGATGGTTATTCTACTCTAGTGCCTTCCAAGCAATGACCTTCTAATAGATAGCATGTAGGACAGTCATGTAGAACACCAACCTAGAGTGTTATGCAGAGTTTACTGCAGAACATAATGCAGAATGTAATATAGGACACCAATACAAAGCCTTATGCGGAGGATTAATGCAAAGTTTAAATGCAGAACATAATGTAGACTGTAATGCAGGACATCAGTGCAGAGCCTAATGCAGAGGATTAACACAGAATTTGGTGCAGAACATTATGCAGAATGTAATGGAGATTGTAATGCAGAATATATTATGCAGAACATATAATGTAGAACACAATGGAGATTGTAATGCAGAACACATAATGCAGAACATCAGTACAGAGCCTAATGCGGAACATAATGCAGAATGTCATGCAGAGTGAAATGCAGAACACTAGTACATAACCTAATGCAAAGGAGTAATGTAAAGTTTAATGCAGAACATAATACAGAGTGTAGTGTAGAACACTAGTTTAGGGCCTAAATCCAAGGATTAATGCGTAATAGGATGTATAGTTTGATGCAGAACACTAGTTTAGAGTCTAACACATAGGATTAATGCAGAATGGAATGCAGAGGTTGATGCAGAACACTGATTCAGGGCCTAATACTAGAGATTAATGCAAAATAAAATGCAAAGATTAACACATAGACTAAGGTTGAAACTAATGGAAGAAGAGATAAGGTAATAACTTATACATCTACTAACTCATGATATCAAAGTTAACATAACTTAGGCAATAACATAACTCCTCAATAGGGTTCAAAAACCCTTTTGTTCAACACTCATAAGGTTCACAAACCCCTTTGTCCTACATTCATCTTCCTATCCTTCTACAAACTCCTTGCTCTCACTACATAGAAAGGAGGGAAAGAGTAAGCAATCCCAAGCAACAAGTGAAGTGACCCTAGTAAGAGAGGTCCTAGTGGAAGAGATCCTAATGCAAGAGAGAAGTGCAAGAGATTCTAATATGAGAGAGATCCTAATGTGTGTGAGCTCCTAATGCATGAGAAGAGAGGTCCTAGTGTGAGAGAGAGAGCGAGGGAGAAGAGAATGAGAGAGAGGAGAATGAGCCTCCGTGCTCTCCTCCATGGGACTACCCCCTCCAACCACCAAGTTTTTTTCACCGTAGATCAAGCCATACTTACATCTAATGGTTGGCATCCGCGGCCGTCACCACCCTAACTCTTGATCTAGACTCCTAGATCCAACGGTTGTCATCCGCGGCCGTCACAACCCTAGCCGCCCTTCTCCAACCCCTAGATCCAACGGTTTTCTTTCGCCAACCGTTAGATCCCGGCCTTCATCCGTTCCAACTTCATCCGTTTGGCGTCCACTTCCATTCGTCGTCGTCCATTCATCTCCGTTCATCGTCGTTCTCCATCCGACGATGTCCTACGCTGTTCTTCATTCGTTTGATATTGTTTTGCATTCATTATACCATGTCCTTCATTGTTCTGCATTTGTTTGCCGATGTTCTGCAGTCCTTCGACGATGTTCTGCAGTCGTTTGACACTGTTCTGCGTTTGCTCGACCATGTCCTACGATGTTCTTCGATGTCATTCGCAGTCCTCCACTGCCCTCCTTCATACTAACCAATTGTCCTAACATGATTTCAACCCACTAACTTCCCCAATTCCACTCCCAACACAACAACCGCTCATCACTTCAAACTAAATCTTAATTCAAAACACCAAAGCTTCACTCTTTTTATAATTTTGAGTAAAAAAAAGAAATGTCAAAGACAAGTTTTACTGAACTTAAAGGTTAACACCACATGTGAGCATCATATTTGGTTCACAGGATGGTTGACTGCTATACAGCAATCGACTTGCACAGTCGACTACCTTGCAGCTTAATTTAGAACACTAATTAGACACTGCCTAACCCAACCTGCCAACTCATTGGATGCCATTCGAGGTCCTACACTACGATATCCCTATAAAATCAAGTGTGCTACCCACCATGAGGCCACCTTGCCTCGTAGTGATTTTGAGGACCTTATATGCGTCGCATACATTGCCCAAGATCAACTACGGTGTGGGCAATCCATAGGATTGCGATGGCTGGGAGTGGCAAGATACGGGATGCGGGTGGTTCGTCAAGAAGTATGTATTACAATCCCCGAGACGCATGGGGCTTGCCGGATGAACTGGACGAATTTACATCCGAGGTGGTTGCATATAACACTCGAAATGAGGACGATTTGCGCAGTGTTTTACGTCAAATTCAAGGGTTCACTGAATTCTATTGGGTTCGACTGCCTAGGAGACAAGTTGATCATCACCACCGCGGATACTTGGACGCCTAAGAAAGGCCCGCATGTCGCATCGGTTACAAGGAAAAACTTTTCCCATGGCACTTGTTTGAGGACCTTAGCGACGTTCTCACGAAGGGGAAAAATCAATTGTATTTTCGGAAAAACTATGGGACCTTGTGGAGGTTCTACCAAACCATAAAACATTCGGTGCATGACGCAATTCATTGGGGGTTCAACCGGTGCACCGCGCACCAAAAGGAATAACGGGTGTATAGAGAGTACACACTTAGGTCGTCAATGTAAAATTTGCACATGAATATGGTGAGAGCGTAGTATCAAGTTTGTACTTGCACATATACTTACGTATGTTGTTAAGTTGGAAATGCACAATATATGAATTCCCGGCAATATTGCGGTGATGTTTTCCGCTTGGTGTGAACTTATAATCATGCCACATGGAATCATTATCACAGTTATTTGCATCGATACGTGTTTGATTCAAGTGCAAATGCATGTAGATGCAAAGTCCATGGTTTAATTAAATGTTGGTGGCAACCGATTGTGTGGGCAAACATAAGAAATGATCATTGTGCGACACTTGTACATTACTCCCAAAATTGATAGTGAACAAGAATTCACTTATAAACATTTCCAAAATCATGGCATTTCCCGCATTATGTACAATTGAGTATCAAATAATGCCTCCTAGTCCAACGCCTATCTCACAAACACTAGCCAACATTCCTAATCCGGCTCCGAATCACTATCCAATGGAAGGGGGGGTCTGCGGCTTGAGCTTGCACCATTTAGATTTCGTGGCCGTAGTGTCCGGCGCTTCGCCTCACGCCTGCTCTCGGTGATGGCCCATAGTTCTTGCGCCTCAGCCTCTAGGGCAGCTTGTGCACGAGTGCACGCGCGGTCTCCAATGTGCAACCCCCTCACGGCATTCAAATGGCGGATAATGTCTTGCATGGTGGGGCTAGAGGCCCCGTCACGGATGGCCAAAAAGTCGTTGACGTATTTCCACTCATTCATCCGGATTTGGACGTCGATCTCATTGAAACTAGCCTCTTGTGTAATGGCCTCGCGCCTCTCCATATCGAACTCAAAACTTGTTGTGTCCAACACGTGTTCCACATCCCAAGTTGTTTCCTCGCCCGGGACCGGTTCCCGTGGCAATACCCCCACTATCACATTGCCGTTGGAGTCATACACGTATCCTTGGGGGTGAGGACCTGGGACGTATTCACCCGTCTCTCCGGCGTGCCCACCCACAACACGGTACAAAAATGCCCTCAACTATATGGCCTGAGGAGAAGAGCCGGGGTAAAACTCATGAGCAATCCTTGTGTACATTTCATTCGTGAAGTTTGTCGGGTAGCCTCGGAGGTCCTTCACATACCTCCGTGCCCGCCAGCTATAAGCAGGAGGATCGCCGTATTCTACGGGCGGCACACCATGGATTATTGTGTACTCAAAATCGGGAGGCATTCCCCATTGCACTCCGAATTGCTCGTACAACCTTCGATGCAGAGGGGCTTTGCACGAAGGACAACGACGTGTTTGCAACATGTGTGGCAACAAACAATTCGGATGGACCATGTGATCACACGACCCAATGATCCATGCGCCTTCGGGTCCCCAAGGATTGGAACAAATGGGGCACATGCTCCCGTCCTTGATCCAATCGGGGACGCATGGCCACAACAAGGCTGGTTTGGCCGGGGGTATCACGATGCGGGATGATACTGCGGTATCCCATTGGAATTCATCCTCGGGTCTCTTGGTCCACACAATACTAAGGTAATTGGCGTCATCGACCGGGAGGTTCTCAGGATACATGAAATCCAATGGCGGCCACGAGGTGAAAAGAAGCCGTCGGTCGGGCCATTGTTCGCCGTGGTCCCTATAGTGGGTCAGCTCGTCCATCAATGCCCTATCGCGCGTGGCGTACATGATAGTGGTTGTGACCATGCCCATGTAGTCATCCTCCAACAACCGGTTCCTCCTAATGACCCGGTCGTAATCAACCCTCATTGCCTCCAAGTTTGTTGTGGGCGACGGCTCCCGCCCTTGTCCATCACTAGCAGACATTGTTTGTGGCATTTGTGGCGCATCAACCCTCGCAAGTTCAAGGTTGGTCAAACATCCAATCTCGGCCTTCAACCCTTGGACCTCCTTGGCGTGTGCACGTCGGACCATCTCCAATTCCCGTTCGTGGTCCAATTTGCATTTTGCCAACTCCGCCCTCAACGCCTCCACAACGTCGTTGTCGGCAACTACCGGTGGTGGGGTTGGCACCGCCGATGCCATCTCCACGTCAATGGGCGAAGATGGAGGACAAACCAACCGGGTACCATGTGGCGGTGTCACGTGGACCCTTTGTCGCCGGCTAGGTGGTTCAACCGGCAACCCTACGATAATGTTGTGCTCGTCCATGTTTGAGTCGGCGGCCGGTGGAGTCCCCACAATTTGATGATTTGGTCCTGCAAAGAAATCAAAATAAGATCGGACCGTCGGAGGATTCATTGGAGTTTGCCATGCCAATGGAATCGGACGGCCAGCGTTCCGGCCTAGCACGGCACTTGGTATGACCGCGATCCGGCGTGCCGCCCTCAAGTCCGTGCTCGTGCGGGGTATGGTGGACTTGTCGATAAACCCTAACCCTAAATTACCTCCGCGTAGACCATTTGGCATAACCACATTAGCATATGCCCGCGATCAAATTCCCTCGGTGCACCCCACAAGAAATCCCACACCTCCTTACACCGTTCTCCAAATATTTGATGGCTCACCTCCCTCCGTATGCCATAGCGTTGTCTAGACATCCGTTCAGCATTCGCGCTAGGAACGAACATCCTCGTCAAATGGGTCCACTCTACGTACCTTCGGACCGTGCTATACATCCACGTGCCCTCCTCATTTGGCCAGCCGGGATTGGCGAGAATGTTCGGGTCCCGCGCCACCTCCAAATTGATTGGTTGCGGCCTACCCCTCGTTGCATTGCCGCGTCTTCGAGCGCTTGCCGACCCCCGTGTCGATTTGGAGTCCCCCCCGGATCCAAATCCCCGCCACATGGAGGTTCCAGCGGCAAGTTCTCTTCGTCTGCCATCGTTGCCCCTAACCCCTAGCTTTGTATGCCTACTATAAATTAAACCTAATATGGTAGCACTTCCAAAATAAGCGCCACCACCCACAATTTTTTTTCAATCCGCTAAAAACCAAATTAAGGCCGTTCAAAGTTCAAACCACATAATTAAATGTAAACCACTTTCAAAATAAGTGTTCACATATTACAATTTCCGGTATGGTTCAAAACGATACGCCGATAACCGCGATGGGATATAATGTAGACCGAATGTAGGTGGGTTGCAGTACAATATAGACAGTAGGCAGGTATAGTATACAGAAGACCGTATGTCATGTATACGTATTATAGTACGTATGTCCACCTGTAGCCCTCCAGCTCACCTCTATCTCCTAATGGCAAGGGCTGATTAACAACCTGGGCCCAAATGGAGGGAGGTGGGAGTGAGGGAATGAGGGAAGTGGGGTCCATATATACCCCATGGAGGCGACCTTTTGATAAGACGCCCCCGAGACCAACCCATGGACGCCACGTGTCCATGGGTGTCTCTACGCGATTGTTCGTGAGCAGTCGCATCCCATGGTCGACTGTTATTAGTAGTCGTCCGCACTTTGTCGACTGCTATTAGCAATCGACTATAGGGTGCGACTGCCCACCAGCAGTCGTCCGCACTTTGTCGACAGCTATTAGCAGTCGACCATAGGGTACGACTGTCCACCAGCAGTCGTCCGCACTTTGTCAACTGCTATTAGCCGGGAGTCAACCGGTGAGCTCTTAAACCTTATACCCTTTAATTTAGGAATGAAGGGAACGCGACAAAGATAAATTCTAACCCCAATCCAACTATCTATGTAAGGTTAGGGGAACATCACCCACATCGCCTTCGAGGGGGATTCCAACTTCCATGCGTGCGGAGCCTCTCGGTTAAATGTTGTGGTAGTAGCTTTCTATTCATAGCTTGTTCGTGTGTGGTGAAGTCGGGTTAATCATCGGCATGACTACTCTGTGTGTTGTAGGTGGTCAGGTGGGAGTAATGATCCATGAAACCACCATCATGTTGTTGGCCCCAAGGGTTAGAGGTGATGGCCCCAACCCTTGAAGATTGTGCAATAGGTTGAATACACATGTTGTTTTATTTTCCGGTCCCATGAAGTTGAAATTTTGTGATCAAACCATGTTAAACTAATTAACAACCAACAGAATTTGTACAATCCCCATGGGCAAAAACCAACCGGAAACTTAACTCGGAGGATTGATATTACCTCCTCTGGCGGTAAAGATCGGAGAATGTAAGTGTCAATCAACCTTCAAGTGACCTGCACAGGGCCTTGAAGGGTTCGGGTTAGGGCATGCACCAAACATGTAGGTGGTGATGCTATAATTTATGAACTTAGTAACATAGGCTCTGTTCAATCAACCATAAACTAAGAAGGAAGGTTGAGAAGGTGGGACTTAATTAAGGTCCCCCCGCTTAGAATTTAATTCATAAGAAATAGGGAATTACATGTGGCCAAAGTAAGAGGTAAATTTATTTCATTCACTAGGGTTAGGTTGCCTTGATCCCAAGGCTAGTGCGTCTGCGCGTAGACTAAGATAGATTCGGCATTAGGTTAGGAAAATTGATATAGCCTAAAGAATTACCTCAAGTATTCATAATCTAGGCACAACCTATCGAAAGAATACGACGTGATTACCAAATTCCTCCACAAACCCAAAACATTCATTAAATACCATAACATCCGGGTTCGGCTTGGGTACCTGCCGAGGCAGGCCACCCTTACCGAAAGGCTTGTGCGGTACTTTTAGGCTCCCTCGGAGGGGATGCCCAAAAGTACCACATGTGATCATGTTAGAAACATGATACAATCAATATTGGCATTAAACTTGGTTTCATTGTCAAATGACTCATGTAAAATTTGCTAATGATGTCATCCACTTACACAACATTGAGCAATAAAAAAGTTCCTTCATGTAACACCATATTGGAAAGCAGAGAATCATTGATTCTGAAGCCTAGATCAACACCTTTTTCAACTCCAATTTCAACAATTCAAATTCCTTGGTCCTAATTCACAATTGGTAACTTGCTTAAGCTTCTAATGCTCAAATCCATCATATTACGGGATGCGGCATCGGCGACCACACCGCATCCGGGGGATTTCATCCATTTAGATTTGGATGGATGAAACCCTCGGAGTTGGGAAGATGCTCCTAGGTGAGGAGCCTCCTCCTTGGCTTGGCATTCTTGCCAAGTTAAGCCTTGTGAGTGAGTATGTAGAGAGAGTTTATATGAGGTGAAGATTGCATGTTTTTGCAATAAAATCTTGAGTTCTTCTCCCCTTACTTACATTCTTGGATTCTCCCGTAGTGGACTGAGAGATAACTTGACTTGTTATGTGTATTTGAAGAGAGAACTAGAGCTTTTACTAATCTTTAACTCTCTTTATTCTCACTTGGCAATAATGCTTTATTTTACCTATTTTTTTCGTTATTCTTGAGGCATAACACACAAAAGAGCACGTGAGGGCAAGGAACGACAAAGTCCCGGAGTGTCAGAGCGAAGAACGCCGCGGATTGTCGAAGCAACAAGAAGCTCCTGGCCTCGGCGGCCGCTCAACAGCACATGGCGTCAGCCCGCTGCAGTTGGCAGCCGGCCGACTGCTAGGGTCGGCATCCCCTCTCCTGGCCTCCCCCTCCTTTCTCCCTTCCTTCCTCCTCCCTTCCCCCTCCCTGTATTTTTCTCCCTGATACCTTCCCTTCCTTCTTCTGTAACCTTATCCCTTCCCCCTCTGTACTTTGTACCTTCTTTCCCCCCCCCTTAACCCCTTATTCCCCTACCCAAGTCACCCCCTGCTACAGTTGTGGGGGTGTCATTTTTTATTTTGTTTATTTTTCTGTTACCAAGCATTTCAATTGGTAACAAAAACAACAAACAAAACAAATTAAAAATTAAAAAATATTTATTGGAGGGGACAAAATATTATTGGTTGGAGGTAACATTTTTGGGTTTATGAAACACAAATTTTCACAAATTGTTTTTTTACCAAAGTTGTTTTCATTAATCAAGAACGGAAGTTGGGGGCTCGAAAACAATCCAATACCGGCGTTCACAAACACCTTATGAAAAATTAAGGTGTTTGGATTTTGGAAGACGTGGAGCATTGCAAAAAGCGTTTGCGGAGCATCTGGGAACACGCAGAGGGCATGGGATTGTGGCAAACGGTCGTTTGGTTTTTTTCCCTCCACATCGAATTGGGAAAGATATTTGGCATAAAAGGGGGGTTTTATTTTCTTTTGTTTAAAAGAAAAATAAGAAGAAAAACACTTGAACAATCACAGACTTGAATTTTTGGGATTCATTTAAGCATATGTGCATTGGGTTGCCGAGGGATTGCCACTAAGGATTGTGTGGCACTTGCAATCACCATTTAACCTAATAACATAATTGTTAAGGTCGAATTATGTTCAACAACACAAATTTTGGAGATTGTTGTGGAAGGAAGTTTTCATGTTGTAGTGGAAAGATGAGAGATGTGCTTATGTACAATTTTTTTTCAAGGCAACATGGAGCTCTTACTTTTAACTAGTAACCGTAGATATGTGCCGGATGGACACGGTCAATTTTCATTTATGCTTAAGTGTTGTTTGGAGAAGATGATTCAATGCTGCATTGCATCGTTTTTCATATTTGGTTTTGGTACCTTCCCCCATGGCGGGCTGTATTGTTGGGAGTTGCCAACATTGCCCCATTTTGTGTTGTGTGACTTTGTTATAGGGTATTGTAGGGGTGAGGTCGGAGTAATGACTGATGAGACCCTTGTGTGTACACCAAGTGGGCGATATTTGTATTCCCTCAAGGTGAGGCTGGATTGATAACCAACAGATTATAAAGTTGGTGGTGGTTGCAGATGTAGGTTGCATTTCACATTTTGACCCTTTATCTTCATACCACATTAATTTAAGTTGTTGGCTCCAATGACCGGACCTATTGTAGATTTATGGTTAAAACTCGAAGCCAATATTATCATTCTTTGTCTTTGACAACATCGGGAGGTTGATCCTCTGACCTCTCGAACGTTGAACCAATGGTAGCACCCGACAAGGTTCTTCAACCTATTTCGGCGTAAAAGACTGCCACTTGGTCTCACGTTCTTTGGGTAGGATCCTTTGACAAGATGGAGGGGGAGACACGGGGAGGCATCCGCGATTGATTTTCCGGTCGAGGAGGGACCATTTCTTTGCCAGATTGAAAAATTCGGTTTTGGACGTGGATGATGAAGAAACGTCAACTCAATACCAATTTTAATGACTGATATGCGTTCGAGCTATTGACCTAACATTTAGAGTACAAAACCCTCTAGACTTATGAGTAGTGGAAGGATGTTCATTGCCTGAAACTATGCCAAGTGGAGCGGTACCAGGAGACTCAAGTGGAGTTGGTTTTCGCTTTGAAAAAAAATGCAATTTCCAATTTATTGGCTGCTCATGTGGTTAAAACGGAGCAAGTGGATGGCGTTGTTGTATTGGATGTAGAGAGGACTTTCTCCAGTGATCCTAAAAAGAAGGTTCCTAGTTCCGCATCCACGAGTACGCCGAGCCCTGATTTTTCACTTTTTAGTTATATCCAGGCTATTCAGGCGGCATTAACCTCTTTAGGGGCTTCACTGGATTTTGATCCTCTGCATGAATTCCATCTCAATTTGGAGGACGAATACAGAGGTTTTCGTCGGGATCGAATGTAGCGGATCCAAGATTTCAGGCGGGAGAAGGACGATACACCTCGTACCATATATATGAGGTTGGCGAGGTTTGCCAAGGAATCTGGATATGTTTTTACGGAGAGTCAGTTGGTGAAGGTGTTTTTGTCAAAGATTGACAAATGCCTCCTTGATTTAGCACTGTCCAAAATCATCATGAATTATGGTAGTCGGGCGACACTCGTAGAGGCATTCGCCATTATAAAGTAGTGTGATCGTGCATTATGTCAGCACAATGTCACTGACTTGGTGTCTTTACTAGTGGATTCTAGCAAATCTTGGAAGACTTCGGTCGCGGCTGCAGGATTGGTAGAGGTAAAGGTAGACAAGAATCTATATTATTGGTCTTGTAGGCGATCGGGCCACACTAAAAAGGATTGTCCTTTGAACTAAAAGAAGACACACATTGTGAATAATCCAAAGCGGAAGCCAACTGTCCCTGATAAAGATTTGATGAAGGAGGCTGGTAAATCATTATCGAAGTTGTGAGCCAAAAGTTAGCTCACATGATTTGTTAATCTTAGAATTGTATTATATGGATGTTAAAATTTAGCCAAGGACTTGGGAACCATTAAAAGAGCAAAAAGAACTTAAGCTTAGTTAAAAATAAAGATTGACATTGTGAAATTGAATTAGAGGGAGATTTGACGGTGGAAAAGGTGAGGTGAAAAGCAAAAGGAAGGAAAAAAAAGTCACGGGAAGCTCGGTTTTTTTCCGGGCCGCACGGAAAGATGCCGGGCAGCGCGAGAAAAAAAGAGCTTGTGGAAGGGATCTCGGGGGCTCGAGGAAAAAAACTCATTATGCATGTTTTCGGAGGAGACTAAGGGAGAGCTTGCGAAAGCCCTGCCGTAGCGAGGCACGAATGCGGCAGCAGTGACACAATAGTGTAAAAATGGAAGATTTTGAGAGATCAAGTGTGATAGGAAGTAGGAAGGATTATGCAAGAGGAAAGAGAGGGACTGGGAATGACAAGCAGAGGCCCTGCTGCAACGGGAACCTGTTTCTTGTTTGTTTTGGTATTCCAGGCATTTTCACTAGTAGATCTTTGGGTTGGCGTAGGAAGCTAGGTGAGAATCATTAGAGAAATAGAGTAGTTGGTATTTGGGTGCCACCGGGCATTCAAGTGGGAGGCATTTGACTCGGTGGCGGTTGCAGGTCTCATGAGGAAGGTCAACTTTCATTCACGGCTTCGAGAAGCCAGTGCTATCATACAGTTGTTCCGGTGCCGCTGAGGAGGAGCTGGCTTTATAAAAAATGGATGAGGAGGCAACAAGAAATTGAGAGGAGTGTGGTGTAGAGTGAGGACGGGGCTGGTAACCGTGGGAGCCAAGTTTGGATCGTACGAGGCGAGGGCAAGCTAGGCTTCCGGAGAAATCCTGCTAGAGATTGCAGCCACTGCGGGAAGAGAAGTCTTGCTGGACACGGAGCTGCAGTTGCAGAAGAGGAGCCTACCGACAGGGGGGTTGCCCTTGAGTGCACTCTCGCGAGAGGATGGGATTACAGGGCATCAATACTCCTCTCACATGACACATTATCATGCGGAAGTCACGAGGTTGGCAACTCTTGATGTGTAGGAAGGAAAGGGAACTGCTGAGGTAGGGCTGTTGCTCGAAGGAAGTGAGTAGGGCTGTGGAGGAACGAACTGTCCTGTTGGCTATGAATGTTCCAATTCTTGTCTGCAAGGATCCTTGGCACTGCTAGGGATGGAGTAGAACAGGCGTGAGCCCAATTCTGAGTTCACATTTCTAGTTAACCCAAAATCACATGAGGAACTGAGAATTGCCATGGGGTTAGGTTAGCTTAAAAGGTGGAAGGGATTTAAGTAGCATCAAATTAGTTGTTGTTGCGATTGGAGTTAGGTGTTTAGTTTGAAAAAAGAAAAGAAACCAAAAAACATTTAAGTTGTATTAATTAAATTAAGGGTGATGTTAGGTGGAAGTTGGCTTGAGCTTAAGTCAAGCGGTTACTTTGGTGTATGGGTGTTCGTTTTAGGCTTAGGGTAGGTTCATTAAGGGAGTGAGGGTATTACCCGCAGTTGGATAAGGAACTAGATTTTCGGATCTGGAAGGCTGGTGTCCCCAGGTTTCGGTTGGAAAATGGTTCGTTCAGCAAGGCGTTCTCTTTCTTTCTCTCTCGGCACACGGAGAGAGGACTCTCGGGGGATCAGTAGAGGAAGGGATCCAGTCTGCAGGGTAGGAAGTGAAAAAAGATGAGCGATGCTGCTGGAGGCATTTCGACGAGTAAAGGCATGCAACATTAGCATCAAAGTACAGAACAGATTGAGCGCTGATGCTCAAAATTGCCTCATTCTCAAGATAAGGCAGTTGCGAGATTCTTGAGTTGGTATTCACTTGTAAGTAATTGTTGCCGTCACCCAGCTCGCACTCTGAATCTGTGTAGAGGTTGGATGAGTCTTGTGAGCTGAAGATTGCACATTGCAGAGGCTGCAGTCTGCTGGGTTTCGATACTGGAAGCTGCAAGACAGCCTTCGAGCTGGCTGTTGAGTTTGAACCTGCAAGTAGGGAGGAGGTAATGGAACAGAAACGATGCAGCTGCGACACGTGGCCAGCTGAGATGACTCTGCAGAGGTCCAATTAGGACCAAGGAAGACACTGCCGGGAGGGCATACTGCACAAGGCCGAGGTCTGAGGTGGAAAATATGGAACATCAGTGTGTTAGAAGTGATTCCTACTAGGAATTTGAAGGCTTAGTCAGAATGTATTTAGATGGTGATTAGGTGAATAGAGAGGGATGGAAGAAATGGGTATGGGCAAGCCAATTGTGTGATTTGGTGTTGCTTAATGCCATTAGGAGATAACTTAGGATTGTTAAGTGGTTAATTGTTGTAGGTCGGAGGCTTGGGAGTGGATGTTGATGTTTGTGAGTGATTGGGGTTGACAATAACAAAAGAGGAAAGAGTATTTCTCAATACTTGGACTGTGTGTCATTTGAATAAAACATTTGTGTGTTAACGGTTATACTGTTGGAGCATTGGTTGCCAAGTTTTGAGAGCTAGGTGAGATCATTTAAATACATGTTGGCCATGGGCTAACATAAGGGTACGAGCATAAGGGTGGAGGTTTATGGCTGACATCATGGTATGCTGGATGAATTGCTGCAAGTCGCTTATGAGGTTAGGAAGGATGTGTGTAGAAGGCAGGGGCTAATCGGTAGCTATTGTGTGCTTAAAGGTAGGATGACAGGAGGTTGCTAGGTTTGCTATCCAATGACATTACGGGTAATGCAAGTTGTAGGTGGGACCGAGTATTTGTAAATGCTCATGTGTTCTTAATAAAATGACATCATGTATCCAACCCACCTTCCTCAGAATGGAATGCAAGTGTGAGTGTAGTTAGATAAAGAGTAATGTGTGGAGAGGATTCCCCACCCGGACTAGGACGCAATTAAGGGTGGGGAGGAACCTCCCTTACAAAAGTAGTTGAAGTGTCTCGCAGTGGAAAACTGCTTTATTTTCTATGTAGAAAAAATGCCCTTCTTCCGAATGGGAAAGGTGTTGGAGGCGAAGATTGGCACCTTGGAGGAGAGGTTTAAGAATTTGGAATCTCCGGCTCCACCCGGAGCTCAGGCTAGTTCTTCCACTCCAAATTATTATATGTTTGGAACTTCAAGGGAGGTGATGAATTCGACAGTCATGATATGTGCTCAATCCATGTCATGAACCATACCTTCGGCCATAAAGAAGTCTATGTATGAGCCCAAAATGGTTGCTTATATTTGTTTTATGTTTAGAATTTAATTAGAATTGCAATTGGAGTGTTATTGAAACAATCAAAAGTATAAAAAAAGTGAGGTTTGGTGTGGATTTATGTTTAGGCCTTAAGCCATTTTGTGTGGCTCATTAGAAGCTTAGTGATACTAGGGAGTGTGGTGGTCAAGTGAGTAGTGTTTGATGAAGCAAGAGGAAGGTCCGTGGATTTAAATGTTTGAATTAGAACGTGTTCTTGTTGGTTTAAGGGGTAAGGAGTTAGTGGATAGGATAAGGTCCTACTAAGTAAGAGAAGGTTGAGGGACTTGTGGTCTTGGGTGCCCTCCCCTCCTCCTCTTTTTCTCTCTTCATTCTCTCCTCTCCCTCTCCACTTGCTCTCTCTCCCTCTTCTCTAGGAATTTGAACTCTTAGAGCTAGAAAAAAATGTGGGAATTAGGTAGGGGCTTAGTGGAATTAGTGGGTTTGGTTAGGGTAATTAGGTAGGGGACTTGGTAGAATTAGGTAGATAGTTAGTGAGGCTGCTAGGATTTGAGACTGTGGAGCTTAGGCTGCTGGAATTTGAAGCTGCCGAGCTTAGGCTGCTAGGATTTAAGACTGTGGGCTTAGGCTGCTGGAATTTGAAGCTGCCGAGCTTAGGTTGCTAGGATTTAAGATTGTGGGCTTAGGCTGCTGGGATTTCAAGCTGCCGAGCTTAGGCTGCTAGGATTTGAGGCTGTGGGGCTTAGGCTGCTGGAATTTGAAGCTGCCGAGCTTAGGCTGCTGGGATTTGAAGACTGTGGCAGCTTAGGCTGTTGGGAATTGAAGATTGTGGCCGAGTTAGGAGCCGGGTATGGACCCTTGATGGGCCCGGTCGTGACTGAAATGGGTTAGGCCAGCTGCGACTGCAGCTGAGGCTTAGGGAGCTCGGATGGTGGGCTAGCTATGTCTATTACCCCAAGTTGAGAGGGATGGTTTGGTTAGATAATTAGATATTCATATAAGCTGGTGTGCATTTGTATGGGAAGTGATAGGGGTTGTTAAGAGAGCACTAATAGCAGAGTGTTTTTAAACACTTGTAACCTTGTTATGGAATAAATTGGTGTGTACGAATTAATGAGAAATATAATGACTTCCAATGAAGTTGGTAAGAGGGAGCTATGCAAAACGAATGTGACATCCATTCCCTCACCCAGACTAGGACGCTTAAGGGTGGGCGGTTTGGCCTCACATAAATGGTGCGTCCGCCGGGAGTGAAGCGGGATTAGAGAAGACTTGGAGGCAACATCGTAGGAGATAGGGATGAGAGCTTAGCTCATGATAAGTGACTTACTTAGACTTTTTGATTTTTGTGATTTCCTAGCTATTTCATTTTTTTTATTTTCTTGGAATGAATTGCATATTTCCTTTATGCATTTTGTTTTGAGGAGGGAGCGCGGCGAAGGTATGTCCTCAACCTTTTTGGGGATTTGCTAAAAATATAAAAAGAACCTTATGATCGATTAGTTTACTAAGACATTAGAGGGGTAATTAATCTTAGGACATTAGACTTTGACACTCACTTCGGGGTGAGTCTCCAAGTCTTGGGAATTTGACATTTCATGCTTTAGATTAGATTATTAGTTTAGAAACTTTGTTGTTGTTATCGCATTGAGTCACGGTCGAGGGGAGTGCTAACTTGCAGGGGGATGCGAATGCTTAAGGTACGACTGTTTTTTCCAAGTGAATTGTTAACTAATGAAGGAATGATTTTAGTACTCGTTTTTGTCGTTATCCGTTGTAGAGGGTAATTCCTTAGTCATAGCATAGTATTGGAAACAAGAGGGTGATGCCTCGGTCTTTGATACGGTGCATGACGACAGTCAGCCCCTCACTCTCGGTATTGTGGTGAGTGTCAATGGAAGGAAGGTTTTATAGGTGATGCTCTAGCCCGACCAAAAATTGACATGAGCATGCCTATCCCCTGTTTGGAATTTTTCATCTAAGTGGGCTTGCAGGTTCTCTTCCTCACCTCCTCAATTTTTAATTCACACCCAGAAAAGTGATAATATTAATGACTGAAGGAAGTGAGAAGTATGATTGGTCAAGTGAGGGTTGATCGATTCTTTGGGGAATGCAAGGTAAGACTCAATCCCAAAAACCAAACTTGACATTAGGATTAGAAAGATCTAGACGTAGGAGGACATCATCTAGGATTAGTGATGTTGTAGAAGAAGTTGATGTTAGATTAGAAAGTTGTTTAAATGTTGAGCCTAGTTTTAGTCCATTGCTAGAGACATTAGAAGGGGGAATTAGAGTGGAGAAAGAGGTAACTCCCTCTAAATCGATTGGTGAGATATCTTCGGATGCTTATACGTCTAGGGAAGAGATTCCGATACACATTGATAGAGACATAGGAGAGGATCCACCGGTTGACATGACACGACGAGGGGATGATGAGGGTCCTATACCGGAGGAAGACCCCATTGATCCATTGGTTAGACCGAGAGGTTTACCAATTGTGGTTCCACAAAACTTACACGCGGTGGATATACCATCCCACCTTCCTAAGTTTTATGGAACCAAGGATGAGGATCCTTCTAGGCATATGGAGAGATACATCGAGAGGTTGGCTAGTTCTCTTGTTACCAATCCGGGATATTGGTTGGTATGGTTTCCTACTACTTTGGAGGGTGAGGCTTATGAGTGGTATAGAGACCATGCCGAAGGACATTTTAGAGGATGGGAGCAATTGCAAAGGGAGTTTTTGAATGAGTTTCGACCGGAGGTTGGTCAAAGCGCGGCTTTGAGGGCATTGGCTTTGTTGAAGCAATGTAGGGAAGAGGAGATTTCGGCCTACATTAGGAGGTTTGATTTAGTGTGTACGAGATTTGTGGGCACCATGCTCAATGATGACACACTAAAGCAATTTTTTATTCAAGGATTTTTTAAGTCGGGGACAATTAGGGGTGTTCTTGAGAGGAGTCCTCAAACATTGGCGGATGCCAAACGGGCGGCTAGAGAGATGGAGACTTTGGATAGGGACCATGAAAGGTTGTGGAGAAGGGAAGATGAATTGATACCACAATTCATTCCCATTCGACCGAGGTTGATGGCGGGGGAGCCGGCCAAGTATGAGAGTCAAGTCCCATATATTATTGTTGACACGGGTCCACGTCCTTTAGCGGTTAGAGAACCGTCACCACTTCTAGCATTACCGGTCCCTAGAGCGGATCTTCACCTTGAAGAAATGGAGAGAAGGTTGGGTGCTAGCCAATTGGGATTTCAAGAGGCCATGATTAAACAAATGCAAAGTCTTATGGATCAAAAGTCTTTGATGATCAAGAGCCAACAACCGGGTCCTCCTCCTCCGGTGGAGTCGGGTAGACATGCATCGGGATTGTGGTGTGTTCAATGTGGCCAACCGGGCCACACTCGTCAATTTTGTAGAAGTGGACAAAACCGTGATCAAAGAAGAAACGGTGATCCACCTTCACAAAACCAACGAGGTCAAGGACAACAACAATATGGACAAGGCAACAATAGAGGACCTCCTCCTAGAGGTCAATGTGGTCAAAACGTGGAGAAGAGGGAGTTCCATCTATTTTGTGGGAGGTGGCATGCACAAGGTCAATGTTGGTCCGAGGGACAAGGTCATGGTTGTAGTAATTGTGGGGGAAACCATCCTTCGGACGAATGTCGTCAACCGGATAAGGTTATTAGTGCGACTTACCCAGTGGCCAATCCACAACAACAAGCGAGGGACAACATGAAGGGAGCTAGACCACAAGGTGGACCACCGAATGAGCTTAGGCCACCGAATTTGTATTACGACCATGGTAATGCGAGACAAACTTTTCATCCATCGGCGGGATTGCAAACGGCGAATGGTTACATTTCGATACAAGGTAGGCAAGGGGTCCACAAAACTTCGACAATAGGCAACAAGCTCCTCCTACGGATCCGGGTCCGTCTAATTCTCAAGATGTGAGGTTTATGGATGGTGTAATGGAGGCACATCATGATGACACTCTTCCTCTCCAAATGGATAGTGGAGAGGGACAAGGTCAATGGCCTCCACACACCAATGCCATCACCTATGAGTTGAAGAGTCTAGGAAATGAGGTTATTTATGAGACACCGATATTAGTGGTTACCACTAGAGCTAGGAGAGGGAAGGCCCCATTAGAGGTAGAAGTAGAAGGTCAAAAGGAGTATTCTTCGGATGAGGCTCCTAATCTTTCCGAATTGGATAGGGTAGCCAGAGTAGCTAGGAGGGTCACTAGGGAGTTAGAGAAGGAGAATGTGATTCTTCATGATAGAGAGGGGCCTAATGTCATTCATGATTTGGAGGGTAGTGAGATGGGAGAATGGGAAGGACCGGGAATTCCCTTGAATGAGTTTGATGGTGTTGGCAATGCCAAAGTGGAAAAGTCGAGTGGCTACGATTTGTGGGCCGATCTTAGCTCACTTAAGGCCGATATTACCTTTGGACAATTGTTGGAGATTTCACCCGTGGCTAGGAAGACTCTCAAGGAAGGAATGCCGGTGACTAGGAGGACTAGGAATTTTAAGTCTAGGATGTCGGCTATTGTTCAAACGAAATGAACAAGACGGGATGTCAAACCAATTGAGATTGAGGTTATGGTGGTGGACAAGGTGGTTCCTAATGTGTTAGTGGATGGAGGTAGCGGACTAAACATCTTACCGGAGCATACTATGAAGAGGTTAGGTCTTAGTCTTACGGGTCCGTCACCTTTCATCATCAATATGGCGAATCAAAGTCCGGCCGTGCCTTTGGAAATGATTAAAGATTGTAGGATTAGCACCGGAGGGGAGGAGTATGTAATCACCTTCCATGTCATCAAGATGCATTCTAACAAGGATACCTTTCCCATCTTGTTAGGTAGGCCTTGGTTGAGAATGGCGGATGCCATAGTAGATTGGGGAGGAGTCAAGCCATCCATTACTTATGGTCCGGAGGACAATAGGGTCAAAGTTCCCATAGGGTCGTTAGGTGGTTGGATTAGACAAGAGATTGTGTCATCTTCGGAGGATGAACGTGATGCCAAGAAGGATGGAAAAAATGATGGGGCATTGGTAGGAGTGGTTCATTCGGGTAGTCTAGGTCCTAGTTTTTATAATTATGGGGATGATGGGGAGTATGCCCAATGGTTGAAGGATTATCCGGAGTCGGAATTCGATATCATGACGACGTCCCACCATCCATGCTTGAGCGATGACATTATTGAGTCACGAAATGAGGAATATTCTTTGTTAGAACCATGTGAGGTACTCACCGAGGAAGAGTGGATTTTAGGAGGATTGACATCTTGGGTAGATAGTATGGAAGAGTGTGACGTAAGTTTAGTACATATGGATGGGACTCAAGATGAGGATGTTATCATGGAAATGGAGAAGTTGGAGGAGCCTTTACACTTCAAGACGACGTCAACGGGAATTGTGGTTGGACAAGATGTCAAGGATTATCCTCATGTACCGGCGGATTGGTATAGGAACAAGGATGAACAAGCTCATGTTACCGAAGGAGATTGGAAGTATGTAGATGTTACTACAAAGAATGACACAGTGAGACAAATGAAGATGGGGTCTCAATTGGGGGAGGAAGAAATCAAGGAATATAGCGATTTGGTGGATGAGTTTAGTGACATTTTTGCTTGGTCATACGATGAGCTTAAGGGGATCCCTAGAGAGATGGTGGAGCATCGCATTCTTTTGATTCCGGGTGCTAGGCCCATTAGGCAAAAGGAGAGAAAAATGAACCCACGGCTATAATTGTTGGTTAAAGCGGAGTTAGAGAGATTGTTGAATGCCGGGTTTATCAAGCCCGTCGAGATTACGGATTGGGTCTCTCTAATGGTGTTTGTGAAGAAAAAGAATGGGAAGTTGCGGGTGTGTGTGGATTATAGGAAACTAAATGCTTGCACACAAAAGGATCACTTTCCTTTACCATTCATCACTCTCCTTCTAGAGGAGGTAGAATGGTCATCTCGCGATCCACATCAATGTTGGGGTGAAATTTGGACATTATGGATGAAAGACGGAATTAGAGTTCAATTGGGGTACCAACAATGTTATATCGAAACGTCCGAGGATGAAGAGGAGGACCAATGTGTTACTAGTTCCGAGAAAAGGTTGCCTAGACATCGATCTAGTTTGCAATGGAGTCTCTTAAGGTCGCAATGAGTTCTCACCTTGTCGGAAGTCAATCATGGACGAAGATTGACCGACTTGGAGGAGCTTGATGAGAGAAGGCGAATGGCGGCTCAACACATCAAGGCGATTCAACGTCGAAGGAAAATCACCTTCGACAAACGGCACAAGAAGAGGGCATTACGACCGGGAATGATGGTGATGATTCAAGATGGCAAGAAACTTGAATTCCCCGGTAAGTTTGATGCGGTTTGGATGGGCCCTTACCTTGTACGCGACGTATTTTCCAACAATTCCATGCAATTGGAAACATTAAATGGGGAGAGCTTCCCAACTCGAACGGCGGGGAGTAGGTGCAAGGAGTATCGAGCTTGAAGACAACTTGCCTTCGAAGCAAGAAATTCGGGATCCATCTCCCGATGGTCGCCAATTATATGAGCCCAAAATGGTTGCTCATATTTGTTTTATGTTTAGAATTTAATTAGAATTGCAATTGGAGTGTTATTGAAACAATCAAAAGTATAAAAAGAGTGAGGCTTGGTGTGGATTTATGTTTAGGCCTTAAGCCATTTTGTGTGGCTCATTAGAAGCTTAGTGATACTAGGGAGTGTGGTGGTCAAGTGAGTAGTGTTTGATGAAGCAAGAGGAAGGTCCTTGGATTTAAATGTTTGAATTAGAACGTGTTCTTGTTGGTTTAAGGGGTAAGGAGTTAGTGGATAGGATAAGGTCCTACTAAGTAGGAGAAGGTTGAGGGACTTGTGGTCTTGGGTGCCCTCCCCTCCTCCTCTTTTTCTCTCTTCATTCTCTCCTCTCCCTCTCCTCTTGCTCTCTCTCCCTCTTCTCTAGGAATTTGAACTCTTAGAGCTAGAGAAAAATGTGAGAATTAGGTAGGGGCTTAGTGGAATTAGTGGGTTTGGTTAGGGTAATTAGGTAGGGGGCTTGGTAGAATTAGGTAGATAGTTAGTGAGGCTGCTAGGATTTGAGACTGTGGAGCTTAGGCTGCTGGAATTTGAAGCTGCCGAGCTTAGGCTGCTAGGATTTAAGACTGTGGGCTTAGGCTGCTGGAATTTGAAGCTGTGGGCTTAGGCTGCTGGAATTTAAAGCTGCCGAGCTTAGGTTGCTAGGATTTAAAATTGTGGGCTTAGGCTGCTGGGATTTCAAGCTGCCGAGCTTAGGCTGCTAGGATTTGAGGTTGTGGGGCTTAGGCTGCTGGGATTTGAAGCTGCCGAGCTTAGGCTGCTAGGATTTGAGATTGTGGGGCTTAGGCTGCTGGAATTTGAAGCTGCCGAGCTTAGGCTGCTGGGATTTGAAGACTGTGGCAGCTTAGGCTGTTGGGAATTGAAGATTGTGGCCGAGTTAGGAGCCGGGTATGGACCCTTGATGGGCCCGGTCGTGACTGAAATGGGTTAGGCCAGCTGCGACTGCAGCTGAGGCTTAAGGAGCTCGGATGGTGGGCTAGCTATGTCTATTACCCCAAGTTGAGAGGGATGGTTTGGTTAGATAATTAGATATTCATATAAGCTGGTGTGCATTTGTATGGGAAGTGATAGGGGTTGTTAAGAGAGCACTAATAGCAGAGTGTTTTTAAACACTTGTAACCTTGTTATGGAATAAATTGGTGTGTACGAATTAATGAGAAATGTAATGACTTCCAATGAAGTTGGTAAGAGGGAGCTATGCAAAACGAATGTGACATCCATTCATTCACCCGGACTAGGACGCTTAAGGGTGGGCGGTTTGGCCTCACACTGTGGCAAGCTTACGAGCTTGAAATAATGGTCCCACAGATCAGATTGGTCAAACACGGCTGCCATGTCTTCGGGATTGGCCGATGCTATCCAATCTATCAGTGGTCGTCATTTGAGCATTGAGGTTCCAAATCCGACGACCGACATGGTGCACACACTGGCATCCAAGGTTTTGCACACACCTTTGTTTACAACGATGAAGTGGTCGTTGACAAAGGTCCAACATGCTAAGGTTTGTCACTTAGCAAATACGATTTTGGAAAAAGATATCCTCGTCTTCTCTAACCGTTGCTTAGGCCACCGCAGACATTCCTGCTTTTGAAAATTCCGAGGAAGTGGCCAAACGGCGAGTGAGGCTTCCCATGGAGACCAGTGCGTCTCTTGATACACACACCTCATATGACAAAGGGCCAACCACATTTTATGACTCACCAAAATCCGCGAGAGTAGCTTATCTGTATAATATAGCTGCTAGACCTGCTCGCGAGTGTCACGGCATTCTACCTGGCGTTGTGTATATGGTGAATGATACCGACATTTTGGTGGTTAGTCGAGCTGGGGGTAATGCTATTCATGCTGCACCCCATTGTGTGATGATGGATTCGGGGACACAATTAGTTATGATCGGCAAAAAGCTTGTCTAGGAATTACGATTGATAGCCGACAACTTGGCTCCCTACCCATTTACCATCGTCACCTCTATTGGCCACGTGGAGCGGGCCATTGGTTATACTTGGGAACCATTATAGCTTAGCTTCCGAGTGAAGCCTGGAGATCCATCTGCACCTCTTCTTCTTATGTGTACGGTGACAGATACGACCAACTACGATATTTTAGTTGGTTTGTAAGCACTTTACCCCCTCGGTTTTGGTTTGGTTGAGGAGGCTTGAATTCGAACAGGTTAGTCAGCTGGGGCAGCCGCATGGAACTTATTCCTGTGGCATTTGTGGCGGCCGCGACCATAGCACTGTTATCCATGGTTTTTGGATGTGGTGCTATTGTGGACACATTGCCCTATGGTTCCGTATTATTGGAGAATTCATTGGCATTCATGGGAAGTACGGACGATCAACGGGATATGGCACCTAGGGGTGCATTGGAGCAGCATCCTAAAGATCCTCTTCCTCCCTGGCGAGATTCCGCCGAGCTATTCCGGAGGTGTGAGGACATTGTCCTCTTTTTCGGTTGTACGATACTGGTCATACCGGATGTCCCATCGGCGTTGGTACATCCCATTTCATGGCGTCTGCTAGACGAAGGGATCACTTTGGTGGAACTGTTTGGGACATCGAGATAGGATTTGCGGCCGTGCTGGAGGTTGGCCTCACCATTCAACAGTACATCTATGTCGACAATAATCATGCATCCATTTGTGTGGTGCGTTACCATTTAAACCAATCGATGATGTTGTATCCATAGCAACCACACCCGACTGTCATTCGTGGGTACTTTGGACGTCTTCCTCGTGATGTTACACTTATCAGAGAAGTAGACTTACAAAAGTTGGGTCTCGTGGATATGGTGATTGCGGGATAGCCATACCAGGGTTACTCATGTGCTAGAGCATGCCGAGGTTTAGAGGATCTCATGTCTAACATTTTTTGGGACCTCATCCGGCTCATGCAGTGGTGGTTTGCCCACCAACATTCCCCTCCAAGGTACATATTCGAGAATGTGCTTATGTTGAGAGACTCTCGGGATAAGGTCTTGGAGGGCAGGCATTATGTTTATCAACACCTTAGAGATCCCATTTTTGTGGACGCCGAGGGACTTGGTTCCTATTCCCACCGCCCTTGGTGGCTTTGGACCAACTTCGCACCACTATCCACGTTAGCTGTAGCATTTTTTGCAGTGCCTCCACCTTTGGATCAGAAGGTGGATGACATCTTGGATCCAAACCGGACCTCTTTGCCGGTTGTTTGAGATGATTTTCCCCCGTTGGCATTGGTCAACAAAGTGGGGACACCACAGAGGGCCTTTCCCACCTTTATAACTTTTCCACAATCATTCATATTCCGCGATCAGGGGCCTTATATGGTGTGTGATACTCACACTAAAATCCATACCAAACCATTTGCCGACAAACGGCAGGAATGCTACGATGTGAGCGGTGAGCAGATCTCGCGAGCATAAAATGTTAATTTAAAACTCTATTGTTCGAAAGTTAGGACCCTTATGACCGTGGATTTTTCATATATTTCAAGTATATTTCCCAAATTTATTGACAAAAAGAACCTATATCCGTGGTGGAGGAACCTATATTGTACGTGTTTGCACCTTCTTGGAGGTACATGATATTACCTGACCACGACAATTTCACGACAACCTCTAGCAATTTAGCAAGTAAGATTCCATCTATTGTGGTGAGGGAATCTCCAAACCCCAATGCTCCAGGCCTCACACGTAATGCCCATGAAGACCCATGTTAAAGAAACTTAAAATGTTGGAAGTGTTTACAACATGTTCCTCTAACAACAACACCTTACTATATACCACTCAAATATAGGTGGTTATTTAAGAAGAGCAATCTTAGAAGGTCCACGTATATTGTCTCATCCAATTAGATATTACCATTCACAAAAAATGTTTATTTCAAATTTTAGAAGTAAATTTGATATGTAAGTTTTATAAGAAGTCAAACAATGAAAATTGTGTTTGTCAAGTCATCACATGGAATCTCCTTGCAATTGTGTTCAACATAAAACCTAGGATGATGTCCATATTTTAAGCACAAACCTTCTTGGTTCAACACTCAACACAACTAGGAGGGCTCGAGTCATCATTTAAAAAAATTAAATTCTTCACTTTGACTTATTATAACCTTTGCATCTCAACTTCAATTTTGAAACATGAAATAAAAATCTTGTTGGTTCTCAGTTGCTAGCCAAATGGGAAAATTATGAACTAATAGGCCGATTATGGAATTAAGTGATGAACAATCAAATTAATCGTAAACTCAAACGTTAATAAGTAACCAAGTGGTGTTCGAAATTATTTTAAACAATATCAGAAAATACGAAGTAAAAAATTAACTTAAATCATATATGCAATCTCATAAACTCCGAAAGTAATACAAATACAATGAATTTCATGCGGAATGAGTGCACAAATTGAAAAACCAACGGAAGAAAAAGCGGTATATTAGATAGTACACAAACATTCACATGAAGCTATTACATCAGATCCGAATCACTGTGATCACGTGATGATGAAGACATTCTAGAATCACTAATATCTGCATCAAAGGAGGCCTGACCATCAGATTCTAAAGCTTCTATATCCAAAAACTCTAAAACTCTTCCCGGATGATATTTAGATGTAAAAGTCTGAGAAGAACCTCCAGCTAGTTGATTAGCAATATCATTTGCATATGTAGGAAGTTGCCAAGACTTTGGAGGGTTGGGATAGAATTTAGGGTCACAAAAAAAGGCCGGTGAATAGGATAGCTCAATTTATCGCATCTGCAAATGCCAATGGTACCATGTTCATAACTCAACTTTAGAAGAAATAACAGCAAAAAACATAACACTGGTAAGAGAATTTGTGGACCATACTCACTTAGTAAACCGAGATCTCTTCACAATCCATTCAACGGGGATATCTTCACCCTCAGGATCCTCTACACTGGTGACACGGTCTTCAAGAGTGATTTCAGAGGCTGCTCTAGAGATAATCAATGGAGCAAATAAGGCCTCAAAAATATCTACATCAGCCTCCAATGCCGCAATGTGACGGTGCACATTGCGGCATGCATGAATGGAAGATCCTGCAAATAAAAGAGTTGGAAAAACTTAGTAAAAAAACCACTATGAATTTTGTAGAACAAAACAATATTAATGATTAACCAACTGAAATGGAAGATTACAAAGACATAACGGTCGCTGTCGTGCAGTCTAGAATAATATCCCATGGGAAGCTACATGCTTCAATTAACATTTGCATTAGAAGCACGGACTTTTCACGAGGCCCTCGCCATGGTGTGGATCCATTAGTTAGCTGGTCCTCACGAGAGACCAAGCCCTGGAGAATATGATCCCGTGCAACATCCACCCCATAAGGATCCAATTCAGGGACATGGCGAAATGAAAACTTCGATGCAGGTGACCCCGGCATGCTCCTAACCGCCAATGAAATACCGAACCTCATGGTCTACAATGTACCAGACATAAAGATCAATATTACTTTACAAAGTAAACAACACAACTACGCGAGTATAATAGTTAGGTGGGTCTATACTCAGAACTACCTGAAGGATGAAATTGAAACTGAATGCGGTGATCAGAAAGAAGACTTAAGCTTTATCTTACAGTTCATGTTGGATTTATTGGGGATGTAAGATGAAGGCGGTTCATTCCCCACCATTCTTTCCGAATTGCAAAACCATACGATTTGCAATATCCAAGAATATTGGACTTCGTACTCATGCGAAAAGGGTGAAACAAAATAATTGCCCCGTCGTCATACAGATGTTCGTCGGCAAAATCAAATAGTGGTTGTAACCACTCTTTGGATTTTTGATTCCAAGCGGGAATGGACGAGGGTGGGTTTGATATGCTAGGAACAGGAAGACCTTCCGGTATATCTGCAAGAATCAAGTCCAAACAGGGATGGTCCTCCGGAGAACCCTTGTAGTGCCGGATTTTGTCTTTTGAGTGCTGCACAATCAAAGGACAAGTAGGTTTGGTGTTAAAATAATCCTCCTTGCTTTGTACATTGCCTACTACTGGAATGAAACATTCAGACTAAATTAAACTAAACTAAACTAAACCAACACAAATTCAGACCCTTAAGACCAATTCAGAACCGAGACACATATTGAAAACCAAATCTACCTACTTCAACTAAATTTTTGACCCTAATCACTAACCAGAAACATTCAAACTAAACTAAACTAAACTAAACTAAAACAAATTCAGACCCTTAAGACCAATTCTACCTACTTCAACTAAGTTTTTGACCCTAATCACTAACCAGAAACATCCAAACTAAACTAAACTGAGCTGAATTCAACTAAACTAAACCAACACAAATTCAGACCCTTAAGACCAATTCAGAACCGAGACACATATTCAAAATCAAATCTACCTACTTCAACTAAGTTCTTGACCCTAATCACTAACCAGAAACATTAAAACTAAACTAAAGTAAAGTAAAGTAAAGTAAAGTAAACTAAAACATATTCAGACCCTTAAGAGAAATTCAGACCAAATCAGATAATGGGCAACCAAATACAATCTCATTTGACTCTCTTAATCCCCTACCCTATCACAGAGAAATTCAGACCCTAGCCCTCCCCATTTTGTGTTTCGGGACCGAGACACAAATCCAAAACCAAATCTACCTATTTCAACTAAGTGTTGACACTAATAACTAACCAGAACATCCAAACTAAACTAAACTGAGCTGAACTCAACTAAATTAAACCAACACAAATTCAGACCCTTAAGACCAATTCAGAACCGAGACACAAACTCAAAATCAAATCTACCTACTTCAACTAAGTTTTTGACCCTAATCACTAACCAGAAACATCCAAACTAAACTAAACTGAACTGAACTAAACTAAACTAAACCAACACAAATTTAGACCCTTAAGACCAATTCAAAACCGAGATACAAATTCAAAATCAAATCTACCTACTTCAACTAAGTTTTTGACCCTAATCACTGTGGTGCTTTTGGGCACCCCCCTCCGAGGGAGCCTAAAAGTACCGCACAAACCCTTTGGTGAGGGTGGCCTGCCTTAGCAGGTGCCCAAGCCGAACCCGGATGTTATGATTTTTTCTAAGTATTTAGATTTGTGGAGGGATTCGTTAATCGCGTCATGTCCTTTCGGTAGGTTGTGCCTAGATTAATAAGTGCTTCAGAGAATTATACATTTTCCTAACCTAATGCCTAATCTATCCTAGTCTACGCGCAGACGCACCAGCCTTGGAATCAAGGCAACCTAACCCTAATGAATAAAATAATCTTACATTTTATCTTGGCCACCTCTAATTCCTTACTTGTTATGAATCAAATTCTCTAAACGGGGGGACCTTGATTAAATCCCACCTCTCAATCTTCCTTCTTAATTTAAGGTTGATTACACAAAGTCTATATTACTAAGTTCATAAATTATGGCATCACCACCTACCTGTTTGGTTGCACGCCCTAACCCGAACCCTTCAAGGCCCTGTGCGGGTCTCTTAAAGGTCGATTGACACTTATACCCTCCGATCTTTGCCGTCGGAGGGGGTAGTATCAACCCTTCGAGTTAAGTTTCCGGTTGGTTTTTGCCCACGGGGGTTGTACAAATTATATTGGTTATTAATTAGTTTGAAACGGTTTGACCACGAAACTCAACTTGATGGGACCGGGGAATAGGGCAACCTGTGTGTTCAACCTGTTGCACAATCTTCAAGGGTTGGGGCCATCACCTCCAACCCTTGGGGCCAACAACATGATAATGGATTCGTGGGCCATTAACCCCACCTTTCCATCAACAACATTCAGAGTGGTCGTGTCGGTGATTAACCCGACTTCACCACATACGAAACTTGCTAATAAATGAAGCTACTACCACAAAACATACCAAGGGGCCCCAAAAAACAATAGAGTTGGGTACCCCCTTGGCGGTCAAGTGGTCAAACCACTTGACCTTACGAGATAGGTGAGTGGGTTAGAAATGCGTACCTTCGCCGCGCTCCCTCCAACCCTAAATGGAAAGCTAAGGTTAGTTAATTTACCTCAATTCTCCTCGGTTGATTTGGGCTCGATGTAGGCCGAGCCGCTACTTCTTTCCTTGCTCCACTTCGAGCGTCGACCTTGCCTCCCTTGTAACTAGTTTGATAGGAAGCGTACCCTAGTTAACAATAAAAATATAAAGTGTTTTTTAGGCCTAAGCATAATATATCTACTGAGTGCACTTAATTATCTTTCCAACGATCTAAAAATCATCTTAATCGGATGAGAAATGCAAAAGTTATGAGGGTTGGAAGTGCGAGGTCGATTCAACCGATCCTTCCACAGAACCACCCGCTACCCACAGAACCACCCGGTTTTTTGCTACATCTTTGAAAATCCATAACTAATTGTCATCTTGGCCAAATCACAAATGGGAAACGGCTATAGATAGCTATAGGAAATCTCTTTAAGAGAAAAATGATAAGTATTTTGTTCTAGCTTTTGAACTAAGCCTTCAGGGCATTGGCAGCTGAGGTCTACAATGCCTTCACTCGAAATTCTACAATCCAACTTACCTCTACAAAAGAAAGGAGGAATTTTGTTGGTGTGTTAATAAACACACATTCTAACTAGAAGAGAAAGAGTAGAGGAGTTTCTGAAGCCTTTCTCTTAGGCCATTGAGAATGGATGCTAAAGGATTTTTTCCTAACTATTTTGAAGTAGGGCTTCGCCCGCTAATCAAATTGAGAGGGAGTTTTGTCTAACTATCTTGAACTAGAGCTTCGCCCAAATTCTAAAGGGAAGAGGGAGTTTTCAAGGTGGAAGGAGGGGGTTTTTAAACCCTTTCACAAAAGGGTTGGACCCCTCCGCCACCGGTTCCATTTTTTGACCCCTCCCGAAATTTTGGCTCGGGGGTCTTCCCGGTCGAGGTTGCCACCCCGTCGCCGAGGTGGCTCCGACGGGAATCTTCCACATTTGTTCTAATTTTTGGTAGCAAGTTGGCAAGGGGGGCAAGTTGTCCCCTTGCTATTTTTCTCAAAGTCTTCGCGCTAATTTTTCCTCACGCCGAGCTCCTCCACTTGTCTTGCGTGACTCACACTAAGTACTAAACTAACCCTTGCCTAGCTAGCTCTACTAATTTAATCCTCTTAGCTAGTTGCTTTCACTAACTACGTTTTTTCTCCCGCTAACTAGGTCTTGCCTAGATAGCTACTTTTCCTAACTTAGCTAATTTCTATCTCTAGTTAAGTTTCATTTTTACTAATTCTACCTAAAACTAGATTTTTTCTTTCACGGGTGAAGGTCCGAAGACTTCGGTAATTTCCATCCCCTTTTTGAACTAAATACTAATTGAACTAATTTTTCCCTTAATTCGCTATCAATCCTAACTTTTAATACTAAAATCCTAACTAAAGTGACCCCACGGAGTGGTGGACCACTTTGGTGGTTCACAATCACTAACCAAAAACATCCAAACTAAACTAAACTGAGCTGAACTCAACTAAACTAAACCAACACAAATTCAGACCCTTAAGACCAATTCAGACCACATACACATATTCAAAACCAAATGTACCTGGTTCAACTAAGTGTTGACCCTAATCACTAACCAGAAACATCCAAACTAAACTAAACTAAACTGAAGTAAACTAAACTAAACCAACACAAATTCAGACCCTTAAGACCAATTCAGACCACATACACATATTCCAAACCAAATCTACCTACTTCAACTAAGTGTTGACCTTAATCACTAACCAGAACATCCAAACTAAACTAAACTGAGCTGAACTCAACTAAACTAAACCAACATAAATTCTGACCCTTAAGACCAATTCAGACCAAATACACATATTCCAAACCAAATCTACCTACTTCAACTAAGTATTGACCCTAATCACTAACCAGAACATCCAAACTAAACTAAACTGAGCTGAACTCAACTAAACTAAACCGACACAAATTCAGACCCTTAAGACCAATTCAGAACCGAGACACAAATTCAAAATCAAATCTACTTGCTTCAACTAAGTTCTTGACCCTAATCACTAACCAGAAACATTCAAACTAAACTAAACTAAACTAAAACATATTCAGACCCTTAAGAGAAATTCAGACCACATCAGATAATGGGCAACCAAATACTATCTCATTTCATCCTCTTAATCCCCTACCCTATCACATACAAATTCAGAAACCAGCCCCTCCCAGTGTGTGTTTCGGGACCGAAATACACATTCAAAATCAGATCTACCTACTTCAACTAAGTGTTGACCCTAATCACTAACCAGAAACATCCAAACTAAACTAACATATATTCAGACCCTTAAAAAAAATCAGTCCACATGAGCTCATGGACAACCAAATAAAATCTCATTTCATGCTCTTAATCCCCTACTCTATCACATACAAATTCAGAAACCAGCCCCTCCCAGTGTGTGTTTCGGGACCGAGACACACATCCAATACCAAATCTACCTATTTCAACTAAGTGTTGACCCTAATCACTAACCATAAACATCCAAACTAAACCAAACTGAGCTGAACTAAACTAAACTAAATTAACACAAATTTAGTTTAGTTTAATTCAGCTCAGTTTAGTTTAGTTTGAATGTTTCATTCCAGTACTGAATAAACCCCTACTGAATGAAGGGGTTTAAGACCACATTGAAATGCATAAATTCCAATGCAAACATGTTATGACAAAATTAAGGAAGAGCATTACCTTGAGCATGAATTTTTTCAACTCGTTGTAAGAAGGGGTGAATTCCTCCGTGTCACTGCCAAGAACGTCCTCCATTGAGGCATTGAGAATGAGCTCTTGAATATGGATCTCGAGCTCCTCCCCCGATATCAAAATAGGAATTTGACTCAATTGCTCGTAGGAGGAATCACGTTTTGTTCCTCTAGAAAATGTTGGAGAATGAGAACCAGATTCATATGTGGGACTTGGAGCAACGGGACTCTTACCTTCTGGCTCTGGGGGGGTCCATCTTCTTCTTGCCCTTCTTGGTGGACTTCTCCAGTGACTTCTGTAGCTTCTCCCGCTCTTTTTGATCAGCTCTCTCCTCAGCCTCCTTGACCCTCAGCGCTTTCTTTCGGTCCTCTTTCATTGCCTTTGCCCTCTCATTCTCTTCTTCAATGCCCTGTAAGTCCAACATTTCAATTCCAGACTCACCTACATCCTCCCTTGACTTTCTGAGCTCAGTCTCAAAAGAAGGAGTAAAACTTGGAGCGCAATCAAGATACCAGGCACCGCCGGTAAGGTGAGAAGTTGTCCACGTGCGTTGTTGAAGAGCCGAGAACATGCACGCTGAATTTGATCTATCAAGCCATGTGGTCAAGAATACAGGAAGGTCTTCTTTGGAAATAGCCCCTTTGGCCAAAAGCTCGTACTTAAAGTACCTGTGTTGCGAAATAGCACATAACATTACATTGTAGAACTTTCGAACTAGCAAATCACATAATATGAACTCAAACAATTACTGAAATTAAAGAAGAGTACTTAAAGATATGAGACGTACCTAAAAAGAACTCTGTGGACAACTAGGTCAGATCCATTAAATCCAACAAAGTCGTCACCTTTTTTGAAGGAATCGGGTCCTCTAAAATAGGTGTTGAATGCATGGTCCCATAACTTCATGCGACAGTCTTCGATATACGCGGGCAACAACATCGGCTCACTAGCAACACTCATGTTGATAGGAAGTCGGTCTTGACGCATTGTCTCGTCAAAAATAATACTGGCCTGCTCAGAAATCTGGTAAGCAAGACAATAAGCATCAGCTGGATAAATGCCATAAGCAGGACAACAAATGCATGATTGCGTCAATGAAATTAAAAATGTGAGGTAGGTAAAATACATGCCAACGAGGAACTCAATTAACTGAAAATTCATAAAATCAGTGGACTTACTCCTGCCCAGAAACTTGCTTTAGCCAGGAAATTTGCCAATCTCTCTTCGTTGATGGGCTTGGGAGGTAGCCTGCGGGCCTCGCGAGTAGAAGCAGATGAATTAAAGTATTCTAGCCATTTTATTTTGAATGCCGGAGACGCCCTAGAAGTTGCAATGAGCTGCAGCTTCTCTAAGTTGAGTTCCGGTGAGAGTGAGTTTAGGGTGTAATGTCGCTCAATCTGTGTGACAGAGAGGTTGTGAGTTCCTAAGTCCTCTTCTCAAGAATATGCTGAAAAGATTGATATGGACAAAGGTTTAGTGTACGTACCTCACGAAGCCATCCGTCGGTAAGCTCTGGGTTAGACACAACAACCAGTTTTCCCATCTTCATGCGAAGTGCCACAGCTCTCTTCTCAACTGCGGCTTTCATCGCAGCAGCCTTGTCAGCAGGGGAGACTTCTCCTTCTGTTTGCTCGAGAAGCTGACGTACACCATCGTCAGCAGCGAGACCCAGTTCGTGCTGCACAAAGAGAGAACAAGAATGTGGAAACCAAAAGGTCATAAGAAATGAAACTAACGAAATTAAAAACTTGAGTTAGACATGGAACCTTCCCCGTTGCAATACACAAACAAAGGATTATTACATGACTCACAAAAAAAGAGGAAATAGAACTAGTAAATCACCTGAAATGTGAAATTTGTAAACACATGTAATGGTAATGAATACCACGTCTTTTTTTGTGACTTCTTGCACCTTTTGAGGTCAGCCGGACTCAAAATGTCTGTGAACTGGTCAATTGACATTAGACCATACTTCTGAACCCTGAACAGGGTATGGACAATGTTGGTCTTCACGTGAGAGTCCTCGGTATGTCTAAAATCTAAAATCATATGAAAGATATTAGATTATTGTAATGAAAAGAATTTGAAACCATGTCGAAATTAATATGAAAGATTGTATATGAAAAGAAAATGCACTTACTTGTTGATGTTGTGCATGACTTGCATAACTAGTCCAGCTTTCTCATTTGTGTCAAGGAGAATTGAGTCCACCAAATAATGCCAAGAATCCTCAGTTCGGTGAAGTCTGTCAATGTGATTTAATCAAGCTTGACGCCTATGGTTTCCGTCACACACAAAAAACATCAAATTTGTAAAGCGGGCCAAATGTGGATCTGAAAGGAGAAACGTGTTGAAGACGTCGTTTTTGGCATTCCAAATAGGACCCCAAGAAGCTTTATCAGCTTCTATCACTTCCTGTGTCTTACCGTCTTCATTGGTGGTTGAGACATAAAAGACTGAAGCGCCCTCCCTGTATCCGTGGACAAACTCTTGCTCGAGCTTAGCAAGATCGGATGCCAGAGTTGGCCTTACCATTGGCATTGCCAGCATTCTGCACAAAGGAATACTAAATCGCGAGGAACTGATGGGTTGGAATCTCAAGCCTGTGATAGTGGACACTGAGTTAAGTTTCTGCCGAGTCCGAATCTCATCCTCATCACCCATAAATTGAGCATCATCCCCAAGAATCTCTTCTTCTCCCTTAGGCACGTCCTCTAGGATTTCCAAATCTGGCCGCATTCCCTGAGACAATACATTTTCAAGAAAGTAAGAATCACTTGCTCGGCAGTGCACATAAACGCTTGTAGGTTTCATGCTTTTAATCTCCTACCCTATCACATACAAATTCAGAAACCAGCCCCTCCCAGTTTGTATTTCGGGACCGAGACACACATTCAAAATCAAATCTACCTACTTCAACTAAGTGTTGACCCTAATCACTAACTAGAAACATCCAAACTAAACTAAACTAAACTAAACTAACACAAATTCAGACCCTTAAGAGAAATGCAGTCCACATCAGCTCATGGGCAACCAAATACAATCTCATTTCATGCTCTTAATCCCCTACCCTATCACATACAAATTTAGAAACTAGCCCCTCCCAGTGTGTGTTTCGGGACTGAAATACAAATTCAAAACAAAATCCACCTACTTCAACTACGTGTTGACCCTAATCACTAACCATAAACATCCAAACTAAACTAAACTAAACTAACACAAATTCAGACCCTTAAGATAAATTCAGTCCACATCAGCTCATGGGCAACCAAATAAAATCGCATTTCATGCTCTTAATCCCCTACCCTATCACATACAAATTCAAATACCAGCCCCAAACACTGTGTGTTTCAGGACCGAAACACACATTCACAATCAAATCTACCTATTTCAACTAAGTGTTGACCCTAATCACTAACCAGAAACATCCAAACTAAACTAAACTGAGCTGAACTCAACTAAACTAAACCAACACAAATTCAGACCCTTAAGACCAATTCAAACCACATACACATATTCAAAACCAAATCTACCTACTTCTACTAAGTTTTTGACCCTACTCACTAACCAGAAACATCCAAAGTATACTACACTGAGCTGAACTAAACTAAACTAAACTAACATATATTCAGACCCTTAAGAGAAATTCAATCCACATCAGCTCATGAGCAACCAAATAAAATCTCATTTCATGCTCTTAATCCCCTACCCTATCACATACAAATTCAGATACCATCCCCAAACACTGTGTGTTTCGAGACCGAAACACACATTCAAAATCAAATCTACCTACTTCAACTAAATGTTGACCCTAATCACTAACCAGAAACATCCAAATTAAACTAAACTGAGCTGAACTCAACTAAACTAAACCAACACAAATTCAGACCCTTAAGACCAATTCAAACCACATACGCATATTCAAAACCAAATCTACCTACTTCTACTAAGTTTTTGACCCTACTCACTAACCAAAAACATCCAAAGTAAACTACACTGAGCTGAACTAAACTAAACTAAACCAACACAAATTCAGACCCTTAAGACCAATTCAGTCCACATCAGCTCATGGGCAACCACATACAAGCTCATTTCATGCTCTTAATCTCCTACCCTATCACATACAAATTCAGAAACCAGCCCCTCCCAGTTTGTGTTTCGGGACCGAGACACACATTCAAAATCAAATCTACCTACTTCAACTACGTGTTGTCCCTAATCACTAACCAAAAACATCCAAACTAAACTAAACTAAGCTGAACTAAACTAAACTAAACTAACATATATTCAGACCCTTAAGAGAAATTCAGTCCACATCAGCTCATGGGCAACCAAATAAAATCTCATTTCATGCTCTTAATCCCCTACCCTATCACATACAAATTCAGAAACCAACCCCTCCCAGAGTGTGTTTCGGGACCGAAACACAAATCCAAAACGAAATCTACCTACTTCAACTACGTGTTGACCCTAATCACTAACCATAAACATCCAAACTAAACTAAACAAAACTAAACTAAACTAAACTAAACTAAACTAAACTAACACAAATTCAGACCCTTAAGATAAATTCAGTCCACATCAGCTCATGGGCAACCAAATAAAATCTCATTTCATGCTCTTAATCCCCTACCCTATCACATACAAATTCAGAAACCAGCCCCTCCCAGATTGTGTTTCGGGACCGAAACACAAATTCAAAACGAAATCTACCTACTTCAATTACGTGTTGATCCTAATCACTAACCAGAAACATCCAAACTAAACTAAATAGAACTAAACTAAACTAAACTAAACTAACATATATTCAGACCCTTAAGAGAAATTCAGACCACATAGGCTCATGGGCAACCAAATACAATCTCCGTTCATGCTTTTCATCTCCTACCTATCACAGAGAAATTTAGACCCTAGCGTGAAATCCCAGTGTGTTTCTCGGGACCGAGACACGCATTCAAAATCAAACCAGCCTTCTTGAAACTAAATCCCTAAAACCCAATACCCTAACCCCTCAATAAATCTAACATTGCAATCATCCCTCAAGCAGCGATCATCACCAACACGTATGTCTCGGTCCCCAGACTGCAAGAACGACTACATCGCCCTCACCCTCAACATTTAGCAGAAATGACTTGGATTCCTCAAACTCCCCCTCGGCACCGAAATGGATTTCCAAGCTCAGAAATTGCATCAAACCAGCACTAATAGACTCCAGTGAGGCTTCAAACTTCTCTCTCGGGTCCGATACCAGAAATCCATAAAATTTCAAATCACACCTTCGAGCTTCGAACCCTACACCAGATACCAGATTCACACATTAGAGTTCTGTGTGCGAATGCATACCTCTTCCCCGAAGTGCCTCTCCTCATTATCCATCTTGCCTTCGCAAAGATCTACAACATCAACGTCACGATCGGATTCTCCTATGCTTAACTCAGCAACCTCAGCGTCCTGATCGAAATCTCCAAGGCTCTGTTAAGTGGATATGTCTTGTGCTCATTACCTTTGAGGTTGGCCTAATAAACTGTTGGCTTTGGAAAGAAATATTACCCTAAACCCAACACCCTAAAAGTTACCAATTGAAAACAATCTTCACAAACCTGCTGCTCACTATGATCTGATGTTGAGGCACTCGAGGCTGCCCCAGGTTGAAGCTTTGTCTGCGTCATTCCCTATTCCAGATGCCGAGGCCACTTCGATGTCACATTCGACCACCATATAAATAAAAAAACCATAATTGAGCCGATATCATTGCCCACACAACAAGGTAAGTTAATGGGTCGTTAACATTACAATTGCAAATAAAATTATATCATTATGGATGTAGATAAACATCACCTCACTGCGCCCTTTGTCAACTAAGTTGTCTTCCTCTGATACTGGAAATAAACCGATTGGAGCTACCACTGAGACATCGAACGTCTTTTCCTCTTTGGAACCTCTACCTGTATCCCTAGAAGAATTAAACCCTCGTCTATCCATTGTTGACCGCAAGTTGTACGGCGTCACTAAGCTCTCTCTTGATTCTAACATTTTCCTTCTCTCAATACGCCTTTGTTTTTCAATACTCCTCCTACCTTCTCTATCTGATCTCGCTCTCGACCTAGTTATCATCTCTAACAACACTGAAGCAACCATACCTTATATATCATTGTCAATTCTATCATAATTAACATCTATGCGCAATCATTATGTTCACATTATCTTAGATTTAGACAATTAAGTTAGATTTTCTAATATTATTAGATGGTTCATCCTCACTGCAAGAATACACTAAAAATGTCGGCGCTAAAATCTAATCTACATAATCGTCATGTCATGTCAGATATTTTGTGGCGATATAGTATTTAGTACTATTGTAGTACATTCTAATCCTTGATAAAACAGGTTGTCCACAATTGACGTAAATACATATTGACTATTAATTGATCTAGCAAGTTATCATAAATTCGGGCATTGGTGTCTACCCGATTACTTGTACCCATTTCTTCACCTCTTCTCATCATATTCTTCTCCAATGGGTACTGACTCAAGTCTCCCGAGCCTTACTCCTTTAGGTGTTCCTAGTTCATCTCAAATTCACACCACGTTGTCCATCGAAGGTTTTGCAGACGTCAACAACATGAAGATTGCCAACCCACCTGACTGCTCAGTTACTCCGGCGGTCGTGGTTCACACTCCACATCCACGGACTCCATCTTTGCAGACGGATGTTGCAACGCTGATAGAGGACAAGTCTACTTTACAGACTCATGCCTATTCTAGAGTAGGGGTTATTAAACCGGGCACTTACTCTAGATCTCTATTAAGGAGTGCCCCACGTCCCAAAGGTCAGGGACTCGGTTGCGCAGGATGCACTGTAGTTCATAATTTAAGGATTGACCATTGTCATAAACATGACGGTGACAAAAATGGCAAAGGGCCCCATAAGCATCTTCGTCGTTAATCACAATGTAGCATTCTATTGTTTAGAATTTATTATTGCATATCTACTATCATGCTCTCCACATTATTCGTGGCGGCCGTCATTCTTATGACCTTATTTGCCAATATATATTATAATGTCCCTTACATCCACTAAATGGTTCACGTGGTCTCTGGTGTATTTATAAGTACGTCACTCGGCATCCAGCCTCATGTCTCTTCTTAATATATATAGTTTGGATTGGCATATGATCACCACTAACTTAAGTAATTGCTGCAGTGCATTTTCAATTTTTATTCAAATTGCTATCATGAGTCGGCTTATTATTCCACTTCTAATCCAAGTCTCCGCCGTCATTCACAGATTCCATCTTGCCATGGCCTTCTAATCACAACACTATATACATAGCACCACATTCTGCTCAACTTCAGTCCATTGCCCATTTGGCCACTACCTTCTGTGAACTCGCATTCACGTTGCTTCTACAATGGCCACCATCCGAGCACTGCACCATTCCATCCCGCTTATGATCCCTCTAGGAGATGATGGTCTAACCAAAGTCGCAGAGTCGTTCCTTAGTTTGAGGTTTAGATTCCACCCAGACTCAATTCATGTCGAGGAAGAGGTCTTTAATGACAACGGTGACTTGAGTCACACTGTCCTTCAGATGTCTTTTTGCATTGACGATGGTAGAGTTTGGTTCTTGCTCCCTGGAACGTACAAGGCCATAGGCGTCACCGAATCGGAGATGGCCACCACTACTGTGTTGCTAACACCAGGCGTGTCCCTCACGTCCACCACGCAGGCTCCTCTTCTGGCGACGGTGAAGAAGGAGCCCGGCATCGAAGAGGTTACCTTGCTCAGCGATGACTCTGATGATGATGTGCCACCTGCCTCTGACATTGGCTCACTTACCCCACCTCCATCGCAAGATCAGCCCTTCATCAATCCTCTGAGGATTCCACACTCGCCTACTGTAAGTCAACCATCTACTTCCAGACCCCCAGTTCACCCAGGTGTGTCTAAAAATCGTCCGAGTGTTGTCCACCACTTGAAGTTGCTTGCAATCCGACCAGGGTCCAAGAACATCCTCAAGAATATTGATTATGAATCTGTTAGGCATGAGAAGGTTGACTTCCTCCCATCTGTTTTTGATGGGGACGTCATCTTTGAGTTCCCTCCTCTCGGAGCTGATGCTCCCCATTCCCATGCTAGACTCATGTTCGGAATGGACAAGCGTTTCGATGGTCATGCTTGGTGTAGGACAAATACGTCTAATATTACCAATGATCTCGGCTTGACCTTCCGGTTTTCATGTTGTGTTGGCCATCTCCGTTGTGATAACAAGGGATGTGATTATCTCAACCACCCCAATCGAGCCACTGACGTCAACGAGACCGAATGGGAAGGTTGTACCGCCTCACCCTTATCCGCAGGAGCTAATCCCCCATCTAGGTCATCTCTCGTTTGTAAGGTGTGTAAGATACCACCCTATTGTCTTGATACTTGCCAAGCTAAGATGTACTATGTTCTTGGCAAAGGTGACATGACCCATGCATGCATCCATATGGGTCATCACCATCACCCCGTTTCGCAAGGTGTCTGTAGAGAATCTAAGGTCGAAATTCATGATCTCATTGGTAGAGAGGTTGAGAGGACTCCCACCGCCACCAACTCTGCGATTGCATTGGCTGCAAGTAAAGAGTTCCTTGCCAAGTATCTTCTACGCACAGGTGATGATCCCAATAAAGTTATGGACCTTGAGTCCATGAAGTTTGTCATGGACAGGTACCAACACCTCAACACCCCTAGTA
This sequence comes from Polytrichum formosum, assembly GCA_964035585.1. Taxonomy (NCBI): domain Eukaryota; kingdom Viridiplantae; phylum Streptophyta; class Polytrichopsida; order Polytrichales; family Polytrichaceae; genus Polytrichum; species Polytrichum formosum. The sequence continues at coordinate 18,671,720 of OZ037938.1, forward strand.
TTCGAAACACAGTCACTTCCTTCAAGCGCATTGGGCGAGGGGGATCATTGACAGCATCACCGGACTCAGAGGTCATAGCAGTTGGCCCTATGTGCAAGAAAACAAATTCCCTGGCCAAGGAAAGTTGATGGAGAAAGTCTATGTATTCAAGATGTCCGAGGTGGGCCCTGGGTTTGGAGTTGACCTTGTCAGGAGAATGCAACCACACGGTGATTTGCAGGATGCTTGGGTCATGTCCTCGGGGAGATCACTCTGTTGTAAAGTTGAACAACCACGTGCGATCATTTTAGATGTAAAAAATGTAAAAAATGTAAAAAATGTAAAAAATGTAAAAAACATCACCAAAATGGGTCACAATTTTATCAAAAAAATTTCATGAGTAGATATAAATGGTACCTATTACATAGTAAAAAATGGTGACTAAATTTGATGATTTGTTTTTTTAATAAAACATACCGTTTCTAACTAGAATGACGCAGAATTGAACTAAAAAAATTGCTACAAAAAATGAAGATGACTAAAAATTTCAAAAAAATATACAAAAGATACCATCAATGGTTGTGTACATGTAGAAAAAATATCATAAAATTTAAAATTATTTATGACATGTAATATAGGGGTAGCAAACTTTGTTCGCACGTGGTGTTCAACTTGACAATGGAGTGATCTCCCCGAGGTCATGTCTGATCATGTCAAGCGTGTCAAGGGGTGGACAACCATGGCTTGCCATGTCTATGACTCGGCCTACTGCCGGGTTATGATTATTGCAGTATGTGATATGCAGTCTGAGGATGTCACGGCGCAGAGCCTTCTTTGGCATGGGCTCAATGAAGTTATGCACAGACATGGCATTGCTAAAGTTAACTTCAAAGGGTTCATGGCGGACAGTGCACAAGCCAATTGGAATGCAGTTAGGATTATCTATGGCAGTGGTGATCCCAAGGTTCCTATGGAGTCTCGCGAGAGGACATGTCTATTGCATTGGACAGTGTCTATGGAGCGCCACACCGCCACCCACATCAAGCCCTACCTCCAACAGCAACACAAGTTGTTATGCAAAGCAGTACAAGGATGCCAATACTCCCGAGCAGTCCGAGTTCCATTATCTTGCCATCCGGGCTTGGTGGCTTTCCTCTAGAGCTGCATCCGAGGAAGGAATCAAGGACCTTGATACATGGCTTGCATTTTGGCACTTTTGTTACCGTCAATGGGGTGGTTTCATGCAACTAGTGAGTGTACCATCCACTTTCTATTTCGCTTTTTGGTGTCAATTTTTTTTTGGCTATTAAGCCTCTTTTGTCATATGTTATAAATCTCCAGAATACCAATATCAGTTTAGGCTTTTAGCCAGATTTTGTGCAAACCGTACTCACGACATTTTATTTATTTCTCTCAGAATTTCACAAATTCCGAGTTGGCGGAGATGCCATCTTGCAACCTCTCTGAGACAGTCCACAACAAATGGCTTTAGCAATCTGGAAACCGTGGCTCTGATCTATATGTTGCCACCGTGGATGATTTCGTGAGGGCGTTCATGCAATGTACTAATTACTACGCCTACGTGAAGGGTGATCGCTCTAATACTGGCCCAGGAAAAGAAGAACTCCGCCTTCGTGCTGCACAACGATCCGGTGACGCCAAGAGAATTGTTGCAACCCTCGAGCACATGCCTGGAGCAGAGCATTGGTGCACCCGCAAACCCCAACTCGAAGGAGAGGAGGTCTTTGGCACCACCAAGCGCAAACTTGATATGCCCCCTGGTTCTGATCAGGATTCACATAGACCTGACAAGGTCAGCTTCTCTCATCCACGAGTGAGCACTAGGTCAACCAAGGCCCGTACTGATTCCGCCACACCATCAGACCTGCCCCTAACACAATCACCCAAGAAAGCGATTCCACAACGGGTCACCCACGTCAATAACATTTAGGAGACCCACTGCGATGTCTCCAACTGGCACATTTCTAGACTGCCCAAGACTTCCGCCAAGGCCTACTTCGCCATGCAAGCTCGCACAAAGACCAAGTGCACCCAGAAGATCATTCGGCATGGTAAAAGTACTCCAGCTCCTACGTACACCGGCTACATGCGCGACTACAAGAAGAACAAGGAATTCTTGACACGGTTCTTCTTCTGCAACGACGACATTGAGAGATGTGTCAAAGGCACTAGGAGGAAGTGGGTGCAGCACCGTCCGGATGTCCCGGACGTCTGGCCTGTCCTCACTGGGACAAACCTCACTCTCCAAGAGGTTCTGGCCCTTGAAGAAGGGGGATTCCAACTTCAGCAGCGTCAAGATGTGTCACCCAGAAGACTCTTTGGCGACTCCTCCAATGTTGCCTCATCCATGGCCGAACTCCCTACCCCGGCCCAAGCCGATCAATACCCTACGCTCAGGTTTGGAAAGTAGATCCGGTGCAGTAACAACGGACCATGCGTCCAACAACGCAACAAGTGGGAGTCAGCCCTCAACGTCGACGGACAAATCACCTCCGTCACAATGATACCTCACCCAGGGATCGGGTGCATCATTCTCTTCCAATCCCGAAAGAAGGCTAAGGTTGAGGAGTACCGTATCACTATCAACACCTTCCCGTCGTGCACATGCCCAGATTTCGTGGAGATGTCAGCAAGAGCACTTGGGAAGCGGCGCACTTAGGTGAACTGCAAGCACTTGTACTTCATCTTCCGTGTGACCTGCAACTTGGATCAATACCAAGAAACTTTCATCCATGCTCTGTGAGCCCAAAAGGGTGCCCACATTTAGTCTTAGACCCTTGAAACGTTAGTTGATGCACTTTGAAGTAGCATGTTACTTCACAAAAATATAAAAAGAGTGAAATGTTAGTCTTAGAAGTACCATGTTGTAAGAGGCTAGGATGTGAGTTGTTATTGTGTTTTTACCTTCGGAAGGATTTGAGTGAATGAGGATAGGTAAGGAGAACTTGGATTGAGTAGTTAGTGAGTAGGCTAGTACAAATGGATGGAGACAACCAAAGTGACTCAAGAGGCAAGTGCATTCGAATTGGGATGAATGGAGGATCACATGGAGCGCACAAGTGGACCACCTCATCATGGCCACTTAATGGGGAAGGTCCAAGGAAGAATGCAAGGTGGAGGATAAGCAAATTCTCAAAGCACCAATCAAATCACGAGTTAAGCATCGTGGTTTGAATTAAGTGGTGAGCGACGATTTGGGAAAGTAAGGGGAGAAAGTTATGGCGGCGGAAAGCGAAGGAGGCTAAGTTTGGGTTGAAGCATCCCAAGTTTGGTAAAGTGTGGTAGGTAGAAAGCCAAGGCTAGTTAAATGTTCGAATTAGGATCCTTGTTGATCATTTGAGGGAGGAAGGCTTAGAAGATAGGATTGGCGCCTACTAAGTAGGAGGAAATCTCAAGGGCTTATCGTGAGCCTTGAGGGTGCTCACCCCCTCAAGCTTACTATATAATCCCTCATTCTTCCCTCACTCATCCTCTCTTTCCTTTGTGCTCCAAGGCACCCCACGAGTTATAAGTGTGGGTGTGGGAAGCCATATTGGAGCACATGTGTGTACTTAGTTTTTAGTTTGAGAGCCAAGGCTTGTTAGCCTTGAAGAGGGCTTGACCTCTTGGTAGAATTAGTGTTGACGTGGAGGATTTTAAAGTTAATTCATGATTCCAATTTGTGGTACTTAAAGTTCATGTTTTGAATACACGTGGTTGCAAGTTCCATGTTTAAGAGTTGAGCACTTGATGTTGTGATGAGTGCAAAAATATACTTGTGTGGATTAGTTAGTCTTAGTGAAGTTAGGAAATTCTCTCTCCCCCTCTCCTCTCTAGGATTTTAGGATTTTAGGATTAGAGAAGAATTGTGTGATTAGAAAGGGGTTGTTAGTAGAATTAGGAAAATTAGGTAGGAAGATTAGTTAAGGGCTTGAATAATTAGTGAGGTAGTTGGGGATTACAACTACAAAGTTGTGGGTTCATGAAGGAGCTGGGTTTATAAAGGAGCTGGGTTTGTTTAGTTAGAAGCTAAGAAGCTGGGTTTATGAAGGAGCTGGGTTTATGAAGGAGCTGGGTTTATAAAGGAGCTGGGTTTGTTTAGTTAGAAAGTAAAGAGCTGGGTTTATGAAGGACCTGGGCTTGTTTAGTTAGAAGCTAAGGAGCTGGGTTCATGAAGGAGCTGGGTTTATGAAGGAGCTGGGTTTGTTTAGTTAGAAGCTAAGGAGCTGGGTTCATGAAGGAGCTGGGTTTATGAAGGAGCTGGGTTTGTTTAGTTAGAAGCTAAGGAGCTGGGTTCATGAAGGAGCTGGGTTTATAAAGGAGCTAGGTTTATGTAATTAGAAAGTAAAGAGATGGGTTCATGAAGGAGCTTAGTAGATAGCCTACTTAATTAGCTCATAGACAAGTAGTTAGTTACATTATGCTAGTTAGTGTTATGTGTGGCTTTCACAAGTAAATGTATTTGAGATTGACTATAGAGAATAGTGTTTTTTAACACTTGCATCCTCTCTTTAAAAATAAACCACGTGCACAAATTAATGGAGAATGTGGAGCACTCTCGCGATGGCAAGACAAAGGAAGCAAAGACCAAAGTTAAATCCAAGACCACTTGAAGGGTGAACCTCGCACTATGGACTCATCCAAGTCCAAATCCAATACCGCGGAGGAATGTGAGCCCAAACCCACTACTCGGACTACGGACGCTTAAGGGTGGGGGGTTTGGCCTCACATAATTGGTGCGTCCGCCGGGAGCGAAGCGGAAGGTAGTTACAAGACTTGGAGGCGACTAGGAGACTTGGAGGCAACTAGGAAAAATTGGAGACACAAACTTGAGAGAAGGGAAGGAGCACCCGAAGCTCGGTAAGTATTCTCTCTTTGGGTTACATTTGAATTCATTGTATTTCAACTATTCCTTGGAATGAATTGCATTGTCAATTACGCAAATTCATTTTTGAGGAAGGAGCGCGGCGAAGGTACGTCCTCAACCTTTTTGGGGATTTGCTAAGAACTTAAAAGGAACCTATAACCGAGTAGCTCATTAAAACATTAGAGGGTAAATTCACCTTAGGACATTGAACTTTGACACTCACCTCGGGGTGAGTCTCAAAGTTTTGGGAGTTGTCATTTCATGCTCTAGATTAAATTAATATTTCACAAAGTTTATGGTGTTGTTACATTGAGTCACGATTGAGGGGAGTGCTAACTCACAGGGGGATGCGATTGCTCAAGGTATGTTTATTTCTTCAAAGTGAACTCATTAACTAATTAAGGAATGTCTTTTGTACTCGTGATTGTTGTTATCCGTTGTAGAGGGTAATTCCCGAATTGTGGATGGTGTGAGAAGTTGAAGGGTGAAGCCTCGACTTTTAACATAATCTACTCGGAAGGTCACCCCCTCACAATCGGTATTGTGGTGAGTGTTAATTTGCGGGAAGGTGCGGAGGTGATGCTCCGACTTAACCAAAAAATTAACATGAACATGCCTATCCCCTATTGGGATTCTTTCACCTAAGTGGGCTTGCAGGTTCTTTTCCTCACCTCCTAAAAAAATTATAACCACACCAAGACAAGTGAAAATATTAAGAGGGGAATTGCTAGGATTATGTGTGGTCAAGTGAGGGTCGATCGATTCTTATGGAATGCAAGGTAGGACTCGCTCACAAAAACCAAGTTTGATAGTAGGACTAGAGAAATCTACTCGAAAGAGGCGGTCCTCTAAAATCAGTGATAGATTAGAACAAGATAATGTTAGAATAGAGAGTTGTTTGAACGTCGAACCTAGGACTAGGTCAATTCTAGACACCTTAGAACTTGGAGCTCAACTTGAAGAGGAGATCACTCCCTCCAAATTGAGTGGTGAAACTTCTTCGGAAAATTACACACTTAGAGAAGAATTCCCGGTAGAAGTTGATAGGGGATTGTTGAATAGTTCACCGGTCACCATGGCCGAGGAACGGGGGATGGATCCACCACCCATACCCCCAATTCCGCCCATACCTCCTATACCTCCAATAGACCCATTGGTTAGGCCAAGAGGCCTACCAATTGTGGTTCCACAAAATTTAGCGGCGATGGATATGCCATCTCATCTCCCTAAATTTTATGGGACCAAGGATGAGGACCCCTCTCGGCACATGGAACGGTATATCGAACGGTTGGCTAGCTTCCTCATAACCGACCCGGGTTATTGGTTAGTGTGGTTTCCTACCACTCTAGAGGGGGAAGCCTATGAATGGTATCGGGATCATGCCGAGGGACATTTTAGGGGATGGGAACAATTACAAAGGGAGTTTCTTAACGAATTTAGGCCGGAAGTGGGTCAAAGTACCGCATTAAGGGCATTGTCGTCATTGAAGCAAGGAAGGGAGGAAGAAATTTCGGCTTACATTAGGAGGTTTGATTTAGTGTGCACTAGATTTGTGGGTACCATGCTCAACGACGACACGCTAAAGCAATTTTTCATTCAAGGGTTTTTTAAGTCCGGAACTATTAGGGGTGTTCTAGAAAGGAATCCCTTGACCTTGGCGGATGCCAAGCGTGCGGCTAGAGATATTGAAAACTTGGATAAAGATCACGAAAGGCTATGGAGAAGGGAGGATGAATTGATCCCACAATTCATCCCCATACGCCCTAGGGTGGTAGCGGTAGAACCCGCTAAGTATGAGAACCAAATTCCATATGCCATTGTGGACACCGGCCCCCGACCTTTAGCGGTTAGGGAACCGGCACCTCTTTTGGCACTACCGGCCCCTAGAACGGATCCACACTTGGAGGAGGTTGAGAGAAGACTAGGTGCTAGCCAACTAGGATTCCAAGAGGCTATGATAAAACAAATGCAAAGCCTCACAGATCAAATGTCATTAATGATCCGGAGTCAACAACCGGGGCCTCCACCCCCGGTTGAGTCGGGTAGGCATTCTTCCGGATTATGGTGTGTCCAATGTGGCCAACCGGGCCACACGCGTCAATTTTGTAGAAGTGGACAAAACCGTGACCAAAGAGGAAACGGTAACCCACCTCAACAAAATCAACGAGGTCAAGCGCCACCTCACTATGGAAATGGAAGCAATAGAGGACCACAACCTAGAGGGCAAGGTGGCCAAAATTTAGAGAAGAAGGAATTTCATCCCTTTTGTGGAAGGTGGCACGCTCAAGGACAATGTTGGTCCGAAGGTCAAGAGTTTAATTGTAGCAATTGTGGAGGAAGTCATCCCTCGGATACGTGTCGCCAACCGGACAAAATAATTAATGTCCCTTACCCGGTGGCTAATCCACAACAACAAGCAAGGGATAATATGCGAGGTGCTAGGCCACAAGGAGTACCGGCCAATGAACTTAGGCCACCTAACTTATACTATGACCATAGTAATGCTAGGCAAACTTTTCATCCACCGGCGGGCTTGCAAACTACAACCGGTTACATTCCAATACAAAATAGACAAGGAGTTCCACCTAATGGTAGTAACGGGAGACAAGCGCCTCCAACGGATCCGGGACCATCTAACTCCCAAGATGTTAGGTTCATGGATGGAGTGTTGGAGGCCACATGTGATGACATGCTTCCTCTCCCAACGAGAATTGGAGAGGAGCAAAGTCAATGGCCTCCTCACACCAATGCTATTACATATGAGTTAGTGAAGGGTAAGGGTGTGGTTGAAGAAGCACCTGCACTAGCGGTAACTACTAGGGCTAGGAGAGGGGATGCCCCGTTGGAGGTAGGAATAGGAGAGCAAGGAAATTACTCTTCGGATGAAGAGATTAATCTCTCCGAGTTGGATAGGGTAACTAGAAGAGCTACTAAGGATGTGGAGAGGGAAAATATAATTTTACAAAATAGGGAGAGGACTAATGCGGTACATGACTTGGATAATAGCGATGTGGGTGAATGGGAAGGACCGGGGGTTCCCGTAGACGAATTCGACGTAGTGGATAATTCTAAGGTGGAAAGATCTACCGGGTACGACTTGTGGGCGGACCTTAGTACACTCAAGGCGGATATTACTTTCGGCCAACTATTGGAAATTTCACCCACGGCAAGGAAAACATTAAAGGAGGGAATGCCGGTACACAAGAGGATGAGGAAGGTGAAAGCTAAAATAGCCGCTAGGATCCAATCACAAGGTGGAAGAGACGTGAAAGCTATAGAAATAGAAGTTGTTATAGTAGATAAGGTGGTTCCTAATGTGCTAGTCGACGGAGGGAGTAGTCTAAATATACTACCGGAGGATACTATGAAAAAATTGGGACTTGGACTCACGGGGCCTTCACCTTTGGTCATAAATATGGCAAATCAAAGTTCGACTACGCCTTTGGGGATGATCAAGGATTGTAGAATGACTACGGGAGGTGAGGAGTACTTGGTCACCTTCCATGTCATTAAAATGCACTCCAACAAGGACACCTTCCCCATTTTGCTAGGTAGGCCTTGGTTGCGGATGGCGAATGCTATGGTCAATTGGGGTGGACCTAAACCATCCATCACTTATGGTCCGGAGGGTAATAGGGTCATAGTGTCCATAGGTTCATTAGGAGGATGGATGAAGAAGGAGATGTATTTGCCATTGGAGAAGGAAATTGATGACTTAAACGAGAATGAGATTGGCAAGGCATTGGTGGGAGTCGTCCATCCCGAAGGTCAAAGGGTTGTTATAGATTCGGGCTCGGGAAGTCTAGGTCCTAATTTTTACAATTATGGGGATAATGGGGATTATGCCCAATGGCTAAGGGAGTACCCCGAGTCCGAGGTTGATGTAATGGTTACATTTCACCAAGTAGGCTTAGGGAGTGAATTTCCTAGTGTTAGTTTAGGAGAGGGCTCATTGTTGGAGCCATGTGAGGTGCTCACCGAGGAAGAGTGGGTTAGCGGTGGGTTAACACCTTGGGTAGATGACGTGGAAGAGGGTGAGGTTAGTTTAATTCATGTAGATGGGACTCAAGAGGAGGATGTGATTATTGAGTCATCGAAATTGGAGGAGCCTTTACATTTCAAGACCACGTCTACGGGGATAGTTGTAGGTCAAGATGTGAAAGATTACCCCAATGTGCCTTCCGATTGGTATCGGAACAAAGAGGAACAAGCACATGTGTCGGAAGCGGATTGGCGGTACGTGGATGTGAAATTAAAGAATGGAAAAACCCGACAAATGAAGATGGGTTCCAAATTGGGGGAGAAAGAGGTTAGGGAGTATAGCAATTTGGTGGATGAGTTTAGTGATACTTTTGCATGGTCCTACGATGAGCTTAAGGGAATTCCTAGGGAAATGGTAGAGCACCGGATTCCTTTAATTCCGGGGGCGAGGCCAATTAGACAAAAGGAGAGGAGGATGAATCCTCAATTGCAATTGTTGGTGAAAGCGGAATTGGAAAGGTTATTGAAGGCCGGGTTTATCAAGCCGGTGGAAATCACGGATTGGGTTTCTCCTATGGTCTTAGTAAAGAAAAAAAAATGGGAAATTAAGGGTTTGTGTCGACTATAGGAAATTGAATTCGTGCACACAAAAGGATCACTTCCCCTTACCTTTTATCACCTTGTTGCTTGAGGAGGTTGGAGGTCATTCGCGATATACCTTTATGGATGGGTATGCGGGTTATAATCAAATTTCCATAGCCCTCCAAGATATCCATAAAACGGCTTTTACTACACCTTGGGGTACTTTTGTGTGGGTAGTGATGCCATTTGGGTTATGTAATGCCCCGGCTACTTTCCAACGATTAGTAATGTATATCTTCACCGACTTGTTGTTCAAATCCATGACCGTCTTTGTGGACGATTTTAGCACACAAAGTAATGTGGACGATCACCTACATTGTGTTAGGGAGGCATTGGTTAGGTGTAGGAAGATGAGGTTAGCATTGAACCCGGATAAGACATTTTTGGGAGTGAATAAGGGAGTGTTGTTGGGTTATGTTGTTAGTGAGAAAGGTAGAGAACCCGATCCGGATAAGATTGCGGCCATAAGCGACTTGGCAACTCCAACCAATTCCAAGGGGATCTCTAAGTTGTTAGGACATGTGGGATGGTACCGGGAACTTATTCCTAATTTTTCAAAGATAGCGGTGCCCATTACCCATTTGCTCAAAAAGGATGTCAAATTCGAGTGGACAGATGCTTGTCAAAAAGCCTTTGAGGAATTGCGGGATAGGTTGAGCACCTATCCGGTGTTGATACCACCCAATTGGGGTAAACCTTTTCACGTCTATTGTGATGCTAGTAATGTGGCAATAGGGAGTGCGCTTTGTCAAGCAACGGGAGAAAAAGAGAAGGATCAACCTATAGCTTATGCGAGTAAGCAATTGACCCCCGCCGAAAGAAACTACTCTACAACGGAGAGGGAGTGCCTAGCTATGGTGTTTTCCGTTAAAAAGTTTAGGCATTACCTCATGTGCAACCCGGTTGTATTTTTTGTTGACCACATGGCTATCAAGTATCTAGTTAACAAGGCGGAGTTAAGTGGTAGGTTAGCTAGGTGGGTTTTGTTATTAGAAGAATTCGACTACACGGTGGAATATAAACCGGGTCGTATGCATTTACAAGCGGACCACTTGTCTAGGTTGTCGGAGGAGATAGGAAAAAATCCGGTAAATGATATGTTAGTAGATGATAGCCTCTTTGTGGTCACTTCTACACCGGAGTGGTATGCGGGCATAGTGGAATTTCTAACAACCCACAAGTTGCCCAAAGAGTGGACAAAAGAAGAGAGAAGGAAGGTGAGGGTAAATAGTAGGCAATTTGTTGTAGTGGGCCATAGGTTGTTTAGAAGGGGGTCCGATGGTATTTTACGACGATGCGTGTCAAAAACGGAGGTTGAAGCGATTTTAATCGCTTGCCACGATAGCGCTTGCGGCGGTCACTTCTCGGGTCAACTCACCGGGCAAAAAATACTTAGAGCGGGCTACTTTTGGCCTACACTATTTAAGGACGCCCATGACTATGTAAGGAAATGCGACGCTTGCCAACGGTATGCCCGAAACGACCTTAGAATGGAGATGCCTTTACATGTATCATTACCCTTAATTCCTTTCGAAAAATGGGGCATCGACTATGTGGGTGAGGTCCATCCCCAATCTTCAAAAGGAATGAAATATATTGTGGTGGCAACCGAGTACCTCACCAAGTGGGCGGAAGCCAAAGCGGTGAAGACCGACACGGCGGAACACGCGGCAACATTTATGTACGAAAACATAATTTCGCGGTTCGGGGTGCCGAAGATCCTAGTAAGTGATAGGGGTACTCACTTTTTGAATGACTTGATTCGAGAGATGACAGAGAAATTTAAAATTGATCACCGGAAGACTACTCCCTACCACCCACAAACCAATGGACAAACGGAAAGGGTTAACGGAATTTTGGTGAGTATACTACGCAAGACGGTTATAGACTCGAAGCGGGATTGGGATACGAAACTAACGGCGGCACTTTGGGCATACCGTACAACCTATAAGGTAACTACGCGTGCTACACCATTTTCCTTAGTCTATGGTCTTGAAGCGACACTACCAATCGAATATGAAGTCGAGTCACTTAGGGTGGCCGTGAGTACGAGACTTACCGAAAGTCAGTCCTTACGAAATCGACTAACCGATTTGGAAGCACTTGACGAAGGGAGGAGAATGGCGGCTCAACATATTGAGGCAATCCAAAGAAGGAGAAAGATTACTTTCGACAAACGACATAAGAGAAGGGCCCTAACACCGGGAATGATGGTCATGATTCAAGACGCACGAAAGCTTGAATTTCCGGCGAAATTCGATGCGGTATGGTTAGGACCTTACCTTGTCTATGAGGTCTTTCCTAATAATTCAATTCAATTGGAAACGTTGAATGGTGAGCTTTTTCCTACCCGTACATCGGGAAGTAGATGTAAGGAGTACCGAGCTTGACTAGGCAACTTACCCTTGGAGCAAGAGATGTTTGGATTCATCCCCCGATGGTCGCCAATTATGTGAGCCCAAAAGGGTGCCCACATTTAGTCTTAGACCCTTGAAACGTTAGTTGATGCACTTTGAAGTAGCATGTTACTTCACAAAAATATAAAAAGAGTGAAATGTTAGTCTTAGAAGTACCATGTTGTAAGAGGCTAGGATGTGAGTTGTTATTGTGTTTTTACCTTCGGAAGGATTTGAGTGAATGAGGATAGGTAAGGAGAACTTGGATTGAGTAGTTAGTGAGTAGGCTAGTACAAATGGATGGAGACAACCAAAGTGACTCAAGAGGCAAGTGCATTCGAATTGGGATGAATGGAGGATCACATGGAGCGCACAAGTGGACCACCTCATCATGGCCACTTAATGGGGAAGGTCCAAGGAAGAATGCAAGGTGGAGGATAAGCAAATTCTCAAAGCACCAATCAAATCACGAGTTAAGCATCGTGGTTTGAATTAAGTGGTGAGCGACGATTTGGGAAAGTAAGGGGAGAAAGTTATGGCGGCGGAAAGCGAAGGAGGCTAAGTTTGGGTTGAAGCATCCCAAGTTTGGTAAAGTGTGGTAGGTAGAAAGCCAAGGCTAGTTAAATGTTCGAATTAGGATCCTTGTTGATCATTTGAGGGAGGAAGGCTTAGAAGATAGGATTGGCGCCTACTAAGTAGGAGGAAATCTCAAGGGCTTATCGTGAGCCTTGAGGGTGCTCACCCCCTCAAGGTTACTATATAATCCCTCATTCTTCCCTCACTCATCCTCTCTTTCCTTTGTGCTCCAAGGCACCCCACGAGTTATAAGTGTGGGTGTGGGAAGCCATATTGGAGCACATGTGTGTACTTAGTTTTTAGTTTGAGAGCCAAGGCTTGTTAGCCTTGAAGAGGGCTTGACCTCTTGGTAGAATTAGTGTTGACGTGGAGGATTTTAAAGTTAATTCATGATTCCAATTTGTGGTACTTAAAGTTCATGTTTTGAATACACGTGGTTGCAAGTTCCATGTTTAAGAGTTGAGCACTTGATGTTGTGATGAGTGCAAAAATATACTTGTGTGGATTAGTTAGTCTTAGTGAAGTTAGGAAATTCTCTCTCCCCCTCTCCTCTCTAGGATTTTAGGATTTTAGGATTAGAGAAGAATTGTGTGATTAGAAAGGGGTTGTTAGTAGAATTAGGAAAATTAGGTAGGAAGATTAGTTAAGGGCTTGAATAATTAGTGAGGTAGTTGGGGATTACAACTACAAAGTTGTGGGTTCATGAAGGAGCTGGGTTTATAAAGGAGCTGGGTTTGTTTAGTTAGAAGCTAAGAAGCTGGGTTTATGAAGGAGCTGGGTTTATGAAGGAGCTGGGTTTATAAAGGAGCTGGGTTTGTTTAGTTAGAAAGTAAAGAGCTGGGTTTATGAAGGACCTGGGCTTGTTTAGTTAGAAGCTAAGGAGCTGGGTTCATGAAGGAGCTGGGTTTATGAAGGAGCTGGGTTTGTTTAGTTAGAAGCTAAGGAGCTGGGTTCATGAAGGAGCTGGGTTTATGAAGGAGCTGGGTTTGTTTAGTTAGAAGCTAAGGAGCTGGGTTCATGAAGGAGCTGGGTTTATAAAGGAGCTAGGTTTATGTAATTAGAAAGTAAAGAGATGGGTTCATGAAGGAGCTTAGTAGATAGCCTACTTAATTAGCTCATAGACAAGTAGTTAGTTACATTATGCTAGTTAGTGTTATGTGTGGCTTTCACAAGTAAATGTATTTGAGATTGACTATAGAGAATAGTGTTTTTTAACACTTGCATCCTCTCTTTAAAAATAAACCACGTGCACAAATTAATGGAGAATGTGGAGCACTCTCGCGATGGCAAGACAAAGGAAGCAAAGACCAAAGTTAAATCCAAGACCACTTGAAGGGTGAACCTCGCACTATGGACTCATCCAAGTCCAAATCCAATACCGCGGAGGAATGTGAGCCCAAACCCACTACTCGGACTACGGACGCTTAAGGGTGGGGGGTTTGGCCTCACATGCTCCGAGCCTTAGTTTCAATGAAGTGAAGCACCTCCTCGAAAGTGGCATCATGAAGCATGTGGGACCTTAGTGTGGATACCTATAGGAGCTAGGCTGCCCCCCCCCTTATTTATAAGTTCACGCTAAGTATTTCCTATTGCGTTGAGTATACTATAGTATGAGTTCGCTCCGAAAATATCGCTGATATATCAAACCTATCATTATCTACATGATGTGAATTATATTCGATTGTAAATATTTATAAAGGTTTCTAAATATTTCTGGGTCACTTCTTCCAACGGTAGTTTTAGATGTTATTGAACGATACGATTTTTGCTACTTTGCTTGAATGCTTGAATTTTATGACTTAGAATTTTCTCTTACGTTGTGACCTTAGCCTATGATTAAGCGGCTCTCACCATAATATGGACAGTCAAAAGTTCCCTGGTTTAATTAGATCATGTCAAGTAGTCTCTCTGAAAGGAACCCTAAAACCAAGTTTTTGTCCTTAAAGCCTTCAAAATTTAGACGGTAATAGGTCCAATGTTTTTACTAAAAAAAGAGGTCCCATGATTTTTCTATTTATATTTTCTAAATTTAGAAATTTTATTACTATAATTGGAAAGTGTTGATTTTTTTCTGCTCACCGCTCACCGCTCGCGTCCCACCGCTCACACGGTAGCATCGTTGCGACAAACGGGAGTGTGCTATGGGATTTCGAACCGGAACCACAGCAACTTCAGGCTTTTCTAAGGGCCAACGACATTTTGTGCTGGGCAAAGCCATAGTGTGAATTGTTGGTTTATGCCTTGTATTGCAACGGCATCATGGTGATCAGTTGTTGTCTCTGGGGGCAGAGAACTCTGGTGTGAGGCCAAACCCACCACCCTTAAGCGTCCTAGTCCGGGTGATGGGTTTGGAGATCACATGTGTAACATAAAAACTTGTAGTAACATGGAATGTACGTTCTACCTTGATGGACTTACAACTTACTTCAAGTCATGACATTTTATTAGTGTGACTTTCTTGCATAGGTACATCCTTGGCTTTCTCAAGAGTTCACCCCACCGTCTTTGCCACACATGTCCTCAAAGATTTCCCTCTTGCAAACTTGGTCCTGGCTGACGATTCTTCACTAGTGCATGACACCTCGCTGAGGCTATGGCTTGTTGATTCCATGAGGCACATAAGTCTTTAATACAAGTGTTGAAAAATACTTATATAACTTATCATCGCCTCCTCTTCCACAAGTCCCTCACAACAACTTCCCAAGTTCACACCTTAATGCAACTATGAATCTAAATATCGCAAGTTTAAATATTATGAGAGTAAATACTATAAGAGTAAGTACTATAATTCCCAACACTAGAAGTCTAAATTCTAGAAGTCTAAATTCTAGAAGTCTAAATTCTAGAAGTCTAAATTCTAGAAGTCTAAATACTAGAGCTATGCACTTGTTTCTAAATGCTTTTAATCTAACACTACATCTAACAATGCAAAGCTAACTTCAAGACTAATTGACCTTGGCTCTTCACCTTGAAATCTTGCACACACACGTGCCCCTCTCTTGCTTCCCACACACCCACACGTATAACACATGGGGTGCCAATTATTAATGCTAGTCTCTTGAATAGGTAGAGCATTGGCCTTCAAGTCTCTACAAGTATCTTCAAGTCCCTACAAGTCTCTATGAATTCTACTAATTCCACTAACCTTCTACTAATTCCCACACAACTCTAACTCTAACACTCAATTCTATGAGAGGAACAACAAGAGGGAGAGAGAGAGAAGGAGAGGGGAAGGGAGAGGGTGAGCACCCCTCAAAGGGGTGCCAAAGGAGCACGAAGGAAAGAGAAAGTGAATAGGAACACAAGTGAGTGAAGAAGGTGAGAGAGAGGAATATATAGGGGGAGGGAAGGGGTGAGCACCCCTCAAGGCTCAAGATAAGCCCCTCGATCCTCTCCTACTTTGTAGGCTCTCATCCTATCCTTTAAGCCTTCAACTCTTAAACCAACAACATAGATCCTAATTCAAACGGGGGAGGGAGAGAGAGAGAGTGAGAGGGAGGATATATGAGAGAAGAAGGAGAGAAAGAGGATAGGAGAGAAGGGGAGGAGAGGGCATCCAACCACAACCCTTTAAACTTTCTCCTACTTAGTAGGACCTTATCCTATCCACTAACTCCTCACCCTCTAAACCAACAAGAACATGTTCTAATTTAAACATTTAAATCCAAGGCCCTTCCCCTTGCCTCATCAAACACTACTCCTCTAATCAAAACACTCCCTAATGCCACTAATCCTCTACTTAACCACACAAAATGGCTTAAGGCCTAAACCTAAATCCACACTAAGCCTCACTCTTTTTATACTTTTGATTGTTTCAATAACACTCCAATTGCAATTCTAAATAGATCCTAAACATAAAACAAATATGAACAACCATTTTGGGCTCATATTTGGTCAGGGGCATAATGGTTCACAACCATGGAGGAGGGAATTGAGGCCATGATTGGCAAAGCTTAACGAATCTCTTGATTTGAGCAGTAGGTGATGGAGGAGCTTCGAGCTCAACGGGTTTATATTGCTTTGGCTTCTTCGCCTCCGGTGGTGGTTTCATCATCACATGCTGGTGGTAATGAAGAGAGGCCAGTTTTACTGTTGGCATTGAGGTTGGGGGTATAGTTAATGCCCCCTCCTCTTAGTAACAGTTAGAGTCCGTACCATCATTAGGTGGTTCCTTTGTGATGGAAAAGGAGACCATAGAGTTTGATGATTGGCCCATTGGAATTGGCCATTAGAATTAGTATCTCACTGGTACTGAGATACAAAAGGTATGAGCGTTCATTCGCTTGTACCGTAGGTGTTTTGCTTTTAGCCTTCATGATCTTGAAGGCTATAAAGGAAAACCCATCCACATTCAGTTGGACGACCATCTTATTTTTTGGAGACCTTAAAGGCTCAGTGCCCCCGAGAGGATTGGCATCCAGGCTCGTTACCGAGAGCTCTTGGCAACAAGGCTAATCGAACTTTCTAACGGAGAGTATGCTTGTGCTACGGTTATGCCATCGAAGAAGGATATCTTTGGCAATTGGATGGAGAAGCGGATGTACGGGGATTACCATCCAATTAACCGGAAGACCAAGTTGGATCGCTATCCCAGGCCAATCCCGGAGGAATTATTCGATGCCATCGGATTTTTTCGAGTCTTTTGCACCTTGGACATGAAATCCGGCTATCACCAACTCCCATTACTTGTGGGTGATCGGATGAAAACTGTATTATGGGGAGTTGATCAAGATGAGAAGGATCAACTTTACCATTGGAAGTTTCTTTCATTTGGCTTGAAAAATGCACATGTTGAATTTCTGAGAGTGATGGACCAGGTCTTTTCTAGCTTGCCCTTTGTTCGGTGTTACATAGACGATGTGATCATCTTCAGCAAGACACCATAAGAGCATATAAGGCATCTACAAACTGTTTTTAAACGGTTGCAGCGGTGGGAATTGTGCTTGTACCATGGCAAGTGCAAGTTTTTCCATGACCGACTGGTATATCTAGGTCATATGATTATTCCATGAGGTCTTGGAGTGCAGCAAACTAAGATGGACGCCTTGCACAAGATCCCGACACAGGTCGATTTGCCGAGACTTCGTGCAATCTTGGGCTTGGCGAATTACTACCGACGATTTGTCAAGAACTTTAGCTTGATTGCCAAGCCTCTTACCATTCTCACGTGCAAGGACCAACCTTGGACTTGGAATCGTGAACAGTAATATGCATTATTTGACGTAGAGATTGGGTACGGCTCTAGTTCTTTGACGTCCTGATGTCTCCAAATCTTTCTAGTTGCATACGGACTAGAGTTTATTGGGTTTGGTAGCAGTCCTCATTCAAAAGGATGACTCTAGCCGGGAGCATGTTGTTGCTTACGCTTCGCAAAACAGCAACAGTGCGGAGGCCAATTTTTTGTTTTATGAGGTGGAAGTATTGGCAGCGGTATGGGCTATTGTCCATCTCCGACCATATCTCTATGGTCAGCGATTCACTTTGGTGACTGATCATCAACCTTTACATTGGCTCATGGAGTTAGATAAGCTGACTGGGAAGCTTGCCAAGTGGGCTTTATTATTCCAAGAGTACGATTTTGAGGTGGTACACCGTGTTAGTATTGCCAACCTGGATGCGGATGGCCTCTTACGCAATCCAAGTCCTTCGGATGAGGACTTGACCGTGGCCAGGTGGCATGGAGATTGTGATCGAGAGGCGGTTCCAGGTTGGCACACAAATGCCTACCTCATTTTATTTTCTGGCTCTGCTGTTGAGGTTTCGATACAGGTCTCGGATGATGAGATTGATCGACCTCATGCTATTGCGGATATATGGGAGGATATTTCCGTATTGGATAAGTTTCAGCAGGGAACCTTTCCCTTATCCATCTCAGCAATGGAAAGGGATAGGATTGGACATCAAATAACAAGGTTCCGTTGGGAGAACGGTTTGTTATTTCAATTATGGTTGGATGGGACAAGGCGTATTGTCCCTAGACTGAATCAGAGGGACATCTTGGTGTGGCAAGTGCACGAGGAACTTGGCCATTTTGGCGTACGCATGACACATTTGATGTTGCATAGCCAATATTGGTGGACCGACATATATCAACAGGTTGCTGCTTATGTCGGAAGGTATGAAATTTGCGATCGGGTTAGGTCTAGCTTCAACATCTTGTCATCTCAACTGCAGCCCTTACCTATCATAGGACTGGGCTACAATTGGTCACTCAACTTTGCAGGACCGTTGGTTGTCACACCACATGGAGCAAAATAAGTGTTGGTGATGGTGGAGCATTTCAGCAAGTGGATTGAGTTTGTCGCTCTATCCCAAAACTCTACAGAGTTGGCCACGACAACCTTTTGGATCGTGTGTTGGCATGTTTTGGAGCATCGGCTGAGGTATTGATGGACCAAGGGAGGGAGTTCCTCGGTGCTTTTAAAAAGTTGTATATTAAGGCTCTCATAGATCACCGCACCACCTCGCGGGATTATCCGAAGGCGGATGGCTTGGTTGAACGGGTTGTTCAGACAACCAAACGTGGCTTGAAGAAGTATGGATTACTTTGGGGGAGCCATCAAAATTGGGACCTTATGTTACTTTGGATTGCTATGGGCTATCGATTTAGTAGGCATACCTCATTGGCGTCTTACAGCTCATATCAATTGTTGTATAAACGTGAGCCTATATTCTCGAGTTCTATTCGGGAAAAACTAGCTCTTGTTGTGGACTTAGATGACCCAAACATTTGGGCAAAGCGTTTGCAGGAGCATGTTCAATTCTTCCAGAGGGCTATGCCTATGGCCATAAAAAAATTGTCCATTGCTCAGCACCGTAACACATTGCATTATGCACGCATTTGCAGTGGTGCTTACCGACCTCAGTTGCGGAGATTCCGGTAGGGTGATTATGTTTATCTCCAATGTGAGGCGCCTACGACATTGGATGTTAAGACGGGACGCACTATCCTTCGGTTCAAGGAGGTGTTGCCGAGTGGTTTGTTGTTGTTGGAAGGCAAGGATGGTAGGAAATGCCGCGAGCATTCCAAAAATTGTGTCCCATGTCACCTATCCATTGAGGATATATTTCATTCTGAACCGGCCGTCGTGCCAAAGGGTTTTCCATGTTTTATGTGCGGGGAGAAGAAATGAGCGGCTACTATGCTCTTATGTGACTAGTGTCAACGTGGTTGGCACATGGCATGTTTGAGGCCACCCTTGATTTCTCTATCATCTGGACAGTGGAGTTGTCCTCACTGTCGAGGATCTTTGGTACTTGATGCTTCCACCAGTCGTACTCAATGATCATGTGTGCCTTTCACCGTGTTGTGCTTGCCCAAATGGAATATGAGAAGTTATGGTTTAGGGACGCGATTTAACGCGAGGCGGTGAAATTAATTCTTTGGAATCTAATGGCCAAACATCAAAGGCCATTAAAAATGGGGTTCACACTACACCCAGCCTATAGTTCCTCAGGATGACATTTACCACTCTAATTAATAGCGGAGCCATTCTTCATTGTCCATGTCCTTTGGTTTGGCATTGGTCCTAGCTGCTTGGCGGGGCTCCATAGTCAGCTGAAGGGGGGCATGTGAAAGTATGTTGTATATGTATATCTTTGCTATATTTTAGTGTTATTTATTAGTGGTGGTTGGTACTCGAGCTGCAGTGATATATGATCGTTATTTATACGACAACTGTCACGGTATGCGTCATCGACGACCACACCGCATCCGGGGGGTTTCATCCATTTAGATTTGGATGGATGAAAACCTCGGAGTTGGGAAGATGCTCCTAGGTGAAGAGCCTCCTTCTTGGCTTGGCATTCTTGCCAAGTCAAGCATTGTGAGTGAGTGTGTGGAGAGAGCTTATGTGAGGTGAAGATTGCATGTTTTTGCAATAAAATCTTGAGTTCTTCTCCCCTTACTTATACTCTTGGATTCTCCCATGGTGGAGTGAGAGATAACTTGACTTGTTGTATGCATTTGAAAAGAGAACTAGAGCTCTTAGTAGTCTTTGACTTTTTTCCTTCTCTGTGAAGGTGTGTTGTGTATGTGTGTCTTTGCTATGTTTTAGTGTTATTTGTTAGTGGTGGTTGGTACTCGAGCTGCAGTGATACACGATCATTATTTACACGACATTGAATAATAAAATAGTTCCCTTATGTAGCACCATATTGGAAAGCAGAGAATCATTGATTCTGAAACGTAGATCAACACCTTTCTCAACTCCGATTTCAACGATTCAAATTCTTTGGTTCTAATTCATAATTGCTAACTTGCTTAAGCTTCTAATGCTCAAATCCATCAATTGGATATTTCACATAGCTAGAGGTGTCCTCATTAATCTCATATGCCTTATATACACATGCTTTGGGTAAGGTAGAAGTGCTTGAAACTAACACTTTGGACACTCAAAAACCCGAACATCCTTAGAATATTTCATGTAAAATTTAAAGTTTTTTTTATCAAATCCATAAGGAGATTCATGCAATTTGAGTTCAAATGGTATCAACATCATGCGTTTCATATATATATATATATATGTGAAAATCAAGGTTTATAGGGATTTCTATTTCTCCTAGGTCGGCCTTTGGATGATTTTCAAGGCCCCTTCAAATTTTCATGGTGATGGCTCTTAGCCCATGTATAAAACAACCTCCCACCAAATTCTAGCAGGAATAAGGACAAACCCACCCAAATGTAGATGGAATCTAGTCGGGTAGGGTTTGATCGTGCCAACTAGTTACTCTCATCTTCTTAAATTCGGTCCCACCCACTAACCTCCTCTTGCAGGTTAAAACCTCCTCCTCCTCCTACTAAACCGGTCTTCAATCCTTTGGTGACCGACACTTGTAAGTTAAAAAGCGTTTTAATGGGCGCATGGAAGTCTAGCGGCCCGTGTCCATGGCCCTCCACATTCTAGTAGGCCACCATAATGTGGTTGGTTGGTGGCTTGTGCTGATAACATGTGAACACCTCCAACCCACTATCATCTATAATCTAGTGAGCTAGTGGCCTACATGGAAACTCACCCTTAGACTCCCCAATGGGTCCAATATTGATTGAAAGCCTACGGGCCCCCAACCTGCAAATACACTATTACCATGCAAAAGAAAAATAGACAATTCTATTACATATAATTACTATATATTTATAGCATAAACTTATATGTTAGCTCTCATAGCGAGTTATATAGGCCCTTTGTACACTCTAACCTCCCTAATATCACATATGTCGCAACCAAAGTGCACGTGATATTAAGGAGGTATGTAGTTTTAACATGAATGTGTGGCAATAGAGAATTATTGTAACATGTGACATTATGGAATAACACAAAATCAACATTGCAATAATAACAATGATGACAATGTGATTTGTCCAAGCGTGTGGTTTGAATTCTTTGGTGGATTATTTTAATGTCAAAACCCATGATATATGGGAGGGAAATGTGACAACAAAGAGGGAGATTTGATTGAACACATCCATTCCCTAGGATTTCAAGATATAAGAGAGGGAGTGAGATTATGGAGGTTAGGGTGTGATGCTTTTCATATTCTTGAAATCAACATGATGGCATTCATCATCAAAAGTAAAGGAGCCTAATCCATCCAAAACATGAATGAAATTCATCTAATCTTATTCTAATAATAGTATTTGGGGAAATCCAACTGGTTAAGAAATAATCAAGGAACTAAAACTGACAAATATATTCACTAAAAATGCACCGTTAGTGATATTTAGTGTCACTTACTATTTGGAATTACACATTACACAATGCTATAACTAATCACTATAGATCTCAGTTTTTATCAAGAAAGGTCAAAGTGGTTGTTTGGACATTATTAAAATTTAACATCTCTACTTGATTAAAAAAAAGCACATTAACCATGAAAAGTCATAACTCTACGCCATAAATGATGTAGTGGAATTAGGTTGCCAACTGAAGGACTTTTGCCAAAAGAATGTACATTACTCCAGCCTCCCTCAAACTTAGCAGGTGATATGTAAGGGCATCTCCACCACCACCACCATCACAATTCCCTCCAACTCCCACTTCAAAGCAATTTTGGAAGAGCTTGTGGAGTACTTTACATGTATGCCTGCTTTATGTGGTTAAGTGGAACTGCATTTCATATTGAAGCACCAAAATAAATGCACTTCATGTGAGCTTTTTACTTTTCCATAGACCTTCAAAAAGAAAAGTTTATAATTTTGCAATTGAAGTCAACATCCTATTGAAGCATTGAAAGAAACACTTAATTCAAACACAAAAAAACATGGTTACCTGTATATGAGAGATTGTGTACTTCTACTCATTGTCCTATTCTAGTATTCCAAGTAACAAAAGTACTAACCCAATTAACAAAAATTGACCTTTTTTTGACAACCAATTTCACATGTTGGTCAAGTCTCTCCAAGTAAATCCAATGTAGCCTCAACATTGCCAACACTATAAAGGATATATGCACCAGAGATGCTAAATGTATTGAAGCAATTCCTCTTCAAGTAAGCCAAGCTTCCTACACATTTTCCCAAAGTGCATGAGAATACCACTCTAGCTTGCAGATTCTTTGTACAGGTCACTGGTCATGTGATCAAACATTAATTTTTTGTGGCATTCAATGAAGACTTCATTCACAAATTCAAGGGGACTTGGTAAATATTGTGGGCATATTGAGGGTGAGTTTCCATGTACACCGCTTGCCCTCTAGATTCTAGTGTGAATAAAGACAAATCCGTCCAAATGTAGAGGGAAGTTGATGGAGTAGGGTTTGTATGTGCCAAGTAGCTACTCCCACCTTCTCAAATTCATGTCCACCTACTAACCTCCTCCTCCCAGCTACCAAAGACCAACATTGGTTCTCTCAAGTCTTCAACTAGTCTTAATCTTTTGGTGACCGGCATGTGTAGGTTAAAGATTCTCTAAATGAGCGCATGGAAGTATAGCGGCCCGTGTCCATGGCTCTCCACATTCTAACAAACCACCAAAATATGGTTGCATGGCAGCTTGTGCTTAACTACATGCAAACACCCCCAACCCATTATTATCTAGAATATAGTAGGCAAACGACATACATGGAAACTCACCCTTAGATTGTGACTTACCCTTCGATGCACTTTAGCGTGGAACCTTATGCTTAGGGAATTATTTTTGCATCAACTCCTCCACATACCCAAAATTCACATGCTTCTAATTTAAGATAAATAACATTTAACAAGATTTTTCTGAGGAGACATGGCTACAATATTGAACTCTATTTTTGGAATAAAGTAAAAATTCAAATCTTAGATTCAAAAACGCCCAAGTAGGATGGGTATGAATTGGATCTCACTTTGTTGGAGTCTCTCAAATGCACACTATTTTCCATCCAATAGAAATTATGCAACATAGACCTCCGATGTTATATACTTTGAATTGGAATATGATGTGCATCCACATTAATACACTCTAAACTCCGTACTATCACACCTATGGCAACCAAAGTGCACGTGATATTACATAATTCTATAGTGTTAACATGGATGCATGATAATAGAGAATTAATGTAGCATGTGACATTATGGAATGACACAAAGTGCAACATTGTATTATTGAAATTGATGATTTCATACATGGGACATGGATAATCTCCCAAAGTTGCACACATCCGCAAAGCTTATGTACGATCAGGGAGTCCAAGAAGTCGTGAAACACTTTGTACAAGACCTTGGTGCAAGACCCCAACATGAAGCAAATAAGAAAGATTATGAAGAGGGTGGTGGGGAGAATGATACAGTTATGGATCTACAAAACTTCGAAGGTGATGAAAATTGGTTAGGTTCTCTAGTGGGTGGGCAACTGGATGATCTTGATTTTGGGTTAAGTGAAGCTATGGAAGCTTTGGATGTCGGAGGGAGGCATTTGGGCAACTAGGGCATTCAATGTGGGCTTTATGAAGATGATGAAGAAGAATCGAACTTGTTGATTTTTGGATGACAATAGTTGTGCCGTGGACTCTTGGTGTGTATATGTCCGCATAAGTGAACCTTTTTGAGAAGTTGAATCTTACTCTTTTTTTGCCTCCAAGCAAAACGCTTTGTAGATTTCAATCTTAGTAGAAAACTATATTTGTTTAGATGGTGAAAGGGAACTTGCTAGCGTTGCTAATTTATGTCATGTGTAGACCATAATGAAGTGATGATACTGAAATATGTGCAAAAATTAGACATTGAAGACAAGAAGCTTAGGGTGTAGTAGTTCCGATTTAAA
This sequence comes from Polytrichum formosum, assembly GCA_964035585.1. Classification (NCBI taxonomy): domain Eukaryota; kingdom Viridiplantae; phylum Streptophyta; class Polytrichopsida; order Polytrichales; family Polytrichaceae; genus Polytrichum; species Polytrichum formosum. The sequence goes on from OZ037938.1 coordinate 18,696,394, forward strand.
AGAGAAGGGAAGGATTTTACATCAATCAAATCCATTTATAGGAATTTATAAAATATTCCTCAATTTAGAAAAAGAAAACCTGAAAGATGTCATGATGTAACTGGTTGGTCTCTCGGGGAGATCACTCCCTTGTAAAGTTGAACAACCACGTGCGAACACTTTACATCTAAAAAATCCTACTTTTTACATAAAGCATCACCAAAATGGGTCAAAATTTTATCAATTTTTTTTGAGTAGATATACATGGTATCTATTATATAGTAAAAAATGATAACTAAATTTGATGAGTTGTTTTTTTTATAAAACATACCGTTTTTAACTAGAACGACGCAGAATTGAGCTAAAAAAATTACTACAAAAAACGAAGATGACTAAAAATTTCAAAAAAATATACAAAAGATACTATCAATGGTTATGTATATGCAGAAAAATATCATAAATTTTAAAATTATCTATGGCATTAATATAGGGGTAGCAAACTTTGTTCGCACGTGGTGTTCAACTTGACAATGGAGTGATCTCCCCGAGGTTGGTCTTGGAAACACTAGGATCTTGATTGATAATGCCCAAAATCCTCTCCAGACATTGGCAACCCTATATGTAGAATCATCAAAACTCGGACTCATAGGTCCCCCTATAATGAGCCTATAATCTGACACCACATCAACCCTCGGGCAAAAAAGACCCACTATTTTCATAGATTGACCGACGATTATGAAGGACATACATTTTGTACATTTGAGCTCACTAGAAATTCATCTCAAGAAACATACATGAAAAAGAAACATTAGTATAAGGGACGTCATCCAAATGCAAACATGAATGCAACTCACCTTGTTTGCCCTTTTGAATTCAAAGAGATGGTGTTGCAAAGGTCAACAAATTCTTCCCTATTGATATGGAGACAACCAACACATCAAATTCCTGACATGGACAAAACCCCAAACATTTGATGAAGAATTTCACTATTTGCTAAGAAAATATTTATAGTAAACAAAAATCGGTGTACAAAACGAACCTTGAAATAGCCATTGTCATCCAACGCATAAAATGTTGCTTCTATATCTTTATCAGCAATTGATAGAAGTGTCCTACAACGACACCAATTCCATGATGCTTGATCTCATATTTAAAACAACTCAACTTCTAAGGATATGTAGAAAACATAATTAATAGGGCTTGCATTTGAGATTAGTAAGCGGTGACCTTCACAATGAATAATACACGCACATGTACGTATTCAACTCCGTATTAAAGAGCTTCCCACATTGGTGGATTGAATTGCCGAGAGATGTGCAACACATATGAGAGGGAGAAGACATGGTTTAGGATTAGGGATTAGGGTTTAGAACAAATGATACCGTGGGAATCTACGGTATCATAACACATGATCCATCTTCACATGTCAACCTCCCACTTGGCCTTCCCAAGCAATGTGACATATCCATGCACCAACAATTCAACAAGTGGCATAAGACGAAGAATGAGAATAGGAAGAAGATGAAGACACTCCAGATATTGACACATGGCGCAATGCAAGGGTGTGGGTTGACCTCTATTGTGGTTTTCATTAATGGCAAAACCCATGATATAAGGGAGAGAAATGTGACAATAAGGAGTAAAATTTGAACTAAGAACATCCGTTCCCTAGGGTTTTGGGATATTAGAGAGTGAGTGACATTACAGGGCTTGATATTACGGAGTTTAGGGTTGTATCCCCTATGGTTTTTAGTGTTGGTTCCTTGTTTATATTGTGGCCCACTGTATTTATCATAAACAGTGTCGCTTGAAGTGTCTAACAAATTTTAAAAGATCAGAAGTTACATACTATCAGAACAAACCATTAAGGTGAAAAATCTGATACAAGCTTTGTGTGTTTACTATGCACTAAGCTATAACCTACACAGCGAACAATGGAAAACAAACCGTGGAAATCTGAAGTTGACCTCAGTGTGCCAAAAAGCTGCCAATATGTAAGACTTGCTGGGAAATTGAAATTGGAAACAAACACCATAAATACACATGTCTGAAAGAGATTGGGCTACACCTACAAATTTAATTAACTATCCCATACTCCTAGGGAATACAATTGGAAGGACCTATAATTTCAATTAAGGAATAAACAAACATGCACTTCCATTCATCATAACTACATCAGGAGAGGTCTGATTTTAATGATTCTTCATCGTAGATTTGCTATTGCAACAAAAGTTTCATTGTGTAAATCTAATCAGTAGAAGTTGGAGAACATGAAAAGTGAACCAAATAAAACTTACATACCTTAGCTAGGGTCATATCCTGATTCTTACACTGCTATTCAGGTTGTGATGCAGGTCTCCTAAGAACCACAAAAGCATTGACAAAATTTGTTGACTTGACTTGTGCACAATGGTTACACCAAGTTTGCCACCCATCTGGGACACCCATGTACTCTTTCATGTGACCTGTGAGAGTATTAAGCATGTTAATCACAGTATGGGTCTCTTTCAAACATGACATCAATCTTGGCAGAAGCATCTCAGCACAATTGATATACCTCGATCTCCAGGGAGATGAATAAACAATGAACAAATCTTTTTGCAAAGGTGAAGGTGTTACTATACTGTAAAACAGTACATTGAGAAGCCTCCCTATGAAAAATTGTGACAAATGTTTACAAAAGCAACTTACGAGATCTTGCGGGTAAGTTGGTATGCCTCTGTTGTTCCACTTTTTCTGCACCACCCTCAGCCACATTTCAGTCACTCCAGGGTCAAATATTGCACTCACCTTCGTTTCAACATCTGTATCTGGATGGCATTGACCCACCCTTACAGCCCCCAAAACTGTGATAGTATATATCCTGGCAACTGCTTCAAACTGATGACTGAAATGCACGACATAAGATATGTCTGCACAAGGTTCACTGCAAACTTGGGCCAATACTTACCAGTAGATCAAAAGTCAGATGAAATTGGAATTACACACTGGGGTGATGACCATGCTGTAGCAGGACCAAATCACCTGTGGCCAGTACAGCTTCAAATAAAAGAAGCCAGGTGGACACATCTGTGGGCATTTCTGACACCATGCTTATGACAATGCCGAATACAGCTGCTAAATGTTTTTACCATTTCCTGTGTTTACACGTACAACTATGAAGGCCATCATCTGGAGATGCATTCACTTCGGTGGTCTCATTGTGTGTGTGTGTGTGTGTGTGTATAGAAGGTGTTGGTAAAGACATGCAAGTTGATTTTGCACAATGTCAAATAAAATTACTGTCACATCACCTACCAAATTGCTGCCCATACAAGATAGATTCAGGTGGCTTGTCAAAATCAAGGGTATTGGCTTTGGATATGCACCATTTCTTCAGTGGTCCCCAGAAGTGACCTGCACAAACATTAGCGCCAACTTTGAAACTCGTGACCAGCAGTGAGCAATTGTTTCACAGATCTCCAAGCTACCTTACTTACACATGACAAATTAGCTGCTTCTTGCCATGGGTTCCTGAGTCACCAAATTGGGTCCCCTGGCACCATTCCACCATGCCAAATTCTCAGGCGTGTCAAATAAACCTCTGTTTTCCAATATATAACATCAAGCATCTGGCTCCACATCATGACACCTGAAAAACCCAACATCTGTGTTCAAATGAGAAGCTTTGCTGCACCTCTAGATCACTTAAGGCAGAATTCATACCTCAAATGGGGTATATGAATAAAATGACTCAGTAAACAAAAAAGAGCTCTTCGTTGGCCTCTCAAACATATGAACATCATATCTGCCGCGAGAACTTACAAGGGCACATCTAAGAGCTGAAGACAAGAAACGAAAATAGACCCATGTGAGTACCAATATGGTAAACCTCTACTGACAGGAAATTGATTATGGGAGCTGAGAAGAAGCATCCAAATACTATACTTTAGCAGAAAGTTGATTAATTCAGCCCCTGCCATCCAAGCCTTGCATATGAATTGATGTCCCGAGTGATCCCCATACCATCCACCCATTGGCACAAACAAACTGAGTCAACGCCCAAGCAGCCTCGCTGTTTCAAAATGTATTCCAATGTGATCAGCTTCATTTATTAGCTGCTTATCAAACTCCACATTGTGCATATGCAGAAGCTGGACTTTTCAGATGTTTTGTGAGAACCCACAGTTGCTCCCACCTTAGAAATAAATGGTGCAGCTGCCCTGCTGAATATTGTTCTTGTGAGGTCTAATTTAAGCACTGTCAAAACATGTCCAAAATCCAGGTACTCTACTTTACAGGTGGAGTCCATAGAAGCAATACAGTTCACCCTCTATAAATGTTAGTAAAATTTTCCCAACATTTATAGTGAGTTAACATTGTAACAGTTATAAAGGGAGCTTTTTGAATGCTTAACAAATATAAATTCATTACAATTATGGAGGGAGAGTTTTGCAAAATTATCATATATAAAATATGTGTATCAAATCAATCTTTTATTTTTATGAAACAAAATAAGAATCAATAGTCCTTTGGACTGATTCTGAAGCATTTACAATCTTCAAATGCTTTTCAATTTCCAACAACATGCTAGCTGACTTTGTAGTGTCATTGGACCGTTGCTCCATGTATGTTTGGAGAGTCAGTACACATGACTGGACCTCACTAAACTTAACAACTGGTTTAACCTCTATTTGCTCTTTGCCTTCTTCATCTGAAATGGGAGAATTTGAATCATCACATCCTATCACATCCCACACCTCATCCTCTGTGATCTCCATTGAATTGTTGAGATCAAAATCGAACTCGTAGGCTACATACTCACCAACTTCCATATTTGAAACTTGGATGTCACTAGTAATCAATGAAAGTTTCTCAAGCAGGGTTGTTAACTCCTGCAATTCCTTAGCATGGCTCCAAGTTGTCCTCACATTCAAATCAGGTAGAATAAGAAGTCCAGTATGCCTCCAACAGTGATATATGGTTGAAGAAGTAACTTTCACCCTCCAAGCACATTCCAACATCTTCACAGCTTGCTAAACATCAATCTCAGGGTCCTCATTGTTCATGAAGCAATCCAACATGTGCTCAACAAGCATTTTGCGATATTGTGCTTTGAATGAGCTAATCACACCTGCATCCATGGATTGTAGGTAGCTAGTGGTATTTGGAGGTAGGAACTCCACAATGACAATGTGTAATTGAGATTCAATAGCACTGCACTGATGCCCTGAAAAATTAACCACCAACAATAAAACCTTGTCCTTTCCTGCAAAGCGCATTCTCCTCTCAAAATCCAATAAGAACTTTTGAAACAATATAGTGGTCATCCAAGCTTTGCTATTGGAATTCCAAAGAATGCCAAGGTTATTTGGATTTGAGATATTCTTCCTTGTAAATGCACGAGGACGAGCATACTTATGAATAACAAATGGAGGAAGTTTAGTGCTACCATCGGCATAAGCAATTGTAATTTTTTCTTTCTGCAACTTCTTCCCAGACAATCGCTTTGTGGCAAGCGTACAGTTTGGTTCTAACCTGCACATAATTAGCACAACACATTCACTTGCAACTCATTCATTAACCTAACCACTAAACAAGTCTTGTAACTATATTTTGCAACCTTTTGCATTCAATAGTCTACAAGTGACAAAATCAAAGATACAAAGCGAAACAATGATTCAAACCTGTAAAATAATCCAGTTTCATCCATGTTGAATACGTCGCTAGGGTTGTAGGTTGCAATCTTGTCTTTGATCTCTTGAATTCTAACCTTTGTCTCTTCTACATTATTTGCAAAGGCTACTTCACCATGACGCACGAAACCCTTGATTCCATGGCGCTTCTTGAACCCGGCTACCCATCCCTTTGAGAAGTGATGCTCTTTTCCCTGGTGCTCTAGGAAGACAAGCATAAAATCTCTTTGCAATGCTATAGAGAACATCATCTGAAATAGTTGTTGATTTCTCTTCCATAAGAGAGAACCAAGCAAATGTAGCCTACTCAACTGCAGGTGAGAGAACCTTGCGTGCTCTCATTGAATTAGGTTTATCAGTAACCCTACCCAAATACAAAGCTTTGTTTTTCAAAAGCCTTGAAATTGTCATCTCACTCACAGATGTACTAAACTTCTCATTTGCCCAAAGTGTGAGAGACCGGTTTGAAATAGGAGCACTTGCATGATACATGATAATCTCTCTCCTTTGAGCATTTGTAAACTGGCCTCCCATCTTAACACCCTAAAACCCTAAACACAAAATGAAAATGAAACCTATTTGTGCTAAACTTAACAAAGACTCTTTGCCTCCATTACTTAACCTGACCTGTGTCCTCGCTCTCACTCCACAGTCCAACGCTCAAGCCGCTCCAGACGTTCCAATCCAAACCCTCACAGCCTCAAGACCTTCTGAACCCTCATACAGTACCCTCCACAATATAGTCCAAATGAATAATTTGATCACAAAAGTCAAATTTGGTGGCTTTTGCCACTTTGAAAGGTTGTGAGTCAATGTAATGGATGTCATCACACAGTATTGGATGTATTTCGTAGGTTAACATTTATAAGTGGCAAATTAACAAAGAGGGGAGTAAGTTATTGTTAACATTTAACATAGTTAACATTCTAGTTAGCAATATGAGGGGAGTACGATTTTGTTAACAAATATGAGTTAACGTTTATAAGTGTAACATTTATCGAGGGTGGACTGTATCTCCTTGCCCTCCCATCATAGGACAAAGGGGTAGAAAAAAAGCTCAGGGTTCACTCTAATATTAACATCCCATGCATAACATGGCAGATACATAAAATACTTCCTTTGAGCCTAAACTCTTACAAATGCAAGACGCTACAGTTTCGCCCAATTTAGAAGTATCCTTTACCTAAAAGGAACTTCTCATCGGGAGTTGGTCCCTATGATTTTTCGTTGATCCTTTTGCATATAATGACAATAGTTTCTTTCTGCCTCTGGTGCATGCTCGGCAGTAGTGTTTGAATTTGAATGAAGAGCAACCTATTTCGGTCTAATAAAATTAAGGGCCATTTTCATTTTAGCACCCCTTGGCATGCCAAAACGAGTTTGACCCCCAATGAAACGAACCTCCACTACTTCCAAGCATGCACAGAAAACTCACCAAACATGGAAGATGTTGCATGCAAAACCACCTCCCCACCAAAAGTCATGTTAAGTTAGGGTTTAACTCTAATATAGATCATGGTTCACTCCGATTTCAACCTTCCCATGCATCTGTCGCATTCAAACGAATACTTTCGGATTGAGAGAAAGGGTTGAGAGCCAGGTGAGAAATCAAGAAAGCAGAAAGTATATTGCAGCACATCATCAGATGCTGACAAAGAATGGTGTCATGCTTTACTCACTACAGCATGCAAGAGTACCCACATTGTGTAATTAGTGTACAATTTGGAGTGGTGACCTACCCTCACTCCAGACGCTCAGGGGTGGATCACTAATCAAGCATGTAAGGAAGGCCTTGCTCTACATTCTCACATTTAATATCCTAGTCAGGATTGTGAGTGTCTCAATGGCTCCCTTAATCAATATCATGTACAAATAATGAAGGAAGCATACTATGCTAGCCAGTTACCAGGTAGACCTGAGCTCGGATGATGCTGGTGCCAACTCGAAATCCAGGGTGAACCATCAGGCCTACAAGTGCTTCAAATGGTGCAGATCCATTTTCGTCCTTCTCGGCATCGTCTCCAAATATTCCAGGTACAGCAGACTCCATGTATGTTGGATTAAATTTTGCACCCTTGCGGACAGGAATCATTCTAGCAGGGGGATGAAATGAGAATGTTAATCTATGGAGAATCCAAACAGAGACAGCGAGCTTGCAGAAACTTTCATAAAACCTACTTGAAGGGTGTCTGCCCGCGAAGATGTCATCACTATGGTTATAATCACCAAAAAAGGCCTCCTCTGTTGACTCACTCACTATGGTCAAGAATTTCTTAAAACAAAAATCACGAAGAAATGGACTATGTGGTCTATTATCTGTCAATATGTTCACTGTTTCTGCTATTTTCTTATAAGTCATGAATTCTTGAAAGCACGCCTTAGAATGCTCCTCCACATCCCAAATTTCGGTCATACAATTGTCTATGTTGAAGCTTTCGCTGTCAAAATCGGCAAACATACGCCTGCAGATGAAAGATTGAACTAAAAACTTGTAATCAGTAGGCCTCGCCACGAGCACCTCAGACTCTAAGCGTATCTGCTCCTCAAGCTCCCGTGCCTCAACAGGATGTTGCTTCAGGTAAGACATGAATGTTCTGGTGAAAGTATGAGCGGCCTCCTTCACACCGATTACAGCAGACAGAAGACACTTTGAAGACGGCCCTGCATCATCATCTTGAGAAGGAAGATACGGAATTCCTTCTCTCGCAAACTGCTCCTCCATTTCATATAACTGTTTACTCAACTCTTCAATTACAAGGTTGAGCTCCTTAATCTCATCCCTCAGCTTCGTCTCTGCTTCTTCATGCTTAGCGTCCAAAAGTGCAACCTCCTTGCACTGTGATCTTTTCACCTTCCGAATCTCCTTCTCTTTCTTCTTCAACTCAGCTGCAAATGCTTTGTCCATCTGCTCAAGCATCACATCCTTACTTTCCACCTTCTCCTTGTAGTACGCTCTCCACTTTTGCAACGAATCAATCTTCTCCTGCTTCTTCGTATTGCTCTCTCTCAATCTATGCAGCTCCTTCTCCAGCGCATTTCTGAACTCCGAATCCTTCTCCACCTGTTGATAGTCGTCGTAACACTTCGTTGTTGTAGATGCGACTTCATTGTGCGTTCTCCCTTTCCGACCACCATCATGTGTATGTTCCGAGAGAGCATTCTGAGATGTACGAACACCTTCTACTACAGTACTGCTCTCCTTCGATATGGAAGGCCTCTCTCTCTTGAATCCTCCGCCCATTGGAGCCTTCGGCCGCTCGTCACCATCCCCACTACATTGTTCTGGATGAGACTCGAACGACTGTGACCAAGACTCAGCAGTCTCTGGAGGGACAATGTCAAGTGGCACATTGTGTGGCTCTCGTGCGTTCTGCTCCTTGACCAACAACACGAGTCTCCCTCGAAGCTCCTCACCGAGCATTCCTGATTCGGATTGCGTAGGAGTGCTGGCATATGTAATCGCTCCACAAGTCTCTTTGGTTTCTGCCTCCGAGACGTGCACTTCTCTTTCTCTTCCCGTAACAGCAGCGGCAGCGGTGTGGTCCATGGCCTCTGCCGCCATTTCAGACTGGCACAACAACCTCTGATGCATTTCCATGGCTTCCCGATAAATCTCTTCGGCGATTTCTTCCACTTTGCTAAGAATATCATCAGGCGTCGTCGACATGAAATCTTCTGCTGAGTCCGACCAGTACAGCCGGTCGTTGTAGTCCTCCAGTCTTTTCATCTTCTGTGCAGCAGCCGGGCTGACGGTTCCTGGCCAGGTCCGGCTGTCCACACTTGCTTCCCTCCGAATCTCCGGGGGACCCGGCGATCGACTGGCACATCGACTAAAACTAATCTCCTTAGCAAATCTGCTCTTTCTACTCGAATCGTCGTCCTTGTGGTCAAACTCAAATGAATCTCTGGTGCATTGTTCATCAGCTCCGCCACTCCCACCAGGGCCGCCAGCTTTCTTCATGGCTATGCCTGGACTAATCTTCGAAAAGAGAAATCTCTGATCTCAGATCCCCCTTTCACCCTGGGGAAAGATACTCGGGCATGAAAGATACTGTCTCGACCAATTTATTCTCAACCCCCGCAATGAAACATTACATACCTAAACCAGTGCACTTTCAAGCCCACCTCAAACCTGCACTCCACCTCAGCCTACGCCAATGTGAGCCTGTGTACTTCACACGACATACATCCTGGTAGCTTTGCAATGTGGTCACCCGCAACGACCGCTTGAGCTTTACAATGTTAAAGTCTAAATGCACACAGAGACCACCCGCATCACACCCTGGGATTGTGCAATCGGCACAAGAACTCCCTATACAAGAGTGGCTATATATTCTTGCGAGGACGTAGTATGCATTTTGTGACCTGCACTGCGTACTATGTATCCTTGCGTCTGTATATGCATGCCGGACGTAGTGATCTATCTGCACACAACAGCACCTCTGCCGCAGTGCCTGTGCCTGTATGCGTTGTGTGTCTCATGTGCAGTGCAACTGCGAACACAGCTCACTCATACACACCGGATTTTTTTTAATACATCATTCTGCAAAATCGGCATGCATGTATGATGTATGTATCCATCCATATATCTACCTTCAAAGAGCTGCGTGCTAACCTCTACTTATCGAGACTCATCGAGATACATATTCGCAACATTTTTAGCCCCTGCTTCTAGTCCTCCCGTAAATGACGCATATCTCTCAACCCCTCTCTCTCTTCCTTCCTCCCTTCCCGCAGGTGCTAAGTGAACCCCCTCCCAAATAGAAAGCATGCCAAATCTTCTGTGCAGTGAAACTGCGAACACGGCTCACTTCCAACGGGTTAGGTTTTACGTACCTCTAATCTACAAAAGGAGCATGCATGTATCCATCTCCAAAAGGGCTGTATATTAACGTCTACTTGCAGAGACTCATCGAGATAAACACTCATCGCAACATTATAAAATTAACCCCTGCTCCCGATCCTCTCACTACTAACTTTCTTAAATCTCAACCTTACTCTCTCTCTCTCCGCAGATATTAAACGAACCCCCTGCCAAAAGAACAGACGCCAAATTCTCCGCAACGCAAAACGTAGTACGGAGAGAAAAAGGTTACAATAGTCTCGGTCCGATCGGATGCAAGCAAAGCTCAACAGAAGCTAAGCTGTGCAATGAACAATAGCTGTATATTAACGTCTACTTACATAGACTCGTCGAGATACATATTTCATCACAACATTTATTAGCCCCTGCTCCCGAACCCCTCTCTCTGCCAAAAGGAAGGGCGCCAAATTCTCCGCAACGCAAGATATAGTAGTACGGAGAGACTAGAATGTCAACAAAAACCAGGTCGGATCGGATTCGAATGCAAGCAAAGCATCATCGCAACAGAAAAATAGCGAATAAAGCACCTCTCTCTCTCTCTCTCTCTTTGCTTGCAGGTGTTAAGCGAACTAACTCACTGCCAAAGAAAGCACGCCACATTCTCCGCAACCTAAGATGCAGTGGTGCCGAGAAAGAAGGTCACAAACGATAGCACGGTCGGGTCAGATTGGAATGCAAGCAAAGCATGATCGCAACAGAAGAAGCGAATAAGCACCGACACGAACAAGCCCTGCCTGAGATGAGATCGATGCTGTCGGGGACCACCGAAGTTGGATTGGTTTGGTTTTGGACGAGGGGGAAGGGGAGCAGGAGCAGCAGCAGCTGCAGTCCCCGGAAATGCTCGCTAGGAGCGCTAGAAACGCGGGAACCCATCAGGCGTGGGGCTAGAGAAGCGGAACTAAGCGCCACGGGGGAGTGAGCCCGGAGAAGTGGCAACACGAATGAACAAACACACACGAAGGCGGGAAGCTGCCCGTACCGCCGGGGCCAGCCGTGCGCGCGCGGCAGGTTGCCAGCGGATCGCCCACTAAAGAAGATGGTGTCAGAGCATCTCCACCCTTGCGCGTCAAAGGGTCTTGGCAAGCCCTTTGACGCGGCCTGGCAGAAAAATCTGCCCCACCCCTCTTGCCCGGGCTCTTCAAACTTGCCAGGGCTCTTCAAACTTTCGACTCCACTCACTATCCTCCCGGGTGAGCGTTGCTCTTGATGCGCCCAAATTCCGGGACCTCATCCACTTGCGATCTTTGAATCGTGCCACTTTTGGGTTGAAGCCACTTTATAGGGAATATTCCTGACGGTTTTTCAGGTTGAAGAGCCGGTATGCAAGGTAAGGGTGGGGGAGTGCCACCCTAAAAAAATTTAGTGCATGCTTGGAGCCCTTCAAAGCACATTTCGAGAGTCTGCCTTTTTGCGCAAGTGTGGAGATGCTCTCAGCATGACAGGCTCTTGGGCTGGGCACATGGCCTGGGCAGCCCTTGGAGCACCTGGGCCGAAACAGTAAAAAGTAAAAATACTACCTTGACAGTATAAATTTATGGTAAAAATATATAATGTTATTGTTGGGCAAAACACATGCAATGTGTTTATTGCGTTGGGGTAAAACGCAAGCTGCATTTTTATTGCATTTTGTATCATAGCTCTTTAGCAATTTGAGCACCTTTCTGCTTAATAATTAATTAAAGTGCAAAAGTAAGTTAGGCAGCTCATTAAATAAAATTCTAAAATTGGGCAAATTCAAAAAGTAATTCGAAATAAGTTAGACATTCATCCAAATCATTTCTATAATTCATGAATGGTTTTCTTACTTTCATTTGTGTTGGCTATGATTAACCTAAACACTTTCCTTAACCAACATTCCTTACCCTAAAGTTTGTCTTTTACTTGTATGTCAAAGTTTTGCTTGGCAATAGATTTTGCTTTGATTTGATGTTATTTTGTTGGCTTCCAGTGAATGTCACTTGCATTATTGTGATTTTAGGCACTCTTTGAATGTTATTTCTTTTTTTTGGACACTCAACGAAATTAATTTCCCATAAATTTAGGCATATTTAAAATTAATTTTTTTTTGCCCAAGCTGCTAGAAAGCTACGGTAGCATGCGTGGTGATTTGTTTCGGTTACAACAAAAAAATTATTGTGTTGTACAGCCACTCGCCCAACTACCTTGCCTCCTCAATGGCTAGAAACAATTGCAGGGTAGGAAAGTTGGGCCATGTGTCTAGCTCTTTTGTCCTTATCACACATCATAACTATAATAAAAGATACAAAACATTAGCATGTTATCATATTTATTAGTGTTAATATCTAATAAACACAAATGGAACAAAATGTTTTCTAATATAACATTATAAAACTTATCGACTTATAAAAATTATGGAATGTATATACTTTTGGGAACTCATATGAATCTTTAAGGAAATTGTATTTGGACTTTAAAAGAATTTTATAGGGATTTGTTTTATGATAAAATATTGAAATGGACTAATGTGTATGAAATTATGTGGACCTTAGAATGACTTTGTATACCGATACTCTTGAATACTTGATAACTTGGTAACCAAAGAACTAATAATGTTGAATACATAATAATTTGATAACCAAAAAATTGATAGACTTGAATACTTGATAATTTGATGATTTCAAATGTATATTATAGTTGGAAAATTAGTGGGGACTAACACATGCCTTAGAATAACTATATTTGGACTTTAGATGGGCTTTATAGGAATTTTTTTTGATGATCAAATATTGAAATGGAGCAAATGTGTGTGCACTTGTTGGGATTTTATATAAACCTTAGATTTTTGTATATTGATAGCTTGGATATTTAATAATTTGACAATTAAAAAACTAATAGAATTGAATATTTGATAACCAAAGAACAAATATACTTTAATGCTTAATAATTTGGTAACCAACAAATTTATATGAAAAACATATTTTATTCAAAACATATATCAAACCCACATAAATTTCTTTCATAGAGTGTGATTGAAAATAAGTCTATTAAACTTCTAAATCAATATTGCTTATGCCTTGTGATAGTAATAACCCATATTTCTTTCATGATACTACCAATTGAGTGAGAGTTATTACCGTCATCCAACAATTGTTTTTTGCAATTTGTTGCATACTAGTCGGTGCAATGTGTGTGGTTTTTAGTTGCATCACATCTTGGCATGTTTGAGTTGGGGTTTTTTGTGATCAACTCTTATTTATTTTAAATCAATTCAATTGTCATGCATCTATCTCAGTATAAAGATGGGAAGCTTTGTGGAAAATATTTGTATCCTTGCAAAAAGCATGAATTGGCATTCTTTTTTTCAAACCATGTTATAAACGAGGTTGAAATCAAATGAAAGGCACCTTCTACATGTATAGATGAAAGTAATTTAATCTATTAAATTATTGGAATTCCTAGCAACCAAATTTCCTTTATGTGCAAAATTCCCTCCAATAGCATTAATACATCAACTCACTATAAAATGGTATGTGTTATTATACTAGTATATGTAAGCTCATGCTTTGGGAAATACATAATAAAACACATGGAAATAAGTAAAGCACATGCATGACCTCCTCAATTCATTAGCACGTATGGAAACTCAAAATTCTCAAAAGTTCACACTTAAATACATAAATCCAACTCTTATTTAACAACACCCAACATTAAGACTAGGGCAATTGAAAGCAAGTATTGTGTATTTTACTTGAAGTAATAACCTCAAGTAGTGCTTGAGTGCTAACTCCTTTACATAAAGTAATGACCACAAATATACTTGATTGTCACATTTGCAATCATTATGCTTCAAAGCAACCCATACAATATGAGATGAAATTTAAACTAAAATGTGTGTGTTGGAAGGTACTTATGTACAAGGCATCAAATCATATTCATCATCATGAGCTGGATGAGGTCCCATAAAAGGCTAGACCTGGGATCCTCTAAACCTCGGCCTACTCTAACATGTGAGTGGCCTTGGCATCGCCATCTCGCAATCACCAGATCTTTAGGACCCAACCTTCATAAGTCTTCCTCACTAATAAGTGTAATATCACGAGGGAAACACCCAAAACATCCACGGATAGTAGTCGAGTGTAATTGCTGTGGATACAACACCATCAACTTGTGTAAATGGTGACGAGCAACACGGCCGGACACATGACTGTCATCTACATAGACATACTGTCGAACCGTGAGGCCAGCCTCCAATACAGCCGCCAATCTTGTCCCGATGCCCCCAAACAATTCCACCAAAGTGATCCCCTCGTCTAGCGAACGCCACAAAATGGGATGTGCCAACGCCGATGGGACATCCGATATGACCAGTATTGTAAAACCGAGAGAGAGGACAATGTCCTCACACCTCCGGAATAGCTTGGCGGAATCGCGCCAGGGAGGAAGATGATCCTTGGGATGGTGCACTAATGCACCCTTAGGTGTCATATCCCCTTGATCGTCCATACTCCCCATGAATGCCAATGACTCCACCAACAATGCGGAATCATAAGACAATGTATCCACCATAGCACCACACCCAAAAACCATGGATAATGGTGCTATGGTCGCGGCCGCCATAAATGCCACATGAATAAGTTTCCTGCGGCCGTCCCTAGCCGACCACCTTGGTCGGATCCAAGCCTCTTCAGTCTAGTTGTCCAAACCAAAACCAAAGAGGTAGAGTGTTTGCTGACCAACTAAAATGTCGTAGTTGGTCGCATCTGTCACCGCACCCGGGTACGCAACTCCCGTATTATACGACCCTGATTATAATAATTTATAATATATTTTAGTCCAATCTCAAGTGGTATAATTTGTTTTCATGTAGGAAACTCTGTAGCCTTTCTAACAAGGAATCCAAAAATGTAATTATATATAGGAAATGAATATTCCTTGAAGCATAAAATTGCATTAAAAACCTAATTATATGATTTTTTTAATATAGGTACCATAGGTCAAACTACCCAACTTTTTGGGTTTTTAAATAAAAATTTAAGATTTTTTTATTATAAATAAAACATTGCCAATGATTTTTAATTTTAATTGAAGGCAACTACTCATGAGGATCCTTTAAAATTATGCATAGGCATAGGTTAAAAAATAGGTGTTTCAATTCTTTATATATGTTGTGGATTTTTTAATAAATAAATTAATATGCAACCCAAATTTTTCTACATTTCATTTTATTTAATATAGTTTTCACCCAATTTTTTGGTCATTTTAATTTTTTATAATTTGATATAATTTTTATAAAAGTCGTCCTCTAAGCCGTTTTTAATACGATGCCCCCTGCGTATAATATGGAAGTTGCATACCCGAGTCACCGCACACCTGAGAAGAAGAGGTGCCGGTGGATCTGCAGGCTTCACTCGGAAGCTAAGCTGTAATGGCTCCCGAGTATAACCCGTGGCCCGCTCCACGTGGCTAATGGATGTGATAATGGTGAATGGACATGGAGCCAAGTCCTCGATCGCCAATCCCATTTCATGGCAAGCCTCTTGCCGATCATAACTAGTTGTGCCCCTGAATCCATTATCACACAACAAGGAGCAACCCGAATGGCATTGCCCCCAGTCCGATTGACCACCAAAATGCCGGTGTCATTCATCATACGCACGACATCGGGTCGAATGCTGCGGCGTTCGCAAGCAGGTCTAGCAGCTACATCAGACAGATAAGCTGCTTCTGTGGATTCTGGAGAATGATAAGATGTGGTCAACCCTTGTCATCTGAGGTGTGTGTGTCAAAAGATGCAATGGTCTCTACGGCAAGCCTCACTCGCCGTTTGTCCACTTCTTCGGAATCTTCAGAGGCAAAGATGTATGTGGTGGCCTGAGCCACGGTCATAGAAGGTGAAAATGCCTTCCCTTCGAAAATTCTACCTGCTAGGTGGAAAACCTTAGCAGGTTGGAACTCTGGCGACGATCATTCCATTGCTATGAATAAAGATGTGTGCAACACCTTGGATGCCAACGTGTGCACGATATTGGTTGCCAGATATTCGGAGCCTCAATGCTTGAATTGCGATCACAGACAAATTGGACAGCATCGGCCAATCCAAAAGATAATAGTAGCCGTGCCTGACCAATCTGATCCATGGGAGTATTGTCCCTACCTCGTAAGCTTGCCATAGACTCCCTTGTGGCCGAAGGTGTGGTTTGTGACACGGATTGAGCACGTGTTATGGCTGCCGAACTCATTACCTCCCCTAAAGTTCTGAACATATAATAAACCGGAGTGGAAGAGCTGGCTTAAGCTCTGGATGAAGCCGGTGATTTCAAGATCTAGCTAGATGACACCAAATTCTTGAACCTCTCCTTCTAGGCGCCAATCTTTGTATCCAACGATTTTTGCTGTTCGGAAAAATGGCATTTTTCGGGATGGAGAGCGAAGCAGTTTTCCACCGCGTGATTGTTTCGCCCGCAGTGAAAACACTTCAACTACTTCGGTAAATATTTACCAGCCTTCTTTGTGGAATCCTTAGCGGGGACAACTGGCTTCCGTATTGGACTATTCACGGTGTGGGCCTACCTTTGCTTCGAAGGACAATCCTTCTTAGCATCACCTACCTCCCCACAAGACCAACAATATAATGTTTTGTCCACCTCCGCCTCTGCCAATTTTACAGCTACGACCGAAGTCTTCCAAGATTTGCTAGAATCCATTAGCAAGGATATCAATATAGTGGCATCGTGCTAACACAAAGTATGAACACACTACTTCACAATGGTAAATGCCTCTGCGAATGTTGTCCGACCACCATAATCCAAGATGATCTTGGGCAGTGTTAAATCAAGGAGGAGTTTATCAATCTTTGACAAAAACACCTTCACCAACTGATTTTCCATGAAAACACCTCCAAATTATCTGGAAAACTTCGCCAACCTCGTGTACATAGTATGAGATGTGTCATCTTTCTCCCGCCTAAAGTCTTAGATCTGCTACATTTGATCCCGACGGAAACCTCCGTATTCCTCCTCCAAATGGAGATGGAATTTTTGTAGAGGATCAAAGTCTGGCGGAGCCCCTAAAGAGGCTAATGCCGCCTCGATAGCTTGGGCATATCGGGATAGGGGAAGCATCAAGCTCGACGTACTCGCAGATGCGAGCGCAGGAGCCTTATGTTTAGGCTCACCAAGAAAACTCCCCTCCACATCTACCACAATGACGTCCTCCGCTTGCTCCGTCTTCACTACAGAAGCAGCCAATGAACTTGAAGCTGTACCTTCCTTTAGTGCGGAAACCAACTCCACTCAAGTCTCCCAATACCGCTCTACTTGGTGCAGTTCCATTCAATGAGCATCCTTCCACTGCTCATAAGTCTGGAGCACTTCGTGCTCCAAATGTTGGGGCAAAAGCTCGAACGCATACCAATCATTGACACTAGTATTGTACTGACACTTCTCCCTTATTTATGTCCTGAACCGAATTTCCCAATCTTGTAAGAAAATGGTTCTTGCTCAACCGGAAAATCAATCTCGGATGCCTATTTGTGTTTCTTCCTCCATCTTATCGAATGATCCCACCCAAAGAACGTGAAACCCCCACGTTAAAGTAGGCTGAAAAACCTCATCGGATGCTACCACTAGTTCAACGTCGGAGAGGTCTGAGAATCGACCTTTCAATGCTGCCGGAGACGGAGTACGATAATGTTGGCTCCGAGTTATAGCTATAAATCCGCAATGGATACGGTTACTTGGGCCAACAACCTAAACTAATATAGTGTTAAGATAAAGGGTCAAAAGGAGAAAAACAACCTGCACCTGCAACCACCACCACCTTATGGTTTGCTGGTCATCAATCCAGCATCACTATGAGAGAATACAAACACCGCCTACTTGGTGTACACACAAGGGTCCCGTCGGTCATTACTCCGACCTCATTCCCATAATATCCTATAACAAACTAGTACAACACAAAATAGAAAAACGTTGACAATTACTAATAGTACAGTCCGCCATGGGAAAAAACACCAAAACGACATACAGAAAACAATGTAATTCTCAGCGTTGGATCATCTTTCCCAAACAACACTTAAGCAAAAATGAAGATTGACCGCGTCCAACCGACACCCGCCTACGGTTGGTGGTAAGAAATGAGAGCTTCCTGTTGCCGTAAAAAGAAAATGGTACATAAACACATCTCTCACTTCCCCACTACATCTTAAGAAATCTTTTCTTATATTAATCCCTGGAATATGTGTTGATAAATACAATTCAACCAAAAATAACTATTAGGTTTAACAAAAATTCTACATCCCAAACAATTGTCAATGGCAACCCCTCAAAAATCTTATACACATGTTACTCATATGCACATTACTCCCGGCTTACATCCCTCCCAAAGACTCTCAAATACTTAATGAGAATGGAAATTTTAAAATCCCAAGTTCAAATGTAAAATCTAATATCTTCATTGTATTTCTATTATTTTCCTACTCAAAAAACATCTAAGGATCACGTAAATCAGATACAAAAATATCCAAAAATCAAAAATATTTCATTTAGGCAGAGAATATTCTCTGCACTCTGCAATTCCAGGGGTTTTGCAAAGTTTTGATTTTTGAGGCCTAACTTTCAAAAATCATAACTAATTGCAACAAGTTCGAAATCAAGCGTGGTAAGTGGCGGTAGTTAGATCTTGAAGTCCTTTATATGATTATTAAATAAAAAATAAAAAATCTAAAATAAGTCAAATCTAATAAATTCAACATGTACTTCAAAGCAACTAGTTTTGCAATCAAAATCTTGAATTTTGCTCAAGATTTATAAGGATTGTAAGCTCAATTATGCATGTAATATTCATACATACTAATATGTACAAATACATGAAATAATTGAAGTAAAACGGATAAATAAAATAAGAGAAACTCGGCTAAAAACTCGAAAAACAAGGATGTATTTGTTCATTTTTGCTTCTATGTTGAAATTCACTCCAAAACAAATATCTTTCGATTTCCATTCATCACACATTCCTAAACTCCTCCGAACACTTTTCATTATGAAATTATAGCATTCCTGCCAAGTGAAAAGGAAGAGAGTCAAAGACAACTAAAAGCTTTAGTTTTCTCTTCAAATGCACACAACAAATCAAGTTATCTCTCACACCACCACGGGAGAATCTAAGATTATAAGTAAGAGGAGAACAACTCAAGATTTCATTGCGAAAACATGCAATCTTCACCTCACATAAGCTCCCTCTACACATTCACTCACAAGGCTTGACTTGGCAAGAATACCAAGCCAAGGAGAAACTCCTCATCTAGGAGCATCTCCTCAACTCCAAGGGTTTCATCCATCCATATCTAAATGGATGAAATCCCTCCTTATGCGGTATGATCATCGATGTTGCATACCATAACAGCCTCCCAACCATGGAGACTAGGAGGCACAAGGATGAGGCCATAAGCTATGCGTAGGTTATTGCGTGCCAATTTTAGAATGCTCAAGAACTCTTTAATCGAAGGTGTGAGCTAGGAGATATGGCAATTTGAGTGGGACGCTGTCTTAGGACAACGCCCTGGAATAGTACTGGCATGTGAGTGGCTCCTGGGACTGCGAAGCTTTGAACATGCATAACTTCCGTAATACTTGTTTGAATGGGACAAGTGAGTAGTCCATCGGCATCTACGTGAAACGTAGATGACAATGGAGTGGTGGTTGATTGTTAGAATCAAAGACTATATAAAGAAGTTATGGGGTTTTGAAGCTGTTGGGGGCTTCCAGTCCCAACGGCTAAGGGAAAATGTGTACTTGGCCCCAAGTGTTGGGAGAGAGACAAAAGGTTACTTGACAGTGGGGTAGGGGCCTTGCTTAGAGTCCTAGAGATTTATATGAGTGAGGTGGTGTGGCCTCACCTACCCAAGGCCGAAAGGCATGGCCTCTATGGGCATTAGCCCAATGTGAGGGCATGGTTGCCTAGTATGGCTCCGGCAACACTATGATTAACATAAGATTAGACTTCCATGGATGGAAGTCCACATCTAAGAATGGATTCGTTATTGATTAATCTGGTCACAAAGCCACTGTCTAACATTCTGTCCACGGCAACAACATGATTGATCTTGGTACCACAATGCTATGTTCTAACATTCCGTCCATAGCACTATCATAAATTGCTTTGGTACCACAATGCCACCTTCTAACATTTGGTCCGCGGCACAACATGAATTGCTTTGGTACCACAATGCTCCTTTCTAACATTCTATTTGCAACAAAAACATGAATTGCCTTGGTATGATAAAGCCAACTTGTCGTGTAAATAACGATCGTGTGTCACTGCAGCTCGAGTACCAACCACCACTAACAAATAATACTAAAACATAGCAAAGCCACACATATACAACACGTCTTTACAGAGAAGGAAGAGAGTCAAAGACTACTATGAGCTCTAGTTCTCTCTTCAAATATGCACACAAGTCAAGTTATCTCTCACTCCACCACGGGAGAATCCAAGAGTGTAAGTAAGGGGAGAAAAACTCAAGATTCCATTGCAAAATCATGCAACATTCACTCACACAAGCTCTCTCCACACACTCACTCACAAGGCTTGACTTGGCAAGAATGCCAAGCCAAGGAGGAGATTCCTCACCTAGGAGCATCTCCACAAATCCAAAGGTTTCATCCATCCATATCCAAATGGACGCCGCATACCGTGACAGCTGTCGTGTAAATAACGATCGTGTATCACTACAGCTCGAGTACCAACCACCACTAACAAATAACACTAAAACATAGCAAAGCCACACATATACAACACGCCTTCACATGCCCCCCCTCAGCTGACTATGGCGCCCCGCCAAGCAGCGAGAACCAATGCCAATCCAAAGGGCATGGATAATGAAGGATGGCTCCGCTACTAACTAAATTGGTGAACGTCATCCCAAGGAACTGTAGGCTAGGTGCAATGTGAACCCCATCCTTAATCGCCTCTGATGTTTGGCCATCAGATTCCAAAGAATTAATTCCACCGCCTCGCGTTCGATCGCGTCCCTAGGCCATAACTTCTCATATTCCACTTGGGCAAGCAAAACACGGTCAAAGCCACACAGGATCATTGAGTACGACTGGTGGAAGCATCAGGTACCGAAGATCCTCGACAATGAGGACAACTCCACTGTCGAGATGGTAGAGAAGTCAAGGGTGGCCTCAAGCATGCCATATGCCAACCACGTTGACACTGATCACACAAGAGCATAGTAGCCGCTCATTTTTTTTCCCCGCACACAAAATATGGAAGACCCTCCGGCACGATGGCCAGTTCAAGATCAACTGTACCCTCAATGGGTAGGTGACATGGGGCATAATTTTTGGAATGCTCACGACATTCCTAGCCATCCTTGCCTTCCAACAATAACAAACCACTCGGCAACACCTCCTTCACCCAAAGGATAGTACGCCCCGCCCTGACATCCAATGTCGTAGGCGCCTCACGTTGGAGATAAACATAATCACCCTGTCGGAATCTCCGCAACTGAGGTCGGTAAGTACCACTGCGAATGCGTGCATAACGCAATGTGTCACGGTGCTGAGCAATGGACAAATTTTCCATGGCTATAGGCATGGCCCTCTGGAAGAATTGAGCCTGCTCCTGCAAACACTCTGCCCAAATGTTTGGGTCATCCAAGTCCACAACAAGAGCTAGCTTTTCCCGAATAGAACTCGGGAGCATGGGCTCACGTCCATACAACAACTGATATGGGCTGTAGGATGCCAAAGAGGCCTGCCTACTAAATCGATAGCCCATAGCAACCAAGGCAACATAAGGTCCCAATCCCGATGGCTTCCCCGAAGTAATCCATATTTCCTCAAGCCACGTTTGGTTGTCTGAACAACCCGTTCAGCCAAGCCATCTGCCTCCGGATGATCATGCGAGGTGGTGCGGTGATCTATTAGGCTTTAGTGCACAACTCCTCAAAAGCACCGAGGAATTCCCTCCCTTGGTCTGTCAATACCTCAGCCGGTGTTCCAAAACGTGCTAACACACGATCCAAAAAGGCTGCCGCGGCCAACTCTGCCGAGTTTTGGGGTAGAGCGACAAGTTCAATCTACTTGCTGAAATGCTCCACCATCACCAACACGTACTTTTCTCCACGTGGTGTGACAACCAACGGTCCTGCAATGTCGAGTGACCAACGGTAGCCTAGTCCCATGATAGGTAAAGGCTGTAATTTGGGTGACAAGGTGTTGAAGCTAGACCTGACCCGGTCGTAAACTTCACACCTCCCAACATAAGCAGCAACCTGCTGATACATGCCGGTCCACCAATATTGGCTACGCAACATCGAATGTGTCATGCGTACGCCAAAATGGCCTAGTTCCTCGTGCACTTGCCGCACTAAGGAGGCCCTCTGATCCGGTTTTGGAACAATACGCCTTGTCCCATCCGACCACAATCGAAATAACAAACCATTCTCCCAACGGAACCTTGTTATTCGATGTCCAATCCTATCCATTTCCATCGCTGAGATGGACAAAAGAAAGGTTCCCTGCTGAAGCTTATGCAATACGGAAATATCCTCCCATATATCCGCAATAGCTTGAGGTCGATCAGTCTCATCATCCGAGCCCTATATCGGAACCTCAGCAGCAGAGCTAGAAAATAAAGTGAGGTAGGCAGTGGCATGCCAACCTGGAACCGCCTCTCGATTATAATCTCCATGCCACCTGGCCCCGGTCAAGTCCTCGTCCGAAGGACTTGGATTGCGTGAGAGTCCATCCGCATCCAAGTTGGTAATACCGGCACGATGCACCACCTCAAAGTCGTACTCCTGGAGCAATAAAACCCACCTGGCGAGCTTGCCAGTAAGCTTATCTGACTCCATGTGCCACCGTAAAGGCTGATGGTCAGTCACCAAAGTGAAGCGTTGACCATAGAGATATGGTCGGAAATGAGCAATAGCCCATATCGCTGCCAAAGCTTCTCCTTCATAGGACAAATAATTGGCCTCCGCACTGTTATTGCTTCGCGAAGCATAAGCATCAACATACTCCCGACCAAAATCATCTTTCTGAGTGAGAACTGCTTCCAAACCCAATGACACGGGGAGGTCACTGGCGAAAAATCGTAGAACAACGTGCGATAAAAAATAGGGTCTAATATATTCATTGTAGGTAAATTTTGCAAAAACGTACATATAATATAGGGGGGTTTAAAATAGTGAAATATGTTTACATGTAAAATACCATCACATATAATGGCCTCTTTTATCTAGTCAGTACATGTAAAATAGCGTGGAAACAAATTACTAGGGGTAGCAAGTCTAAGGTAGGGTCTATGCTAGTGGATGAAAAGAGGTAATTTTCTATTGAAAATGCTTGGATGGATGACTTTGCAGGCTGGCTTGCTTGAACGTTACTGAACCAACGATTCCAGCGTGGAGTTAATGGTCTCTACCCACCTGCCGGGAGGGGAAAAAATGTAGTATAAGTAAAATAGGGTGTTTTAAAATGATTTCCCAAAAAATTTATAATTACTGATAGGGTGTATTAAAATACAAAAATTTACCTTTATTTTGAAAAATACCATACCTTATAATTTTTTTTGCAAGGTAAATAGCCCCCCGATAAATAGGTCCTGAGCGCACGTGTATGCATTAACTAAAGAGGGAGTGACCTCCCCGTGCCCAATGAACTCCAGTCCGTATGCAACTGGAAAGATTTGGAAACATCAGGACGTCGAAGCACTGGAGCTGTACCCAGTCTCTGCTTCAATGTCTCAAATGCATGCTGTTGCTCACGACCCCAAGTCCAAGGTTGGTCCTTGCTCGTGAGAATGGTAAGCGGCTTGGCAATAAAGCTAAAGTTCTTGACGAATCGTCGGTAGTAATTCGTCAAGCCCAAGAAAGCACGAAGTCTCGGCACATCGATCGGTGCCGGAATCTTCTGCAAAGCGTCCACCTTAGCTTGCTGCACCCCAAGACCTCCTGGAACAATCATATGACCTAGATATGCCAGTCGGTCGTGGAAAAACTTGCATTTGTCATGGTGCAAACGCAATTCCCACCGCTGCAACCATTCAAAAATGGCTTGCAGATGCCTCACATGCTCTTGTGGTGTCCTATTGAAGATGATCACATCGTCTATGTAACACCGAGCAAAGGGCAAGCCAGAGAGGACCTGGTCCATCACTCTCTTAAACTCAGCAGGTACATTCTTTAGGCCAAATGGAAGAAACTTCCAATGGTAAAGTTGATCCTTCCCATCTTGATCAACTCTCTTGAATGCGGTTTTCACCTGATCTTCCATAGATAATGGGAACTGGTGGTAGCCGGATCTCAAGTCCAAGGTGCTAAAGACTCGAGAAAATCCGATGGCATCGAACAACTCCTCCGGGATTGGCATGGGATACCGATCTGACTTGGTTTTCCGGTTAACTGGACGGTAATCCCCGCACATCCGCTTCTCCGTCCAATTGCCAAAGATATCCTTCTTTGATGGCATAACCGTAGCACAAGCATACTCCCCGTTGGAAAGTTCGATTAGTCTTGCCGCCAAGAGCTCTCGGCAACGAGCTTGGACACCAATCCTCTCGGGAGCACTGAGCCTATAAGGTCTCCGAAAAATAGGATGGTCGTCCTCCAACTAAATGTGGATGGGTTTTCTTTTGTAGCCTTCAAGATCCTGAAGGCTAAAAGCAAAACACCTACAGTACAAACGAATGAATGCTCATACCTTCCGTGACTCAACACCAGTGAGATGAGGGCCTAACTCCAATGGCCAATCATCAAACTCTATGGTCTCCTTTTCCACCAAAGGGGAACCACCTGGTGCTGGCACGAACTCTAACTGCTACTCAGAGGAGGGAACATTAACCATGCCCCAACCTCAATGCCAACAATCGAGTTTAGCCTCTCTTCATCACCACCAATATGTGATGATGAAGCCACCACTGGAGGCGAAGAAGCCAAAGCAGTATAAACCCGTTGAGCTCCAAGCTCCTCCATCACCTACTGCTCGAATCAAGAGATTCGTTCGGCTTCTCCAACTATGGCTTCAATTTCCTCCTCCATGGATGTGGACCGCTGTGCCCCCTGACCAGAGTCCTCTGCCCCCAGAGACAACAACTGGTCACCATGATGCCGTTGCAATGCAAGGCATAAACCAACAGTCCACACCATGGTATTAAGATCCATGGCTTGGCCCAACACGAACCGTCGTTGGCCCTCAGAAAGGCCAGGAGCTGCTGTAGTTCCGGTCCGGAATCCCATAGCACGCTCCCGTTCATCGGCAAAGGGTTCGCAATGGGTTTTGTGTGAGCATCCCACACCATACCGGGTCCCTGATCGCGAAATGCGAATGACTGTGGGAAAGTCATAAAGGTGGAAAAGGCTCTTCGTGGTGCCCCCACTTTGTTGACCAATGCCAACGGGGATAAATCATCTCGAACAACCGGCAAAGAGGTCCGGTTTGGATCCAAGATGTCATCCACCTTTTGATCCAAAGGTGGAGGCACTGCAGAAAATGCTGCAGCTAAAGTGGATAGCGGTGCGAGGTTGGTCCAAATCCACCGAGGCCGGTGGGAATAAGAACTGAGGCTCGCGGCATCCATAAAAATGGGATCTCCAAGGTGTTGGCAAACATAATGTCGGCCTTCCAACACCTTGTCCCGAGAGTCTTCCAACAGAGGCACATTCTCGAATATGTACCCTAGAGGGAAAGGTTGGTGGGCAAACCACCATTGCATGAGTCGGATGAGGTCCTAGAAAAGGCTAGACCTGGGATCCTCTAAACCTCGGCCCGCTCCCGCACGTGAGTGGCCCTGGCATGGCCATCCCGCAATCACCAAATCCACGGGACCCAACCTTCGTAAGTCTTCCTCGCTGATAAATGTAATATCACGAGGAAGATGTCCAAAGCACCCACGAATGGCAGTCGGGTGGAGCTGCTGTAGGTACACCACCATCAACTGGTGTAAATGGTGATGTGGCACATGAATGGAGATAGGATTGTTGTCGACATAGATGTACTGTCGAACGGTGAGGCCAACCTCCAACACGGCCGCCAATCCTGTCCCGATGCCCCCAAATAGTTGCACCAAAGTAATCCCCTCGTCTGGCAGCCGCCATAAAATGGGATGTGCCAATGCCGATGCGGCATCCGGTATGACCGGTGTCGTAGAACCGAGAGAGAGGACAATGTCCTCACACCTCCGGAATAGCTCGGCGGAATCGCGCCAGGGAGGAGGAGGATCCTTGGGATGGCGCACCAATGCACCCTTAGGTGCCATATCCCCTTGATCGTCCGTACTCCCCATGAATACTAATGACTCCTCCAACAATGCGGAACCATAAGGCAATGTATCCACAATAGCACCACATCCAAAAACCATGGATAATGGTGCTATGATCGCGGCCGCCGCGAATGCCACAGGAATAAGTTCCCTGCGGCCGTCCCCAACCAACCAACCTGGTCGGATCCAAGCCTCCTCAGTCCAGTTGTCCAAACCAAAACCAAGGGGGTATAGTGCTTGCTGACCAACTAAGATGTCGTAGTTGGTCGCATCTGTCACCGCACACCTGAGAAGAAGTGGTACGGGTGGATCTCCCGGCTTCACTCGGAAGCTAAGCTGTAATGGCTCCCGAGTATAACCTGTGGCCCGCTCCACGTGGCCGATGGATGTGACAATGGTGAATGGACAAGCAACCAAGTCCTGGGCCGCCAACCCCAACTCTTGGACAAGCCTCTTGCTGATCATAACCGGTTGTGCCCCTGAATCCATCATCACACAACGGGGAACAACCCGAGTGGCATTGCCCCCAGTCCGACTGACCACCAAAATGCCGGTGTCATTCACCATACGTACGACACCGGGTCGAATGCTGCGGCGCTCACGAGCAGGTCGAGCAGCGACATCGGATAGATAAGCTGCTCCTGCGGATTTTGGTAAGTCATAAGAGATGGCCGACCCCCTATCATCTGAGGTGTATGCATCAAAAGACGCAATGGTTTTCGCGGCAAGCCTCGCTCGCCGTTTGGCCACTTCCTCGGAATCTTCAAAGACAGGGATGTCCGTGGTGGCCTGAGCCACGGTCAAAGAAGGTGAGAATGCCTTCCCTTCCAAAATTCTACCTGCTAAGTGGAAAACCTTAGCATGCTGGAACTCCAGCGATGATCACTCCATCGCTATGAACAAAGGTGTGTGCAACACCTTTCATGCCAATGTCCGAACCATGTCGGTCGCTGGATTTGAAACCTCAATCATCGGACGACCACTGACAGATTGGACAGCATCGGCCAATCCAAAAGACAATGATAGCCGTGCCTGACCAATCTGATCCGCGGGACCATTGTCCCGAGCTCATAAGCTTGCCACAGATTCTCCTGTGGCCGAAGGTGTTGTTCGTGACACAGTTTGAGTACGTGTCACGGCTGCCGAACTCATCACCTCCCCTGAAGCTCCGAACATATAGTAATCCAGAGTGGAAGAGCTAGCCTGAGCTCTAGATTGAGCCAGTGATTTCAAGATTTGACCAGATGACGCCAAATTCTTGAACTTCTCCTCCAAGGCGCCAATCTTCGCCTCCAACGCCTTTCCCGATCGGAAGAAGGACGTTGCTCTGGATGGAAAGCGAAGCAGTTTTCCACCGCGTGATTGTTCCGCCCACAATGGAAACATCTCAACTACTTCGGTAAATGCTTACCAGCCTCCTTCGTGGAATCCTTAGCGAGAACAATTGGCTTCCGCTTTGGATTATTCACGGCATGGGTCTGCTTTTGCTTCGAAGGGCAATCCTCTTAGCGTGGCCTGCCTGCCCACAAGACCAATAATATAAGGCCTTGTCCACCTCTGCCTCTGCCAATCCTGCAGTCGCGACCGAAGTCTTCCGGGATTTTCTAGAATCCACTAGCAAAGATACCAAGTCAGTGGCATCGTGCTGGCACAAAGCACGATTGCACTGCTCCACAATGGCGAATGCCTCTGCTAGTGTTGCTCGACCGCCATAATCCATGATGATCTTAGGCAGCGTTAAGTCAAGAAGACGTTTGTCAATCTTTGACAAAAACACCTTCACCAACTGACTCTCCGCGAAAACACCTCCAGATTCCTTGGCAAACCTCGCCAACCTCGTGTACATGATACGAGGTGTGTCGTCTTTCTCCCGCCTAAAGTCTTGGATCCGCTGCATTTGGTCCCGACGAAAACCTCCATATTTCTCCTCCAAATAGAGTTGGAATTCGTGTAGAGGATCAAAGTTTGGCGGAGCCCCTAAAGAGGATAATGCCGCCTGGATAGCCTGGGCATACCGAGATAGTGGAAGAATCGGGCTCGACGTACTCGCAGATGCGGGCACGGGAGCCTTATCCTTAGGCTCACCGGGGAAACTCCCCTCCACATCCACCACGACGACGTCCTCGGCTTGCTCCGTCTTGATCACGGGAGCGGCCAATGAACTGGAAGTTGCGCCTTCCTTCAATGCGGACACCAACTCCACCCGAGTCTTCCAGTATCGCTCCACTTGGCGCAGGTCCATCCAATGAGCATCCCTCCATTGCTCATAAATCTGGAGCGCCTCGTGCTCCAAATATTGGGGCAAAATCTCGAACGCATACCAGTCATTGAAATTGGTATTGCGTTGACGCTTCTCACGCATCCACGTTCTGAACCGAATTTTCCAATCTTACAAGAAAATGGTTCCCACTCGACCGGAAAATCAGTCCCGGATGCCGCCTCGTGTCTCCTCCTCCATCTCGTCGAAGGATCCCACCCACAGGACGTGAGACCAAGTGGCAGTCCCCCACGCCGAAGTGGTTTGAAAAGCCTCGTCAGGTGCTGCCACTGGTTCGACGTCTGAGGATCGGCCTTCCGATGCTGCCGGAGACGGAGAGCGATAATGTTGACTCCGAGTTGTAACCATAAACCCACAATGGGTCTGGTTACTAGAGCCAACAATCCAAACTGATGTAGTATCAAGGTAAAGGGTCAAAAAAAGGTAAAAGACAACCTGCACCTGCAAAACCACCAACCTTATGGTTTGCTGGTGATCAATCCAGCCTCACTATGAGGGAAAACAAGCACCGCCTACTTGGTGCACACACATTTTCCCGTCGGCCATTCTTCCAATCTCACCCCCACAAAACCCTATCACAAATTAAAACAACACAAAATGGAGCAATGCTAGAAACCTCCAGCACCACAGCTCGCCACGGAGGAAGGTACCATAATAAAATATAGAAAACAATGCAAATACTGCACTGGATCCTCTTTTCCAAACAACATTGAAGCAGAAATGGAAATTGACCGCGTCCAACTGGCACCCGCCTGCGGTTGGTGGTAAAAAATGAAACCTTCATGTTGCTTTGAAAAGAAAATGGCATATATGCACATCGATCATCCATCCACTACACCTTAAAAATCCCTCTGTATAACAATGCCAGGAATATATGTTAACAAACATGATTCGACCTTAACAATTTTGTTATTAAATCAAATGGTAATGCCACGTGTCACACAACTCTCCGTGGCAATCCCTCGGCAATCCAATGCCCATATGCCTAACCCCAATGCCCACCAATTTGCTCCCCAAAAATCCAAATACATGGTTGTTTAAGTGCCTCCCATTTATTTTTCTTTTAAACAAAAGAAAATGACAACCCCATCTTACATCAAATACCTCTCCCAAATCGATGTGGATGAAAAATAAGGCAATCGCAAATTCGCGGCAATCCCACGCCCTCCGCGTGTTTCCGGATGCTCCCGCGAACTCTTCCCGCGATGCTCCACGTCCTCCGATACCCCAAACACCTTAATGTCTCATAAGGTGATTGTCTTTGATTAATGAATATATCCTTGGCAAGTTTGTGAATTTATCCTTCAAGCTTGATGGAACTCCTCCAAGAAAATGTGGTTGCTTGACTTTTTTTATTTTGTCAAAAAAAAAAAATTCTGCCGGCCCAGCCTGGCCTGCCGCAGCTGCAAGCTGCTGGGCCTGCTGGCCGGCAAGCGGGGGGAGCGCGGGACAGGTGGCGGGGGCAGGGGGCTGGGGATGGGGGTACTGTGGACCTGGGGTGAGTTGACCCCCGGGTGGGATAAGGGGGGTAGGGGAAGGGGCAGGGAAAGGGGAAGGAGGGAAGAAGGAAGGGCCGGGGAGGGGCCGTGGCTTGCCGCTGGCCGCCGCGTGCCACCGACCAGGGGCTTCGCCCCTCTTCCCCTCTCTCTTTGTTTTTTTTAACAACAAAAATTATTTTTGATTGATTTTTCCTCAAGTGAAATCAAGAATTTGTCTCTAGAACTCAATAGCATGAATTCATGCTTGCAAACAACCAAATGATGGGAAATTCTATAGAAAATTCAATGAATTCTAACCACAATGCACCTTGATGTGATATGCACAAGAAAATATGCTTCTTCTTCTTGTTGCTCTGACAATCTGCGGCGTTCTTCGCTCCAAAACTCCGGAACTTCGTTGCTCCTTGCCCCCACGTGCTCCCTTGCGTGTTATATCTCAAGAAGAAAGAAGAAAATAAGGACAAATAGAAAAATGAAGCATTCTTGCCAAGTGAGAAGGAAGAGAGTCAAAGACTACTATGAGCTCTAGTTCTCTCTTCAAATATGCACACAAGTCAAGTTATCTCTCACTCCACCACAGGAGAATCCAAGAGTGTAAATAAGGGGAGAAAAACTCAAGATTCCATTGCAAAATCATGCAACATTCACTCACACAAGCTCACGGGGGGTGCAGTGGCGAAAATGTAGAAAACCACGTGCGAAAAAATGTAGGGTGGATTTTATTCAAGACACATAATTTTTATATTTTTTTAGATATACTATAGCATCCTCTAAATTTGAATTTGGGAATTATATATAATGTACAGTGTGTTTTAAGTTGTGGTATTTATTATTATTTAGATGTAAAATAACATAAATAAAATTAAGTTTAGTTTTTAAATTTATAGGTTCAACATAAATCATATGCCATTAGTGGCATTGGATGAGAAATAGGCAAAATGTATGTGAACATGTGGATGGATTTGTTGAAACGGTCACCTTTAGATGGAAATACCATCCTTAGGTTTTTCATTTCCATCCTTAGGTTTTTGTTTTCTCCTCTAGTTGGTTGCTCTGCTTCGGTTTAGGGTTTCTTGCTCATTGTGTTCGCTCATGTGCTTGCTCTTGTGATCGTTGTGCTCGCTCTTATGCTTGCTCATGTGCTCATGTGTTTGCGTTTGTTGTTGTTGTTGGAAAAAGGTGACTGAAGGACTAATTCCGGCCTTTTTTGGTGGTGCCAATGACTCGGCTTGTCTATGGAATTGCTAACACCTACTCAACACTAATATTTTGTGGCCTCTATATGAACATTTAAGACAACTGCATCTATGTTCCTTGAAATCCATCCCAAATTGACATTTGTCATTGCATAGTGCACTATATGGGTAATGTATGTGCAGATTGTTCACACAAAATTTCTACTACTTATAAATAAGATAGGGTGATTATTATTATGCGACTCTATAATTTATATATAATGATAGGGTGTTAGAAAATACCATCCAGTAGAAATTTAGCTACTTATAGGGTGGAAAATATTCAACGAAGGAAGGTAAATACCCCCCCATTAAATAGGGGGTTCTCGCACGTGTATACATAAAGCAAGTGTAGGTGCACCCCCCGTGCACAAGCTCTCTCTACACACTCACTCACAAGGCTTGACTTGGCAAGAATGCCAAGCTAAGGAGGAGACTCCTCACCTAGGAGCATCTCCACAAATCCAAGGGTTTCATCCATCCATATCCAAATGGATGAAATCCCTCCGGATGCGGTGTGGTCACCGACGCCGCATACCGTGACAAACTTCTAACATTCCATCCGCGGCACAAACATGATTTGCCTTGGTACCACAATGCCACCTTCTAACATTTCGTCCGCAACACAAACATGCTTTGCCTTGGTACCACAAAGCCACCAACTTTATTAACAACATTGGGTGGTTTTCCTCCTTAGGTGCCACCCTTGTTGAAAGTTGTACCTTTGGCTTGTTTTTTATGTTGGTATAATTGCCAAACTTCTCGCGATCTTTGCCTCGGAACATATTTCGCCTCAAACCCTTTGTTGTGAGGCACCGCACAATTTTTTTTTGGGGCCATCGACTTCAATGCTCTCGGCAATTTTGAGGATCCATGCCATGGTCTCGACAATCTTTAGGAATTTGAACAAGGCATTTTCCATCCACTTTTCCTACCCCACCTAAGAAAACACCATTTTTAGAAAACTTGTCCATCTTAAGTGTATCATTCATTTGGGCATTTAAATTGCGCACATAGGCCTTAAGAGACCCCGTGTGCCTCATTTACACCAAGTTCATTCCCTCAAGCAATTCATGGTACTCCATCATGAATCTCTCAACAAGCAACTTCATGAAGCCAACCCAACTCAAGTTTGCCACCACTTTGGGCTTTTGGGCTTTATTGCTAGTCCACCATTCAAATGCATGGTCTTTCAACAAGGTAGCCACTATGGAGACCCTATCATCCACCTCGGCCTTTGGACATCCATTTCCAACACAAATGCTTTAACCTTTCTTGCCTTGCCAAACCCCATGAAAATACTTGGCATATTTGCCTTGCCCAACATTTTTCTTGAAGAAGAAGGCCTAGCACCTTGCATCATGAGGAACTCGATCATTTTCTCTTGTCGAACCTTCTCATGTTTACCACATTTGAGTTCTTATTTCATGGAGTTCATGAATTCAAGCATTTTGAATTGGAATTTCAATCCAACTCTTGGATGCATTCGGTAATATAGCCCACAAATTCTCTTTGAGGTTTGCGGGAGACTTTTCAAAGGCCTCTTCCATTTCTTCACCGAATCCACCACCATCCCCACCATTATCATTAGAATCAATGGTGTGGTCAAAATCCACTTTGACATGATCCTTGTTCCAATTTCACTGTCATAATTTTTTAGAAGCCTTGGGCTCACTATCATCACCCGTACGTTTGATAGCCATCTATTCTTCAAAGTGATAGCTCAAAATTGGAACCCTGTTTTGATACCACATGTTGCAACCCTTGCTAGCTCCCCTTACGTAACTTGGTCATTTTTCATTTTAGAAAGGATTACGAACGCTAACCCTTCGTATTCCGCCATGCGAATGGTTAGCTCCCCATACCTCGGAGCTTATAGTTCATAGGAGAGGAACCAAAACTCCTACTCTTTCATTCGGGACTCATCCTTTAATTGGTAACCAATTTTTAGATGTGGACTTCCATCATGGAAGTCCAATCTTATATTGATCGTCACGTTGCCGGATCAACATTACAACAACTTGAACCATACTAGGCAACTATACCTTCACATTGGGCCAATACCCACGGAGGCCGTGTTGTTCGTCCTCGAGTGCGTTCGGCCACACCACCTCACCCATATAAGCCTCTAGGATTTTAGCAGGGCCCCTAATCCACCATTAAGTAAACTTTTGTCTCTCTCCCAACACTTAGGGCCAAGTAGATATTTTTCTTTAACTGCTGGGGCTGGAAGCCTCCAACAGATTCAGAACCCCATAACTTTTTCATATGGTCTTTGATGTTAATAATTGACCACTCCATCGTCATTTAAATTTCAATAGATATCGATGGACTACTCACTTGCCCCCTTTGGACAAATATTGAGGAAGTTATGCATGTTCGAAGCTTCGTAGTCTCGGGAACCACTCCCAGGCCATTGCTGTCCCAGGACGTTGTCCCGGGGCAGCGCTCCATTCAAATTGCCATATCTCCTAGCTTACACCTCCTATTGAGGTGTTTTTGAACATTCTAAAATTGGCATGCTATAAGCTAGGCATATCTTATGGCCTTACCCTCGTGCCTTCTAATCTCCGTGGAGTGTAGGTGTTCTCAAAGGTCGGGGCCCTCATCCACACTAGGATCACTTGGGCCCTTTCACCAATGGCGCCACAAGTCCCAGGTGTCACTCTGGGATCCCCGTTGTGCCTATTGTATTTTGGGCACTCCTCATGGAGAGGTCTTCACACAACATTGTCAATTTTTGACAAAAAAACCTTCACCAACTGATTCTCTACGAAAACACCTCCAGACACCCGGGCAAACCTGCCAACCTCGTGTACATGGTACGAGGTGTATTGTCTTTCTCCCGCCTGAAAAAATATCCGTTGCATCCGATCTCAACGGAAACCTCCGTATTCTTCTTCTAGATGTAGATCAAATGCCTATAAAGACTCAAAAACTAGCGGAACTCCTAAAAAAACTAAGGCCATTTGGATAACTTGTCCATAAGAAAAAAATGGAAGGATTGGACTCGACATACTCGCGGATGCGGAAGAAAAAATCTTCTCCTTGGGTTCACCAGGGAAAGTTCTTTCCACATTCACTATAAATATTCCCCCCGGTGTCTCCGACTTAACCACATGAACGTCCAACGTACTGAAGTCGCGTCTTCCTTCAATACGGAAACCAACTCCACTCGAGTATCTCAGTATCACTCCACTTGATGTATCTCCATCCAATGAGCATTTTCCACTGCTTTGTGGTCCAAATGTTGGGGTAAAAGCTCAAATGTATATCAATCATTAAAACCGGTATTGCGTTGTCGTTTCTTCCTCATCCATATCCTGAACCAAAATTTTCAATCTTACAGGAAAATGGTCCTTGCTCGATTGAGAAACTGGTCCTATATTCCTCCTTGCGTCTCCTCCTTCATATCGTCAAAGGTTCCCACCCAGAGAACATGAGACCGAGGAATAGTCCCCTATGCCAAAGTAGGCTGAAAAACCTCGTCGAGTATTACCACTGGTTTAACGTCCGAAAGGTCAAATGGTTGACCTTTTGATGCTTCTAAAAATGGAGAACGATAATATTGGTTTCGAGTTGTAATCATAAAATCACAGTTCGTTCTATCACTGGATCCAACAACCTATATTAATCTGGTATCAAGGTAAATGACAAAAATGTGAAAGACAACATACACATGCAACCACCACCAATTTTATGGTTTTCTGGTCACTAACCCAGCCTCACCATTAGGGAATACAGACACCGCCCATTTAATGCACATACAAGGGTCTCATCGGTCATCATTCCGACCTCATCTTTACGATATATTATCACAACTAGCACAATACAAAATAGAATAATGTTGGTAATTTCCAGCAACACCTTTCGCTATGGAAAATGTACCACAATGAAATACGAAAAACAATGCAATTGTAGCCTTGGATCTTTTTTTCTAAACAACACTTAAGCAAAAATTAAAATTAACTGCGCACAACTAACACCCGCCTATGGTTGGTGGTCAAACGTGAGAGATCCCTGTTGCCGTGGAAAAAAGTTGCAAATAAGCACATCTCTCATCTCCCTACTACAACCTACAAATTCCCTCCTTATAGAAATCCTTAGAATTTGTGTTACTAAACTCGATCTTAATAATCATTCTTTTTAGGTCGAACGGCAATTCCACGTATCAAACAATTCTCAGTGGCAATCCCTCGGCAATCTCATGCACCACAAACCCTAAATGAATCCCAAATACCTTAGTTTCTCATAGGTCTTCGAGCCCCCCGATTTTTTTTGGATTAATAAAGACATCCTTGGCAAATATATTTGCCAAAGTTTATCTTTTATATATCTATGAATTTTACCTCCGAGAAAAAAATAAGAACGTCCCCAACCAAAGGGGGTGTTGCCGGCCTTCAGCAGCTGGCTGCTTAATAGGCCCTGGCACAACCAAGCATGGTTTTGGCATGCCGGGAAGGGAGGCCGCAGACAGGAGCTGGCCAGGGGCTTCGGCTCCTAGGGTCGGCTTTTCTACCCCTCATTGTTTTATTTTTTTTAATCAAATTTTTTCTTCCTTTAAAATCTCAAATTTGTTTTTAAAGCTCAATGGCGTAAACTCGAGCTAGCAAGCAACTAAATAATAGAAAATTCTATGGAAAATTCAATAAACCCTCACCAAAATTCACCTTGATGTGCCATTCACAAGCATATAGTTTTCTTCTTGTTGCTTCGACAGTTTGCGGTGTTCTTCACTTTGACATTTTACAACTTCGTCGTTCTTTGCCCTCACACTCTCATTTACGTGTTATATCTCAAGAATGAAGATGAAAAGAGGAAAAATTAAGCATTCTTGCTAAGTGAGAAGGAAGATAGTCAAACCCTAACAAAAGCTCTGATTCTCTCTTTAAATGCATTAAATGAGTCAAGTTATTTCTCACTTCACCACGGGAGAATCCAAGAATGTAAGTATGGAGAGAAAAACCCAAGATTTTATTGCAAAAACATGCAATCTTCACCTCACACAAGCTCTCTCCACATACTTACTCACAATGCCAAGCCAACGAAGAGGCTCCTCACTTAGGAACATCTCTCCAACTCCTTGGATTTCATCCATCCAACGCTAAATGGTTGAAATCCCCGGATGCAGTGGACGCCGACGCCGCATACCATGACAATGTGGAGAATCATGGTCAAGATGTCGCAACCCTTGCTAGCTCCCCTTAACTATCTCGGTCCATTTTCCCAACTCTAGCAAGAATTACGAGCGTTAACCCTTCGCACTTTGCCATGCGAATGGTTAGCTCCCCATACTGCGGACTTTCTTGGTCCATAGGAGGGGGACCAACCCTCCTACTCTTTCATTCGGGACTCCCCCCTTAATCGGTAACCAATTCTTAGATGTGGACTTTCCATCCATGGAAGTCCAATTTCATATCGATCATCGTATTGCTGGAGCAACATTTTAACAACCCGAGCCATACTAGGCAACTATGCCTTCACATTGGGCCAATGCCCATGGAGGCCTTGTCGTTCGGCCTCGGGTGGATGAGGCCACACATCCTCACCCATATAAGCCTCTAGGACTCTAGACAGGGCCCCTACCCCATTGTCAAGTAACCTTTTGGCTCTCTCCCAACACTTGGGGCCAAGTAGACATTTTCCCTTAGCCGCTGAGGCTGCAAGCCCCCACCAGCTTCAGAACACCATAACTTCTTTATATGATGTATGATTCTAACAATTGACCACTTCATCGTCATTTATATTTTACGTAGATGCGGATGGACTACTAACTTGTCCCATTCAGGCAAATATTGATGAAAATATGCCTGTTCAAAGCTTCGCAATCTCGGGAGCCACTCCCAGGCCACTGCTGTACCAAGGCGTTGTACCGAGACAGAGCCCCACTCAAATTGCCATATCTCCTAGCTCACACCTCCAATTGAGGTTTTCTCGAGCATTCCAGAATTGGCATGCCATAAGCTACGCATAGCTAATGGCCTTACCCTCATGCCTCCTAGTCTTCGTGGGTAGGAGGCGTTCCCTAAGCCCTCTTTGGATCAAGGGCCGCTTCCACTTTTGAATTGCTTTGACGTTGCTCATGTCCATCTACCAACTTCATTTGTCACCACATAACTCAAGATCTCAATCTCTTTGAGAAAAAATGATTTCCACTCCTTCGCGGAGACAACTCATTGGTGAGGTACATCCTTGTACCTCACCAACACCCCATGAATGTGGTTTGGGGGAGGCCCATCTTTTCTAGCCTCCCCATGAGTACTTTCGAGTTGTTCCAATAGAACCATGATATTATTTGTTGAATTCTCATTTGATCCATTGAGACCAAATTCAACTTGGCTCTTCGTACCATAGGAGTCTATGTAAATTTTAAATTCACCTCTTTACCATCACGGCACACCACAAGTACACCGGCTTGCAACTCACATCTACCGTGTGAGTTTCAAAGATGGTGCACTTCAAAATGAGGTCCACCTCATCCATTTCACATAGTGTGAAATCTCTATTAATTCCAATGTCCCACATTATAAGGTCACATGCATCGCCACTTCCTTTATTTCATGCGGTTCACCCTTTGCAAACCGCACATTGATGGGCTTGTCCGCTCTCCGTGTCGGCAAACCCCAACACATTGTGAGCTCCGGGTTCATGAAGGAGTGCGTTGCTTCTTTGTCAACCCATGAGACATTTCTACCATTAATTTGAGCCTCAAGGTACAAAAGACTTGGCTTTGGCTTAAGGCTTCTAGCCTTGGCCACAAAGCCACCGTCTAACATTCGGCCCACGGCAACAACATGATTTGTCTTGGTGCCACAATGCCATCTTCTAACATTCTGTCCATGGCACAAATGTGAATTGCATTGGTACCACAATGCCACCTTTTAACATTCTGTCCGCAGCACAAACATGAATTGCCTTGGTACCACAAAGCTACCTTCTTTGTTTCCAACATTGGGTGGTTTTCTTCCTTGGGTGCCACCCTTGTTGGAAGTTCTACCTTTGACTTGCTCTTTGTGTTGGTTTGATGGCCCAACTTCTTGCATTCTTTGGCTCCGGACAGATTTTAGTTCAAGTCACTTTGTTATGAGGCGCCACCCGACTCCCTTTCGGGTCCATCGGCTTCAATGCTCCCGGCAATTTTAATGGTCCCCGCCACATCCTTGAAAAGCTTCGAAAATGTGAACAAGGTGTCCACCACTCCCTTTTGCTACCCCACCTAAGAAAATCCATTTCTTAGAAAAATTGTCCATCTTAGGTGTAGCATTCATTTGAGTGTGAAAATTTGGGACTCACCCCTTAATCGGTATCCAATTCTTAGATGTGGACTTCCATCCATGAAAGTCCAATCTTATGTTGATCATCGTATTGCCAGAGCAACACTACAACAACCTGAGTCATACTAGGCAACTATGCCATCACAATGGCCCAATGCCCATGGAGGCTGTGCTGTTCGGCCTCGGGTGGGTTCGGTCACACCACCTCACCCATATAAGCCTCTAGAACTCTAGGCAGGGCCCCTACCCACCTGTCAAGTAACCTTTTGTCTCTCTCCCAACATTTGGGGCCAAGTAGACATTTTCCCTTAGCCGCTGGGGTTGGAAGCCCCTAACAGCTTTAGAACCCCATAATTTATTTATTTGGTCCTTGATTCTAACAATCAACCACTCCATTGTCATCTATATTTTGCGTAGATGTATATGGGCTATTCAATTGTCCCATTTAGACAAGTATTGAGGAAGTTATGCATGTTCAAAGCTTCACTATCCCTGGAGCCACTCCCATGCCATTGCTATTCTAGGGCGTTGTCCTGGGAAAAGCGCCCCACTCAAATTGTCATATCTCCTAGTTGACACCTCCAATTGAGGTGTTCTTGAGCATTCTAGAATCAACACACCATAAGCTACGCATAGCTTATGGCCTCACCCTCATGCCTTCTAGTCTCCGTGGGTGAGAGGCGTTACCAACGCCCGAGGCCCTCACCCAAACTAGGGTCACTTGGGCCTTCTCACCAATGGGGCCACAAGTCTCGGTGTCACTCCGGGGTCCCCCTTGTGCCCATGGTGTTTCGGGCACTCCTCATGAAGAGGTACGCGACAAGCTTAGTCAATCCTCTAATAATCCTCCAATAATCCGTTATCATTTGTTTTATTAAGATTTTATTTACTAAACTAATTTCTAAATCTAAACTTTTGTCACCAACCTAATATTTTATTATCTAACTCTAATTTTCCACTACGACTAGGTTAATTGATTAATTTTTTTCAAAATAACCCTTATTTTAAATAGGATTTTTAATAATTATAAAAGCCAATAAACTTTAAAAAATAAGGTAAATAGTCTTTAAACATAAATATGGGTTTTGATTGTATATGCCAATTTTATATAAAGGTGTTCTAGCCAATAGATCCTAGTCCATTCTTCCAACTTTCAAGTGACATGTGGTGCTTTTGGGCACCCCCCTCCGAGGGAGCCTAAAAGTACCGTACAAACCCTTCGTTGAGGGTGGCGTACCTTAGCAGGTGCCCAAGCCGAACCCGGATGTTATGATTTTTTATGAGTGTTTGGATTTGTGGAGGGATTTGATAATCGCGTCGTGTCTTTTCGGTAGGTTGTGCCTAGATTTTAAGTGCCTAAGGTAATTAACTAAGCTACATTATTTTTTCCTAACCTAATACCAAATATATCCTAGTCTAAGCGCAGACGCACCAGCCTTGGGATCAAGGCAATCTAATCCTAATGAATAACCTTACCTCTTATCATGGTCCACATCTAATTTCTTACCTCTAATGAATTAAATTCTTTAAACGGGGGAACCTTAATTAAGTCCCACCCTCTCAACCTTCATTTTTGGTTTATTAGTTGATTGAACAAAGCCTATGTTACTAAGTTTATAAATTATGGCATCACCACCTACCTGTTTGGTACACATCTTAACCCGAACCCTTCAAGGCCCTGTGCGGGTCTCTTGAAGGTCGATTGACACTTACCCCCTCCGATCTTTACCACACGGAGGGGGTAGTATCAATCCTCCGAGTTAAATTTCTGGTTGGTTTTTGCCCACGGGGATTTTTTATAAATTTTTTGTTGGTTATTAGTTAGTTTAACACGGTTTGACCACAAAATTTCAATTTTATGGGACCGGAGAATAAGGCAATCTGTGTGTTCAACCTGTTACACAATTTTCAAGGGTTGGGGCCATCACCTCCAACCCTTGTGGCCAATAACATGATAATGGATTTGTAGGCCATTAACTCCACATTTATATCAACAACATTCAGAGTGGTCGTGTCGGTTATTAACCCGACTTCACCACATACAAAACTTTCTAATAATCAAAGCTATTATCACAACATACCAAGGGGATCCAAAAACAATGGAGTTGAGTACCCCCTTGGCGATCAAGTGGTCAATCCACTTGACCTTACGAGATAGGTGAGTAGGTGTAAAAATGCGTACCTTAGCCGTGTTCCTTCCAATCCTAAATAGAAGGCTAGGGTGAGTGGCTTACCTCAATGTTCCTTGTTCAATCGGGCTCGATGTCGGCCGAGCCGCCACCTCTTCGCCTTGCTCCACCTTCCGGACATTGATCTTGTCTCAGTCCTTGAAACTAACTTGGTTGCGGTTAAGCTTCAATTTAGTGCACTGTAATCTTAGCCTTATTATAATTAATTCATTTAGTTCACATTATTAATTTTTTAAGGACCTAAAATTCATTTTAATCGGATAAGATTTGCAAAAGTTATAAGATTTAAAAATACGATGTTTATTCAATCTATCCTTCAACTTCAAAAATCCATATTTAATTCATTACTTACTCAAATCAAGAGTTTTAAACATCTCTGGAAAGTTATCAGAATGAGCTATAATAAACAAATATGACATTTTCCGAGTAAACCAAGATATATCCAGCAGCCTCTTTGTAATACAGTAGTCCACTAGACTTGCTCAAACTATGTATTGCACATTTGAAAATTCATAACTAATTCATAACTACTCAAATCACATTTTCTAAACAGCCTTGGAAAACTATTAGAATGATCTACTAGAAAACAATATGAGATTGGTAAGGTGAAACAAGTTGGATCCAGCAATCTTCCTGTAATGCGGTAGTCAACTAGAAATGCTTAAACTATGTACCTCACCTTTGAGAATTCATAACTAATTCATACTCATTCAAATCACATGTTCTAAACAGCCTTGGAATTCAAAACAAAAGCTCTACTTGGAAGAAAAAAATATGTTTTTAGATTGACATTTTGATAAGGTTAGCAGGTCTGATCCAGCAACCGCTGCCTAAGTGAACATCCTAGTTATTGCCCTAACTTTGGAAAATCATAACTAATTGCTATCTCAACCAAATTGCCAATGGAAACCGGCTATGAATAGCTATAAAAAATCTCTACAAGAAAAAAAATAAAAATTTTGGTTTTAGGTATTAGGCTAAGTATTCAGGCCATTAATGGCCAAGATTTGCAATGCCTCTATATTTGACTTGCATTCTAACCTTCCTTACGGAAGAAGGAAATTTTTGTGTGTTCAAAAACACACATTCTAGCTAAGAGAAGGTAGGGAGGAGTTTTTCCTCAAGCCTTACTACTAGAGACATGCGAAAGAAATATTCTTAATTACATTGAGAGAGTTTCCTTCTAACTACTTAGAGTTAGGGCTTCGCCCACTAGTCAAAGAGAAGAGAGAATTTTCAAGGTGAGAGGAGGGGATTTTTAAACCCTTTCAAAAAGGGTTGGACCCCTCTGCCACTGGTTCCATTTTTCGAATTCCTCCCGAAATTTTGGCTCGGGGGTTTTCTCGGTCGAGGTTGCCATCCCATTGCCGAGGTGGCTCCGACGGGAATCTTTCGAATTCGTTCTAATTTTTGCCATCAAGTTGGCAAGGATGCAAGGGACAAGTGGCCCTTGCTATTTTTTCTTCAAAATCTTCACGCTAATTTGTCTTCTCGCACCGAGCACCTCCACTTGTCTTGCGTGACCCACACTAACTACTAAACTAACCCTTGTTTAGCTGGCTCTACTAATTTAATCCTCTTAGCTAGTTGCTTTCACTAGCTAC
Source organism: Polytrichum formosum (assembly GCA_964035585.1). Lineage (NCBI taxonomy): Eukaryota > Viridiplantae > Streptophyta > Polytrichopsida > Polytrichales > Polytrichaceae > Polytrichum > Polytrichum formosum. The sequence continues at coordinate 18,739,221 of OZ037938.1, forward strand.
ATTTTTTCCCACTAACTAGGCTTTTACCTAATTAACTATTTTTCCTAACTTACCTAATTTTTACCACTAGTTAGTTTCTATTTTAACTAACTCTACCTAAACTATATTTTTTTCTCTTCAGGGGTGAAGGCCCGAGGTCCTCGGTAATTCACCTTCCTTTTTTGGGCCAAAATGCTAATTGAACTAATTTTTTCCCTAAGTCTCTATTAATTCTAATTTCTAATGCTAAAATTCTAACTAAAAGTGACCCCACGGAATGGAAAACCACTCTGGGGGTTCACATATATCGGCCATCAGGGGGGCTGCTCGTTCGAGCGCCGCAAACTCCAACTATTGCTCACCAATCCTGGGCACACGATCACTTATACGTTTATAGTCACCTGCACGAATACACATGCACACATACATACAATTTCTCTTTTTTTTATATTTTTTTCCGTTGGTTAAACTCCAAAGAGTTGAGGAGGGAGGAGTGAAAGAGAGGACACAATACTAAACCAAAAAACAGTTCAAAGCCGCCACACTCTCCCACCGGACTGGGTTCGTGTCTACCTAAGACATCCCCTCTGATTTGCGGGAGCAATTTGGAGCTATAGACAAAAAAAGTTTCAAAACCACCTTCCTTCCTCTTCGGAGAGAGTTCGGACTACGAGAGCAATTCCCAGGCGCTGAAGAAAGAGGGTCCCCCTAGTGGTTTCCCTCGAAATAATGACCACGGAGGGCCGACCTCTAACCTAGCACCTATTTCTCGCTGAGACCTTCTAACATTAACAACCTATTTGATAGCGACTCAGCCAGCGTTAGTTGGGAGTCCACCGCGATTCGCAAGGATGGGATTTCAAGTTCGATTGGAAGTACCGCCTCAATTCCATACACGAGGGCAAAGGGTGTCTGATTCATTGTCACCTTAAACGTTGTCATATAAGCCCAGAGCGCTGAGGGCAACTTTACGTCCCAGTCCCGCTTGTTGTCATTGTCTGTCTTATGTAGGATTCTGACTACGGTTTGATTTACTTTCTCAGCTAGCCCGTTAGTCTGAGGGTGGTAAGGAGTGGTTTTGTAGTGCTTAATGTCGTACCCCTCCATCATTGCTTCAATCAATTCGTTCAAGAAGTGGGTTCCGTGGTCACTGACCAATACCTTTGGCACTCCGAATCGAACGATCACGTTCTCGTGCAAGAACGCCGTAGTGGTCACGGCATTCGCTACCTTCACAGCTTTGGCTTCTGCCCACTTTGTGAGATAGTCTACTGCAACAATGATGCCCATCTTCCGAGGCGATGTCGGATGGACTGGTCCTATGTAGTCAATTCCCCACATCTCGAATGGTGTGAGGGGAAGGGAGGGGATCAACAGCAATTCTAGCCTAAAATCGTTCCTAGAGTACCGTTGGCATGCGTCACATTTAGCTGCGTGGGTGCGTGCATCCGCGAACATGGTTGGCCAGAAGTAACCAACCCTCAAAGCCTTTTGGGCTGTAAGTTGGCCTGAGAAGTGCCCCCATACTCACTGTCATGGCAAGCTGTCAAGACCTCTGGAACCTCAGCGTATGATAGACACCTTCTGAGGACCCCATCAACCCCTCGACGATACAACCTATTCACGATTATTGCAAAATGCCGGCTGTTCGTTCGAACCTTTTTTCTTTCAACTTTGCCAAGTTTTGGGGGCATCTTCTACGTGCTCAGAAACTCAGCAATATGGCCGTACCATTCGGGGTTGGCGCTCACTAGGAAGAGGTCTACATCTGGTAGCTCGTCATCGATGTCCTCGGTCCCTAGTTTGTCCGAGATGCGGGACAAATGATCGGCTTGCTTGTGCATCCTACCTGGCTTGTATTCCACCGTGTAATCAAATTCCTCAAGGAGTAGGACCCACCTAGCTAAACGTCCGCTAAGGTCTGGTTTGTTGACCAAATACCGTAGGGCTAAATGGTCCACAAATAACACCATTGGATTCAAAAGGAGGTAATGTCTAAAATTTTTGACACTGAACACCATGGCCAAACACTCCCTCTCGGTGGTGGAGTAATTCCGCTCTGCTGCTATGAGTTGTCGGCTTGCAAATGCAATTGGCCTATCCTTCTTTTCATTTCCATATGGCTGGCAAAGTGCGGCCCCCATTACGACCGAGGAAGCATCACAATAAACATGGAATGGCACGTCCCAATTGGGCGGTACAAAACAGGGATATGAGGTCAGTTTGGCCTTCAATATGTCAAACCCTGCTTGACACTTGGGGGTCCATACATAGCGAGTCTCCTTACAGGTCAAACTTGTAAGGGGTAATGCTGCGGTGGCATAATCGGACATGATGTCTCGGTACCATTTGAAATGGCCTAGCACACTTTGAATGCCCTTTACTGTGGTTGGGGGTTCTAGGTTGGTAATCACCGTTAATTTTTTGGGATCCGGCTTTGCTCGGCAAGAGATTGAGTTCTTGGGCCATGTGGTGACAAGGGATGGAATGAAGCCGGACATGAAAAATGTAAAGGCAATCCAAGAGTGGAAGTGACCCTCGACTCAAAAAGGGCTTACGTCATTCTTTGGCCTAGCCAACTACTAACACCGTTTCATTTGAGATTTCTCTAAAGTTACTAGGTCTTTTTCCGACTTGTTCAAGAAGGGGGTATCCCAAGAGTGGGATGAACCTTGTCACCAAGCCTTTGGGAGCTCAAGAGCAAGTTGTCTTCGCCGCCCGTGCTTAAGTTCCCGGATTGCTCAAGTATAAGCAAAGGCGGGTGTATGTGCCACAAGGCAAGTTGAGGCTATTGGTTTTGAAGGAAAAACATGATAGTCCCATTGCCGGCCATAGAGGAGGAAAAACCACCATAGCAGCGGTGTCAAATAGGCACTATTGGCCGTGCATGAAGGAAGAAATTGCCCACTTTGTGAAAACTTGTGTCAAATGTCAAGTGAACCGAGCCTCTTACCAAAAGCAAGCCGGCCTTTTGCAACCGTTGCCTGTCCCGCCGGGGCCATGGCATAGTATGTCCATGGACTTCATCACAAGCTTGCCGGAGTCACAAGGCTACGATGCCATCTTGGTGATGGTGAATCGGTTTAGCAAGTTGGCACATATGGTGCCGACCGTGGGAATCGCAACCGCGTTGGAGACGGCGAAGCTCATTCTTAATGCATGGTGGAGGCATCACGGGTTGCCGAGAGTGATTATGCTGGATCGAGATCCAAAGTTTTCAAATGCATTTTGGAGGCATTTCTTTAGGAAGGTCGTAACAAAACTAACGTTTAGCATGGCTTTCCATCCCCAAACGGATGGCCAAACAGAGCTTGTGAATGGAGTCTTGAACCAATACTTGAAGAACTTTGTAAATGCGGACCAACGAGATTGGGCGGACTATGTGGGTCTAGCGGAGTTTAATTACAATGCGGCCACGCACTCGGCGACCAAGCAATCGCCTTTCAAGGTGGCTTATGGAGTGGATCCGCTCCAACCTGCTGACCTAACTCTCGAAGGGGCAAATTCAACACTAGAGTTCAACCAAGATGGTGATGACTTGGCCAAGAAACGGGAACAAGTCTTGGAGAAGACCAAGTTGTTGTTGGAGAAAGCCCAAAAATGCTACAAAAAGCAAGTCAATGCCGGAAGACGCGAAATGGAGTATGAGGTGGGCCAAAAGGTGTTGTTGAATGTAAAGAATTTCACCATGCCCGAAAGCCTCACACCAAAGTTCATGTCCAAATATGCGGGTCCATTCCCCATTGTGGAACAAGTATTCAAAGACGTGTATAAGTTGGAGTTACTACCCAAGATCGAAGTGCATCCGACATTCCATGTGTCATTACTAAAGCCATTTAAGGAAGACACCTTGTGGCCCAATCGCAAGCAAGTGATTAGGCCACCTCCCAACCTTGTAGGAGATCATTTAGAATACAAAGTAAAGGGCATCCTCAAGTGTATGAACCACAAGCAAAAAGGAAAGAAGTACTTGGTGAAGTGGCGGGGATTCCATGAAAAAGAAGCCACTTGGGTAGCGGCAAGAGATATGGTGAATGCCAAGGAGGTAGTGGAGCGTTTTGAGAAAACTAGGGCTAAAGGTTCCAATAAAAAGAAGCGTAGGCATTGATGAGAACATCAATCTCCTTTAGTGGGGGAGAGATGCTAGTAGCACACCTAGCTTGGAGGCAATGTCCTCCACAACATGTATTTGTTTTTCTTGACTTGAGGCAATAAAGTTCAACTTTAGAGGTGCAAAGAAAAAAATATGAGATGAGGTCTTAGTTATGTACTTGTGTTTGGTTAGTGGAAGAGGGGGAATAAATATGCCAAATTAGGTTGGATAAGCCGAGTAATTGGGGCCATGACTTGGAGGGGGTTTGGATAAAACCAAAAAACCTCTTAGCCATGGGTTTGTCTGAGCGGGGCAAGGTGTTGGCGCGTGCTCATAAAAGTGCAACCTACGAGCTAACGAGAGTTGATACATGGGAATCATGAACCCATATCTCGAAAGAGTAAAGTGGGAACTGAGTCGGGCGGGACTTGGCATCACCCTTGTGCAATCGAGGCATGGCTTAACAATGGAAAACTATCTCGGAGTTGCAACCAACACAGCTTATTGGAAGCGTTGAGGTCCAACCTAGTTGTGTCAAAGTGGTAGAGTTAGGTTAGTGGAGTCAAACTTGGGAGGCCCAAAAAGTTGGGGTAACTCAAGTGAGTCTCAAAGTAGGTGGGTCTAGTGTAGTTTAGGTCCTTGAACAAAATGTCCGGGGTCACCCCAAACGGACCACCTAGAAACAACACTTTTGGGACTTTGCCAAATTTCAAGATGCATTGTGGGGATACCGCCCCAAGGAAAACACAATGCCACACCAAGAGACGATGACAACTTGAGAATAGGTGTGCCGACTATGAATATAGTCGATGAGGGCATCGACTCCATTTGGTGGGGTGAGTGTCGTGCACCTCTCCATGAAGAGTGCCCGCAATACCATGGGCATAAGGGGGACCCCGGAGTGACACCCGGGATTTGTGGCGCTATGGGTGGGTGAGCCCAAGTGATCCTAGTGTGGATGAGGTCCCTGGGCGTTGAAAACGCCTCCCACCCACGGAGACTACGAGTGACAAAGGTAAGGCCATTAGCTACAAGTAGCATATGGCATGCAGATTTTTGAATGCTCAATTGGAGGTGTGAGCTAGGAGATATGACAATTTGAGTGGGGCGTTGTCCCGGGACAGCGGTGATCTGGAAATGGTGCCCGGGACTCCCTAACTTTGAATAGCCATAATTTCCTTAATACTTGCCCGAATGGGGCAAATGAGGAGTCCATTGGGATCTACGTAAAACGTAGATGACGATGGAATGGCCGCTTAATAACATCAAAGACCATAAAAAGAAGTTATGGCACTCTGAAGCTGCGAGGGGCTTCTACCCCAGCGGCTAAGGGAAAATGTCTACTTGGCCCCAACTCTAGGTAGAGAGACAAAAAGTTTTTTGACAGTGGGGTAGGGATTCTGCCTAGGGTCCTAGAGGCTTATATGGGTGAGGCGGCTGCACCGACTGACCCCCCAGAGCATAGTTGGCAACTATGCTTCGGGTTATTGTAGTGTTGCTTTGGCAACACAATGATCAACTCAAAAGTGGATTTCCATGGATGAAAATCCACATCTAACCATTGGTTATCTATTAAGCAAAGAGTCCCGAATGCATGTGTAGGAGGGTTTGGTGACCAAGCCATGAGCTTGGTGGTCCGTGGTATGGGGAGCTAACCGTGCACGTGTGTGGGATGTGTAGATTAGTGCTCGTGATACTTGCTAGAGTTGGAGAGTGGACAAGATAAGTTAAGAAAAGCTACCAAGGGTTGCGATAATAGAATCTTTTCAATTATTTTTAACCTTTTTAGAGACGTTTTATTATTTATCCGAGTAAATCAACCAAACCGCTCACGGTTGGGTTAAGGTTCGCGGTCTAATTAAAAAAATAGTGGTTAGAAATTAAATTAAGGTTAACTAGTTAATATAAAAAAATTAGACAAAAGACAGCGAATAATAGCGAAGGATAGCAAATGACAGTGAATGACAACAAAAGATTGTGAATGACAACGAAAGATAGCGGAGGACCGCGACGAACGGAGGATGGTTACGAACAGAGGAGGACGTCAAACGGATGAAGGTCGTTGGATCTAACGGTGGCGAACAAAGACCATTGGATTTAGGGATTTAGAGAAAGGTCGCTAAGGTGGTGGCGGCCGTAGATGCCAACCATTGGATGTAAATATGGATAGATCTATGGCCGGTAATACTTTGTGGTTCGAAGGGATAGTCCCACGAAGGAAAACACGGAAGCTCACTTCTCTGTCTCTCACTTTCATGATTAAGGCTATATCTTTGTCTCCCCTCTCTATGTAGGATGAGTTTGTAGGATGAGAGGAATATGAATGATAGACAAAAATGTTTATAAATCTTACAAATGTTGTATAACATAGTTTTGGAACCGGGTGCAAGTATAGTAAAGTGGACCAAAAAAATGCTCCGGTGTATGAAAACCATGATTTTCTTGGTCAAATGCCTATAAGTAGTAGCAAAATGTTGTTTAAAATAGATTATTTTTCATGATGACCTCTATTGTTAAGTTATGTACTCAAATATAGAATATCAATATGAGATCTTCAAAACCTATCATCAAAAGTGATGCGTAAAAACAACTGACTAAATATAGTTTTGAACGTAAATTTCATGACCTTAAATATTTTGAACTTGGAATTTCTTTTCATATTCTTTGAATTCATTATAAACTTGAGGTCATCGTAAATTTTTTTTCAAAAATTCATCAATTTAATGTAATGTAATTGTATTTTAAACAAGTTTTTGACAATTATCTTTTCAACGACACCCACTTGCACCACCACTTGCACCGTCTTCTAAAATACATATACGTTGTTTGAAATTGTTTTTTGTGAACATAAATTGCTTGGCTTTGTAGATTCATATGTTTTCCAAATGTTTATGAATTTCTATTTCATAAAATTCAAAGTTAGTATATAGTTTTAGATCACTTTCATTTAAACTTGAGCAAGGATCAAGAGTTGTCCACTTTACCGTGCTTCCACCCTGATATGTAGGATTTCTAATGATTATAGGGTCCAAAAATTTATTAGAATAAGATAAATAGCTCCTAAACAAATACTTGGTTGTCGCATGTGTATGCCAACTTTCTATAGGGGTGCCTTCCTCAGGTAATGTGCTACAACATTTTATGCTTGATCACTATTGACGATTTTTGATGCAAATATGTGTGCGGTACATGCTCTGCTTCTAATTTTTGGTTGTAAATGACATATGGATTGAGCATATTTTGCATATCTCGGAGAATTTTCTTGTATTTTTCCGCAATACGAGGGTCTCATATCAATATGATTTGTGACCCTAAAACAAAATAGACATCAATTTAGAAGCAGTCAAAGTTGTTTGGAATGTAAGGTGTGCGGGTGTTATTTGGCTCGTTTTCATGTTCTCCAACCTCCACCAATTAGATGTACACAACGAGCCACTCGGGGCCGAGGCCCCACCGTTGGTGGGAGGAGGAGGCCCTTGTAGGAGAGACGGTGCTACAATATCGTGGGTCATCTGGCACGTGGGCTCTGACCCCGGAGCCTGCGGCCTCCGGCAATTTGCTGACACGAGTTCATCCGAAAGGCAACCAAAAAAATACGGGTTTGAGCTGAAGACCAAACTCGATCACGACTTGCTCAATAAATAAAATAAATAAAGAAAAGTGACTTAGATTGATATCCTGAAGGTATGATTACATGTTGGCTTCATGAGCTTCACGTTTCCTCATCCAAAAAACACAATCTAGATTGTTCACAACATGCTTCCATTTTTAAGCTAATTTATGAGTTAGCTTAATCTAACTCGTTTGGGATATCCCATTTACATTTTGAAATCGCCATCGATTCTGGACCTTTGAGAGGCGCCTGCATGAGATCAAATGCTTTGTCCAGAAGTTGATTCCACACCCCAAACGTAATCACCACGTACAGTATCGGTTCAGAAGTTGTTCCATAAAGTGCATATAAACATTATGTAGCTGTCCAAGTGCATTGCAGGTGGATGAGTGAAGGAGAGGAAGTAAATGTACCTTGCTTGTAGTTTTCAACTCACGACCAATTGGCTCTAAAGCTTTAAAATTGACGGCACTCTTATACGGGAACAGCCGTAGCTGCACAACCAAGCACACCATGTTCAATGCACATATTCCATGTGCAAATGTTACAAAGTATTTGTATTTGAAAAGGCCACGCAGGGCATAAAGGCTGCAAAATAAAGTGGTGCAATAGACAAAATATCAAGTGCAATTTTTCCACAATAAATCAAAGGTCAGATCTTGGTAAGGATGTAGGATACTTTGCTGAAGGAAGATGTGTTACCCGAAGCCCTAAAACCCGAATTGGCCTTCGTTGCCCTGGAATAATGCAACCGGGTCCGGCTGATTGCACATAGGCCTCCTTAGGAAGACGATACCCAATGGGATCTAGATGTTGCGATGTGGCGATATGACAATTGGGATATGGCGAGACATCTCTTCTCTTCTACGGGAATCCGAACTCTCAAATAACTGGATAGATCATATTGTCGTCCTCCTCTTCCGCCGATTCTCCTCATTCCTTCCTTCTTTCCTTCCACACTTGATTGATCAATTGCTCGTTGTCTGTATGCCTGTCTCTCAATCAATTAAGAATGTGTTGTATTTGGAATCGAATATATTTTCAGGATTGAAGAAGCACATAATCCGCTTCCTTGAATTGACTGCTCTCAAGTCTCTAGGATTCTTTTGCGTGGCAAAGTAACAACAATCACATAATATAATAGTGCATCATTGATTTTGTGATACATTGATAGATTTAATTGCGTTAGTAATAAGAGTTGCTTTAAATCCAAGTTGGGTGATTCCCATGATGTGTTCATCATAATGGAAGGAATCATGTTGTACCAAGAAGTGGGCATAGAATGAAGTCCGACGGTACCAATTTTCTTATAATCTTTAGGTTTTGCGTATTTGTGGTTCTAGATAGCATGACATAAGTTAATCCAGGCGCAAATGCGCTCCGAATATCAACAATAACCTTGGTTGATATTGTAGCACCTTGTGATTTGTGGGCGGTCATTGCATATGCTAGAACTATTGGGAACGATGCTTTGTAATAGTATTGTTCATATGTGTACTTGTGTTGGAAATTGTGACATTCTAAGAAGATCTGCATCGATGTCCCTATGAGTTGAACACCAATGGTTGTGACCACACCGTGGTTGTCTGTATGGACCAATGTTACCGTTGCGGTTGCATTGTTGACAACACCTTTTGTAACATTGGCATTTGATGTGAACATAACAAACGCACCTACAACCACATGATGAAGTTGATCGAATTTTGTGTTGTTCAACCATGTTGATACATTGTCAGCTTCGGTGGCATTTGTATCAAGTATCACATGAATTATCTCTGTTGGGGAAAAATTGCTTTGAATATGATGTCATTGTATACGGTGGCATCTTCGCGGTGCAAACATAAGATCGTTGTGGTTGCATCTATGTAGTCTAGGAACACAACCTTGTCAATGTAGCACGCGCTAAGTGTGTCTTCAATCTCTGCTTTTGTAGGTGGTCGATGTTGTATTATGTTTAGAAATTGAGGTATATTGGGTCGGATGCATGCGTGACAGATGTTCGAAGCGTGTGTTGTTTGGCAACTACCCAACATGGAGCGTTAGATATTTTATAGTTTCAGAATTCAAACTTTTTGTACTTTTATTTTTAATATTTTTAATATTTTATGCTTTAAGTATTATAGTTTAATATTTTGAGTTTTTATACTTATTTCAAATTACGATTTCAATTACAAAATTCATCATGGGCAATGAGAACAATGGCCAACGGAATATGTGAATGCAAGATGGATATAAAATATACATCAATTTCTACATAGCATCGAATGGATCATGTTTCATGGTCAAAAGTTGAAACTGAAAGTGATATAGATATTTAGCCAACCCACACTCTTTGTAATCTCTCTACTACTCCTCCCCTTCTCTATCAAGGCTACAATATTTTGCTCTTTCTCTCATGAAATAGATCTCATCTTTCTATACAACCTCCACAAAGCCACAAGAAGTATTCAACACGATACACACAAAACTCTCAATTTTTTTGGACTCAAAACGATGAAGAAACAAGAAAATGAGAGCTCTTAGAAGGTAGCAAGCGGTGCCTCAAAAACTGAGTTTATGCGACGTCGACATCTCTCTTCCTCTCACCAAAACCCTAGTGAAGTTGATGACATCACCATGACATCATTTGAAAGTCGACTTCTAGTTCTTTTACAATTATATTTTGTATTTCCTAAATATATCATTATTTTTTTGTGAAATGCCCATGAAAATCCTTGTTTGATGCATAGACTTGGTTTTTGGAGTCATTGTATATATATAATATTTAAAAATCGTTTCTTTAATGTGTTTTTTATTTGATATGTATTTTTTCACTTGCTCTTGAAAAATTCACAGTAATTGAAAACCATCACAAAGAACTCTGAAACTTTTACAAAATAATAAACGACATCGGCACCCCGTGATTTGTTGTCATCCTTGAAATAGGTTATAACATGATTTCATTTGTTGAGAGCATGTTGGATAACAAATAGATTTATTTATGTAGAGAATTATTTGTAAATTTTGCAATTCAGATACAAGTGTGCATAACATTATTCAAATCCATAACAATATTCTACGGAATATTCTTCATATTCAGTCTGAATATGGAATATTATGCTGCAATTTGTGAACTTTGTATGTTCTCTACCTTAGTTGTTTAAGATTGTGCCATGTCCAAAACCTTGACTACCTCAATTCGATGAGAAATCATGATTACTAATTGGTAGTGAAGACATGAACCTCATAAAGTTAGTGTTACGACGGCACAATCCTAGGTCTGAGAAGGGTTTTGTCAAGTTTCTCAACTCCATGCTAGCATTATATTGTGCACTCACATTGTTGCTTTTAAAATTCAATCCATTGACGATAAAAACATAATTATATGTATAAAACTTGATGGATTCCCCCAATCATCCAAGGAATCATCTCAACTTGGTTGTGATTCACCTGTTTGACGGTGTAATGGCTTTGACTTCAACTCATAAAGGGTTTAAGTTCAATTGACAAAAGAATATTTTAAAACTCACCTCCTGTCATCATCCATCCCTTCTACTGAGCATGGAGATTCTCATATGTTTCAAGAATTAAAGAGGTACAAGGCCCATTACTTATTACTTTAATATGAAAGAGAATTATGAATAATGCGCATAGAAGATTAGTGAGACTTCAATGAGGCAAGCTATCACGCCCATGGGTGTTGTCCATTGTAAGTATCAAAGACCCAAAACCAAACATGTTCCAGAGATAACATTCAAGTTCAATATGAGATACGCCCAATTATGGTTGATGGACTTTGACTACTAGAAGAGACACATGAACTCCAACATTGAAGATTCAAATTCTTACATGAACAATGATTCCAAGTTGGACCAGAACCAATAACTTATGCAAGGTACTGAATGATGGTAATTGTGATGGTAACAAGTCTTTGCAATGCAATAAAAGGGGACCAGCTATCTACAATATGATATCTACTGTTGCAATCGCTCCATAAATTCATGGAACCTAATGTAGGCATCATAATAAAATTATGGGATTCCAAACCCTTCACCATTTGACATGAAACATATTATATGATCTAAACAAGAAGTCACACATTTTATACAAAAGCGCATCTTGAAATATTTGAGTTTCCCACATCACATCCTTCATTATACAATACTGCAATGACTTGATAATAAAACTACAATAAATAGTCTTGTTAGTGTGGATGAAAATAATCAATGTAGGCCACATTACTTGTCTAGTCATGGTCAAAATAATGTGGGCCAAAGACCCTGGGTCTTCCCCTAAGTCTTCTTGGAGACTTCCAACCAACACCTTGAATATTAGTCTAAGGACAAAAGTAGTATGAAATAAAACAGCCACACTTTGATTTCCTAGGAAAAACCGATTAATATAACCTACGCTAATTTAAAACTAAAGATTTGAAGTGGGTTGAAAATCATTGTGGGTTCTAGAGAGTTACTAGGGCCCACACTAATAGGACTATACAGTGTAATCACAACTACCAAAGCCTCAAGCCTCGCAAATTTGCCTTACTTTATGGAATTCTGAACTCTTCAGTACTTTGAGGCCCTGCATTGATGAAGCTTGCAGCAGATTTGAGAGGCATCAATTAATTTGTGACCCTAATTCTATGGAATTCTGAACTCTTCAACATTTGAATTGAAACAAATTACATCCTCTTCCAATAAGCAGCGTGATTTTCCCCAAGTAGCCAAGAAGTCATACATCTTATAGAAAGTACATCTTCAAGAAACATTCGAGTTTCCCGCAGCACATTCTTCCGAGGTCATGGCAGAAACATCCATCACCATCCTCACACTACTGCAATTCTCTTGATAAGGAAACCACCCACGCCTACCAAAGCCTCAAGCCTTTCAAATTTGCCCTAATTTACACTCAAAAGATGTTGCTGCAAGCTTCGTGTTGCTCTGTTGCACCTGTGTGAGGTCAAACCCACCACCCTTAAGCGTCCTAGTCCGGGTGATGGTTTTGGAGATCACATGTGTAACATAAAAACTTGTAGTAACATGGAATGTACGTTCTACCTTGATGGACTTACAACTTACTTCAAGTCATGACATTTTATTAGTGTGACTCTCTTGCATAGGTACATCCTTGGCTTTCTCAAGAGTCCACCCCACCGTCTTTGCCACGCATGCCTTCAAAGATTTCCCTCTTGCAAACTTGGTCCTGGTTGACGATTCTTCACTAGTGCATGACACCTCGCTGAGGCTATGACTTGTTGATTCCATGAGGCACATAAGTCTTTAATACAAGTGTTGAAAAACACTTATATAATTTATCATCGCCTCCTCTTCCACAAGTCCCTCACAACAACTTCCCAAGTTCACACCTTAATGCAACTATGAATCTAAATATCGCAAGTTTAAATATTATGAGAGTAAATACTATAAGAGTAAGTACTATAAGTCTAAATACTATAATTCCCAACACTAGAAGTCTAAATTCTAGAAGTCTAAATACTAGAGCTATGCACTTGTTTCTAAATGCTTTTAATCTAACACTACATCTAACAATGCAAAGCTAACTTCAAGACTAATTGACCTTGGCTCTTCACCTTGAAACCTTGCACACACACGTGCCCCTCTCTTGCTTCCTACACACCCACACTTATAACACATGGGGTGCCAATTATTAATGCTAGTCTCTTGAATAGGTAGAGCATTGGCCTTCAAGTCTCTACAAGTATCTTCAAGTCCCTACAAGTCTCTATGAATTCTACTAATTCCACTAGCCTTCTACTAATTCCCACACAACTCTAACTCTAACACTCAATTCGATGAGAGGAACAACAAGAGGGAGAGAGAGAGAAAGAGAGGGGAAGGGAGAGGGTGAGCACCCCTCAAAGGGGTGCCAAAGGAGCACGAAGGAAAAAGAGAGTGAATAGGAACACAAGTGAGTGAAGAAGGTGAGAGAGAGGAATATATAGGGGGAGGGAAGGGGTGAGCACCCCTCAAGGCTCAAGATAAGCCCCTCGATCCTCTCCTACTTTGTAGGCTCTCATCCTATCCTTTAAGCCTTCAACTCTTAAACCAACAACATAGATCCTAATTCAAACGGGGGAGGGAAGGGGTGAGCATCCCTCAAAGCTCAAGATAAGCCCCTCGATCCTCTCCTACTTTGTAGGCTTTCATCCTATCCTTTAAGCCTTCAACTCTTAAACCAACAATATAGATCTTAATTCAAACGGGGGAGGGAAGAGAGAGAGAGAGAGAGGGAAGATAGGAGAGAAGGGGAGGAGAGGGCATCCAACCACAACCCTTTAAACTTTCTCCTACTTAGTAGGACCTTATCCTATCCACTAACTCCTCACCCTCTAAACCAACAAGAACATGTTTTAATTCAAACATTTAAACCCAAGGCCCTTCCCCTTGCCTCATCAAACACTACTCCTCTAATCAAAACACTCCCTAATGCCACTAATCCTCTACTTAACCACACAAAATGGCTTAAGGCCTAAACCTAAATCCACACTAAGCCTCACTATTTTTATACTTTTGATTGTTTCAATAACACTCCAATTGCAATTCTAAGTAGATCCTAAACATAAAACAAATATGAGCAACCATTTTGGGCTCATAACCTGCAACATAAAGACAAATGCATCCTTTGGAATGCATCTTCTTCACTACTGTGATGGTAATCAATCATCTTTACTGTGACAGTCCCGTAGCGTCACACTGGCCGGAAGCTTTGTCACAGAAACCATTCTTGTCCAGCAAAATTGGAGGGGCACTTAGCTCGGGGGCTGAAGGTGTACCGCATGCATTGCGCCAGGCTCTTCCGTGTGCTCATTCCTATCACTGGGTTTGTACCACTCGCATACTTGCACAATGCCTGCACAGTCCAGGATGGTTATTATAATCACATGCACCAAAACTGTCTTCCTGCAAAAACTTGATGTGATTATGACCATTTTTTCCCAAATATCTGAAGCTTTACATCCTTAGGCTTGCATCATGGTGTATTCGTCTTCTATACCACTCTAATGGGTCGTTTACACTAGGGGTGGTTGTGCTTGTGGTATTGGTAGTGGTTTACTTTCTTTGGTTCTATTTAAATGGAAAAGGTTTAATAAATGCTAACCACCCCCACGACCACTCCTTACCCCATCTCCGTGTAATAAGGATCTTTTGAAGAATTATGCAGAGAACCTTCCCAACCTTGAGAGGTTGAGGATTTGGATGTATCAAAACACTGAGGTCGTATGAATACACAGATACCCATTTCTGGGAAGTTCAATCTTACCTGCTTCTGAGCAAAATCCAACATAGCGTCACTAAAATCAACACCATCTATAACAATTGATCCCAAATCACTCCTTGTCAACACCGCTCTCACCAACAAGGCGTCCGTCAAATTGGCCTCATTCAGCACTTGAGCATCCAACACAAGCTATAATTTAAGAGACCTAGGAATCGATTTCATGTAAAATGACTTTTGAAGCATTTGATAGCTTGTGTGTGATACTGGAAACTTATCACTGTAAATTGTTAACCACAACATGTTTAAAATATAACTTAACATAAAGGAGTTTTATATATATTGTAGTTAGAGTTACATATGACTTAAGAAGTGACGTAACACAAAGAAGTAAAATTTTAACCGCAATATGTAACTCTAACCAGGAGTTATATGTAACCACGCAATTCATTTTGCAGGTTTCAATTCAAGATCTATAATCATGTGCAGTTCCTATATCGATATGAGCTCAAAAAATAGAATGCTCACCATCCGATCCATGAGGGTGTCACTAAGATCAGCTCCTGCATCAAAACCGAGATACAGAACTGGTCAGATTTCTCTTGTACTTTACACAACCGATGTGCACGCAGTTTGCGTGCTCGTTGCAAAAAAAAGTCTACATCCTAGAGGTTCACAACTATATCCGAAAACAATACTAAGATTGAGAATCACTTCTAATGTTTCGAATGAATTGTTGATTTGTTATTTCACAAAGAAGTGCAACATGCTTTACCGAAAATCTCCATACCTGCAAAATTAGTTCGGTATGCAACAGTTTTTTCTAAGTACGCTCCATTGAATGTGCTTCCATGGAAGTCAGCCTCTTTCATGTCGGCGGATGTGAAATTGCCTCGTCTGAAGTTCTCATTGGGATGTGAGGTTTTCCTGCACAGGTTCCACGCGAAATGAGCATTTCTACATTGTGATCATTGAACTGGGAGTGGACATTGGCGAAGAAGTCAGATGAGGTTTCTGGGTGTTGACTGATTGGACTATAGTCATTTCCACATCCATCGAAAAACCTTAAGAGATTAGGTCACACAAAAAAGGGGATGTATGCGACGAACTTCAAATCAGCCGAGCCAAATTGGACCGCAGATCCAATGCCGAATTCTCCTCGCGTATTGGCCTCGAATGCATTCAAATCTGCAAGAGCGTCCAAGCAGCAGATTGAAGAGGTTTCGAAAGAATCGGAGCCAAGAATCGGAGCAGCAGATTGAAGAAGTTTCGAAAGAATCGGAGCCAAGAATCAGAGCCAAGAATCGTTTCTAACCCTAACCCTAGCAAGTGACGTGGCCGCCTCAGAGGGCGGCATTTCGGGAAAGGACTATAAGCCTCCTCCTCGACAAGACTTATGTTGCATTAGCAAATCAACAATAAAGCATCAACAAAAATCGGATTGAAAATTGAGCCTCTCCTAATTTGGTTATGGTTATTGGAAGTGATTCTTTAACAACGTACATAAGACTTCCCAACTGTGTTCACTATTAAGTGTGGAGTATTTAATAAAATTTAAATACGTAGTCCAAT
This sequence comes from Polytrichum formosum, assembly GCA_964035585.1. Taxonomy (NCBI): domain Eukaryota; kingdom Viridiplantae; phylum Streptophyta; class Polytrichopsida; order Polytrichales; family Polytrichaceae; genus Polytrichum; species Polytrichum formosum. The sequence goes on from OZ037938.1 coordinate 18,755,693, forward strand.
CTCTTTGAAACATGTGTTTTTATGGTGTTGTTCTTTAATCCTCACCTAACCACACACCAATCAAACATAGGTATCTGATTGTAAAAAAATAACCAAATAACACCCACATACCTTAGCACATATCTTCACCATAGAGTGCACATCTAGGATAGTCACACATTTAGAATGTTCACTACATGTGGTATAAAACTGTGTGCATGTAAGATAGGTACAAGGTACAACATATATACATAAGCTAGGGTACTATCATTGTCACGTTTGTAGATAGGATATATTAGGCCATAGTGCATTAACGGATTAGTTGCACAATTGTGTAAGGGAATTAAAGATGTACAAGTCACTAGGGACTCCTAAGTGACTAGCTTTAATAAATTATTTCTATGAAACATCAAGATTCTACTTGGCTATGGCTAGTGTTGAATTATTTGTCTCGAATTTAGCGTACACAGCAGCCTTGTTTCAACAGAGAAATTGATCTAGAAACATTGAAAGTCGTCTAGATCTATGTCCGGGAAGAACCGGCGGTTTGTTACAGATGAACCGGTTGAGTTTAAGAAATAACCTGTTGAAGTTCAAGACTTCAGGAGAATTACCGATCATTTGAGAGGAATCTATAGAATATACCTCAAATGAATAAAGCAAAACCGGAAGATGTCAACATGTAACCGGCTGGATTTAGAATCACTAGGATCTTGACCAACTACAGTCTAACCTTGATAATATCACACCATCCGTTTCACCAAAAAGTGTGATATAAACAAAGTGTGATATATTTCATAATGTCACATTTGGAAGACTTATGCATAATGTGATATTATCAAAGAAATAGGTAGAAAAACAAATAAAAATTACAATGTTCAAAAGAAAATAACAAAGATGAGAATTCAATGTTTTTAAATATAAAATCTAATTCAAAAGCTCAAATAACAAAGATAGCACATCATAATGTGTCATTGAGATCAGGTAAAGACCTCTCACTAGAGACAAAGAAGCTCCTAATGTCACATTGTTTTGTTGACATTGATGTTAAATGTGCAACACCAATTCTAATGAGCTTGTCATGGATTTTTTCCATTCCTAACAACTCCATAGTGTTGAAAATTTGAGAACCTTGACTAGCCATAAAATTCAAAACATCTTTAATAGATTTTTTTGCATCACTTAATTTCACTACCTTAGAGTCAACATCATTGCTATCATCAATCAATGGGTCTACTTCTATGGGATCATGTGCCTCCTGGCCATCTTGCACTAATTATACAAGCTCCTTAGTAGAATACTCAGCAGAGATGCCGACGTCATCCATAGAATTTGTTGTCCATCCGGCCTTTTTTCATCCATATTACTTGTTATTATCACACTTACACTACAGGTTTTGGAAAAAAATAGTGACATTATCAAGAGTGATAGGGATAATAACGAGGGAGTTTTACACTAGAAAATTTGGTTTCGAAGTTTTGGGTGACAATATCAAGGTGTTCTATAAACAAGAGTGACATTATCGAGGTTAGACTGTATGCCCAAAAACTTCCCAGGCATTGGTCTAGATGTAGCACTTGCAATCTAGGACTATTGGACATTTTTTTTTGGGGGGGGAGGGGGTCCCACAACATGCAGTTAGTACACAACCACGTGCGTGTCTTGTAAGTATGAGGTACAAAATGTACATAGCTAGGGCAGTGTCCGGGGAGATTTTTGGGCATAATCAATCAATATCCTAGTGTTTCCAAGTTCAACCAGTTACATGTTGTGATCTTTCAATTTTTCTTTATTTTATATATATATATATATATATTCCATAGATTCCTCTAAAACAATCAGTACTTTTTCCAAAGTCTTAAGCATCAACCAATTATTTCTCAAACCCAACCAGTTCTTCTATAATTAACAATCAGTTTTCCCTGTTCATTGAGCTAGGGGTACTATTGTTGTCAAGTTTGCACATGTGATGTATAGAATATCATATATGCATTTTGGCAACCTACAATGAGGGCGGGTGGACACTGATGCAGTCACCATTTCAAAGTCCCAAAACAGTTGGTCATAGATGGCAACATGTTGAGCGGACAATTCGGGGATGGCCTAGGACATTGAATATGCACATGGGCAATGGGCTAGGACGGCATGAGTCCAAAGTAGTAGTGCAAACATGAGTAAATAGTTGTCTACATAAGGGTCTAAGTTAAAGTATTAATTAGGGATTCCTAAGTGATCATCTCATTAAAGACTCTGACCATCTTTTATTCACACCTTCATATGATTGCAACTTGTTTGAGTTTCAATCCCCTATCCCTCCTTCCAAGCCTTGCTTTGATATGTAACTATTCTAGAACTACAAGCATATGCATCCTAGGCAATTGACCGATGTCATTGGAAAATCTACAATCTACTACAATGATAGATTTGTATTGTTCTTTCCCAAACACACGACGATTCCCTAGGAGGCATATGCTGGTAGTGTAGCATCCATACTATGGCATTTAGTAGTCTTTGAAGACTACTCATTAAAGCTTGGGGTGCCACTTTGGAGCTTGAAGTTTTATGGTGTGTTCATATAGAAATTTGAGTGTTTGTTTATTATTCTTTTCATTTCTATCATGTATACATACTTAGAGCATTTATTGTCCAACTCAATAAAATTATACCCAATAATTCACCTCTAAATAGGGTTGTATAAAAGGATATTAATTTTATAGGAACACACACATGTGTTAACCCTCCAAATGTGTACATCCATAACAATTCTTTAAGATGCAATCTTCATTGGCTTTGGCGTGTGGAGAAGAGACTTAGTGATGGTATCTGAAATGAGCCAAAAATTTGGTGTCTTGGGTGAGCAATTTGAACGGAATGCGATCGTGACTTGTCATGTAAATAATATAAATGGGAATGTGTTGTGGAGATGTGAAACATGCACATTTTTGCTAACTTTTAACTCTGCAACACTTGTCTAACTCACAATCTAACAACACTTGTCATATTTTCTGACCTGATTTAGAAACACAAAAGGGAGTTTGCAATTGCTCACTTAAAGTAGGTGTGTAACATGCATAACGTGTTGAACTCCCAGATGCCATTCAAGTTCAACATTCAATTGTTTTGCTTGCTTTAATACCGCAAGTTCTATGATAGCTGAATGTGATTGCAATTGTCAAATCCCATGCACCTAGTATGAATGGGAATGTAGTGTGAAAATTGAAGATACTAAGTTGGCACTTTGGCATGTGAAAATCAGGAGCTTCACGTGACTTGCATAGTTTAGCTACAATAGTCTTCACATCGGCATTGAGAAGGGAGACTGCCATTGTCTGAATTGATGACTTGGATCAGTGTTTGTGATGTCGCATTTGAATGCTTTGTTTTAAGCCGCTATGACAATTTCAAGAAGCTTGGGTCCTATGCCTACTTGTATGCAGATGGAACTGATAGGGGGGACTATTAACAATGAGCATTACATTGAGTGGAATGTATAAAGTAGAGCATTCTTGCAACTAGCCACTTGTTTAAGATTCAAATTCCGTAGTGATTGAAATTTGAAACATGTACCTATCACAATGTTTGCTTTTTTTATTACCCCAGAAATGATAGGTAGGTATAGGTGGGGAATGGTTTATTCTTCCAAAAAGAAAAAGAAAAAAGGAAAAGTGAACAATGATAGTGCAACAAGACATTTATCTGCATACAAACAAGTTTAATGTTGTGTTTTCCAAATAATAAGGATGAAGATTAAGTGTGACCATGTGTCATATTCAACCTGCACCGAGGCATTATTAGTGTGCATTGATTAGTCCAAAGCCCTTTCAATTCCACAAACCAATAAAGAGTAGGGCTATCATAATCCTTGATACACTCCACAAATGTCATATTTGTCCTATTCAGAAGCCCCATCATCATACTCTACATTGTTGCATGCCACCTTGGTAGTCTGTATGTAAGGTAGATGGGTCTTAAATGGTTACTTTTTCCGACTAGCCCAATTCTCCAAAGTTATGAAACCCGCGATTAGTACAAGATGGTTGGCAAATCCAAATCAAGGCCTCGGCCCCTTTCACCCAGGGCTAGAGGCACCTCTTTGAGCTGGGGCCCCCACCTCTATTGCCTGAGGTGAAACAGCAGGCAATTCTATTATACGATGTAGATATTTAGGGGGGGACAGTTTGACCCTGAAATTAGCATCAGAGGTCTAGGGATTTTAGTCTAGGGAGAATTGTGTCCATTTCACAATGTGCATACAGACTGCATCAAACCTATTGAAAGATTATGGTGCAGATAAATATATAGTGAGCACATCACTGCTATTCCAATCTGTCTGCTATTTCAATTTGTCAACATAGAGGGATATATTTGGTTCAAAAAGAAAGAGAAGCAATTTTAAACAAATTTAACAGCTTGTTAAGACAGAAAGGGTACTGGAAAGAAGGATAGCTCTTAATTTTTAAGGGACCTCATAAAAATTTTCAAAGGAGGAGCCCTAGATGTTAATTCAATTGTGCTACCAAATTTAATTGGATGGCATAAATGTGAACCATCAACATAAACTGTACCTTGCCTGGACCGCCAATAAATCTGTAGCATTTTTCTTTCCTTGATGAAGCCCTTCATGAGGCTCTCCTGCTTGGCATGTGGACAATTTGGCTCCCTCACCATGTACTGCAAATCAGTGGAGAATGCAGGCATCACAAGCCCACCCGCCGACTTCATTGCCGCCGTCGACCCCGTTGCCGTGCAAATTCGCAACCCGCTCGAGCGTGAGTGGATAAACGGAGTGACGGGCGCATGTGTATATTCATACCGTAAACTGCAAAAACAACCATGAGATTAAGTTGCACTCCATAGCTTGTCCTATAGTAGAGTTATCCTCTAGGTCAACATTACTTTTGGTCGGGAGTTGGTTGATTTGCACAAGGTATGTGGGCGTTATTTGGTTACTTTTCTTGATCAGACACCTATATTTGATTGGTTTGTGGTTAGGTAAGGATCAAAGAAACACCATAAAGGCCCATGTTTCAAAGAGATTGGAGACCATCTTCAAATCTTATTCACTACTCATAATGAACACTACTGGGAGGACCTATGTATTCAGTTAAAGAATCAACAAACGTGCACTTCCGTGATCATGACTAGATCAGGGGAGATCTGATTCTCAGTCTGGTTTTTGTTCATGTTTCATAATAGATTTGCAGATGCAACACCAATGTAAAGACGTAAATCTGATCAATAGAAAATGAAGAACAAGAAAAATGAACCGAATAACACTTGCATACTTGCAACACTTCCATGTTTGGTAAGTTTTTGGTGCATGGTCGGAAGTAGTGTGGAGGTTTGAACAAAAAACGTTCTAATTTGGTTCATCGAGGGTCAAACTCGGTTTGGCATGCCAAGAGGTGCTAAAATGAGTTTGACCCTCAATGAACCAAAATAGCTTGCTCTTCATTCATATTCAAACACTATCTCCAAGCATGCATTACAAGTATAAAACAATTATTGATCTTGTATGTAAAACAACCCATGGAAATAATAAGGGACCAAACTCCCAATGAAAAGTCTCCTTGAGTGAAAGGATAACACTAAGGTTCCAAATATTTGGCTTCCAACTTTACCAATACTGAACTGAGATCCTCAAACTAAAAGCCAATTTACACAATGACCAAGGGCCATTTCCATCAAAATGTGAGGGCCCTTGTAACTCATCCAAGGGCCATATGATAGAAAACTGAAATTGACACATATGTAACCAGGCTCTCAACCAATTGCTATTTCATAACCAGCCTATTGGGCCCTTCTACACAATACGTTACATCAAATGATGGGTTGTGAGATTTTAAAGTGTCATGGTCTCCCAGTCTTATGTTAGACCCACTGCTTTGAGGTGGGCTTGATGCAAAATCTGGTGGATAATGGAACATTATCCATTGCATGCCATGGAGGACTCCATGTAGGATTTTCTTTGATCCCTTACGCTCTCACCTCTAGTGTATAGTGAAGTGGGACTGTCTCGGAATCTTCCGCCAATAAGAGATTTTAGATTTCAATGGTCACAGGCTCTCTCACAAGCTCTAGTGTTAAGTGCTACTGGTCCAATCTAGTTTTTAAAAAATCCTAATTGGTAAAAAACGTATAAACATTCCATCCAAATAGGCAAATGCAAGATCCCTGAGTCCTAGAGACATTGGGCTGGAGAATGTTTGCACCTGAAAGTGCAGCGAGAAACAGCAGCTGGGTTGGGATGTGCCACAAGAACATCATTCAAAGCGGGTGCATCAATCTTGACACCATCTATAGATGTTGCAATTCGGGTCAGTTCCATTGGCTTGTGAGCTCCACTCAATATTCCATCAAGTATCTGCAACAATATGAGGTAAGGTAAATGGGTCTTAAATGGTTACAGTTTCCAACTAGCCCACTTCTCCTAGGATATGAATCATGCAATTAGTACGAGATTGTTAGCAGATTCAAATCAAGGCCGTAGCCACTTTCCTCATAATTTTCAGAGCTAGTATGAATATCTTATTCAAAATCAAGTGAAGATTCTCATGCAGATTGTCTACCTTACTGATTAATACAGATACCAAACTAACTACAAGAGCAAATCAGCCAAAGATAACATCAAGGCTTAGCTTAAACTTAACAATCAACATCCAGTTTCCTCTAATACCATAGAATTGGTGGCCTCTGCCAATACCACACCATTGGTGGCCTCTACCATTGTTTACCGACACTAGCATAAATCATAGAGTCTCTTCGCCCGCATGCTACTGCCTCAATTAAGAGGTGGACTCTTACTAATGGCCACTTCTTGTAGGATATGAAACACTCAATAACTGCAAGATGATTAGCAAATCCAAATCATGCCCATAGCCATTTTCCTGATGATTTTGGTGGTCATATGGATATCTTATTCATTATCAAAGTGAAAATTCTTGTGCTCATTAAATGGTCATATAGGTCTCCCCGATTACATGGACTATTTCAAGCTTAGAATGGTTAACATATATTGAGCACGTAGTCCAATCTCTTCTAAAACATATGTATTTTTGGTGTCCAATCTTAGATCCACACCTAACCACAGACCACTCAATAAAGGTGTCCAGATTACTGCTATGTTGGATAAATACCGGTCTACCTTAGCTGCTAGGGTGTAAAGACAAATCCACCTGTTCAAAATTGTCAGCAGTTGCTGCGCAAAGATGGCCTGAACTCCGAGTTGCATCAAATTCATCAAGCTTCTCCTCCACCTGTCTTGCAAGTTGAGGAAGCCAATGTGAGCTCTTTGAAACAGGGCTACAAAACAACTGCTGAGCCTCTATTTCACCCATAAGCACCCAACAGGACTAAAATGGTCCTTCAACACCTTTCTGAAACTTTTAAGTGTTACTTTGCCCTTGCCTTGGAGGTACGTACACAATAACTCCAAAATTCATATGGTGGTCATTTACCATCTGGTTGCATTACGGCATCAATCACATAAGTTTTGTAAGGTTATTCACAATCCTTGACTCATCAATGTACTCATGGTGGGTCTCTAGAGTTCATTGTTGGTGAACTTGGTATTTCAAACACTTCGAGGTGGTTTATTTCAATTGTTCTTCACCTAGAATACAACTTTGAAGACCGTAAGCTTCCTTCTTGGGGGCTGATCTACAAAAACCAGAAGGGGTCTGAAGAATTCATGTCTCACAATGTTTCTTGACACTTTGGCTTATGAGTGAGCATTTGACATAGAAAAGTACAGCTTAAGAAGCTTTTGAAATCGCAGAGAAGCTTTCTGCTATATGACACACGTTATACTTATTCAGGGTAGCATTGCATGTAATTGCAGTTATGAAGTTGAGCCCCAACTATTACCCATTGTGAGACACTGGATATTGCTCATAAAAATAGGAATGATAAGAACTCCTGAAACTTTGTTTTACATTCTCCCTGACAAGTGTGGGTATCCACATTTGCTAAATTATCACTTGAACAGATGTATCCATCATGATGATTTGTGCAATGAACATAAATTAATTATAATGCTGAAGCTTCAAATACAAACCTCAGTGGTCTGAGTGGGATCAGAGTTGACACCCAACACCGGGCATGAGTTGTCCAGATAATGGCTAGCTTGTAGAAGAGTTCCATCACCTCCAACAGTAATCACCAAGTCCACGTCACGAATAGGAGCATGTAACTCATCCCGAACATGGATCTCAAACTTGATTTGTTGGTGTTGACGACTGAGAACATCTTTGCACACTTCAAGAGTGCGTTCATGCACGCAGTGCCTGTCTTGTAAGTTGCCCACCACCTACATATAATCTGCTTGTAACATCAAACCCTTGCGGAGAAAGAAACATTCTTGAACCTTAACACTGCGACACCCCTAAACCCTAAACCCTAAACCCTTTGTAGGTGATGACTCGAAATTCGAGTTACAAATCATACTCTCCTTCATCAATGTGACAATCCTCACAATGATAAAACTAACTGTACCAGTTCTGAACCTCGAGTGCATTAAGGGTGTCCTCTCCTCAAGATTCCAATGCTTCAAAATTTGTTGACGAGAGAAGACCGTATGGCTTACAATTAGGAAAAAATTCTAATGCAGCTGACGGATCGAAATTTGGGAGACCATTCATGCTCTGCTTCATCAATGTGACAAGCATGAAAATAATGAACTAATCGAACCAATTCCAAACCTACATTGCCTTAAGGATATCCTCAGAACTTGTTGACAAGAGGAGAGTTTATGGCTTACAACTAGTAAGCCATTAGCTGAAGAATCGAAATTCAGGATACCATTTATTGCGAATCGCCCTTAAACCCTAAACTCTAGACCCTGTACATGATGAATCGAAATTCAAGATACCATTCATGCTCTACTTCATCAATGTGAACCAGTTCCAAACCAAGATTGCAATAAAGATATCCTCTCCTCAAGACTTAAATACTTCAGGAGCTGTTCACGAGAGAAAGGTTTATGCCTTACAATTAGAAAACCAATCTACAGCAGCTGATGAAAATGAAATTCGGCTGACCAATCATCTCATAATCATGCTCTACTCCAATGTGACAATCCTGACAATAATGGATTAACTGAACCAGTTCCAAACCTAGATTGCCTTAAGTATATCCTCTCCTCAAGACTGAAATGCTTCAAAAGGTGATGACAAGAGAAGAGTTTATGGCTTACAAATTAGGATCACATTCTACTGCAGCAGCTGCTGGATCAAAATTCAAGATACCATTCATGCTCTACTTCATCAATGTGACAAATCCTTTGACGCACCTGAGGTTGCGAGAGCAGTCGGGTGATATTCGGGTCTTGATGCCGCGCCACGTACAACTCATATGCACTTCGTTTCAAAAGCACCATCACTCGCCGCATTCTTGTGGCCATCTGCCCTCGCCAATTTCGTCACTGCTTACTCCTCAAATTCCCCCCTCGATAGAGCTAGGGTTTAAGGGGCTCACTGACCTGATTCTTTAGGAACAAACGCCATTTATTGTTTGATAACTGCAAATTGTTCAATATTAAAAATTGTTACGAATAGGTGAGTAACCATTTAGAGTTCATGAATGTAGTGGGGAGGTTACATAAAGACCAAAGGGTTTTAATGACCCTAGTTTGTGAAAAATTTCTGCCACTCAAAGCATCAAAAGAATAAAGTTAAAAATTCCATCAAAACGGAATGACATGTATCCCATTCTCTTCTCTTCTCTCCTTCTCCTTCACCTTCACCTTCACCTTCACCTTCCTTGATGTCTGCAGTTCCAAATGTCTTCAGTTGGTCTTGGGTATTGGTTTTTCGGAGGACAGATATTGGTGTAATTGGCGAGGCATAGACCATGCCTATTGAGGGACGTCATTACAATGATACCCAGCCTCAAAGAACCAATACAACACATAAATAATCAGTGGCAGGGTTGTATCAAGCTTGTGACTACTTGCCACATCCTTCCCACCTACTTGGCACGCCATCCATGATTATCATCATATAATCGGCCTCCTCGAAGCCATTGAGAAACTATCACATAGGCGAGATACATCCCCAAACCGATTATGACATTCAAAGGGTACTCACACCCAAGCATGTCAATCACACCCTTCGATATAGACATCCATTTCCAACTTTGGAGAGAGAAAAGTAGAAAATTTCTTGGTTGAGTTAGGTTGAGCATATAATCAATTTGGGGTTGTATCTCACCTACATGGCGCTCTGTCAGTGGCTCCAAAGAGGCCAATTATATGATGATAATTACTCTGTGAATATGTATTTAGTATCACTAATCCTATTTGTCTTGTTCAGTATTAATTGTAAACCGCCCAAGTAATGTCACTGTCACGGTATGCAACATTGGCATCTACACCGCATCCGAGGGGATTTCATCCATTCAGAATTGGATGGATGAAATCCTGGAAGTTGGAGAGATGCTCCTAAATGAGGAGCCTCCTCCTTGGCTTGGCATTCTTGCCAAGTTAAGCCTTGTAAGTGAGTGTGTAGAGAAAACTTGTGTGAGGTAAATATTGCATATTTTTGCAATAAAATCTTGAGTTCTTCTCCCCTTACTTATACTCTTGGAGTCTCCTGTGGTGGAGTGAGAAATAACTTGATTCATTGTGTGCAGTTGAAGAGAGAATTAAAGCTCTTACTAGAGTTTGACTCTCTTCCTTCTCACTTGGCAAGAGCTTCATTTTTCCTACTTTCTTCTTCATTCTTGAGGTATAACACGCAAGGGAGAGCGTGAGGGCAAAGAGCGACGAAGTTGTGGAGTATCGGAGCGTAGAACACCGCAGATTGTCGAAGCAACAAGAAGAAGAATACGTTGTAAATAGCACATCAAGGTGAATTATTGTCGCAACCTTTGCTAGCTCCCCTTAACTATCTCGATCCATTTTTCATTTTTAACAAGGATTACGAGCGCTAACCCTTCGCATACCGCGATGCGAATGGTCAGCTCCCCATACCTCGGACCTTCTTAGTTCATAGAGGGGGACCAACCCTCATACTCTTTCATTCGGGATTCACCTCTTAAACGGTAACCAATTCCTAGATGTGGACTTCCACCCATACAAGTCCAATTTTATGTTGATCATCACGTTGCCGAAGCAACATTACAACAACCCGAGCCACACTAGGCACCACACTAAGCAACTATGCCTTCACATTGGACCAAAGACCATGGAAGCCATGCCGTTCGGCCTCAGGTGGGTGAGGCCACACCACCTCACCAATATAAGCCTTTATGACTCTAGGCAGGGCCCCTACCCCACCGTCAAGTAACTTTTTGTCTCTCTCCCAACACTTGGGGCCAAATAGACATTTTCCCTTAGCCGTTGAGGTTGGAAACCCCCAACAGCTTCAAAACCCCATAATTTCTTTATACAGTCTTTGATCGTAACAATCGACCATTCCATTGGCATCTACATTTAACGTAGATGCCGATGGACTACTCACTTGCCCCATTCAAGCAAGTATTGAGGAAGTTATGCCTCTTCAAAGCTTCGTAGTCTCGGGAGCCACTCCCAGGCCACTGCTCTTCCAAGGCGTTGTCCCGGGACAGCGCCCCACTCAAATTGCCATATCTCCTAGCTCACACCTCCAATTGAGGTATCTTTGAGCATTTTAGAATTGGCACGCCATAAACTACGCATAGCTTATGACCTCAACCTCATGCCTCCTATTCTCCGTGGGTGGGAGGCGTTCTCAACATCCGAGGCCCTCACCCACACTAGAATCACTTGGGCCCTCCCACCAATGGCGCCACAAGTCCCAGGTGTCACTCTGGGGTTCCCCTTGTACCCATGGTGTTTCAGGCACTCCGCATGGACAGGTACGTGACACTCACCCCCACCAAATGGAGTGATGCCCTCATCCAAGGACCTAATCTACACTAGACCCACCGACTTTGGGACTCACTTGGGTTGCCCCTCCTTGGGGCCCTCCCACCTTAGGCTCCACAAGCCTAACTTGACACATCTAGGCTGGACCTCAACGCTTCCACTAAGTTGACTCGGTTGCAACTCCGAGATGGTTTTCCATTGTTAAGCCACGTTCGATCGCACGGGGTCATGCCAAGTCCCGCCCGACTCAGTTCCCATTTTGCCCTTTCGAGACATGGGTTCATGACTCCCATGCGCCAACTCTCGTTAGCTCGCGGGTAGCATTTTTATGAGCACACGCCATCATCTTGCCCCTGCCCGGACAAGCCCATGGCTAAGAGGTTTCGTGGTTTTATCCAAGGCCCCTCCAAGCCATGGCCCCCAATTACTCAACTTATCCAACCTAGTTTGGCATATCTATTCCTCCTCTTCCACTAACCAAACACAAGTACAAGACTAGGACCTCATCTCATATTTTTCTCTTTGCACCACTAAAGTTGAATTTTATTGCTTCAAGCCAAAGAACAAATACATGTTGTGGATGGCATTGCCTCCAAGCGAAGTGTGCTACTAGCATTTCTCCCCCACTAAAGGAGATTGATGTCCTCATCAATGCCTACGCTTCTTTTTGTTGCAACCTTTAGTCCTAGTTTCTTCAAAATGCTCCACCAATTCCTTGGCGTTCACCATGTCTCTTGCCTCTATCCAAATGGCTACTTTCTTATGGTATCCTCGCCATTTTACCTTGCACTCCCTTGGTTTTTTCACTTGGACTACCTACACTTGCGAATGCCCTCTATCCCATATTCCAAATGACCTACTACAAGGTCGGGAGGTGGCTTAATCATTTGCTTGCGATCAGGCCACAAGTTGTCTTCCTTAAATGGTTTTAATCATGAGACATGGAATGTCGGGTGCATTTTGATCTCGGGCGGTAACTCCAACTTATACATATCCTAGAACACTCGTACCTCGATGGGAAACGTAGCTCCAACTTTGGACATGAACTTTGGAGTGAGGCCTTCAGGCAAGGTTAAGTTGTTCACATTCAACAACACCTTTTGGCCCACCTTAGATTCCACTTAGACAAGGTCCTAGCAACCTTAGATAAGGTCTTAGCCACCTTAGATAAGTTCCTAGCAACCTTAGACAAGGTCCTAGTAACCTTAGATAAGGTCCTAGCAACCTTAACAACGGTGGTAGTTGGCTAGGCCAAGCAATGACCTAAGCCTTCTTTGGGTGAAGCGCCATTTCCACTCTTGGATTGCTTTGACCTTCTTCATGTCCGTCCACCAACTTCATTTGTCACCACATAGCTCAAGAACTTAGTCTCTCGTTGAGCAAAGTTGTTTTCTACTCCTTGGCGGTAATTTTTTGAACAACCCATCGGTGAGTACATCCTTGTACCTCACCAACAACTCACAAATGTGGTTTGGGGGAGGCCCATCTTTCCTAGCCTCCCCATGAGTTTCTTGGACTTGCTCCAATGGAACTATGACATTATTTGTTGAATTCTCATTTGATCCATTGAGACCAAATTCAACTTGGCTCCTCCTACCATAGGAGTCTATGTGAATTTCAAATTCACCTCTTTGCCATCATGGCACACCACAAGTACACCGGCTTGCGCCTCACATCCACCATGTGAGTGTCAAAGAAGGTGTCTTCCAAAATGAGGGCACCTCATCCATTTCACATAGTGTGAAATGTCCACAAATTCCAATGTCTTACATTTCAAGGTCACATCCAACGCCACTTCCTTAGTATCATGCGGCTTGCCTTTGCAAACCGCACATTGATGGGCTTGCCCGCCCTACGCATCGGCAAGCTCCAACTCCCTTGTGAGCTTTGGACTCATGAAGGAGTGCGTTGCCACTTTGTCAACCCATGAGACATTTCTATCATTCATTTGAGCCTCAAGGTACAAAAAACTTGGCATTGGCTTAAGGTTACTAGCCTTGGCCACAAAGCCAACGTCTAACATTTGGTCCACGGTAACAACAAGATTGGCCTTGGTACCACAAGGATTGTCCTTCAATGCAAAAGAAGGCCCAAACCGCGGAAAGGCCGAAGCGCAAGACAGTTGTTCCCGCGCAAGATCCGGCGAAGGAGGCTGCCAAGCCTCAACCAAAGCAGTTGAGGTGTTTTCACTGCGGACGGAACAATCACGCGGTGGAAAATTGCTTTGCTCTTCGTCCAAAGAAACGCCCTTCTTCCGATCGGAAAAAAGCGTTGGAGGCAAAGATTGGTGCCTTGGAGGAGAGGTTCAAGAATTTGGCGTCATCTGGCCAAATCTTGGAACCACCAGCTCCATCCGGAGCTCAGGCTAGCTCTTCCACTCCGGATTACTATATGTTCGGAGCTTCAGAGGAGGTGATGAGTTCGGCAGCCGTGACACGTGCTCAAACCGTGTCACGAACCATACCTTCGGCCACAGGGGAGTCTGTGGCAAGCTTACGAGCTCGGGACAGTGGTCCCGCGGATCAGATTGGTCAGGCACGGCTACCATTGTCTTTTGGATTGGCCGATGCTATCCAATCTGTTGGTGGTCGCCATTCGAGCGTTGAGGTTCCGAATCCGGCAATCGATCTGATGCACACAATGGCATCAAAGGTGTTGCACACACCTTTGTTTACAGCGATGGAGTGGTCATTGCCAAAGTTCGAGCCTGCTAAGATTTTCCACTTAGCAGGTAGAATTTTGGAAGGAAAGGCATCCTCACCTTCTTTGACCGTGGCTCAGGCCACCACAAATATCCCTACCTATGAAGATCTCGAGGAAGTGGCCAAACGACGAGCGAGGTTTGCCACGGAGACCATTGCATTTTTTGACGCACACACCTTAGATGACAGGGGGCCAGTCACCTCTTATGACTCACCAGAATCCGCGGGAGCAGCTTATCTATCCGATGCCGTTGCTCAACCTGCTCGTGAGCGCCGCGGCATTCGACCCAGTGTCGTGCGTATGGTGAATGACACCGGCATTTTGGTGGTCAGTCGGACTGGTGGCAATGCCACTCGGTTTGCTCCCCGTTGTGTGATGATGGATTTAGGGACACAACCAATTATGATCGGCAAGAGGCTTGCCCATGAATTGGGGTCGGCGGCCAAGGACTTGGCTCCCTGTCCATTCACCATTGTCATATCCATTGGCCACGTAGAACGGGCTACGGGTTATGTGAGCCCAATATGGTGCTCACATGTGGTGTTAACCTTAAAGTTCTTTAAAACTTGATTTTGGTATTTCTTGAATTATTCAAAATTATAAAAAGAATGAAGCTTTTGTGTTTAAATTTAAGATTTAGTTTGAAGTGATGAACGTGTGTTGTGTTAGGATTGGAGTTAGAGGAATTGATGGGTTGATTAGTGTGAGCCACTCAAACCGCTCACGGTTTGAATTTAGGCTCACGGCCTATAAAAACAAGGAAGTTAATGGATAGGAATTATGTTTGGTCAATTGTAAGTATGAAGGAAAACAATGTATGACAGTGGAAGACAGTGGAGGACTATGAATGACTGCGAATGATAAAGAAGGGTAGCGAATGACAACCGTATGATAGTGAATGACAGCGAAGGACAGTCAATGGGGCATAGTTTTTAGGGTCCCTAGTATTGCTTCGATTGTTCATGGGCCAAGGGTGCACGTTCTTGGTTTTGCTTCATGGTTATCTGCTAAGGGAGTATGGTTCAGGGGCACCTCAACTCTGCTCAGTGCCGAGCATAGTTTTTTAGGTTCCCAAGTTTTGCTTCAATTAATCATGGGCCAAGCATGCAGGTTCTAGGTTTTGCTTCATGGTTATGTGCTAAGGGAGTATGGTTCAGGGGCACCTCAACTCTGCTCGGTGCCGAGCATAGTTTTTAGGGTCCCAAATTTTGCTTCAATTGTTCATGGGCCAAGCATGCAGGTTCTTTGTTTTGCTTCATGGTTATGTGCTAAGGGAGTATGGTTCAGGGGCACCTCAACTCTCGTCGGTGCCGAGCATAGTTTTTAGGGTCCCAAGTTTTGCTTCAATTGTTCATGGGCCAAGGGTGCAGATTCTTGGTTTTGCTTCATGGTTATGTGCTAAGGGAATATGGTTCAGGGGCACCTCAACTCTCGTCCGTGCCGAGCATAGTTTTTAGGGTCCCAAGTTTTGCTTCAATTGTTCATGGGTGAAGGGTGCAGATTCTTGGTTTTGCTTCATGGTTATGTGCTAAGGGAGTATGGTTCAAGGGCACCTCAACTATGCTCGGTAACGAGCATAGTTTTTAGGGTCCCAAGTTTTGCTTCAATTGTTCATGGCCCAAGGGTGCAGGTTCTTGGTTTTGCTTCATGGTTATGTGCTAAGGTAGTATGGTTCAGGGGCACCTCAATTCTCGTCGGTGCCGAGCATAGTTTTTAGGGTCCCAAGTTTTGCTTCAATTGTTCATGGGCCAAGGGTGCAGATTCTTGGTTTTGCTTCATGGTTATGTGCTGAGAGAGTATGGTTCAGGGCACGTCAACTCTCCTCGGTGCCGAGCATAGTTTTTACGGTCCCTAGTATTGCTTCGATTGTTCATGGGCCAAGGGTGCAGGTTCTTGGTTTTGCTTCATGGTTATGTGCTAAAGGAGTACGGTTCAGGGGCACCTCAACTCTACTCTGTGCCGAACATAGTTTTTAGGGTCCCAAATTTTGCTTCAATTGATCATGGGCCAAGCATGCAGGTTCTTGGTTTTGCTTCATGGTTATGTGCTAAGGGAGTATGGTTCAGGGGCTCCCCAACACTCGTCGGTGCCGAGCATACTTTATATAGTCCCAAGTTTTGCTTCAATTGTTCATGGGCCAAGCATGCAGGTTCTTGGTTTTGCTTCATGGTTATGTGCTAAGGGAGTATGGTTCAGGGGCACCTCAACTCTCGTCGGTGCCGAGCATAGTTTTTAGGGTCCCTAGTTTTGCTTCAATTGTTCATGGGCCAAGGGTGCAGATTCTTGGTTTTGCTTCATGGTTATGTGCTAAGGGAGTATGGTTCATTGGCACCTCAACTATGCTCGGTAACGAGCATAGTTTTTAGGGTCCCAAGTTTTGCTTCAATTGTTCATGGGCCAAGGGTGCAGGTTCTTGGTTTTGCTTCATGGTTATGTGCTAAGGGAGTATGGTTCAGGGGCACCTCAACTCTGCTCGGTGCCGAGCATAGTTTTTAGGGTCCCAAGTTTTGCTTCAATTGATCATGGGCCAAGCATGCAGGTTCTTGGTTTTGCTTCATGGTTATGTGCTAAGGGAGTATGGTTCAGGGGCACCTCAACTCTCGTCGGTGCCAAGCATAGTTTTTAGGGTCCCAAGTTTTGCTTCAATTGTTCATGGGTCAAGGGTGCAGATTCTTGGTTTTGCTTCATGGTCATGTGCTAAGGGAGTATGGTTCATTGGCACCTCAACTATGCTCGGTAACGAGCATAGTTTTTAGGGTCCCAAGTTTTGCTTCAATTGTTCATGGGCCAAGGGTGCAGGTTCTTGGTTTTGCTTCATGGTTATCTGCTAAGGGAGTATGGTTCAGGGGCACCTCAACTCTCCTCAGTGCCGAACATAGTTTTTAGGGTCCCAAGTTTTGCTTCAATTGTTCATGGGTCAAGGGTGCAGATTCTTGGTTTTGCTTCATGGTTATGTGCTAAGGGAGTATGGTTCATTGGCACCTCAACTATGCTCGGTAACGAGCATAGTTTTTAGGGTCCCAAGTTTTGCTTCAATTGTTCATGGACCAAGGGTGCAGGTTCTTGGTTTTGCTTCATGGTTATGTGCTAAGGGAGTATGGTTCAGGGGCACCTCAACTCTGCTCGGTGCCGAGCATAGTTTTTAGGGTCCCAAGTTTTGCTTCAATTGATCATGGGCCAAGCATGCAGGTTCTTGGTTTTGCTTCATGGTTATGTGCTAAGGGAGTATGGTTCAGGGGCACCTCAACTCTCGTCGGTGCCAAGCATAGTTTTTAGGGTCCCAAGTTTTGCTTCAATTGTTCATGGGTCAAGGGTGCAGATTCTTGGTTTTGCTTCATGGTTATGTGCTAAGGGAGTATGGTTCATTGGCACCTCAACTATGCTCGGTAACGAGCATAGTTTTTAGGGTCCCAAGTTTTGCTTCAATTGTTCATGGGCCAAGGGTGCAGGTTCTTGGTTTTGCTTCATGGTTATGTGCTAAGGGAGTATGGTTCAGGGGCACCTCAACTCTCCTCAGTGCCGAACATAGTTTTTAGGGTCCCAAGTTTTGCTTCAATTGTTCATGGGTCAAGGGTGCAGATTCTTGGTTTTGCTTCATGGTTATGTGCTAAGGGAGTATGGTTCATTGGCACCTCAACTATGCTCGGTAACGAGCATAGTTTTTAGGGTCACAAGTTTTGCTTCAATTGTTCATGGACCAAGGGTGCAGGTTCTTGGTTTTGCTTCATGGTTATGTGCTAAGGGAGTATGGTTCAGGGGCACCTCAACTCTGCTCGGTGCCGAGCATAGTTTTTAGGGTCCCAAGTTTTGCTTCAATTGATCATGGGCCAAGCATGCAGGTTCTTGGTTTTGCTTCATGGTTATGTGCTAAGGGAGTATGGTTCAGGGGCACCTCAACTCTCGTCGGTGCCAAGCATAGTTTTTAGGGTCCCAAGTTTTGCTTCAATTGTTCATGGGTCAAGGGTGCAGATTCTTGGTTTTGCTTCATGGTTATGTGCTAAGGGAGTATGGTTCATTGGCACCTCAACTATGCTCGGTAACGAGCATAGTTTTTAGGGTCCCAAGTTTTGCTTCAATTGTTCATGGGCCAAGGGTGCAGGTTCTTGGTTTTGCTTCATGGTTATGTGCTAAGGGAGTATGGTTCAGGGGCACCTCAACTCTCCTCAGTGCCGAACATAGTTTTTAGGGTCCCAAGTTTTGCTTCAATTGTTCATGGGTCAAGGGTGCAGATTCTTGGTTTTGCTTCATGGTTATGTGCTAAGGGAGTATGGTTCATTGGCACCTCAACTATGCTCGGTAACGAGCATAGTTTTTAGGGTCACAAGTTTTGCTTCAATTGTTCATGGACCAAGGGTGCAGGTTCTTGGTTTTGCTTCATGGTTATGTGCTAAGGGAGTATGGTTCAGGGGCACCTCAACTCTGCTCGGTGCCGAGCATAGTTTTTAGGGTCCCAAGTTTTGCTTCAATTGATCATGCGCGAAGCATGCAGGTTCTTGGTTTTGCTTCATGGTTATGTGCTAAAGGAGTATGGTTCAGGGGCACCTCAACTATGCTCGGTGCCGAGCATAGTTTTTAGGGTCCCAAGTTTTGCTTCAATTGTTCATGGGCCAAGGGTGCAGGTTCTTGGTTTTGCTTCATGGTTATGTGCTAAGGTAGTATGGTTCAGGGGCACCTCAACTCTCGTCGGTGCCGAGCATAGTTTTTAGGGTCCCAAGTTTTGCTTCAATTGTTCATGGGCCAAGGGTGCAGGTTCTTGGTTTTGCTTCATGGTATGTGCTAAGGTAGTATGGTTCAGGGGCACCTCAACTATGCTCGGTGACGAGCATAGTTTTTAGGGTCCCAAGTTTTGCTTCAATTGTTCATGGGCAAAGGGTGCAGATTCTTGGTTTTGCTTCATGGTTATGTGCTAAGGGAGTATGGTTCAGGGGCTCCTCAACTCTGCTCGGTGCCGAGCATAGTTTTTAGGGTCCCAAGTTTTGCTTCAATTGTTCATGGGCCAAGGGTGCAGATTCTTGGTTTTGCTTCATGACTATGTGCTGAGAGAGTATGGTTCAGGGCACGTCAACTCTCCTCGGTGCCGAGCATAGTTTTTACGGTCCCTAGTATTGCTTCGATTGTTTATGGGCCAAGGGTGTAGGTTCTTGGTTTTGCTTCATGGGTATGTTCTAAGGGAGTATGGTCCAGGGGCACACCAACTCTGCTCCGTGCCGAGCATAGTTTTTAGGGTCCCAAGTTTTGCTTCAATTGATCATGGGCCAAGGGTGCAGATTCTTGGTTTTGCTTCATGGTTATGTGCTAAGGGAGTATGGTTCAGGGGCACCTCAACTCTGCTCGGTGCCGAGCATAGTTTTTAGGGTCCCAAGTTTTGCTTCAATTGTTCATGGGCCAAGGGTGCAGATTCTTGGTTTTGCTTCATGGTTATATGCTGAGAGAGTATCGTTCAGGGCACGTCAACTCTCCTCGGTGCCGAGCATAGTTTTTACGGTCCCTAGTATTGCTTCGATTGTTCATGGGCCAAGGGTGCAGGTTCTTGGTTTTGTTTCATGGTTATGTGCTAAGGGAGTATGCTTGAGGGGCACCTCAACTCTGCTCGGTGCCGAGCATAGTTTTTAGGGTCCCAAGTTTTGCTTCAATTGTTCATGGGCCAAGCATGCACGTTCTTGGTTTTGCTTCATGGTTATGTGCTAAGGGAGTATGGTTCAGGGGCACCTCAACTCTCGTCGGTGCCGAGCATAGTTTTTAGGGTCCCAAGTTTTGCTTCAATTGTTCATGGGCCAATAGTGCAGATTCTTGGTTTTGCTTCATGGTTATGTGCTAAGGGAGTATGGTTCAGGGGCACCTCAACTCTGCTCGGTGCCGAGCATAGTTTTTAGGGTCCCAAGTTTTGCTTCAATTGTTCATGGGTCAAGGGTGCAGTTTCTTGGTTTTGCTTCATGGTTATGTGCTAAGGGAGTATGGTTCAGGGGCACCTCAACTATGCTCAGTAACGAGCATAGTTTTTAGGGTCCCAAGTTTTGCTTCAATTGTTCATGGGCCAAGGGTGCAGGTTCTTGGTTTTGCTTCATGGTTATGTGCTAAGGTAGTATGGTTCAGGGGCACCTCAACACTCGTCGGTGCCGAGCATAGTTTTTAGGGTCCCTAATTTTGCTTCGATTGTTCCTGGGCCAAGGGTGCAGGTTCTTGGTTTTGCTTCATGGTTATGTGCTGAGGGAGTATGGTTCAGGTGCACGTAAACTCTCCTCGGTGGCGAGCATAGTTTTTAAGGTCCTTAGTTTTGATTTAATTGTTTATGGGCCAAGGGTGCAGGTTCTTGGTTTTGATTTATGGTTATGTGCTAAGGGAGTATGGTTCGGGGGCACGTCAACTCTCGTCGGTGTCGAGCATAGTTTTTAGGGTCCCTAGTATTGCTTCGATTGTTCATGGGCCAAGGGTGCAGGTTCTTGGTTTTGCTTCATGATTATGTGCTAAGGGAGTATGGTTTAGGGGCTCCTCAACTCTGCTCGGTGCCGAGCATAGTTTTTAGGGTCCCTAGTTTTGCATCGATTGTTCCTGGGCCAAAGGTGCAGGTTCTTGGTTTTGCTTCATGGTTATGTGCTGAGGGAGTATGGTTCAGGTGCACGTCAACTCTCCTCGGTGGCGAGCATAGTTTTTAGGGTCCTTAGTTTTGATTCAATTGTTTATGGGCCAAGGGTGCAGGTTCTTGGTTTTGATTTATGGTTATGTGCTGAGGGAGTATGGTTCGTTGGCACGTCAACTCTCGTCGGTGTCGAGCATAGTTTTTAGGGTCCCTAGTATTGCTTCGATTGTTCATGGGCCAAGGGTGCAGGTTCTTGGTTTTGCTTCATGGTTATGTGCTAAGGGAGTATGGTTTAGGGGCTCCTCAACTCTGCTCGGTGCCGAGCATAGTTTTTAGGGTCCCTAGTTTTGCATCGATTGTTCCTGGGCCAAGGGTGCAGGTTCTTGGTTTTGCTTCATGGTTATGTGCTAAGGGAGTATGGTTCAGGGGCACGTCAACTCTCCTCGGTGCCGAGCATAGTTTTTAGGGTCCCTAGTTTTGCTTCAATTGTTCATGGGCCAAGGGTGCAGATTCATGTTTTTGCTTCATGGTTATGTGTTAAGGGAGTATTGTTCAGGGGCACCTCAACTCTCCTCGGTGCCGAGCATAGTTTTTAGGGTCCCTAGTTTTGCTTCAATTCTTCATAGGCCAAGGGTGCAGGTTCTTGGTTTTGCTTCATGGTTATGTGCTAAGGGAGTATGGTTCAGGGGCACCTCAACTCTCCTCGGTGCCGAGCATAGTTTTTAGGGGCCCAAGATTTGCTTCAATTGTTCATTGGCCAAGGGTGCAGATTCATGGTTTTGCTTCATGGTTATGTGCTAAGGGAGTATGGTTCAGGGGCACCTCAACTCTCCTCGGTGCCGAGCATAGTTTTTAGGGTCCCTAGTTTTGCTTCAATTGTTCATGGGCCAAGGGTGCAGATTCATGTTTTTGCTTCATGGTTATGTGCTAAGGAAGTATGGTTCAGGGGCACCTAAACTCTCCTCGGTGCCGAGCATAGTTTTTAGGGTCCCTAGTTTTGCTTCAATTCTTCATGGGCCAAGGGTGCAGGTTCTTGGTTTTGCTTCATGGTTGTGTGCTAAGGGAGTATGGTTCAGGGGCACCTCAACTCTCCTCGGTGTCGAGCATAGTTTTTAGGGTCCCTAGTTTTGATTCAATTGTTCATGGGCCAAGGGTGCAAATTCATGGTTTTGCTTCATGGTTATGTGCTAAGGAAGAATGGTTCAGGGGCACCTCAACTCTGCTCGGTGCAGAGCATAGTTTTTAGGGTCCTTAGTTTTGCTTCGATTGTTTCTGGGCCAAGTGTGCAGGTTATTGGTTTTCCTTCATAATTATGTGCTAAGGAAGTATGGTTCAGGGCACCTCAACTCTGCTTGGTGCCGAGCATAGTTTGTAGGGTCCCTAGTTTTGCTTCAATTGTTCATGGGCCAAGGGTGCAGGTTCTTGGTTTTGCTTCATGGTTATGTGCTGAGGGAGTATGATTCAGGGGCTCTTCAACTCTGCTCGGTGCCGAGCATAGTTTTTAGGGTCCCAATTTTCCTTCAATTGCTCATGGGCCAAGGATGCAGGTTCCTGGTTTTGCTTCATGGTTATGTTCTAAGGGAGTATGGTTCAGGGGCACCTCAACTCTTGTCGGTGCCGAGCATAGTTTTTAGGTGCCCAAGATTTGCTTCAATTGTTCATGGGCCAAGGGTGCAGGTTCTTGGTTTTGCTTCATGATAATGTGCTAAGAAAGTATGGTTCAGGGGCACCTCAACTCTTGTCGGTGCCGAGCATAGTTTTTAGGGGCCCAAGATTTGCTTCAATTGTTCATGGGCCAAAGGTGCAGGCTCTTGGTTTTGCTTCATGGTTATGTGCTAAGGGAGTATGGTTCAGGGGCACCTCAACTCTCCTCGGTGCCGAGCATAGTTTTTAGGGTCCTAGTTTTGCTTCAATTGTTCATGGGCCAAGGGTGCAGGTTCTTGGTTTTGCTTCATGGTTATGGGCTAAGGGAGTATGGTTCAGGGCACCAAAACTCTGCTCGGTGCCGAGCTTAGTTTTTAGGGTCCCAAGTGTTTCTTCAATTGTTCATGGGCCAAGGGTGTAGGTTCTTGGTTTTGCTTCATGGTTATGTCCTGAGGGAGTATGGTTCAGGGGCACCTCAACTCTCCTCGGTGCCGAACATAGTTTTTAGGGTCCCTAGTTTTGCTTCAATTGTTCATGGGCCAAGGGTGCAGATTCATGGTTTTGCTTCATGGTTATGTGCTAAGGGAGAATGGTTCAGGGGCACCTCAACTCTGCTCGGTGCAGAGCATAGTTTTTAGGGTCCTTAGTTTTGCTTCGATTGTTTCTGGGCCAAGTGTGCAGGTTCTTGGTTTTCCTTCATAATTATGTGCTAAGGAAGTATGGTTCAGGGCACCTCAACTCTGCTTGGTGCCGAGCATAGTTTGTAGGGTCCCTAGTTTTGCTTCAATTGTCCATGGGCCAAGGGTGCAGATTCTTGGTTTTGCTTCATGGTTATGTGCTAAGGGTGTATGGTTCAGGGGCACCTCAACTCTCGTCGGTGCCGAGCATAGTTTTTAGGGGCCCAAGATTTGCTCCAATTGTTCATTGGCCAAAGAGGCAGGTTCTTGGTTTTGCTTCATGGTTATGTGCTAAGGGAGAATGGTTCAGGGGCACCTCAACTCTCCTCGGTGCCGGCATAGTTTTTAGGGTCCCTAGTTTTGCTTCAATTGTTCACGGGCCAAGGGTGCAGATTCATGGTTTTGCTTCATGGTTATGTGCTAAGGGAGAATGGTTTAGGGGCACCTCAACTCTGCTCGGTGAAAAGCATAGTTTTTAGGGTCCTTAGTTTTGCTTCGATTGTTTGTGGGCCAAGTGTGCAGGTTCTTGGTTTTCCTTCATAATTATGTGCTAAGGAAATATGGTTCAGGGCACCTCAACTCTGCTTGGTGCCGAGCATAGTTTGTAGGGTCCCTAGTTTTGCTTCAATTGTCCATGGGCCAAGGGTGCAGATTCTTGGTTTTGCTTCATGGTTATGTGCTGAGGGAGTATGGTTCAGGGCACCTCAACTCTGCTCGATGCCGAGCATAGTTTTTAGGGTCCCTAGTTTTGCTTCAATTGTTCATGGGCCAATGGTGGAGGTTCTTGGTTTTGCTTCATGGTTATGTGCTGAGGGAGTATGGTTCGGGGCACCTCAACTTTGCTAGGTGCTGAGAATAGTTTTTAGGGTCCCAAGTTTTGCTTCAATTGTTCATGGGCCAAGGGTGCAGGTTCTTGGTTTTGTTTCATGGTTATGTGCTGAGGGAGTATGGTTCAGGGGCACCTCAACTCTCCTCGATAGCGAGCATAGTTTTTAGGGTCCTTATTTTTGGTTCGATTGTTCCTGGGCCAAGGGTGCAGATTCTTGGTTTTGCTTCATGGTTATGTGCTAAGGGAGTATGGTTCAAGGGCACCTCAACTCTGCTCGGTGCCGAGCATAGTTTTTAGGGTCCCTAGTTTTGCTTCGATTGTTTCTGGGCCAAGGGTGCAGGTTCTTGGTTTTGCTTCATGGTTATGTGCTAAGGGATAATGGTTCTGGGCACCTCAACTCTGCTCGGTGCCGAGCATAGTTTTTAGGGTCCCTAGTTTTGCTTCGATTGTTTCTGGGCCAAGGGTGCAGGTTCTTGGTTTTGCTTCATGGTTATGTGCTAAGGGAGTATGGTTCAGGGGCACCTCAACTCTCCTCGGTGCCGAGCATAGTTTTTGGGTCCCTAGTTTTGTTTCCATTGTTCAAGGGCCAAGGGTGCAGGTTCTTGGTTTTGGTTCATGGTTATGTGCTCAGGGAGTATGGTTCAAGGGCACCTCAACTCTGCTCGGTGCCGAGCATAGTTTTTGGGGTCCCTAGTTTTGCTTCAATTGTTCATGGGCCAAGGGTGCAGATTCATGGTTTTGCTTCATGGTTATGTGCTAAGGCAGTATGGTTTAGGGGCACCTCAACTCTGCTCGGTGCCGAGCATAGTTTTTAGGGTCCCTTGTTTTGCTTTAAATGTTCATGGCCCAAGTGAGCGGGTTCTTGGTTTTGCTTTATGGTTATGTGCTAAGGGAGTATGGTTCAGGGGCACCTCAACTCTCCTCGGTGCCAAGCATAGTTTTTAGGGTCCTTAGTTTTGTTTCAATTGTTCAAGGGCCAAGGGTGCAGGTTCTTGGTTTTGCTTCATGGTTATGTGCTAAGGGAGTATGGTTCAAGGGCACCTCAACTCTGCTCGGTGCCGAGCATAGTTTTTGGGGTCCCTAGTTTTGTTTCAATTGTTCACGGGCCAAGGGTGCAGATTCATGGTTTTGCTTCATGGTTATGTGCTAAGGGAGTATGGTTTAGGGGCACCTCAACTCTGCTCGGTGCCGAGCATAGTTTTTGGGGTCCCTAGTTTTGCTTCAATTGTTCATGAGCCAAGGGTGCAGGTTCTTGGTTTTGCTTCATGGTTATATGCTAAGGGAGTATGGTTCAAGGGCACCTCAACTCTGGTCGGTGCCGAGCATAGTTTTTAGGGTCCCTAGTTTTGCGTCGATTGTTTCTGGGCCAAGGCTGCAGGTTCTTGGTTTTGCTTCATGGTTATGTGCTAAGGGAGTTTGGTTCTGGGCACCTCAACTTTACTCGGTGCCGAGTATAGTTTTTAGGGTCCCTAGTTTTGCTTCAATTGTTCATGGCCCAAGTGCGCAGGTTCTTGGTTTTGCTTTATGGTTGTGTGCTAAGGGAGTATGGTTCAGGGGCACCTCAACTCTCCTCAGTGTCGAGCATAGTTTTTAGGGTCCCTAGTTTTGCTTCGATTGTTACTGGGCCAAGGGTGCAGGTTCTTGGTTTTCCTTCATGGTTATGTGCTAAGGGAGTATGGTTCAGGGGCACCTCAACTCTCGTCGGTGCCGAGCATAGTTTTCAGGGTCCCTAGTTTTGTTTCAATTGTTTAAGGGCCAAGGGTGCAGGTTCTTGGTTTTGCTTCATGGCTATGTGCTCAGGGAGTATGGTTCAAGGGCACCTCAACACTCCTCGGTGTCGAGCATAGTTTTTAGGGTCCCTAGTTTTGCTTCAATTGTTCATGGGCCAAGTGCGCAGGTTCTTGGTTTTGCTTTATGGTTATGTGCTAAGGGAGTATGGTTCAGGGGCACCTCAACTCTGCTCGGTGCCGAGCATAGTTTTTAGGGTCCCTAGTTTTGTTTCAATTGTTCAAGGGCCAAGGGTGCAGGTTCTTGGTTTTGCTTTATGGTTATGTGCTAAGGGAGTATGGTTCAAGGGCACCTCAACTCCGCTCGGTGCCGAGCATAGTTTTTGGGGTCCCTAGTTTTGCTTCAATTGTTCATGGGCCAAGGGTGCAGATTCATGGTTTTGCTTCATGGTTATGTGCTAAGGGAGTATGGTTTAGGGGCACCTCAACTCTGCTCGGTGCCGAGCATAGTTTTTAGGGTCCCTAGTTTTGCTTCAATTGTTCATGGGCCAAGGGTGCAGGTTCTTGGTTTTGCTTCATGGTTATGTGGTGAGGGAGTGTGGTTCAGGGGCACCTCAACTTTGCTTAGTGGTGAGCATAGTTTTTAGGGTCCCAAGTTTTGCTTCGATTGTTCATGGGCCAAAGGTGCATGTTCTTGGTTTTGCTTCATGGTTATGTGCTAAAGGAATATGGTTCAGGGGCACCTCAACTCTCCTCGGTAGCGAGCATAGTTTTTAGGGTCCTTAGTTTTGGTTCAATTGTTCATGGGCCAAGGGTGCATGTTCTTGGTTTTGCTTTATGGTTATGTGCTAAGGGAGTATGGTTCAGAGGCACCTCAACTCTCCTCGGTGCCGAGCATAGTTTTTAGGGTCCCAAGTTTTGTTTCAATTGTTCTTGGGCCAAGGGTGCAGGTTCTTGGTTTTGCTTCATGGTTATGTGCTAAGGAAGTATGGTTCAAGGGCACCTCAACTCTGCTCGGTGCCGAGCATAGTTTTTGGGGTCCCTAGTTTTGCTTCGATTGTTTCTGGGCCAAGGGTGCAGGTTCTTGGTTTTGCTTGATGGTTATGTGCTAAGGGAGTATGGTTCTGGGCACCTCAACTCTGCTCTGTGCCGAGCATAGTTTTTAGGGTCCCTAGTTTTGCTTCAATTGTTCATGGGCCAAGTGCGCAGGTTCTTGGTTTTGCTTTATGATTATGTGCTAAGGGAGTATGGTTCAGGGGCACCTCAACTCTCCTCGGTGCCGAGCATAGTTTTTAGGGTCCCTAGTTTTGCTTCGATTGTTTCTGGGCCAAGGGTGCAGGTTCTTGGTTTTGCTTCATGGTTATGTGCTAAGGGAGTGTGGTTCAGGGGCACCTCAACTCTCCTTGGTGCCGAGCATAGTTTTGAGGGTCCCAAGTTTTGTTTCAATTGTCCATGGGCCAAGGGTCCAGGTTCTTGGTTTTGCTTCATGGTTATGTGCTAAGGGGGTATGTTTCAAAGGCACCTCAACTCTGCTCGGTGCCGAGCATAGTTTTTAGGGTCCATACTTTTACTTCAATTGTTCATGGGCCAAGGGTACAGGTTCTTGGTTTTGCTTTATGATTATGTGCTAAGGGAGAATGGTTCAGGGGCACCTCAACTCTCCTCGGTGCCGAGCATAGTTTTTAGGGTCCCTAGTTTTGTTTCAATTGTTCCTGGGCCAAGGGTGCAGGTTCTTGGTTTTGCTTCATGGTTATGTGCTCACGGAGTATGGTTCAGGAGCACCCCAACTCTGCTCGGTGCCGAGCATAGTATTTAGGGTCCCTAGTTTTGCTTCGATTGTTTTTGGGCCAAGGGTGCAGTTTCTTGGTTTTGCTTCATGGTTATGTGCTAAGGGAGTATGGTTCAGGGGCACCTCAACTCTCCTCAGTGCCGAGCATAGTTTTTAGAGTCCCAAATTTTGCTTCAATTGTTCATAGGCCAAGGGTGCAGGTTCTTGGTTATGCTTTATGGTTATGTGCTAAGGGAGTATGGTTCAGGGGCACCTCAACTCTGCTCGGTGCCGAGCATAGTTTTTAGGGTCCCTAGTTTTATTTCAATTGTTCTTGGGCCAAGGGTGCAGGTTTTTGGTTTTGCTTTATGGTTATGTGCTGACGGAGTATGGTTCAGGAGCACCCCAACTCTGCTCGGTGCCGAGCATAGTATTTAGGGTCCCTAGTTTTGCTTCGATTGTTTTTGGGCCAAGGGTGCAGGTTCTTGGTTTTGGTTCATGGTTATGTGCTAAGGGAGTATGGTTCAGGGGCACCTCAACTCTGCTCGGTGCCGAGCATAGTTTTTAGGGTCCCTAGTTTTGTTTCAATTGTTCAAGGGCCAAGGGTGCAGGTTCTTGGTTTTGCTTCATGGTTATGTGCTAAGGGAGTATGGTTCAAGGGCACCTCAACTCCGCTCGGTGCCGAGCATAGTTTTTGGGGTCCCTAGTTTTGCTTCAATTGTTCATGGGCCAAGGGTGCAGATTCATGGTTTTGCTTCATGGTTATGTGCTAAGGGAGTATGGTTTAGGGGCACCTCAACTCTGCTCGGTGCCGAGCATAGTTTTTAGGGTCCCTAGTTTTGCTTCAATTGTTCATGGGCCAAGGGTGCAGGTTCTTGGTTTTGCTTCATGGTTATGTGGTGAGGGAGTATGGTTCAGGGGCACCTCAACTTTGCTTAGTGGTGAGCATAGTTTTTAGGGTCCCAAGTTTTGCTTCGATTGTTCATGGGCCAAAGGTGCATGTTCTTGGTTTTGCTTCATGGTTATGTGCTAAAGGAATATGGTTCAGGGGCACCTCAACTCTCCTCGGTAGCGAGCATAGTTTTTAGGGTCCTTAGTTTTGGTTCAATTGTTCATGGGCCAAGGGTGCATGTTCTTGGTTTTGCTTTATGGTTATGTGCTAAGGGAGTATGGTTCAGAGGCACCTCAACTCTCCTCGGTGCCGAGCATAGTTTTTAGGGTCCCAAGTTTTGTTTCAATTGTTCTTGGGCCAAGGGTGCAGGTTCTTGGTTTTGCTTCATGGTTATGTGCTAAGGAAGTATGGTTCAAGGGCACCTCAACTCTGCTCGGTGCCGAGCATAGTTTTTGGGGTCCCTAGTTTTGCTTCGATTGTTTCTGGGCCAAGGGTGCAGGTTCTTGGTTTTGCTTGATGGTTATGTGCTAAGGGAGTATGGTTCTGGGCACCTCAACTCTGCTCTGTGCCGAGCATAGTTTTTAGGGTCCCTAGTTTTGCTTCAATTGTTCATGGGCCAAGTGCGCAGGTTCTTGGTTTTGCTTTATGATTATGTGCTAAGGGAGTATGGTTCAGGGGCACCTCAACTCTCCTCGGTGCCGAGCATAGTTTTTAGGGACCCTAGTTTTGCTTCGATTGTTTCTGGGCCAAGGGTGCAGGTTCTTGGTTTTGCTTCATGGTTATGTGCTAAGGGAGTGTGGTTCAGGGGCACCTCAACTCTCCTTGGTGCCGAGCATAGTTTTGAGGGTCCCAAGTTTTGTTTCAATTGTCCATGGGCCAAGGGTCCAGGTTCTTGGTTTTGCTTCATGGTTATGTGCTAAGGGGGTATGTTTCAAAGGCACCTCAACTCTGCTCGGTGCCGAGCATAGTTTTTAGGGTCCATACTTTTACTTCAATTGTTCATGGGCCAAGGGTACAGGTTCTTGGTTTTGCTTTATGATTATGTGCTAAGGGAGAATGGTTCAGGGGCACCTCAACTCTCCTCGGTGCCGAGCATAGTTTTTAGGGTCCCTAGTTTTGTTTCAATTGTTCCTGGGCCAAGGGTGCAGGTTCTTGGTTTTGCTTCATGGTTATGTGCTCACGGAGTATGGTTCAGGAGCACCCCAACTCTGCTCGGTGCCGAGCATAGTATTTAGGGTCCCTAGTTTTGCTTCGATTGTTTTTGGGCCAAGGGTGCAGTTTCTTGGTTTTGCTTCATGGTTATGTGCTAAGGGAGTATGGTTCAGGGGCACCTCAACTCTCCTCAGTGCCGAGCATAGTTTTTAGAGTCCCAAATTTTGCTTCAATTGTTCATAGGCCAAGGGTGCAGGTTCTTGGTTATGCTTTATGGTTATGTGCTAAGGGAGTATGGTTCAGGGGCACCTCAACTCTGCTCGGTGCCGAGCATAGTTTTTAGGGTCCCTAGTTTTATTTCAATTGTTCTTGGGCCAAGGGTGCAGGTTTTTGGTTTTGCTTTATGGTTATGTGCTGACGGAGTATGGTTCAGGAGCACCCCAACTCTGCTCGGTGCCGAGCATAGTATTTAGGGTCCCTAGTTTTGCTTCGATTGTTTTTGGGCCAAGGGTGCAGGTTCTTGGTTTTGGTTCATGGTTATGTGCTAAGGGAGTATGGTTCAGGGGCACCTCAACTCTCCTCAGTGCCGAGCATAGTTTTTAGAGTCCCAAGTTTTGCTTCAATTGTTCATTGGCCAAGGGTGCAGGTTCTTGGTTTTGCTTCATGGTTATGTGGTAAGGGAATATGGTTCAGGGCACCTCAACTCTCCTCGATAGCGAGCATAGTTTTTAGGGTCCTTAGTTTTGGTTTGATTGTTCCTGGGCCAAGGGTGCAGATTCTTGGTTTTGCTTCATGGTTATGTGCTGAGGGAGTATGGTTCAAGGGCACCTCAACTTTGCTAGGTGCTGAGCATAGTTTTTAGGGTCCCAAGTTTTGATTCAATTGTTCATGGGCCAAGGGTGCAGGTTCTTGGTTTTGCTTCATGGTTATGTGCTAAGGGAGTATGGTTCAAGGGCACCTCAACTCTCCTCGGTGCTGAGCATAGTTTTTAGGGTCCCTAGTTTTGTTTCAATTGTTCCTGGGCCAAGGGTGCAGGTTCTTGGTTTTGCTTCATGGTTATGTGCTGACGGAGTATCGTTCAGGAGCACCTCAACTCTGCTCGGTGCCGAGCATAGTTTTTAGGGTCCCTAGTTTTGTTTCAATTGTTCCTGGGCCAAGGGTGCAGGTTCTTGGTTTTGCTTCATGGTTATGTGCTGACGGAGTATCGTTCAGGAGCACCTCAACTCTGCTCGGTGCCGAGCATAGTTTTTAGGGTCCCTAGTTTTGTTTCAATTGTTCTTGGGCCAAGGGTGCAGGTTCTTGGTTTTGCTTCATGATCATATGCTAAGGGAGTATGGTTCAGGAGCACTTCAACTGTCGTCGGTGCCGAGCATAGTTTTTAGGGTCCCAAGTTTTGCTTCAATTGTTCATGGGCTAAGGGTGTAGGTTCTTGGTTTTGCTTCATGGTTATGTGCTCAGGGACTATGGTTCAGGGGCACCTCAACTCTGCGCGGTGCTGAGCATAGTTTTTAGGGTCCCAAGTTTTGCTTCGATTGTTTCTGGGCCAAGGGTGCAGGTTCTTGGTTTTGCTTCATGGTTATGTGCTAAGGGAGTATGGGTCTGGGCACCTCAACTCTGCTCGGTGCCGAGCATAGTTTTTAAGGTCCCTAATTTTGCTTCAATTGTTCATGGGCCAAGTGCGCAGGATCTTGGTTTTGCTTCATGGTTATGTGCTAAGGGAGTATGGTTCAGGGCACCTCAACTCTCCTCGGTGCCGAGCATAGTTTTTAGGGTCCCTAGTTTTGTTTCAATTGTTCTTGGGCCAAGGGTGCAGGTTCTTGGTTTTGCTTCATGGTTATGTGCTAAGGGAGTATGGTTCAGGGGCACCTCAACTCTCCTCAGTGCCGAGCATAGTTTTTAGAGTCCCAAGTTTTGCTTCAATTGTTCATAGGCCAAGGGTGCAGGTTCTTGGTTATGGTTTATGGTTATGTGCTAAGGGAGTATGGTTCAGGGGCACCTCAACTCTGCTCGGTGCCGATCATAGTTTTTAGGGTCCCTAGTTTTGTTTCAATTGTTCTTGGGCCAAGGGTGTAGTTTCTTGGTTTTGCTTCATGGTTATGTGCTAAGGGAGTATGGTTCAAGGGCACCTCAATTCTGCTCGGTGCCGAGTATAGTTTTGAGGGTCCCTAGTTTTGCTTCGATTGTTTCTGGGCCAAGGGTGAAGGTTCTTGGTTTTGCTTTATGGTTATGTGCTAAGGGAGTATGGTTCTGGGCACCTCAACTCTGCTCGGTGCCGAGCATAGTTTTTAGGGTCCCTAGTTTTGCTTCAATTGGTCATGGGCCAAGTGCGCAGGTTCTTGGTTTTGCTTCATGGTTATGTGCTAAGGGAGTATGGTTCAGGGGCACCTCAACTCTCCTCGGTGCCGAGCATAGTTTTTAGGGTCCCTAGTTTTGCTTCGATTGTTCCTGGGCCAAGGGTGCAGGTTCTTGGTTTTGCTTCATGGTTATGTGCTAAAGGAGTATGGTTCAGGGGCACCTCAACTCTCCTCGGTGCCGAGCATAGTTTTGAGGGTCTCAAGTTTTGTTTCAATTGTTCATGGGCCAAGGGTGCAGGTTCTTGGTTTTGTTTCATGGTTATGTGCTAAGGGAGTATGTTTCAAGGGCACCTCAACTCTGCTCGGTGCCGAGCATAGTTTTTAGGGTCCCTAGATTTGCTTCGATTGTTTCTGGGCAAAGGGTGCAGGTTCTTGGTTTTGCTTCATGATCATATGCTAAGGGAGTATGGTTCAGGAGCATTTCAACTGTCGTCGGTGCCGAGCATAGTTTTCATGGGCTAAGGGTGTAGGTTCTTGGTTTTGCTTCATGGTTATGTGCTCAGGGACTATGGTTGAGGGGCACCTCAACTCTGCGCGGTGCTGAGCATAGTTTTTAGGGTCCCAAGTTTTGATTCAATTGTTCATGGGCCAAGGGTGCAGGTTCTTGGTTTTGCTTCATGGTTATGTGCTAAGGGAGTATGGTTCAGGGGCACCTCAACTCTCCTCGGTGCCGAGCATAGTTTTTAGGGTCCCTAGTTTTGCTTCGATTGTTTTTGTGCGAAGGGTGCAGGTTCTTGCTTTTGCTTCATGGTTATGTGCTAACGGAGTATGGTTCAGGGGCACCTCAACTCTCCTCGGTGCCGAGCATAGTTTTGAAGGTCCCAAGTTTTGTTTCAATTGTTCATGGGCCAAGGGTGCAGGTTCTTGGTTTTGCTTCATGGTTATGTGCTGACGGAGTATCGTTCAGGAGCACCTCAACTCTGCTCGGTGCCGAGCATAGTTTTTAGGGTCCCTAGTTTTGTTTCAATTGTTCTTGGGCCAAGGGTGCAGGTTCTTGGTTTTGCTTCATGATCATATGCTAAGGGAGTATGGTTCAGGAGCACTTCAACTGTCGTCGGTGCCGAGCATAGTTTTTAGGGTCCCAAGTTTTGCTTCAATTGTTCATGGGCTAAGGGTGTAGGTTCTTGGTTTTGCTTCATGGTTATGTGCTCAGGGACTATGGTTCAGGGGCACCTCAACTCTGCGCGGTGCTGAGCATAGTTTTTAGGGTCCCAAGTTTTGCTTCGATTGTTTCTGGGCCAAGGGTGCAGGTTCTTGGTTTTGCTTCATGGTTATGTGCTAAGGGAGTATGGGTCTGGGCACCTCAACTCTGCTCGGTGCCGAGCATAGTTTTTAAGGTCCCTAATTTTGCTTCAATTGTTCATGGGCCAAGTGCGCAGGATCTTGGTTTTGCTTCATGGTTATGTGCTAAGGGAGTATGGTTCAGGGCACCTCAACTCTCCTCGGTGCCGAGCATAGTTTTTAGGGTCCCTAGTTTTGTTTCAATTGTTCTTGGGCCAAGGGTGCAGGTTCTTGGTTTTGCTTCATGGTTATGTGCTAAGGGAGTATGGTTCAGGGGCACCTCAACTCTCCTCAGTGCCGAGCATAGTTTTTAGAGTCCCAAGTTTTGCTTCAATTGTTCATAGGCCAAGGGTGCAGGTTCTTGGTTATGGTTTATGGTTATGTGCTAAGGGAGTATGGTTCAGGGGCACCTCAACTCTGCTCGGTGCCGATCATAGTTTTTAGGGTCCCTAGTTTTGTTTCAATTGTTCTTGGGCCAAGGGTGTAGTTTCTTGGTTTTGCTTCATGGTTATGTGCTAAGGGAGTATGGTTCAAGGGCACCTCAATTCTGCTCGGTGCCGAGTATAGTTTTGAGGGTCCCTAGTTTTGCTTCGATTGTTTCTGGGCCAAGGGTGAAGGTTCTTGGTTTTGCTTTATGGTTATGTGCTAAGGGAGTATGGTTCTGGGCACCTCAACTCTGCTCGGTTCCGAGCATAGTTTTTAGGGTCCCTAGTTTTGCTTCAATTGGTCATGGGCCAAGTGCGCAGGTTCTTGGTTTTGCTTCATGGTTATGTGCTAAGGGAGTATGGTTCAGGGGCACCTCAACTCTCCTCGGTGCCGAGCATAGTTTTTAGGGTCCCTAGTTTTGCTTCGATTGTTCCTGGGCCAAGGGTGCAGGTTCTTGGTTTTGCTTCATGGTTATGTGCTAAAGGAGTATGGTTCAGGGGCACCTCAACTCTCCTCGGTGCCGAGCATAGTTTTGAGGGTCTCAAGTTTTGTTTCAATTGTTCATGGGCCAAGGGTGCAGGTTCTTGGTTTTGTTTCATGGTTATGTGCTAAGGGAGTATGTTTCAAGGGCACCTCAACTCTGCTCGGTGCCGAGCATAGTTTTTAGGGTCCCTAGATTTGCTTCGATTGTTTCTGGGCAAAGGGTGTAGGTTCTTGGTTTTGCTTCATGATCATATGCTAAGGGAGTATGGTTCAGGAGCACTTCAACTGTCGTCGGTGCCGAGCATAGTTTTCATGGGCTAAGGGTGTAGGTTCTTGGTTTTGCTTCATGGTTATGTGCTCAGGGACTATGGTTGAGGGGCACCTCAACTCTGCGCGGTGCTGAGCATAGTTTTTAGGGTCCCAAGTTTTGCTTCAATTGTTCATGGGCCAAGGGTGCAGGTTCTTAGTTTTGCTTCATGGTTATGTGCTAAGGGAGTATGGTTCAGGGGCACCTCAACTCTCCTCGGTGCCGAGCATAGTTTTTAAGGTCCCTAGTTTTGCTTTGATTGTTTCTGGGCCAAGGGTGCAGGTTCTTGGTTTTGCTTCATGGTTATGTGCTAAGGGAGTATGGTTCAAGGGCACCTCAACTCTCCTCGGTGCCGAGCATAGTTTTTAAGGTCCCTAGTTTTGCTTTGATTGTTTCTGGGCCAAGGGTGCAGGTTCTTGGTTTTGCTTCATGGTTATGTGGTAAGGGAGTATGGTTCAGGGGCACCTCAACGCTCCTCGGTGCCGAGCATAGTTTTTAGGGTCCCTAGTTTTGTTTCAAATGTTCAAGGGCCAAGGGTGCAGGTTCTTGGTTTTGCTTCATGGTTATGTGCTAAGGGAGTATAGTTCAAGGGCACCTCAACTCTGCTCGGTGCCGAGCATAGTTTTTAGGGTCCCTAGTTTTGCTTCGATTGTTTCTGGGCCAAGGGTGCAGGTTCTTGGTTTTGCTTCATGGTTATGTGCTAAGGGATTATGGTTCTGGGCACCTCCACTCTGCTCGGTGCCGAGCATAGTTTTTAGGGTCCCTAATTTTGATTCAATTGTTCATGGGCCAAGTGCGCAGGTTCTTGGTTTTGCTTTATGGTTATGTGCTAAGGGAGTATGGTTCACGGCACCTCAACTCTCCTCGGTGCCGAGCATAGTTTTTAGGGTCCCTAGTTTTGTTTCAATTGTTCTTGGGCCAAGGGTGCAGGTTCTTGGTTTTGTTTCATGGTTATGTGCTAAGGGAGTATGGTTCAGGGGCACCTCAACTCTCCTCGGTGCCGAGCATAGTTTTTAGAGTCCCAAGTTTTACTTCAATTGTTCATAGGCCAAGGGTGCAAGTTCTTGGTTATGCTTTATGGTTATGTGCTAAGCGAGTATGATTCAGGGGCACCTCAACTCTGCTCGGTGCCGAGCATAGTTTTTAGGGTCCCTAGTTTTGTTTCAATTGTTCTTGGGCCAAGGGTGCAGGTTCTTGGTTTTGTTTCATGGTTATGTGCTAAGGGAGTATGTTTCAAGGGCACCTCAACTCTGCTCGGTGCCGAGCATAGTTTTTAGGGTCCCTAGATTTGCTTCGATTGTTTCTGGGCCAAGGGTGCAGGTTCTTGGTTTTGCTTCATGATCATATGCTAAGGGAGTATGGTTCAGGAGCACTTCAACTCTCGTCGGTGCCGAACATAGTTTTTAGGGTCCCAAGTTTTGCTTCAATTGTTCATGGGCTAAGGGTGTAGGTTCTTGGTTTTGCTTCATGGTTATGTGCTCAGGGAGTATGGTTCAGGGGCACCTCAACTCTGGTCGGTGCTGAGCATAGTTTTTAGGGTCCCAAGTTTTTCTTCAATTGTTCATGGGCCAAGGGTGCAGGTTCTTGGTTTTGCTTCATGGTTATGTGCTAAGGGAATATGGTTCAGGGGCACCTCAACTCTCCTCGGTGCCGAGCATAGTTTTTAGGGTCCCTAGTTTTGCTTTGATTGTTTCTGGGCCAAGGGTGCAGGTTCTTGGTTTTGCTTCATGGTTATGTGCTAAGGGAGTATGGTTCAGGGGCACCTCAACTCTCCTT
This sequence comes from Polytrichum formosum, assembly GCA_964035585.1. NCBI lineage: Eukaryota > Viridiplantae > Streptophyta > Polytrichopsida > Polytrichales > Polytrichaceae > Polytrichum > Polytrichum formosum. The sequence continues at coordinate 18,792,113 of OZ037938.1, forward strand.
GGTGCCGAGCATAATTTTTAGGGTCCCTAGTTTTGTTTCAATTGTTCTTGGGCCAAGGGTACAAGTTCTTGGTTTTGCTTCATGGTTATGTGCTAAGGGAGTATGGTTCAGGGGCACCCCAACTATGCTCGGTGCCGAGCATAGTTTTTAGGGTCCCAAGTTTTGCTTCAATTGTTTCTGGGCCAAGGGTGCAGGTTCTTGGTTTTGCTTCATGATCATATGCTAAGCGAGTATGATTCAGGAGCACTTCAACTCTCGAAGGTGCCGAGCATAGTTTTTAGGGTCCCAAGTTTTGCTTCAATTGTTCATGGGCCAAGGGTGCAGGTTCTTGGTTTTGCTTCATGGTTATGTACTAAGGGAGTATGGTTCAAAGGCACCTCAACTCTGCTCGGTGCTGAGCATAGTTTTTAGGGTCCCTAGTTTTGCTTCGATTGTTTCTGGGCCAAGGGTGCATGTTCTTGGTTTTGCTTCATGATCATGTGCTAAGGGAGTATGGTTCAGGGGCACCTCAACTCTCCTCGGTGCCGAGCATAGTTTTTATGGACCCTAGGTTTGTTTCAATTGTTCCTGGGCCAAGGGTGCACATTCTTGGTTTTGCTTCATGGTTATGTGCTGAGGGAGTATGGTTCAGGGGCACCCCTACTCTGCTCGGTGCCGAGCATAGTTTTTAGGGTCCCAAGTTTTGCTTCAATTGTTCATGGACCAAAGGTGCAGGTTATTGGTTTTGCTTCATGGTTATGTGCTAAGGGAGTATGGTTCAGGGGCACCTCAACTCTGCTCGATGCCGAGCATAGTTTTTAGGGTCCATACTTTTGCTTCAATTGTTCATGGGCCAAGGGTACAGGTTCTTGGTTTTGCTTTATGATTATGTGCTAAGGGAGTATGGTTCAGGGGCACCTCAACTCTGCTCGATGCCGAGCATAGTTTTTAGGGTCCATACTTTTGCTTCAATTGTTCATGGGCCAAGGGTCCAGACTCTTGGTTTTGCTTTATGATTATGTGCTAAGGGAGAATGGTTCAGGGGCACCTCAACTCTCCTCGGTGCCGATCATAGTTTTTAGGGTCCCATGTTTTGCTTCAATTGTTTAGGGCCAAGGGTGCAGGTTCTTGGTTTTGCTTTATGGTTATGTGCTAAGGGAGTATGGTTCAGGGGCACCTCAACTCTCCTCGGTGCCGAGCATAGTTTTTAGAGTCCCAAGTTTTGCTTCAATTGTTCATAGGCCAAGGCTGCAGGTTCTTGGTTATGCTTTATGGGTATGTGCTAAGGGAGTATGGTTCAGGGGCACCTCAACTCTGCTCGGTGCCGACCATAGTTTTTAGGGTCCCTAGTTTTGTTTCAATTGTTCTTGGGCCAAGGGTGCAGTTTCTTGGTTTTGCTTCATGGTTATGTGCTAAGGGAGTATGGTTCAAGGGCACCTCAACTCTGCTCGGTGCCGAGTATAGTTTTGAGGGTCCCTAGTTTTGCTTCGATTGTTTCTAGGCCAAGGGTGAAGGTTCTTGGTTTTGCTTTATGGTTATGTGCTCAGGGAGTATGGTTCAGGGGCACCTCAACTCTCCTCGGTGCCGAGCATAGTTTTGAGGGTCCCAAGTTTTGTTTCAATTGTTCATGGGCCAAGGGTGCAGGTTCTTGGTTTTGTTTCATGGTTATGTGCTAAGGGAGTATGTTTCAAGGGCACCTCAGTTCTGCTCGGTGCCGAGCATAGGTTTTAGGGTCCCTAGATTTGCTTCGATTGTTTCTGGGCCAAGGGTGCAGGTTCTTGGTTTTGCTTCATGATCATATGCTAAGGGAGTATGGTTCAGGAGCACTTCAACTCTCGTCGGTGCCGAACATAGTTTTTAGGGTCCCAAGTTTTGCTTCAATTGTTCATGGGCTAAGGGTGTAGGTTCTTGGTTTTGCTTCATGGTTATGTGCTCAGGGAGTATGGTTCAGGGGCACCTCAACTCTGGTCGGTGCTGAGCATAGTTTTTAGGGTCCCAAGTTTTTCTTCAATTGTTCATGGGCCAAGGGTGCAGGTTCTTGGTTTTGCTTCATGGTTATGTGCTAAGGGAATATGGTTCAGGGGCACCTCAACTCTCCTCGGTGCCGAGCATAGTTTTTAGGGTCCCTAGTTTTGCTTTGATTGTTTCTGGGCCAAGGGTGCAGGTTCTTGGTTTTGCTTCATGGTTATGTGCTAAGGGAGTATGGTTCAGGGGCACCTCAACTCTCCTCGGTGCCGAGTATAGTTTTTAGGGTCCCTAGTTTTGTTTCAAATGTTCAAGGGCCAAGGGTGCAGGTTCTTGGTTTTGCTTCATGGTTATGTGCTAAGGGAGTATAGTTCAAGGGCACCTCAACTCTGCTCGGTGCCGAGCATAGTTTTTAGGGTCCCTAGTTTTGCTTCGATTGTTTCTGGGCCAAGGGTGCAGGTTCTTGGTTTTGCTTCATGGTTATGTGCTAAGGGATTATGGTTCTGGGCACCTCAACTCTGCTCGGTGCCGAGCATAGTTTTTAGGGTCCCTAATTTTGCTTCAATTGTTCATGGGCCAAGTGCGCAGGTTCTTGGTTTTGCTTTATGGTTATGTGCTAAGGGAGTATGGTTCACGGCACCTCAACTTTCCTCGGTGCCGAGCATAGTTTTTAGGGTCCCTAGTTTTGTTTCAATTGTTCTTGGGCCAAGGGTGCAGGTTCTTGGTTTTGATTTATGGTTATGTGCTAAGGGAATATGGTTCAGGGGCACCTCAACTCTCCTCGGTGCCGAGCATAGTTTTTAGAGTCCCAAGTTTTGCTTCAATTGTTCATAGGCCAAGGGTGCAGGTTCTTGGTTATGCTTTATGGTTATGTGCTAAGGGAGTATGATTCAGGGGCACCTCAACTCTGCTCGGTGCCGAGCATAGTTTTTAGGGTCCCTAGTTTTGTTTCAATTGTTCTTGGGCCAAGGGTGCAGTTTCTTGGTTTTGCTTCATGGTTATGTGCTAAGGGAGTATGGTTCAAGGGCACCTCAACTCTGCTCGGTGCCGAGTATAGTTTTGAGGGTCCCTAGTTTTGGTTCGATTGTTTCTGGGCCAAGGGTGCAGGTTCTTGGTTTTGCTTCATGGTTATGTGCTAAGGGAGTATGGTTCTGGGCACCTCAACTCTGCTCGGTGCCGAGCATAGTTTTTAGGGTCCCTAGTTTTGCTTCAATTGTTCATGGGCCAACTACGCAGGTTTTTGGTTTTGCTTTATGGTTATGTGCTAAGGGAGTATGGTTCAGGGGCACCTCAACTCTCCTCGGTGCCGAGCATAGTTTTTAGGGTCCCTAGTTTTGCTTCGATTGTTTTTGTGCGAAGGGTGCAGGTTCTTGCTTTTGCTTCATGGTTATGTGCTAACGGAGTATGGTTCAGGGGCACCTCAACTCTCCTCGGTGCCGAGCATAGTTTTGAAGGTCCCAAGTTTTGTTTCAATTGTTCATGGGCCAAGGGTGCAGGTTCTTGGTTTTGTTTCATGGTTATGTGCTAAGGGAGTATGTTTCAAGGGCACCTCAGCTCTGCTCGGTGCCGAGCATAGTTTTTAGGGTCCCTAGATTTGCTTCGATTGTTTCTGGGCCAAGGGTGCAGGTTCTTGGTTTTGCTTCATAATCATATGCTAAGGGAGTATGGTTCAGGAGCACTTCAACTCTCGTCGATGCCGAGCATAGTTTTTAGAGTCCCAAGTTTTGCTTCAATTGTTCATGGGCTAAGGGTGTAGGTTCTTGGTTTTGCTTCATGGTTATGTGCTCAGGGAGTATGGTTCAGGGGCACCTCAACTCTGGTCGGTGCTGAGCATAGTTTTTAGGGTCCGAAGTTTTTCTTCAATTGTTCATGGGCCAAGGGTGCAGGTTCTTGGTTTTGCTTCATGGTTATGTGCTTAGGGAGTATGGTTCAGGGGCACCCCAACTCTGCTCGGTGCCGAGCATAGTTTTTAGGGTCCCATGTTTTGCTTCAATTGTTCATGGGCCAAGGGTGCAGGTTCTTGGTTTTGCTTCATGGTTATGTGCTTAGGGAGTATGGTTCAAGGGCACCTCAACTCTGCTCGGTGCCGAGCATAGTTTTTAGGGTCCCAAGTTTTGCTTCAATTGTTCATGGGCCAAGGGTGCAGGTTCTTGGTTTTGCTTTATGATTATGTGCTAAGGGCGTATGGTTCAGGGCCACCTCAACTCTCCTCGGTGCCCAGCATAGTTTTTAGGGTCCCAAGTTTTGCTTCAATTGTTCATGGGCCAAGGGTGCAGGTTCTTGGTTTTGCTTTATGGTTATGTACTAAGGGAGTATGGTTCAAAGGCACCTCAACTCTGCTCGGTGCCGAGCATAGTTTTTAGGGTCCCTAGTTTTGCTTCGATTGTTTCTGGGCCAAGGGTGCAGGTTCTTGGTTTTGCTTCATGATCATGTGCTAAGGGAGTATGGTTCAGGGGCACCTCAACTCTCCTCGGTGCCGAGCATAGTTTTTATGGACCCTATTTTTGTTTCAATTGTTCCTGGGGCAAGGGTGCAGGTTCTTGGTTTTGCTTCATGGTTATGTGCTGAGGGAGTATGGTTCAGGGGCACCCCAACTCTGCTCGGTGCCGAACATAGTTTTTAGGGTCCCAAGTTTTGCTTCAATTGTTCATGGGCCAAGGGTGCAGGTTATTGGTTTTGCTTCATGGTTATGTGCTAAGGGAGTATGGTTCAGGGGCACCTCAACTCTGCTCGATGCCGAGCATAGTTTTTAGGGTCCATACTTTTGCTTCAATTGTTCATGGGCCAAGGGTCCAGACTCTTGGTTTTGCTTTATGATTATGTGCTAAGGGAGAATGGTTCAGGGGCACCTCAACTCTCCTCGGTGCCGATCATAGTTTTTAGGGTCCCATGTTTTGCTTCAATTGATTAGGGCCAAGGGTGCAGGTTCTTGCTTTTGCTTTATGGTTATGTGCTAAGGGAGTATGGTTCAGGGGCACCTCAACTCTGCTCGGTGCCGAGCATAGTTTTTAGGGTCCATACTTTTGCTTCAATTGTTCATGGGCCAAGGGTACAGGTTCTTGGTTTGGTTTATGATTATGTGCTAAGGGAGAATGGTTCAGGGGCACCTCAACTCTCCTCGGTGCCGAGCATAGCTTTTAGGGTCCCTAGTTTTGTTTCAATTCTTCATGGGCCAAGGGTGCAGGTTCTTGGTTTTGCTTCATGGTTATCTGCTGACGGAGTATGGTTCAGGGACACCCCAACTCTGCTCGGTGCCGAGCATAGTTTTTAAGGTCCCAAGTTTTGCTTCAATTGTTCATGGGCCAAGGGTGCAGGTTCTTGGTTTTGCTTCATGGTTATGTGCTCAGGGAGTATGGTTCAGGGGCACCTGAACTCTATTTGGTGCTGAGCATAGTTTTTAGAGTCCCAACTTTTGCTTCAATTGTTCATGGGCCAAGGGTGTAGGTTCTTGGTTTTGCTTCATGGTTATGTGCTCAGGGAGTATGGTTCAGGGGCACCTGAACTCTGCTTGGTGCTGAGCATAGTTTTCAGGGTCCCAAGTTTTGCTTCAATTGTTCATGGGCCAAGGGTGCAGGTTCTTGGTTTTGCTTCATGGTTATGTGCTAAGGGAGTATGGTTCAGGGGCACCTCAACTCTCCTCGGTGCCAAGCATAGTTTTTAGGGTCCGTAGTTTTGCTTCGATTGTTTCTGGGCCAAGGGTGCAGGTTCTGGTTTTGCTTCATGGTTATGTGCTAAGGGAGTATGGTTCAGGGGCACCTCAACACTGGTCGGTGCCGAGCATAGTTTTTAGGGTCCCTAGTTTTGCTTCAATTGTTCATGGGCCAAGGGTGCAGGTTTTTGGTTTTGCTTCATGGTTATGTGCTAAGGGAGTATGGTTCAGGGCCACCTCAACTCTGCTCGGTGTCGAGCATAGTTTTTAGGGTCCCAAGTTTTGCTTCAATTGTTCATGGGCCAAGGGTGCAGGTTCTTGGTTTTGCTTCATGGTTATGTGCTTAGGGAGTATGGTTCAAGGCACCTCAACTCTGCTCGGTGCAGAGCATAGTTTTTAGGGTCCCTAGTTTTGATTCAATTGTTCATGGGCCAAGGGTGCAGGTTCTTGGTTTTGCTTCATGGTTATGTGCTAAGGGAGTATGGTTCAGGGGCACCTCAACTGTGCTCGGTGTCGAGCATAGTTTTTAGAGTCCCAAGTTTTGCTTCAATTGTTCATGGGCCAAGGGTGCAGGTTTTTGGTTTTGCTTCATGGTTATGTGCTTAGGGAGTATGGTTCAGGGCACCTCAACTCTGCTCGGTGCTGAGCATAGTTTTTAGGGTCCGTAGTTTTTCTTCGATTGTTTCTGGGCCAAGGGTGCAGGTTTTGGTTTTGCTTCATGGTTATGTGCTAAAGGAGTATGGTTCAGGGCACCTCAACACTGGTCGGTGCCGAGCATAGTTTTTAGGGTCCCTAGTTTTGCTTCAATTGTTCATGGGCCAAGGGTGCAGGTTCTTGGTTTTGCTTCATGGTTATGTGCTTAGGGAGTATGGTTCACGGCACCTCAACTCTGCTCGGTGCAGAGCATAGTTTTTAGGGTGCCTAGTTTTGATTCAATTGTTCATGGGCCAAGGGTGCAGGTTCTTGGTTTTGCTTTATGGTTATGTGCTAAGGGAGTATGGTTCAGGGCCACCTCAACTCTGCTCGGTGTCGAGCATAGTTTTTAGGGTCCCAAGTTTTGCTTCAATTGTTCATGGGCCAAGGGTGCAGGTTCTTGGTTTTGCTTCATGGTTATGTGCTAAGGGAGTATGGTTCAGGGGCACCTCAACTCTCCTCGGTGCCGAGCATAGTTTTTTAAGTCCCAAGTTTTGCCTCAATTGTTCATGGGCCAAGGGTGCAGGTTCTTGGTTTTCCTTTATGGTTATGTGCTAAGGGAGTATTGTCCAGGGGCACCTCAACTCTCCTCGGTGCCGAGCATAGTTTTTAGGGTCCCAAGTTTTGCTTCAATTGTTCATGGGCCAAGGGTGCAGGTTCTTGGTTTTGCTTCATGGTTATGTGCTAAGGGAGTATGGTTCAGGGGCACCTCAACTCTGCTCGGTGCCGAGCATAGTTTTTAGAGTCCCAAGTTTTGCTTCAATTGTTTCTGGGCCAAGTGTGCAGGTTTTGGTTTTGCTTCATGGTTATGTGCTAAGGGAGTATGGTTCAGGGCACCTCAACACTGGTCGGTGCCGAGCATAGTTTTTAGGGTCCCTAGTTTTGCTTCAATTGGTCATGGGCCAAGGGTGCAGGTTCTTGGTTTTGCTTCATGGTTATGTGCTTAGGGAGTATGGTTCAGGGCACCTCAACTCTGCTCGGTGCAGAGCATAATTTTTAGGGTCCCTAGTTTTGATTCAATTGTTCATGGGTCAAGGGTGCAGGTTCTTGGTTTTGCTTTATGGTTATGTGCTAAGGGAGTATGGTTCAGGGCCACCTCAACTCTGCTCGGTGTCGAGCATAGTTTTTAGGGTCCGTAGTTTTGCTTTGGTTGTTTCTGGGCCAAGGGTGCAGGTTCTTGGTTTTGCTTCATGATCATGTGCTAAGGGAGTATGGTTCAGGAGCACTTCAACTCTCGTCGGTGCCGAGCATAGTTTTTAGGGTCCCTAGTTTTGCTTCAATTGTTCATGGGCCAAGGGTGCAGGTTTTTGGTTTTGCTTCATGGTTATGTGCTTAGGGAGTATGGTTCTGGGCACCTCAACTCTGCTCGGTGCAGAGCATAGTTTTTAGGGTCCCAAGTTTTGATTCAATTGTTCATGGGCCAAGGGTGCAGGTTCTTGGTTTTGCTTCATGGTTATGTGCTGAGGGAATATGGTTGAGGGGCTCCTCAACTCTGCTCGGTGCCGAGCATAGTTTTTAGGGTCTTTAGTTTTGCTTGAATTGTTCATAGACCAAGGGTGCAGGTTCTTGGTTTTGCTTCATGGTTATGTGCTAAGGGAATATGGTTCAGGGGCACCTCAACTCTCCTCGGTGCCGAGCATAGTTTTTTAAGTCCCAAGTTTTGCCTCAATTGTTCATGGGCCAAGGGTGCAGGTTCTTGGTTTTCCTTTATGGTTATGTGCTAAGGGAGTATTGTCCAGGGGCACCTCAACTCTCCTCGGTGCCGAGCATAGTTTTTAGGGTCCCAAGTTTTGCTTCAATTGTTCATGGGCCAAGGGTGCAGGTTCTTGGTTTTGCTTCATGGTTATGTGCTAAGGGAATATGGTTCAGGGGCACCTCAACTCTTCTCGGTGCCGAGCATAGTTTTTAGAGTCCCAAGTTTTGCTTCAATTGTTCATGGGCCAAGGGTGCAGGTTCTTGGTTTTGCTTCATGGTTATGTGCTAAGGGAGTATGTTTCAAGGGCACCTCAATTCTGCTCGGTGCCGAGCATAGTTTTTAGGGTCCCTAGTTTTGCTTCAATTGTTCACGGGCCAAGGGTGCAGGTTCTTGGTTTTGCTTCATGGTTATGTGCTTAGGGAGTATGGTTCTGGGCACCTCAACTCTGCTCGGTGCAGAGCATAGTTTTTAGGGTCCCTAGTTTTGATTCAATTGTTCATGGGCCAAGGGTGCAGGTTCTTGGTTTTGCTTCATGGTTATGTGCTGAGGGAATATGGTTCAGGGGCTCCTCAACTCTGCTCTGTGCAGAGCATAGGTTTTAGGGTCCCTAGTTTTGATTCAATTGTTCATGGGCCAAGGGTGCAGGTTCTTGGTTTTGCTTCATGGTTATGTGCTAAGGGAATATGGTTCAGGGGCACCTCAACTCTCCTCGGTGCCGAGCATAGTTTTTAGAGTCCCTCGTTTTGCTTCAATTGTTCATGGGCCAAGGGTGCAAGTTCTTGGTTTTGCTTCATGGTTATGTGCTAAGGGAGTATGGTTCAGGGGCACCTCAACTCTGCTCGGTGCCGAGCATAGTTTTTAGAGTCCCTCGTTTTGCTTCAATTGTTCATGGGCCAAGGGTGAAGGTTCTTGGTTTTGCTTCATGGTTATGTGGTAAGGGAGTATGGTTCAGGGGCAACTCAACTTTCCTCGGTGCCGAGCATAGTTTTTAGGGTCCCAAGTTTTGTTTCAATTGTTCATGGGCCAAGGGTGCAGGTTCTTGGTTTTGCTTCATGGTTATGTGCTAAGGAAGTATGTTTCAAGGGCACCTCAACTCTGCTCGGTGCCGAGCATAGTTTTTAGGGTCCCAAGTTTTGATTCAATTGTTCATGGGCCAAGGGTGCAGGTTCTTGGTTTTGCTTCATGGTTATGTGCTGAGGGAATATGGTTCAGGGGCTCCTCAACTCTGCACGGTGCCGTGCATAGTTTTTAGGGTCTTTAGTTTTGCTTGAATTGTTCATGGACGAAGGGTGCAGGTTCTTGGTTTTGCTTCATGGTTATGTGCTAAAGGAATATGGTTCAGGGGCACCTCAACTCTCCTCGGTGCCGAGCATAGTTTTTTAAGTCCCAAGTTTTGCCTCAATTGTTCATGGGCCAAGGGTGCAGGTTTTTGGTTTTGCTTCATGGTTATGTGCTAAGGGAGTATGGTTCAGGGGCACCTCAACTCTGCTCGGTGCCGAGCATAGTTTTTAGGGTCCCAAGTTTTGTTTCAATTGTTCATGGGCCAAGGGTGCAGATTCTTGGTTTTGCTTCATGGTTATGTGCTGAGAGAGTATCGTTCAGGGCACGTCAACTCTCCTCGGTGCCGAGCATAGTTTTTAGAGTCCCAAGTTTTGCTTCAATTGTTCATGGGCCAAGGGTGCATGTTCTTGGTTTTGCTTTATGGTTATGTGCTCAGGGAGTATGGTTCAGGGGCACCTGAACTCTGCTTGGTGCTGAGCATAGTTTTTAGGGTCCCAAGTTTTGCTTCAATTGTTCATGGGCCAAGGGTGCAGGTTCTTGGTTTTGCTTCATGGTTATGTGCTAAGGGAGTATGGTTCAAGGGCACCTCAACTCTGCTCGGTGCCGAGCATAGTTTTTAGAGTCCCTCGTTTTGCTTCAATTGTTCATGGGCCAAGCGTGCAGGTTCTTGGTTTTGCTTCATGGTTATGTGCTAAGGGAGTATGGTTCAGGGGCAACTCAACTCTCCTCGGTGCCGAGCATAGTTTTTAGGGTCCCAAATTTTGTTTCAATTATTCATGGGCCAAGGGTGCAGGTTCTTGGTTTTGCTTCATGGTTATGTGCTAAGGGAGTATGTTTCAAGGGAACCTCAACTCTGCTCGGTGCCGAGCATAGTTTTTAGGGTCTTTAGTTTTGCTTGAATTGTTCATAGACCAAGGGTGCAGGTTCTTGGTTTTGCTTGATGGTTATGTGCTAAGGGAATATGGTTGAGGGGCACCTCAACTCTGCTCGGTGCCGAGCATAGTTTTTAGAGTCCCTCGTTTTGCTTCAATTGTTCATGGGCCAAGCGTGCAGGTTCTTGGTTTTGCTTCATGGTTATGTGCTAAGGGAGTATGGTTCAGGGGCAACTCAACTCTCCTCGGTGCCGAGCATAGTTTTTTAAGTCCCAAGTTTTGCTTCAATTGTTCATGGGCCAAGGGTGCAGGTTCTTGGTTTTGCTTCATGGTTATGTGCTAAGGGAGTATGGTTCAGGGGCACCTCAACTCTTCTCGGTACCGAGCATAGTTTTTAGAATCCCAAGTTTTGCTTCAATTGTTCATGGGCCAAGGGTGCAGGTTTTTGTTTTTGTTTCATAGTTATGTGCTAAGGGAGTATGGTTCAGGAGCACCTCAACTCTGCTCGGTGCCGAGCATAGTATTTAGAGTCCCTCGTTTTGCTTCAATTGTTCATGGGCCAAGGGTGCAGGTTCTTGGTTTTGCTTCATGGTTATGTGCTAAGGGAGTATGGTTCAGGGGCAACTCAACTCTCCTCGGTGCCGAGCATAGTTTTTAGGGTCCCAAGTTTTGTTTCAATTGTTCAAGGGCCAAGGGTGCAGGTTCTTGGTTTTGCTTCATGGTTATGTGCTAAGGGAGTATTGTTCAGGGGCACCTCAACTCTCCTCGGTGCCGAGCATAGTTTTTAGGGTCCCTAGTTTTGCTTCAATTGTTCATGGGCCAAGGGTGCAGGTTCTTGGTTTTGCTTCATGGTTATGTGCTTAGGGAGTATGGTTCTGGGCACCTCAACTCTACTCGGTGCAGAGCATAGTTTTTAGGGTCCCAAGTTTTGATTCAATTGTTCATGGGCCAAGGGTGCAGGTTCTTGGTTTTGCTTCATGGTTATGTGCTGAGGGAATATGGTTCAGGGGCTCCTCAACTCCGCTCGGTGCCGAGCATAGTTTTTAGGGTCTTTAGTTTTGCTTGAATTGTTCATAGACCAAGGGTGCAGGTTCTTGGTTTTGCTTCATGGTTATGTGCTAAGGGAATATGGTTCAGGGGCACCTCAACTCTCCTCGGTGCCGAGCATAGTTTTTTAAGTCCCAAGTTTTGCCTCAATTGTTCATGGGCCAAGGGTGCAGGTTCTTGGTTTTCCTTTATGGTTATGTGCTAAGGGAGTATGGTTCAGGGCACCTCAACTCTCCTCGGTGCCGAGCATAGTTTTTAGGGTCCCAAGTTTTGCTTCAATTGTTCATGGGCCAAGGGTGCAGGTTCTTGGTTTTGCTTCATGGTTATGTGCTAAGGGAATATGGTTCAGGGCCACCTCAACTCTCCTCGGTGCCGAGCATAGTTTTTAGAGTCCCAAGTTTTGCTCCAATTGTTCATGGGCCAAGGGTGCAGGTTCTTGGTTTTGCTTCATGGTTATGTGCTAAGGGAGTATGTTTCAACGGCACCTCAACTCTGCTCAGTGCAGAGCATAGTTTTTAGGGTCCCTAGTTTTGATTCAATTGTTCATGGGCCAAGGGTGCAGGTTCTTGGTTTTGCTTCATGGTTATGTGCTGAGGGAATATGGTTCAGGGGCTCCTCAACTCTGCTCGGTGCAGAGCATAGTTTTTAGGGTCTCTAGTTTTGATTCAATTGTTCATGGGCCAAGGGTACAGGTTCTTGGTTTTGCTTCATGGTTATGTGCTAAGGGAGTATGGTTCAGGGCACCTCAACTCTGCTCGGTGCCGACCATAGTTTTTAGAGTCCCTCGTTTTGCTTCAATTGTTCATGGGCCAAGGGTGCAGGTTCTTGGTTTTGCTTCATGGTTATGTGCTAAGGGAGTATGGTTCAGGGGCAACTCAACTCTCCTCGGTGCCGAGCATAGTTTTTAGGGTCCCAAGTTTTGTTTCAATTGTTCATGGGCCAAGGGTGCAGGTTCTTGGTTTTGCTTCATGGTTATGTGCTAAGGGAGTATGTTTCAAGGGCACCTCAACTCCGCTCGGTGCCGAGCATAGTTTTTAGGGTCCCTAGTTTTGCTTCAATTGTTCATGGACCAAGGGTGCAGGTTCTTGGTTTTGCTTCATGGTTATGTGCTAAGGGAATATGGTTCAGGGGCACCTCAACTCTCCTCGGTGCCGAACATAGTTTTTTAAGTCCCAAGTTTTGCTTCAATTGTTCATGGGCCAAGGGTGCAGGTTCTTGGTTTTGCTTCATGGTTATGTGCTAAGGGAGTATGGTTCAGGGGCACCTCAACTCTGCTCGGTGCCGAGCATAGTTTTTAGAGTCCCTCGTTTTGCTTCAATTGTTCATGGGCAAAGGGTGCAGGTTCTTGGTTTTGCTTCATGGTTATGTGCTAAGGGAGTATGGTTCAGGGCACCTCAACTCTGCTCGGTGTCGAGCATAGTTTTTAGAGTCCCAAGTTTTGCCTCAATTGTTCATGGGCCAAGGGTGCAGGTTCTTGGTTTTGCTTTATGGTTATGTGCTAAGGGAGTATTGTTCAGGGAACCTCAACTCTGCTCGGTGCCGAGCATAGTTTTTAGGGTCCCAAGTTTTGCTTCAATTGTTCATGGGCTAAGGGTGCAGGTTCTTGGTTTTGCTTCATGGTTATGTGCTAAGGGAGTATGGTTCAGGGGCACCTCAACTCTGCTCGGTGCCGAGCATAGTTTTTAGAGTCCCTCGTTTTGCTTCAATTGTTCATGGGCAAAGGGTGTAGGTTCTTGGTTTTGCTTCATGGTTATGTGCTAAGGGAGTATGGTTCAGGGGCACCTCAACTCTCCTCGGTGCCGAGCATAGTTTTTAGAGTCCCTCGTTTTGCTTCAATTGTTCATGGGCCAAGCGTGCAGGTTCTTGGTTTTGGTTCATGGTTATGCGCTAAGGGAGTATGGTTCAGGGGCAACTCAAGTCTCCTGGGTGCCGAGCATAGTTTTTAGGGTCCCAAGTTTTGTTTCAATTGTTCATGGGCCAAAGGTGCAGGTTCTTGGTTTTGCTTCATGGCTATGTGCTAAGGGAGTATGTTTCAAGGGCACCTCAACTCTGCTCGGTGCCGAGCATAGTTTTTAGGGTCCCTAGTTCTGCTTGAATTGTTCATGGGCCAAGGGTGCAGGTTCTTGGTTTTGCTTCATGGTTATGTGCTTAGGGAGTATGGTTCTGGGCACCTCAACTCTGCTCGGTGCAGAACAAGGATGGATGAAAAATGACTCATCATTTACCCAAAAATGGATGAAATTGTAAGCCTAACCCTAACTCTCTTCTTTAGGGTCCCTAGTTTTGTTTCAATTGTTCCTGGGCGAAGGAAGCAGGTTTTTCGTTTTGCTTCATGGTTATGTGCTGAGGGAGTATAGTTCAGGGCACCTCAACTTTGATCGGTGCCGATCATAGTTTTTAGGGTCCCATGTTTTGCTTCAATTGTTTAGGACCAAGGGTGCAGGTTCTTGGTTTTGCTTCATGGTTATGTGCTAAGGGAGTATGGTTCAGGGGCACCTCAACTCTGCTCGGTGCCGAGCATAGTTTTTAGAGTCCCTCGTTTTGCTTCAATTGTTCATGGGCAAAGGGTGTAGGTTCTTGGTTTTGCTTCATGGTTATGTGCTAAGGGAGTATGGTTCAGGGGCACCTCAACTCTCCTCGGTGCCGAGCATAGTTTTTAGAGTCCCTCCTTTTGCTTCAATTGTTCATGGGCCAAGCGTGCAGGTTCTTGGTTTTGGTTCATGGTTATGTGCTAAGGGAGTATGGTTCAGGGGCAACTCAAGTCTCCTGGGTGCCGAGCATAGTTTTTGGGGTCCCAAGTTTTGTTTCAATTGTTCATGGGCCAAAGGTGCAGGTTCTTGGTTTTGCTTCATGGCTATGTACTAAGGGAGTATGTTTCAAGGGCACCTCAACTCTGCTCGGTGCCGAGCATAGTTTTTAGGGTCCCTAGTTCTGCTTGAATTGTTCATGGGCCAAGGGTGCAAGTTCTTGGTTTTGCTTCATGGTTATGTGCTTAGGGAGTATGGTTCTGGGCACCTCAACTCTGCTGGGTGCAGAACAAGGATGGATGAAAAATGACTCATCATTTACCCAAAAATGGAGGAAATTGTAAGCCTAACCCTAACTCTCTTCTTTAGGGTCCCTAGTTTTGTTTCAATTGTTCCTGGGCGAAGGGTGTAGGTTTTTGGTTTTGCTTCATGGTTATGTGCTGAGGGAGTATAGTTCAGGGCACCTCAACTTTGGTCGGTGCCGATCATAGTTTTTAGGGTCCCATGTTTTGCTTCAATTGTTTAGGACCAAGGGTGCAGGTTCTTGGTTTTGCTTTATGGTTATGTGCTAAGGGAGTATGGTTCAGGGGCACCTAAACTCTCCTCGGTGCCGAGCATAATTTTTAAGATCCCTAGTTTTCTTTCAATTGTTCCTGGGCCAAGGGTGCAGGTTCTTGGTTTTGCTTCATGGTTATGTGTTAAGGGAGTATGGTTCAGGGCACCACAACTCTGCTCGGTGCCGAGCATAGTTTTTGGGGTCCCTAGTTTTGCTTCAATTGTTCATGGGCCAAGTGCGCAGGTTCTTGGTTTTGCTTCATGGTTATGTGCTAAGAGAGTATGGTTCAGGGGCACCTCAACTCTCGTCGGTGCCGAGCATAGTTTTTAGGGTCCGAAGTTGTTCTTCAATTGTTCATGGGCCAAGGGTGCAGGTTGTTGGTTTTGCTTTATGGTTATGTGCTAAGGGAGTATGGTTCAGGGCACCTCAACTCTGCTAGGTGCAGAGCATAGTTTTTAGGGTTCCTAGTTTTGCTTCAATTGTTCATGGGCCAAGGGTGCAGGTTCTTGGTTTTGCTTCATGGTTATGTGCTTAGGGAGTATGGTTCAGGGCACCACAACTCTGCTCGGTGCCGAGCATAGTTTTTAGGGTCCCTAGTTTTGCTTCAATTGTTCATGGGCCAAGGGTGCAGGTTCTTGGTTTTGCTTCATGATTATGTGCTTAGGGAGTATGGTTCAGGGCACCTCAACTCTGCTAGGTGCAGAGCATAGTTTTTAGGGTCCCAAGTATTGCCTCAATTGTTCATGAGCCAAGGGTGCAGGTTCTTGGTTTTGCTTTATGGTTATGTGCTAAGGGAGTATTGTTCAGGGCACCTCAACTCTGCTCGGTGCCGAGCATAGTTTTTAGGGTCCCAAGTTTTGCTTCAATTGTTTATGGGCCAAGGGTGCAGGTTCTTGGTTTTGCTTCATGGTTATATGCTAAGGGAGTATGGTTCAGGGGCAACTCAACTCTGCTCGGTGCCGAGCATAGTTTTTAGAGTCCCAAGTTTTGCTTCAATTGTTCATAGGCCAAGGGTGCAGGTTCTTGGTTTTGCTTTATGGTTATGTGCTAAGGGAGTATGGTTCAGGGGCACCTCAACTCTCCTCGGTGCCGAGCATAGTTTTTAGGGTCCCTAGTTTTGTTTCAATTGTTATTGGGCCAAGGGTGCAGGTTCTTGGTTTTGCTTCATGGTTATGTGCTAAGGGAGTATTGTTCAGGGGCACCTCAACTCTCCTCGGTGCCCAGCATAGTTTTTAGGGTCCTTAGTTTTGCTTCAATTGTTCATAGGCCAAGGGTGCAGGTTCTTGGTTTTGCTTCATGATTATGTGCTTAGGGAGTATGGTTCAGGGCACCTCAACTCTGCTAGGTGCAGAGCATAGTTTTTAGGGTCCCTAGTTTTGATTCAATTGTTCATGGGCCAAGGGTGCAGGTTCTTGGTTTTGCTTTATGGTTATGTGCTAAGGGAGTATGGTTCAGGGGCACCTCAACTCTCCTCGGTGCCGAGCATAGTTTTTAGGGTCCGTGTGAGCCCAAAAGGGTGGCCACATTTAGTCTTAGACCCTTGAAACGTTAGTTGATGCACTTTGAAGTAGCATGTTACTTCACAAAAATATAAAAAGAGTGAAATGTTAGTCTTAGAAGTACCATGTTGTAAGAGGCTAGGATGTGAGTTGTTATTGTGTTTTTACCTTCGGAAGGATTTGAGTGAATGAGGATAGGTAAGGAGAACTTGGATTGAGTAGTTAGTGAGTAGGCTAGTACAAATGGATGGAGACAACCAAAGTGACTCAAGAGGCAAGTGCATTCGAATTGGGATGAATGGAGGATCACATGGAGCGCACAAGTGGACCACCTCATCATGGCCACTTAATGGGGAAGGTCCAAGGAAGAATGCAAGGTGGAGGATAAGCAAATTCTCAAAGCACCAATCAAATCACGAGTTAAGCATCGTGGTTTGAATTAAGTGGTGAGCGACGATTTGGGAAAGTAAGGGGAGAAAGTTATGGCGGCGGAAAGCGAAGGAGGCTAAGTTTGGGTTGAAGCATCCCAAGTTTGGTAAAGTGTGGTAGGTAGAAAGCCAAGGCTAGTTAAATGTTCGAATTAGGATCCTTGTTGATCATTTGAGGGAGGAAGGCTTAGAAGATAGGATTGGCGCCTACTAAGTAGGAGGAAATCTCAAGGGCTTATCGTGAGCCTTGAGGGTGCTCACCCCCTCAAGGTTACTATATAATCCCTCATTCTTCCCTCACTCATCCTCTCTTTCCTTTGTGCTCCAAGGCACCCCACGAGTTATAAGTGTGGGTGTGGGAAGCCATATTGGAGCACATGTGTGTGCTTAGTTTTTAGTTTGAGAGCCAAGGCTTGTTAGCCTTGAAGAGGGCTTGACCTCTTGGTAGAATTAGTGTTGACGTGGAGGATTTTAAAGTTAATTCATGATTCCAATTTGTGGTACTTAAAGTTCATGTTTTGAATACACGTGGTTGCAAGTTCCATGTTTAAGAGTTGAGCACTTGATGTTGTGATGAGTGCAAAAATATACTTGTGTGGATTAGTTAGTCTTAGTGAAGTTAGGAAATTCTCTCTCCCCCTCTCCTCTCTAGGATTTTAGGATTTTAGGATTAGAGAAGAATTGTGTGATTAGAAAGGGGTTGTTAGTAGAATTAGGAAAATTAGGTAGGAAGATTAGTTAAGGGCTTGAATAATTAGTGAGGTAGTTGGGGATTACAACTACAAAGTGTGGGTTCATGAAGGAGCTGGGTTTATAAAGGAGCTGGGTTTGTTTAGTTAGAAGCTAAGAAGCTGGGTTTATGAAGGAGCTGGGTTTATGAAGGAGCTGGGTTTATAAAGGAGCTGGGTTTGTTTAGTTAGAAAGTAAAGAGCTGGGTTTATGAAGGACCTGGGCTTGTTTAGTTAGAAGCTAAGGAGCTGGGTTCATGAAGGAGCTGGGTTTATGAAGGAGCTGGGTTTGTTTAGTTAGAAGCTAAGGAGCTGGGTTCATGAAGGAGCTGGGTTTATGAAGGAGCTGGGTTTGTTTAGTTAGAAGCTAAGGAGCTGGGTTCATGAAGGAGCTGGGTTTATAAAGGAGCTAGGTTTATGTAATTAGAAAGTAAAGAGATGGGTTCATGAAGGAGCTTAGTAGATAGCCTACTTAATTAGCTCATAGACAAGTAGTTAGTTACATTATGCTAGTTAGTGTTATGTGTGGCTTTCACAAGTAAATGTATTTGAGATTGACTATAGAGAATAGTGTTTTTTAACACTTGCATCCTCTCTTTAAAAATAAACCACGTGCACAAATTAATGGAGAATGTGGAGCACTCTCGCGATGGCAAGACAAAGGAAGCAAAGACCAAAGTTAAATCCAAGACCACTTGAAGGGTGAACCTTGCACTATGGACTCATCCAAGTCCAAATCCAATACCGCGGAGGAATGTGAGCCCAAACCCACTACTCGGACTACGGACGCTTAAGGGTGGGGGGTTTGGCCTCACATAATTGGTGCGTCTGCCGGGAGCGAAGCGGAAGGTAGTTACAAGACTTGGAGGCGACTAGGAGACTTGGAGGCAACTAGGAAAAATTGGAGACACAAACTTGAGAGAAGGGAAGGAGCACCCGAAACTCGGTAAGTATTCTCTCTTTGGGTTACATTTGAATTCATTGTATTTCAACTATTCCTTGGAATGAATTGCATTGTCAATTACGCAAATTCATTTTTGAGGAAGGAGCGCGGCGAAGGTACGTCCTCAACCTTTTTGGGGATTTGCTAAGAACTTAAAAGGAACCTATAACCGAGTAGCTCATTAAAACATTAGAGGGTAAATTCACCTTAGGACATTGAACTTTGACACTCACCTCGGGGTGAGTCTCAAAGTTTTGGGAGTTGTCATTTCATGCTCTAGATTAAATTAATATTTCACAAAGTTTATGGTGTTGTTACATTGAGTCACGATTGAGGGGAGTGCTAACTCATAGGGGGATGCGATTGCTCAAGGTATGTTTATTTCTTCAAAGTGAACTCATTAACTAATTAAGGAATGCCTTTTGTACTCGTGATTGTTGTTATCCGTTGTAGAGGGTAATTCCCGAATTGTGGATGGTGTGAGAAGTTGAAGGGTGAAGCCTCGACTTTTAACATAATCTACTCGGAAGGTCACCCCCTCACAATCGGTATTGTGGTGAGTGTTAATTTGCGGGAAGGTGCGGAGGTGATGCTCCGACTTAACCAAAAAATTAACATGAACATGCCTATCCCCTATTGGGATTCTTTCACCTAAGTGGGCTTGCAGGTTCTTTTCCTCACCTCCTAAAAAAATTATAACCACACCAAGACAAGTGAAAATATTAAGAGGGGAATTGCTAGGATTATGTGTGGTCAAGTGAGGGTCGATCGATTCTTATGGAATGCAAGGTAGGACTCGCTCACAAAAACCAAGTTTGATAGTAGGACTAGAGAAATCTACTCGAAAGAGGCGGTCCTCTAAAATCAGTGATAGATTAGAACAAGATAATGTTAGAATAGAGAGTTGTTTGAACGTCGAACCTAGGACTAGGTCAATTCTAGACACCTTAGAACTTGGAGCTCAACTTGAAGAGGAGATCACTCCCTCCAAATTGAGTGGTGAAACTTCTTCGGAAAATTACACACTTAGAGAAGAATTCCCGGTAGAAGTTGATAGGGGATTGTTGAATAGTTCACCGGTCACCATGGCCGAGGAACGGGGGATGGATCCACCACCCATACCCCCAATTCCGCCCATACCTCCTATACCTCCAATAGACCCATTGGTTAGGCCAAGAGGCCTACCAATTGTGGTTCCACAAAATTTAGCGGCGATGGATATGCCATCTCATCTCCCTAAATTTTATGGGACCAAGGATGAGGACCCCTCTCGGCACATGGAACGGTATATCGAACGGTTGGCTAGCTTCCTCATAACCGACCCGGGTTATTGGTTAGTGTGGTTTCCTACCACTCTAGAGGGGGAAGCCTATGAATGGTATCGGGATCATGCCGAGGGACATTTTAGGGGATGGGAACAATTACAAAGGGAGTTTCTTAACGAATTTAGGCCGGAAGTGGGTCAAAGTACCGCATTAAGGGCATTGTCGTCATTGAAGCAAGGAAGGGAGGAAGAAATTTCGGCTTACATTAGGAGGTTTGATTTAGTGTGCACTAGATTTGTGGGTACCATGCTCAACGACGACACGCTAAAGCAATTTTTCATTCAAGGGTTTTTTAAGTCCGGAACTATTAGGGGTGTTCTAGAAAGGAATCCCTTGACCTTGGCGGATGCCAAGCGTGCGGCTAGAGATATTGAAAACTTGGATAAAGATCACGAAAGGCTATGGAGAAGGGAGGATGAATTGATCCCACAATTCATCCCCATACGCCCTAGGGTGGTAGCGGTAGAACCCGCTAAGTATGAGAACCAAATTCCATATGCCATTGTGGACACCGGCCCCCGACCTTTAGCGGTTAGGGAACCGGCACCTCTTTTGGCACTACCGGCCCCTAGAACGGATCCACACTTGGAGGAGGTTGAGAGAAGACTAGGTGCTAGCCAACTAGGATTCCAAGAGGCTATGATAAAACAAATGCAAAGCCTCACGGATCAAATGTCATTAATGATCCGGAGTCAACAACCGGGGCCTCCACCCCCGGTTGAGTCGGGTAGGCATTCTTCCGGATTATGGTGTGTCCAATGTGGCCAACCGGGCCACACGCGTCAATTTTGTAGAAGTGGACAAAACCGTGACCAAAGAGGAAACGGTAACCCACCTCAACAAAATCAACGAGGTCAAGCGCCACCTCACTATGGAAATGGAAGCAATAGAAGACCACAACCTAGAGGGCAAGGTGGCCAAAATTTAGAGAAGAAGGAATTTCATCCCTTTTGTGGAAGGTGGCACGCTCAAGGACAATGTTGGTCCGAAGGTCAAGAGTTTAATTGTAGCAATTGTGGAGGAAGTCATCCCTCGGATACGTGTCGCCAACCGGACAAAATAATTAATGTCCCTTACCCGGTGGCTAATCCACAACAACAAGCAAGGGATAATATGCGAGGTGCTAGGCCACAAGGAGTACCGGCCAATGAACTTAGGCCACCTAACTTATACTATGACCATAGTAATGCTAGGCAAACTTTTCATCCACCGGCGGGCTTGCAAACTACAACCGGTTACATTCCAATACAAAATAGACAAGGAGTTCCACCTAATGGTAGTAACGGGAGACAAGCGCCTCCAACGGATCCGGGACCATCTAACTCCCAAGATGTTAGGTTCATGGATGGAGTGTTGGAGGCCACATGTGATGACATGCTTCCTCTCCCAACGAGAATTGGAGAGGAGCAAAGTCAATGGCCTCCTCACACCAATGCTATTACATATGAGTTAGTGAAGGGTAAGGGTGTGGTTGAAGAAGCACCTGCACTAGCGGTAACTACTAGGGCTAGGAGAGGGGATGCCCCGTTGGAGGTAGGAATAGGAGAGCAAGGAAATTACTCTTCGGATGAAGAGATTAATCTCTCCGAGTTGGATAGGGTAGCTAGAAGAGCTACTAAGGATGTGGAGAGGGAAAATATAATTTTACAAGATAGGGAGAGGACTAATGCGGTACATGACTTGGATAATAGCGATGTGGGTGAATGGGAAGGACCGGGGGTTCCCGTAGACGAATTCGACGTAGTGGGTAATTCTAAGGTGGAAAGATCTACCGGGTACGACTTGTGGGCGGACCTTAGTACACTCAAGGCGGATATTACTTTCGGCCAACTATTGGAAATTTCACCCACGGCAAGGAAAACATTAAAGGAGGGAATGCCGGTACACAAGAGGATGAGGAAGGTGAAAGCTAAAATAGCCGCTAGGATCCAATCACAAGGTGGAAGAGACGTGAAAGCTATAGAAATAGAAGTTGTTATAGTAGATAAGGTGGTTCCTAATGTGCTAGTCGACGGAGGGAGTAGTCTAAATATACTACCGGAGGATACTATGAAAAAATTGGGACTTGGACTCACGGGGCCTTCACCTTTGGTCATAAATATGGTAAATCAAAGTTCGACTACGCCTTTGGGGATGATCAAGGATTGTAGAATGACTACGGGAGGCGAGGAGTACTTGGTCACCTTCCATGTCATTAAAATGCACTCCAACAAGGACACCTTCCCCATTTTGCTAGGTAGGCCTTGGTTGCGGATGGCGAATGCTATGGTCAATTGGGGTGGACCTAAACCATCCATCACTTATGGTCCGGAGGGTAATAGGGTCATAGTGTCCATTGGTTCATTAGAAGGATGGATGAAGAAGGAGATGTATTTGCCATTGGAGAAGGAAATTGATGACTTAAACGAGAATGAGATTGGCAAGGCATTGGTGGGAGTCGTCCATCCCGAAGGTCAAAGGGTTGTTATAGATTCGGGCTCGGGAAGTCTAGGTCCTAATTTTTACAATTATGGGGATAATGGGGATTATGCCCAATGGCTAAGGGAGTACCCCGAGTCCGAGGTTGATGTAATGGTTACATTTCACCAAGTAGGCTTAGGGAGTGAATTTCCTAGTGTTAGTTTAGGAGAGGGCTCATTGTTGGAGCCATGTGAGGTGCTCACCGAGGAAGAGTGGGTTAGCGGTGGGTTAACACCTTGGGTAGATGACGTGGAAGAGGGTGAGGTTAGTTTAATTCATGTAGATGGGACTCAAGAGGAGGATGTGATTATTGAGTCATCGAAATTGGAGGAGCCTTTACATTTCAAGACCACGTCTACGGGGATAGTTGTAGGGCAAGATGTGAAAGATTACCCCAATGTGCCTTCCGATTGGTATCGGAACAAAGAGGAACAAGCACATGTGTCGGAAGCGGATTGGCGGTACGTGGATGTGAAATTAAAGAATGGAAAAACCCGACAAATGAAGATGGGTTCCAAATTGGGGGAGAAAGAGGTTAGGGAGTATAGCAATTTGGTGGATGAGTTTAGTGATACTTTTGCATGGTCCTACGATGAGCTTAAGGGAATTCCTAGGGAAATGGTGGAGCACCGGATTCTTTTAATTCCGGGGGCGAGGCCAATTAGACAAAAGGAGAGGAGGATGAATCCTCAATTGCAATTGTTGGTGAAAGCGGAATTGGAAAGGTTATTGAAGGCCGGGTTTATCAAGCCGGTGGAAATCACGGATTGGGTTTCTCCTATGGTCTTAGTAAAGAAAAAAAATGGGAAATTAAGGGTTTGTGTCGACTATAGGAAATTGAATTCGTGCACACAAAAGGATCACTTCCCCTTACCTTTTATCACCTTGTTGCTTGAGGAGGTTGGAGGTCATTCGCGATATACCTTTATGGATGGGTATGCGGGTTATAATCAAATTTCCATAGCCCTCCAAGATATCCATAAAACGGCTTTTACTACACCTTGGGGTACTTTTGTGTGGGTAGTGATGCCATTTGGGTTATGTAATGCCCCGGCTACTTTCCAACGATTAGTAATGTATATCTTCACCGACTTGTTGTTCAAATCCATGACCGTCTTTGTGGACGATTTTAGCACACAAAGTAATGTGGACGATCACCTACATTGTGTTAGGGAGGCATTGGTTAGGTGTAGGAAGATGAGGTTAGCATTGAACCCGGATAAGACATTTTTGGGAGTGAATAAGGGAGTGTTGTTGGGTTATGTTGTTAGTGAGAAAGGTAGAGAACCCGATCCGGATAAGATTGCGGCCATAAGCGACTTGGCAACTCCAACCAATTCCAAGGGGATCTCTAAGTTGTTAGGACATGTGGGATGGTACCGGGAACTTATTCCTAATTTTTCAAAGATAGCGGTGCCCATTACCCATTTGCTCAAAAAGGATGTCAAATTCGAGTGGACAGATGCTTGTCAAAAAGCCTTTGAGGAATTGCGGGATAGGTTGAGCACCTATCCGGTGTTGATACCACCCAATTGGGGTAAACCTTTTCACGTCTATTGTGATGCTAGTAATGTGGCAATAGGGAGTGCGCTTTGTCAAGCAACGGGAGAAAAAGAGAAGGATCAACCTATAGCTTATGCGAGTAAGCAATTGACCCCCGCCGAAAGAAACTACTCTACAACGGAGAGGGAGTGCCTAGCCATGGTGTTTTCCGTTAAAAAGTTTAGGCATTACCTCATGTGCAACCCGGTTGTATTTTTTGTTGACCACATGGCTATCAAGTATCTAGTTAACAAGGCGGAGTTAAGTGGTAGGTTAGCTAGGTGGGTTTTGTTATTAGAAGAATTCGACTACACGGTGGAATATAAACCGGGTCGTATGCATTTACAAGCGGACCACTTGTCTAGGTTGTCGGAGGAGATAGGAAAAAATCCGGTAAATGATATGTTAGTAGATGATAGCCTCTTTGTGGTCACTTCTACACCGGAGTGGTATGCGGGCATAGTGGAATTTCTAACAACCCACAAGTTGTCCAAAGAGTGGACAAAAGAAGAGAGAAGGAAGGTGAGGGTAAATAGTAGGCAATTTGTTGTAGTGGGCCATAGGTTGTTTAGAAGGGGGTCCGATGGTATTTTACGACGATGCGTGTCAAAAACGGAGGTTGAAGCGATTTTAATCGCTTGCCACGATAGCGCTTGCGGCGGTCACTTCTCGGGTCAACTCACCGGGCAAAAAATACTTAGAGCGGGCTACTTTTGGCCTACACTATTTAAGGACGCCCATGACTATGTAAGGAAATGCGACGCTTGCCAACGGTATGCCCGAAACGACCTTAGAATGGAGATGCCTTTACATGTATCATTACCCTTAATTCCTTTCGAAAAATGGGGCATCGACTATGTGGGTGAGGTCCATCCCCAATCTTCAAAAGGAATGAAATATATTGTGGTGGCAACCGAGTACCTCACCAAGTGGGCGGAAGCCAAAGCGGTGAAGACCGACACGGCGGAACACGCGGCAACATTTATGTACGAAAACATAATTTCGCGGTTCGGGGTGCCGAAGATCCTAGTAAGCGATAGGGGTACTCACTTTTTAAATGACTTGATTCGAGAGATGACAGAGAAATTTAAAATTGATCACCGGAAGACTACTCCCTACCACCCACAAACCAATGGACAAACGGAAAGGGTTAACGGAATTTTGGTGAGTATACTACGCAAGACGGTTATAGACTCGAAGCGGGATTGGGATACGAAACTAACGGCGGCACTTTGGGCATACCGTACAACCTATAAGGTAACTACGCGTGCTACACCATTTTCCTTAGTCTATGGTCTTGAAGCGACACTACCAATCGAATATGAAGTCGAGTCACTTAGGGTGGCCGTGAGTACGAGACTTACTGAAAGTCAATCCTTACGAAATCGACTAACCGATTTGGAAGCACTTGACGAAGGGAGGAGAATGGCGGCTCAACATATTGAGGCAATCCAAAGAAGGAGAAAGATTACTTTCGACAAACGACATAAGAGAAGGGCCCTAACACCGGGAATGATGGTCATGATTCAAGACGCACGAAAGCTTGAATTTCCGGCGAAATTCGATGCAATATGGTTAGGACCTTACCTTGTCTATGAGGTCTTTCCTAATAATTCAATTCAATTGGAAACGTTGAATGGTGAGCTCTTTCCTACCCGTACATCGGGAAGTAGATGTAAGGAGTACCGAGCTTGACTAGGCAACTTACCCTTGGAGCAAGAGATGTTTGGATTCATCCCCCGATGGTCGCCAATTATGTGAGCCCAAAAGGGTGGCCACATTTAGTCTTAGACCCTTGAAACGTTAGTTGATGCACTTTGAAGTAGCATGTTACTTCACAAAAATATAAAAAGAGTGAAATGTTAGTCTTAGAAGTACCATGTTGTAAGAGGCTAGGATGTGAGTTGTTATTGTGTTTTTACCTTCGGAAGGATTTGAGTGAATGAGGATAGGTAAGGAGAACTTGGATTGAGTAGTTAGTGAGTAGGCTAGTACAAATGGATGGAGACAACCAAAGTGACTCAAGAGGCAAGTGCATTCGAATTGGGATGAATGGAGGATCACATGGAGCGCACAAGTGGACCACCTCATCATGGTCACTTAATGGGGAAGGTCCAAGGAAGAATGCAAAGTGGAGGATAAGCAAATTCTCAAAGCACCAATCAAATCACGAGTTAAGCATCGTGGTTTGAATTAAGTGGTGAGCGACGATTTGGGAAAGTAAGGGGAGAAAGTTATGGCGGCGGAAAGCGAAGGAGGCTAAGTTTGGGTTGAAGCATCCCAAGTTTGGTAAAGTGTGGTAGGTAGAAAGCCAAGGCTAGTTAAATGTTCGAATTAGGATCCTTGTTGATCATTTGAGGGAGGAAGGCTTAGAAGATAGGATTGGCGCCTACTAAGTAGGAGGAAATCTCAAGGGCTTATCGTAAGCCTTGAGGGTGCTCACCCCCTCAAGGTTACTATATAATCCCTCATTCTTCCCTCACTCATCCTCTCTTTCCTTTGTGCTCCAAGGCACCCCACGAGTTATAAGTGTGGGTGTGGGAAGCCATATTGGAGCACATGTGTGTGCTTAGTTTTTAGTTTGAGAGCCAAGGCTTGTTAGCCTTGAAGAGGGCTTGACCTCTTGGTAGAATTAGTGTTGACGTGAAGGATTTTAAAGTTAATTCATGATTCCAATTTGTGGTACTTGAAGTTCATGTTTTGAATACACGTGGTTGCAAGTTCCATGTTTAAGAGTTGAGCACTTGAGGTTGTGATGAGTGCAAAAATATACTTGTGTGGATTAGTTAGTCTTAGTGAAGTTAGGAAATTCTCTCTCCCCCTCTCCTCTCTAGGATTTTAGGATTTTAGGATTAGAGAAGAATTATGTGATTAGAAAGGGGTTGTTAGTAGAATTAGGAAAATTAGGTAGGAAGATTAGTTAAGGGCTTGAATAATTAGTGAGATAGTTGGGGATTACAACTACAAAGTTGTGGGTTCATGAAGGAGCTGGGTTTATGAAGGAGCTGGGTTTGTTTAGTTAGAAAGTAAAGAGCTGGGTTTATGAAGGACCTGGGTTTGTTTAGTTAGAAGCTAAGGAGCTGGGTTCATGAAGGAGCTGGGTTTATGAAGGAGCTGGGTTTGTTTAGTTAGAAGCTAAGAAGCTGGGTTTATGAAGGAGCTGGGTTTATGAAGGAGCTGGGTTTATAAAGGAGCTGGGTTTGTTTAGTTAGAAGCTAAGAAGCTGGGTTTACGAAGGAGCTGGGTTTATTTAGTTAGAAGCTAAGGAGTTGGGTTCATGAAGGAGTTGGGTTTATGAAGGAGCTAGGTTTATGTAATTAGAAAGTAAAGAGATGGGTTCATGAAGGAGCTTAGTAGATAGCCTACTTAATTAGCTCATAGACAAGTAGTTAGTTACATTATGCTAGTTAGTGTTATGTGTGGCTTTCACAAGTAAATGTATTTGAGATTGACTATAGAGAATAGTGTTTTTTAACACTTGCATCCTCTCTTTAAAAATAAACCACGTGCACAAATTAATAGAGAATGTGGAGCACTCTCGCGATGGCAAGACAAAGGAAGCAAAGACCAAAGGTGCGAGGGAGAGATTGACATAAGTCACATAAGTATTTCTTAATACTTAAAGGCTTATGTACGGTATGGAGACACCAATTAAATCCAAGACCACTTGAAGGGTGAACCTTGCACTATGGACTCATCCAAGTCCAAATCCAATACCGCGGAGGAATGTGAGCCCAAACCCACTACTCGGACTACGGACGCTTAAGGGTGGGGGGTTTGGCCTCACAGTCCCAAGTTTGGCTTCAATTGTTCATGGGCCAAGGGTGCAGGTTCTTGGTTTTGCTTCATGGTTATGTGCTAAGGGAGTATGGTTCAGGGGCACCTCAACTCTGCTCGGTGCCGAGCCTAGTTTTTAGAATCCCAAGTTTTGCTTCAATTGTTCATGGGCCAAGGGTGCAGGTTCTTGGTTTTCCTTCATGGTTATGTGCTAAGGGAGTATGGTTCAGGGGCACCTCAATTCTCGTCGGTGCGCAGCATAGTTTTTAGGGTCCGAAGTTTTGCTTCAATTGTTCATGGCCCAAGGGTGCAGGTTCTTGGTTTTGCATTATGGTTATGTGCTAAGGGAGTATTGTTGAGGGGCACTTCAACTCTGCTCGGTGCCGAGCATAGTTTTTAGGGTCCCAAGTTTTGCTTCAATTGTTCATGGGCCAAAGGTGCAGGTTCTAGATTTTGCTTCATGATTATGTGCTTAGGGAGTATGGTTCAGGGCACCTCAACTCTGCTAGGTGCAGAGCATAGTTCTTAGGGTCCCTAGTTTTGATTCAATTGTTCATGGGCCAATGGTGCAGGTTCTTGGTTTTGCTTTATGGTTATGTGCTAAGGGAGTATGGTTCAGGGGCACCTCAACTCTCCTCGGTGCCGAGCATAGTTTTTAGGGTCCCTAGTTTTGTTTCAATTGTTCCTGGGCCAAGGGTGCAGGTTTTTGGTTTTGCTTCATGGTTATGTGCTGAGGGAGTATAGTTCAGGGCACCTCAACTTTGCTAGGTGCCCATCATAGTTTTTAGGGTCCCTAGTTTTGTTTCAATTGTTCCTGGCCAAGGGTGCAGGTTTTTGGTTTTGCTTCATGGGTATATGCTGAGGGAGTATAGTTCAGGGCACCTCAATTCTCGTCGGTGCCAAGCATAGTTTTTAGGGTCCGAAGTTTTGCTTCAATTGTTCATGGCCAAAGGGTGCAGGTTCTTGGTTTTGCTTTATGGTTATGTGCTTAGGGAGTATGGTTCAGGGCACCACAACTCTGCTCGGTGCCGAGCATAGTTTTTAGGGTCACTAGTTTTGCTTCAATTGTTCATGGGCCAAGGGTGCAGGTTCTTGGTTTTGCTTCATGGTTATGTGCTAAGGGAGTATGGTTCAGGGGCACCTCAATTCTCGTCGGTGCCGAGCATCGTTTTTAGGGTCCGAAGTTTTGCTTCAATTGTTCATGGCCAAAGGGTGCAGGTTCTTGGTTTTGCTTTATGGTTATGTGCTAAGGGAGTATGGTTCAGGGGCACCTCAACTCTCCTCGGTGCTGAGCATAGTTTTTAGAGTCCCAAGTTTTGCTTCAATTGTTTATGGGCCAAGGGTGCAGGTTCTTGGTTTTGCTTCATGTTTATGTGCTTAGGGAGTATGGTTCAGGGGCAACTCAACTCTGCTCGGTGCCGAGCATAGTTTTTAGAGTCCCAAGTTTTGCTTCAATTGTTCATAGGCCAAGGGTACAGGTTCTTGGTTTTGCTTTATGGTTGTGTGCTAAGGGAGTATGGTTCAGGGGCACCTCAACTCTCCTCGGTGCCGAGCATAGTTTTTAGGGTCCCTAGTTTTGTTTCAATTGTTATTGGGCCAAGGGTGCAGGTTCTTGGTTTTGCTTCATGGTTATGTGCTAAGGGAGTATTGTTCAGGGGCACCTCAACTCTCCTCGGTGCCCAGCATAGTTTTTTGGGTCAATGGTTTTGCTTCAATTGTTCATGGGCCAAGGGTGCAGGTTCTTGGTTTTGCTTCATGATTATGTGCTTAGGGAGTATGGTTCAGGGCACCTCAACTCTGCTAGGTGCAAAGCATAGTTTTTAGGGTCCCTAGTTTTGATTCAATTGTTCATGGGCCAATGGTGCAGGTTCTTGGTTTTGCTTTATGGTTATGTGCTAAGGGAGTATGGTTCAGGGGCACCTCAACTCTGCTCGGTGCCGAGCATAGTTTTTAGGGTCCCTAGTTTTGTTTCAATTGTTCCTGGGCCAAGGGTGCAGGTTCTTGCTTTTGCTTCATGGTTATGTGCTGAGGGAGTATAGTTCAGGGCACCTCAATTTTGGTCGGTGCCGATCATAGTTTTTAGGGTCCCATGTTTTGCTTCAATTGTTTAGGACCAAGGGTGCAGGTTCTTGGTTTTGCTTTATGGTTATGTGCTAAGGGAGTATGGTTCAGGGGCACCTCAACTCTCCTCGGTGCCGAGCATAGTCCTTAGGGTCCCTAGTTTTGTTTCAATTGTTCCTGGGCCAAGGGTGCAGGTTTTTGGTTTTGCTTCATGGTTATGTGCTGAGGGAGTATAGTTCAGGGCACCTCAACTTTGGTCGGTGCCGATCATAGTTTTTAGGGTCCCTAGTTTTGTTTCAATTGTTCCTGGCCAAGGGTGCAGGTTTTTGGTTTTGCTTCATGGTTATGTGCTGAGGGAGTATAGTTTAGGGCACCTCAACTTTGGTTGGTGCCGATCATAGTTTTTAGGGTCCCATGTTTTGCTTCAATTGTTTAGGACCAAGGGTGCAGGTTCTTGGTTTTGCTTTATGGTTATGTGCTAAGGGAGTATGGTTCAGGGGCACCTCAACTCTCGTCGGTGCCGAGCATAGTTTTTAGGGTCCGAAGTTGTGCTTCAATTGTTCATGGGCCAAGGGTGCAGGTTGTTGGTTTTGCTTTATGGTTATGTGCTAAGGGAGTATGGTTCAGGGCACCACAACTCTGCTCGGTGCCGAACATACTTTTTAGGGTCCCTAGTTTTGCTTCAATTGTTCATGGGCCAAGGGTGCAGGTTCTTGGTTTTGCTTCATGGTTATGTGCTTAGGGAGTATGGTTCAGGGCACCACAACTCTGCTCGGTGCCGAGCATAGTTTTTAGGGTCCCTAGTTTTGCTTCAATTGTTCATGGGCCAAGGGTGCACGTTCTTGGTTTTGCTTCATGGTTATGTGCTAAGGGAGTATGGTTCAGGGGCACCTCAATTCTCGTCGGTGCCGAGCATAGTTTTTAGGGTCCGAAGTTTTGCTTCAATTGTTCATGGCCAAAGGGTGCAGGTTCTTGGTTTTGCTTTATGGTTATGTGCTAAGGGAGTATGGTTCAGGGCACCTCAACTCTCCTCGGTGCCGAGCATAGTTTTTAGAGTCCCAAGTTTTGCTTCAATTGTTTATGGGCCAAGGGTGCAGGTTCTTGGTTTTGCTTCATGGTTATGTGCTAAGGGAGTATGGTTCAGGGGCAACTCAACTCTGCTCGGTGCCGAGCATAGTTTTTAGAGTCCCAAGTTTTGCTTCAATTGTTCATAGGCCAAGGGTGCAGGTTCTTGGTTTTGCTTTATGGTTATGTGCTAAGGGAGTATGGTTCAGGGGCACCTCAACTCTCCTCGGTGCCGAGCATAGTTTTTAGGGTCCCTAGTTTTGTTTCAATTGTTATTGGGCCAAGGGTGCAGATTCTTGGTTTTGCTTCATGGTTATGTGCTAAGGGAGTATTGTTCAGGGGCACCTCAACTCTCCTCGGTGCCGAGCATAGTTTTTAGGGTCCCTAGTTTTGCTTCAATTGTTCATGGGCCAAGGGTGCAGGTTCTTCGTTTTGCTTCATGATTATGTGCTTAGGGAGTATGGTTCAGGGCACCTCAACTCTGCTAGGTGCAGAGCATAGTTTTTAGGGTCCCTAGTTTTGATTCAATTGTTCATGGGCAATGGTGCAGGTTCTTGGTTTTGCTTTATGGTTATGTGCTAAGGGAGTATGGTTCAGGGGCACCTCAACTCTGCTCGATGCCGAGCATAGTTTTTAGGGTCCCTAGTTTTGTTTCAATTGTTCCTGGGCCAAGGGTGCAGGTTCTTGCTTTTGCTTCATGGTTATGTGCTGAGGGAGTATAGTTCAGGGCACCTCAACTTTGGTCGGTGCCGATCATAGTTTTTAGGGTCCCATGTTTTGCTTCAATTGTTTAGGACCAAGGGTGCAGGTTCTTGGTTTTGCTTTATGGTTATGTGCTAAGGGAGTATGGTTCAGGGGCACCTCAACTCTCCTCGGTGCCGAGCATAGTTTTTAAGGTCCCTAGTTTTCTTTCAATTGTTCCTGGGCCAAGGGTGCAGGTTCTTGGTTTTGCTTCATGGTTATGTGCTGAGGGAGTATGGTTTAGGGGCACCCCAACTCTGCTCGGTGCCGAGCATAGTTTTTAGGGTCCCAAGTTTTGCTTCAATTGTTCATAGGCCAAGGGTGCAGGTCCTTGGTATTGCTTCATGGTTATGTGCTAAGGGAGTATGGTTCAGGAGCACCTCAACTCTCCTCGGTGCCGAGCATAGTTTTTAGTGTCCCTAGTTTTGTTTCAATTGTTCATGGCCCAAGGGTGCAGGTTCTTGGTTTTGCTTCATGGTTATGTGCTAAGGGAGTATGGTTCAAGGGCACCTCAACTCTGCTCGGTGCCGAGCATAGTTTTTAGTGTCTTAAGTTTTGCTTCGATTGTTTCTGGGCTAAGGGTGCAGGTTCTTGGTTTTGCTTCATAATCATGTGCTAAGGGAGTATGGTAGAGGGGCACTTCACCTCTCGTCGGTGCCGAACATAGTTTTTAGGGTCCCAAGTTTTGCTTCAATTGTTCATTGGCCAAGGGTGCAGGTTCTATGTTTTGCTTCATGGTTATGTGCTCAGGGAGTATGGTTCAGCGGCACCTCAACTCTGCTCGGTGCCGAGCATAGTTTTTTAAATCCCAAGTTTTGCTTCAATTGTTCATGGCCCAAGGGTGCAGGTTCTTGGTTTTGCTTCATGGTTATGTGCTAAGTGAGTATGGTTCAAGGGCACCTCAACTCTGCTCGGTGCCGAACATAGTTTTTAGAGTCCCTCGTTTTGCTTCACTTGTTCATGGGCCAAGGGTGCAGGTTCTTGGTTTTGCTTTATGGTTATGTGCTAAGGGAGTATGGTTCAGGGGTACCTCAACTCTCCTCGGTGCCGAGCATAGTTTTTAGGGTCCGAAGTTTTGCTTCAAGTGTTCATGGGCCAAGGGTGCAGGTTCTTGGTTTTGCATCATGGTTATGTGCTAAGGGAGTATGGTTGAGCGGCACCTCAACTCTGCTCGGTGCCGAGCATAGTTTTTTAAATCCCAAGTTTTGCTTCAATTGTTCATGGCCCAAGGGTGCAGGTTTTTGGTTTTGCTTCATGGTTATGTGCTAAGTGAGTATGGTTCAAGGGCACCTCAACTCTGCTCGGTGCCGAACATAGTTTTTAGAGTCCCTAGTTTTGCTTCAATTGTTCATGGGCCAAGGGTACAGGTTCTTGGTTTTGCTTTATGGTTATGTGCTAAGGGAGTATGGTTCAGGGGCACCTCAACTCTCCTCGGTGCCGAGCATAGTTTTTAGGGTCCCTAGTTTTGTTTCAATTGTTATTGGGCCAAGGGTGCAGGTTCTTGGTTTTGCTTCATGGTTATGTGCTTAGGGAGTATGGTTCAGGGGCACCTCAACTCTCCTCGGTGCCGAGCATAGTTTTTAGGGTCCCAGGTTTTGCTTCAATTGTTCATGGGCCAAGGGTGCAGGTTCTTGGTTTTGCTTTATGGTTATGTGCTAAGGGAGTATGGTTCAGGGGCACCTCAACTCTGCTCGGTGCCGAGCATAGTTTTTAGGGTCCCTAGTTTTGCTTCAATTGTTCATTGGCCAAAGGTGCAGGGTCTTGGTTTTGCTTCATGGTTATGTGCTTAGGGAGTATGGTTCAGGGCACCTCAACTCTGCTCGGTGCAGAGCATAGTTTTTAGGGTCCCTAGTTTTGATTCAATTGTTCATAGGCCAAGGGTGCAGGTTCTTGGTTTTGCTTTATGGTTATGTGCTAAGGGAGTATGGTTCAGGGGCACCTCAACTCTCCTCGGTGCCGAGCATAGTTTTTAGGGTCCCAAGTTTAGCTTCAATTGTTCATGGGCCAAGGGTGCAGATTCTTGGTTTTGCTTCATGGTTATGTGCTAAGGGAGTATGGTTCAGGGGCACCTCAACTCTCCTCGGTGCCGAGCATAGTTTTTAGGGTCCCAGATTTTGCTTCAATTGTTCATGGGCCAAGGGTGCAGGTTCTTGGTTTTGCTTTATGGTTATGTGCTAAGGGAGTATGGTTCAGGGGCACCTCAACTCTGCTCGGTGCCGAGCTTAGTTTTTAGGGTCCCTAGTTTTGCTTCAATGGTTCATGGGCCAAGGGTGCAGGTTCTTCGTTTTGCTTCATGGTTATGTGCTTAGGGAGTATGGTTCAGGGCACCTCAACTCTGCTCAGTGCAGAGCATAGTTTTTAGGGTCCCTAGTTTTGATTCAATTGTTCATGGGCCAAGGGTGCAGGTTCTTGGTTTTGCTTTATGGTTATGTGCTAAGGGAGTAAGGTTCAGGGGCACCTCAACTCTCCTCGGTGCCGAGCATAGTTTTTAGCGTCCCTTGTTTTGTTTCAATTGTTCCTGGGCCAAGGGTGCAGGTTCCTGGTTTTGCTTCATGGTTATGTGCTAAGGGAGTATGGTTCAGGGGCACCTCAACTCTGCTCGGTGCCGAGCATAGTTTTTAGAATCCCAAGTTTTGCTTCAATTGTTCATAGGCCAAGGGTACAGGTTCTTGGTTTTGCTTCATGGTTATGTGCTAAGGGAGTATGGTTCAGGGGCACCCCAACTCTGCTCGGTGCCGAGCATAGTTTTTAGGGTCCCATGTTTTGCTTCAATTGTTCATGGGCCAAGGGTGCAGGTTCTTGGTTTTGCTTCATGGTTATGTGCTAAGGGAGTAAGGTTGAGGGGCACCTCAACTCTGCTCGGTGCCGAGCATAGTTTTTAGGGTCCGAAGTTTTGCTTCAAGTGTTCATGGGCCAAGGGTGCAGGTTCTTGGTTTTGCTTCATGGTTATGTGCTAAGGGAGTATGGTTCAGGGGCACCTCAACTCTCCTCGGTGCCGAGCATAGTTTTTACGGTCCCAGGTTTTGCTTCAATTGTTCATGGGCCAAGGGTGCAGGTTCTTGGTTTTGCTTTATGGTTATGTGCTAAGGGAGTATGGTTCAGGGGCACCTCAACTCTGCTCGGTGTCGAGCATAGTTTTTAGGGTCCCTAGTTTTGCTTCAATGGTTCATGGGCCAAGGGTGCAGGTTCTTCGTTTTGCTTCATGGTTATGTGCTTAGGGAGTATGGTTCAGGGCACCTCAACTCTGCTCGGTGCAGAGCATAGTTTTTAGGGTCCCTAGTTTTGATTCAATTGTTCATGGGCCAAGGGTGCAGGTTCTTGGTTTTGCTTTATGGTTTTGTGCTAAGGGAATATGGTTCAGGGGCACCTCAACTCTCCTCGGTGCCCAGCATAGTTTTTAGGGTCCGTTGTTTTGTTTCAATTGTTCCAGGGCCAAGGGTGCAGGTTCCTGGTTTTGCTTCATTGTTATGTGCTAAGGGAGTATGGTTCAGTGGCACCTCAACTCTGCTCGGTGCCGAGCATAGTTTTTAGAGTCCCAAGTTTTCCTTCAATTGTTCATAGGCCAAGGGTACAGGTTCTTGGTTTTGCTTCATGGTTATGTATTAAGGGAGTATGGTTCAGGGGCACCCCAACTCTGCTCGGTGCCGAGCATAGTTTTTAGGGTCCCATGTTTTGCTTCAATTGTTCCTGGGCGAAGGGTGTAAGTTCTTGGTTTTGCTTCATGGTTATGTGTTGAGGGAGTATGGTTCAAGAGCACCTCAACTTCGGTCGGTGCCGAGCATAGTTTTTAGGGTCCCAAGTTTTGCTTCAATTGTTCATGGGCCAAGGGTGCAAGTTCTTGGTTTTGTTTCATGATTATGTGCTAAGGGAGTATGGTTCAGGGGCACCTCAACTCTCCTCAAGGCCGAGCAT
Organism: Polytrichum formosum; assembly: GCA_964035585.1. Lineage (NCBI taxonomy): Eukaryota > Viridiplantae > Streptophyta > Polytrichopsida > Polytrichales > Polytrichaceae > Polytrichum > Polytrichum formosum. The sequence goes on from OZ037938.1 coordinate 18,827,079, forward strand.
AGTTTTTAGGGTCCCAAGTTTTGCTTCAATTGTTCATGGGCCAAGGGTGCAGGTTCTTGGTTTTGCTTCATGGTTATGTGCTGAGGGAGTATGGTTCAGGGGCACCTCAACTTTGGTCGGTGCCGATCATAGTTTTTAGGGTCCCAAGTTTTGCTTAAATTGTTTATAGGCCAAGGGTGCAGGTTCTTGGTTTTGCTTTATGGTTATGTGCTAAGGGAGTATGGTTCAGGGGCTCCTCAACTCTGCTCGGTGCCGAGCATAGTTTTTAGGGTCCCTAGTTTTGCTTCAATTGTTCATGGGCCAAGTGCGCAGGTTCTTGGTTTTGCTTCATGGTTATGTGGTAAGAGAGTATGGTTCAGGGGCACCTCAACTCTCGTCAATGCCGAGCATAGTTTTTAGGGTCCCAAGTTTTGCTTCAATTGTTCATGGGCCAAGGGTGCAGGTTCTCGGTTTTGCTTTATGGTTATGTGCTAAGGGAGTATTGTTCAGGGCACCTCAACTTTGCTCGGTGCCGAGCATAGTTTTCAGGGTCCCTAGTTTTGTTTCAATTGTTCATGGGCCAAGGGTGCAGGTTCTTTGTTTTGCTTCATGGTTATGTGCTGAGGGAGTATGGCTCAGGGGCACCTGAACTGTCGTCGGTGCCGAGCATAGTTTTTAGGGTCCGAAGTTTTGTTTCAATTGTTCATGGGCCAAGGGTGCAGGTTCTTGGTTTTGCTTCATGGTTATGTGCTGAGGGAGTATAGTTCAGGGCACCTCAACTTTGGTCGGTGCCGATCATAGTTTTTAGGGTCCCAAGTTTTGCTTCAATTGTTCATAGGCCAAGGGTGCAGGTTCTTGGTTTTGCTTTATGGTTATGTGCTAAGGGAGTATGGTTCAGGGGCTCCTCAACTCTGCTCGGTGCCGAGCATAGTTATTAGGGTCCCTAGTTTTGCTTCAATTGTTCATGGGCCAAGTGCGAAGGTTCTTGGTTTTGCTTCATGGTTATGTGCTAAGGGAGTATGGTTCAGGGGCACCTCAATTCTCGTCTGTGATGAGTATAGTTTTTAGGGTCCGAAGTTGTGCTTCAATTGTTCATGGGCCAAGGGTGCAGGTTCTTGGTTTTGCTTTATGGTTATGTGCTAAGGGAGTATGGTTCAGGGGCACCTCAACTCTGCTCGGTGCCGAGCTTAGTTTTTAGGGTCCCTAGTTTTGCTTCAATGGTTCATGGGCCAAGGGTGCAGGTTCTTCGTTTTGCTTCATGGTTATGTGCTTAGGGAGTATGGTTCAGGGCACCTCAACTCTGCTCAGTGCAGAGCATAGTTTTTAGGGTCCCTAGTTTTGATTCAATTGTTCATGGGCCAAGGGTGCAGGTTCTTGGTTTTGCTTTATGGTTATGTGCTAAGGGAGTAAGGTTCAGGGGCACCTCAATTCTCCTCGATGCCGAGCATAGTTTTTAACGTCCCTTGTTTTGTTTCAATTGTTCCTGGGCCAAGGGTGCAGGTTCCTGGTTTTGCTTCATGGTTATGTGCTAAGGGAGTATGGTTCAGGGGCACCTCAACTCTGCTCGGTGCCGAGCATAGTTTTTAGAATCCCAAGTTTTGCTTCAATTGTTCATAGGCCAAGGGTACAGGTTCTTGGTTTTGCTTCATGGTTATGTGCTAAGGGAGTATGGTTCAGGGGCACCCCAACTCTGCTCGGTGCCGAGCATAGTTTTTAGGGTCCCATGTTTTGCTTCAATTGTTCATGGGCCAAGGGTGCAGGTTCTTGGTTTTGCTTCATGGTTATGTGGTAAGGGAGTATGGTTCAGGGCACCTCAACTCTTCTGGGTGCCGAGCATAGTTTTTAGGGTCCCATGTTTTGCTTCAATTGTTCATGGGCCAAGGGTGCAGGTTCTTGGTTTTGCTTCATGGTTATGTGCTAAGGGAATATGGTTCAGGGGCACCTCAACTCTCCTCGGTGCCGAGCATAGTTTTTAGGGTCCCTAGTTTTGATTCAATTGTTCATGGGCCAAGGGTGCAGGTTCTTTTATTTGCTTCATGGTTATGTGGTGAGGGAGTATGGTTCAAGGGCACCTCAACTTCGGTCGGTGCCGATCATAGTTTTTAGGGTCCCAAGTTTCGCTTCAATTGGTCAAGGGCCAAGGGTCTAGGTTCTTGGTTTTGCTTCATGGTTATGTGCTGAAGGAGTATGGTTCAGGGGCACCTCAACTCTACTTTGTGCCGAGCATAGTCTTTAGGGTCCCTAGTTTTGCTTCTATTGTTCCTGGGCGAAGGGTGTAAGTTCTTGGTTTTGCTTCATGGTTATGTGTTGAGGGAATATGGTTCAGGGGCACCTCAACTTTGGTCGGTGCCGATCATAGTTTTTAGAGTCCCAAGTTTTGCTTCAATTGTTCATGGGCCAAGGGTGCAGGTTCTTGGTTTTGCTTCATGGTTATGTGCTAAGGGAGTATGGTTCAGGGGCACCTCAACTCTCCTCGGTGCCGAGCATAGTTTTTACGGTCCCAGGTTTTGCTTCAATTGTTCATGGGCCAAGGGTGCAGGTTCTTGGTTTTGCTTTATGGTTATGTGCTAAGGGAGTATGGTTCAGGGGCACCTCAACTCTGCTCGGTGCCGAGCATAGTTTTTAGGGTCCCTAGTTTTGCTTCAATGGTTCATGGGCCAAGGGTGCAGGTTCTTCGTTTTGCTTCATGGTTATGTGCTTAGGGAGTATGGTTCAGGGCACCTCAACTCTGCTCGGTGCAGAGCATAGTTTTTAGGGTCCCTAGTTTTGATTCAATTGTTCATGGGCCAAGGGTGCAGGTTCTTGGTTTTGCTTTATGGTTTTGTGCTAAGGGAATATGGTTCAGGGGCACCTCAACTCTCCTCGGTGCCCAGCATAGTTTTTAGGGTCCCTTGTTTTGTTTCAATTGTTCCTGGGCCAAGGGTGCAGGTTCCTGGTTTTGCTTCATTGTTATGTGCTAAGGGAGTATGGTTCAGGGGCACCTCAACTCTGCTCGGTGCCGAGCATAGTTTTTAGAGTCCCAAGTTTTCCTTCAATTGTTCATAGGCCAAGGGTACAGGTTCTTGGTTTTGCTTCATGGTTATGTATTAAGGGAGTATGGTTTTGGGGCACCCCAACTCTGCTCGGTGCCGAGCATAGTTTTTAGGGTCCCATGTTTTGCTTCAATTGTTCCTGGGCGAAGGGTGTAAGTTCTTGGTTTTGCTTCATGGTTATGTGTTGAGGGAGTATGGTTCAAGGGCACCTCAACTTCGGTCGGTGCCGAGCATAGTTTTTAGGGTCCCAAGTTTTGCTTCAATTGTTCATGGGCCAAGGGTGCAAGTTCTTGGTTTTGTTTCATGATTATGTGCTAAGGGAGTATGGTTCAGGGGCACCTCAACTCTCCTCAAGGCCGAGCATAGTTTTTAGGGTCCCAAGTTTTGCTTCAATTGTTCATGGGCCAAGGGTGCAGGTTCTTGGATTTGCTTCATGGTTATGTGCTGAGGGAGTATGGTTCAAGGGCACCTCAACTTCGGTCGGTGCCGATCATAGTTTTTAGGGTCCCATGTTTTGCTTCAATTGTTCCTGGGCGAAGGGTGTAAGTTCTTGGTTTTGCTTCATGGTTATGTGTTGAGGGAGTATGGTTCAAGGGCACCTCAACTTCGGTCGGTGCCGAGCATAGTTTTTAGGGTCCCAAGTTTTGCTTCAATTGTTCATGGGCCAAGGGTGCAAGTTCTTGGTTTTGTTTCATGATTATGTGCTAAGGGAGTATGGTTCAGGGGCACCTCAACTCTCCTCAAGGCCGAGCATAGTTTTTAGGGTCCCAAGTTTTGCTTCAATTGTTCATGGGCCAAGGGTGCAGGTTCTTGGATTTGCTTCATGGTTATGTGCTGAGGGAGTATGGTTCAAGGGCACCTCAACTTCGGTCGGTGCCGATCATAGTTTTTAGGGTCCCATGTTTTGCTTCAATTGTTCCTGGGCGAAGGGTGTAAGTTCTTGGTTTTGCTTCATGGTTATGTGTTGAGGGAGTATGGTTCAAGGGCACCTCAACTTCGGTCGGTGCCGATCATAGTTTTTAGGGTCCCAAGTTTTGCTTCAATTGTTCATGGGCCAAGGGTGCAAGTTCTTGGTTTTGTTTCATGATTATGTGCTAAGGGAGTATGGTTCAGGGGCACCTCAACTCTGCTCGGTGCCGAGCATAGTTTTTAGAGTCCCAACTTTTGCTTCAATTGTTCATGGGCCAAGGGTGCAGGTTCTTGGTTTTGCTTCATGGTTATGTGCTAAGGGAGTATGGTTCAGGGGCACCCCAACTCTGCTCGGTGCCGAGCATAGTCTTTAGGGTCCCATGTTTTGCTTCAATTGTTCATGGGCCAAGGGTGCAGGTTCTTGGTTTTGCTTCATGGTTATGTGCTAAGGGAATATGGTTCAGGGGCACCTCAACTCTGCTCGGTGCCGAGCATAGTTTTTAGGGTCCCTAGTTTTGTTTCAATTGTTATTGGGCCAAGGGTGCAGGTTCTTGGTTTTGCTTCATGGTTATGTGCTTAGGGAGTATGGTTCAGGGGCACCTCAACTCTCGTCAATGCCGAGCATAGTTTTTAGGGTCCCAAGTTTTGCTTCAATTGTTCATGGGCCAAGGGTGCAGGTTCTTGGTTTTGCTTTATGGTTATGTGCTAAGGGAGTATGGTTCATGGGCACCTCAACTCTGCTCGGTGCCGAGCATAGTTTTTAGGGTCCCTAGTTTTGCTTCAATTGTTCATGGGCCAAGGGTGCAGGTTCTTGGTTTTGCTTCATGGTTATGTGCTAAGGGAGTATGGTTCAGGGCACCTCAACTCTGCTCGGTGCAGAGCATAGTTTTTAGGGTCCCTAGTTTTGATTCAATTGTTCATAGGCCAAGGGTGCAGGTTCTTGGTTTTGCTTTATGGTTATGTGCTAAGGGAGTATGGTTCAGGGGCACCTCAACTCTCCTCGGTGCCGAGCATAGTTTTTAGGGTCCCAGGTTTTGCTTCAATTGTTCATGGGCCAAGGGTGCAGGTTCTTGGTTTTGCTTTATAGTTATGTGCTAAGGGAGTATGGTTCATGGGCACCTCAACTCTGCTCGGTGCCGAGCATAGTTTTTAGGGTCCCGAGTTTTGCTTCAATTGTTCATGGGCCAAGGGTGCAGGTTCTTGGTTTTGCTTCATGGTTATGTGCTTAGGGAGTATGGTTCAGGGCACCTCAACTCTGCTCGGTGCAGAGCATAGTTTTTAGGGTCCCTAGTTTTGATTCAATTGTTCATAGGCCAAGGGTGCAGGTTCTTGGTTTTGCTTTATGGTTATGTGCTAAGGGAGCATGGTTCAGGGGCACCTCAACTCTCCTCGGTGCCGAGCATAGGTTTTAGGGTCCCTAGTTTTGTTTCAATTGTTATTGGGCCAAGAGTGCAGGTTCTTGGTTTTGCGTCATGGTTATGTGCTGAGGGAGTATGGTTCAGGGGCACCTCAACTCTCCTCGGTGCCGAGCATAGTTTTTAGGGTCCCAGATTTTGCTTCAATTGTTCATGGGCCAAGGGTGCAGGTTCTTGGTTTTGCTTTATGGTTATGTGCTAAGGGAGTATGGTTCAGGGGCACCTCAACTCTGCTCGGTGCCGAGCTTAGTTTTTAAGGTCCCTAGTTTTGCTTCAATGGTTCATGGGCCAAGGGTGCAGGTTCTTCGTTTTGCTTCATGGTTGTGTGCTTAGGGAGTATGGTTCAGGGCACCTCAACTCTGCTCAGTGCAGAGCATAGTTTTTAGGGTCCCTAGTTTTGATTCAATTGTTCATGGGCCAAGGGTGCAGGTTCTTGGTTTTGCTTTATGGTTATGTGCTAAGGGAGTAAGGTTCAGGGGCACCTCAACTCTCCTCGGTGCCGAGCATAGTTTTTAGCGTCCCTTGTGTTGTTTCAATTGTTCCTGGGCCAAGGGTGCAGGTTCCTGGTTTTGCTTCATGGTTATGTGCTAAGGGAGTATGGTTCAGGGGCACCTCAACTCTGCTCGGTGCCGAGCATAGTTTTTAGAATCCCAAGTTTTGCTTCAATTGTTCATAGGCCAAGGGTACAGGTTCTTGGTTTTGCTTCATGGTTATGTGCTAAGGGAGTATGGTTCAGGGGCACCCCAACTCTGCTCGGTTCCGAGCATAGTCTTTAGGGTCCCATGTTTTGCTTCAATTGTTCATGGGCCAAGGGTGCAGGTTCTTGGTTTTGCTTCATGGTTATGTGCTAAGGGAATATGGTTCAGGGGCACCTCAACTCTGCTCGGTGCCGAGCATAGTTTTTAGGGTCCCAAGTTTTGTTTCAATTGTTCAAGGGCCAAGGGTGCAGGTTCTTGGTTTTGCTTCATGGTTATGTGCTTAGGGAGTATGGTTCAGGGGCACCCCAACTCTGCTCGGTGCCGAGCATAGTTTTTAGGGTCCCATGTTTTGCTTCAATTGTTCATGGGCCAAGGGTGCAGGTTCTTGGTTGTGCTTCCTGGTTATGTGCTAAGGGAGTATGGTTCAGGGGCACCTCAACTCTCCTCTGTGCCGAGCATAGTTTTTACGGTCCCAGGTTTTGCTTCAATTGTTCATGGGCCAAGGGTGCAGGTTCTTGGTTTTGCTTTATGGTTATGTGCTAAGGGAGTATGGTTCAGGGCACCTCAACTCTGCTCGGTGCAGAGCATAGTTTTTAGGGTCCCTAGTTTTGATTCAATTGTTCATGGGCCAAGGGTGCAGGTTCTTGGTTTTGCTTTATGGTTTTGTGCTAAGGGAATATGGTTCAGGGGCACCTCAACTCTCCTCGGTGCCCAACATAGTTTTTAGGGTCCCTTGTTTTGTTTCAATTGCTCCTGGGCCAAGGGTGCAGGTTCCTGGTTTTGCTTCATGGTTATGTGCTAAGGGAGTATGGTTCAGGGGCACCTCAACTCTGCTCGGTGCCGAGCATAGTTTTTAGAGTCCCAAGTTTTCCTTCAATTGTTCATAGGCCAAGGGTACAGGTTCTTGGTTTTGCTTCATGGTTATGTATTAAGGGAGTATGGTTCAGGGGCACCCCAACTCTGCTCGGTGCCGAGCATAGTTTTTAGGGTCCCATGTTTTGCTTCAATTGTTCCTGGGCGAAGGGTGTAAGTTCTTGGTTTTGCTTCATGGTTATGTGTTGAGGGAGTATGGTTCAAGGGCACCTCAACTTCGGTCGGTGCCGAGCATAATTTTTAGGGTCCCAAGTTTTGCTTCAATTGTTCATGGGCCAAGGGTGCAAGTTCTTGGTTTTGTTTCATGATTATGTGCTAAGGGAGTATGGTTCAGGGGCACCTCAACTCTCCTCAAGGCCGAGTATAGTTTTTAGGGTCCCAAGTTTTGCTTCAATTGTTCATGGCCCAAGGGTGCAGGTTCTTGGATTTGCTTCATGGTTATGTGCTGAGGGAGTATGGTTCAAGGGCACCTCAACTTCGGTCGGTGCCGATCATAGTTTTTAGGGTCCCAAGTTTTGCTTCAATTGTTCATGGGCCAAGGGTGCAGGTTCTTGGTTTTGCTTCATGGTTATGTGCTGAGGGAGTATGGTTCAGGGGCACCTCAACTTTGGTCGGTGCCGATAATAGTTTTTAGGGTCCCAAGTTTTGCTTAAATTGTTTATAGGCCAAGGGTGCAGGTTCTTGGTTTTGCTTTATGGTTATGTGCTAAGGGAGTATGGTTCAGGGGCTCCTCAACTCTGCTCGGTGCCGAGCATAGTTTTTAGGGTCCCTAGTTTTGCTTCAATTGTTCATGGGCCAAGTGCGCAGGTTCTTGGTTTTGCTTCATGGTTATGTGGTAAGAGAGTATGGTTCAGGGGCACCTCAACTCTCGTCAATGCCGAGCATAGTTTTTAGGGTCCCAAGTTTTGCTTCAATTGTTCATGGGCCAAGGGTGCAGGTTCTTGGTTTTGCTTTATGGTTATGTGCTAAGGGAGTATGGTTCAGGGGCTCCTCAACTCTGCTCGGTGCCGAGCATAGTTTTCAGGGTCCCTAGTTTTGTTTCAATTGTTCATGGGCCAAGGGTGCAGGTTCTTTGTTTTGCTTCATGGTTATGTGCTGAGGGAGTATGGCTCAGGGGCACCTGAACTGTCGTCGGTGCCGAGCATAGTTTTTAGGGTCCGAAGTTTTGTTTCAATTGTTCATGGGCCAAGGGTGCAGGTTCTTGGTTTTGCTTCATGGTTATGTGGTGAGGGAGTATGGTACAAGGGCACCTCAACTTCGGTCGGTGCCGATCATAGTTTTTAGGGTCCCAAGTTTTGCTTCAATTGTTCATGGGCCAAGGGTGCAGGTTCTTGGTTTTGCTTCATGGTTATGTGCTGAGGGAGTATGGTTCAGGGGCACCTCAACTTTGGTCGGTGCCGATCATAGTTTTTAGGGTCCCAAGTTTTGCTTAAATTGTTTATAGGCCAAGGGTGCAGGTTCTTGGTTTTGCTTTATGGTTATGTGCTAAGGGAGTATGGTTCAGGGGCTCCTCAACTATGCTCGGTGCCGAGCATAGTTTTTAGGGTCCCTAGTTTTGCTTCAATTGTTCATGGGCCAAGTGCGCAGGTTCTTGGTTTTGCTTTATGGTTATGTGCTAAGGGAGTATGGTTCAGGGGCACCTCAACTTTGCTCGGTGCCGAGCATAGTTTTTAGGGTCCCAAGTTTTGCTTCAATTGTTCATGGGCCAAGGGTGCAGGTTCTTGGTTTTGCTTCATGGTTATGTGCTTAGGGAGTATGGTTCAGGGCACCTCAACTCTGCTCGGTGCAGAGCATAGTTTTTAGGGTCCCTAGTTTTGATTCAATTGTTCATAGGCCAAGGGTGCAGGTTCTTGGTTTTGCTTTATGGTTATGTGCTAAGGGAGTATGGTTCAGGGGCACCTCAACTCTCCTCGGTGCCGAGCATAGTTTTTAGGGTCCCAAGTTTTGCTTCAATTGTTCATGGGCCAAGGGTGCAGGTTCTTGGTTTTGCTTCATGGTTATGTGCTAAGGGAGTATGGTTCAGGGGCACCTCAACTGTCCTCGGTGCCGAGCATAGTTTTTAGGGTCCCAGATTTTGCTTCAATTGTTCATGGGCCAAGGGTGCAGGTTCTTGGTTTTGCTTTATGGTTATGTGCTAAGGGAGTATGGTTCAGGGGCACCTCAACTCTGCTCGGTGCCGAGCTTAGTTTTTAGGGTCCCTAGTTTTGCTTCAATGGTTCATGGGCCAAGGGTGCAGGTTCTTCGTTTTGCTTCATGGTTATGTGCTTAGGGAGTATGGTTCAGGGCACCTCAACTCTGCTCAGTGCAGAGCATAGTTTTTAGGGTCCCTAGTTTTGATTCAATTGTTCATGGGCCAAGGGTGCAGGTTCTTGGTTTTGCTTTATGGTTATGTGCTAAGGGAGTAAGGTTCAGGGGCACCTCAACTCTCCTCGGTGCCGAGCATAGTTTTTAGCGTCCCTTGTTTTGTTTCAATTGTTCCTGGGCCAAGGGTGCAGGTTCCTGGTTTTGCTTCATGGTTATGTGCTAAGGGAGTATGGTTCAGGGGCACCTCAACTCTGCTCGGTGCCGAGCATAGTTTTTAGAATCCCAAGTTTTGCTTCAATTGTTCATAGGCCAAGGGTACAGGTTCTTGGTTTTGCTTCATGGTTATGTGCTAAGGGAGTATGGTTCAGGGGCACCCCAACTCTGCTCGGTGCCGAGCATAGTTTTTAGGGTCCCATGTTTTGCTTCAATTGTTCATGGGCCAAGGGTGCAGGTTCTTGGTTTTGCTTCATGGTTATGTGGTAAGGGAGTATGGTTCAGGGCACCTCAACTCTTCTGGGTGCCGAGCATAGTTTTTAGGGTCCCATGTTTTGCTTCAATTGTTCATGGGCCAAGGGTGCAGGTTCTTGGTTTTGCTTCATGGTTATGTGCTTAGGGAGTATGGTTCCGGGGCACCCCAACTCTGCTCGGTGCCGAGCATAGTTTTTAGGGTCCCATGTTTTGCTTCAATTGTTCATGGGCCAAGGGTGCAGGTTCTTGGTTTTGCTTCCTGGTTATGTGCTAAGGGAGTATGGTTCAGGGGCACCTCAACTCTCCTCGGTGCCGAGCATAGTTTTTACGGTCCCAGGTTTTGCTTCAAGTGTTCATGGGCCAAGGGTGCAGGTTCTTGGTTTTGCTTTATGGTTATGTGCTAAGGGAGTATGGTTCAGGGGCACCTCAACTCTGCTCGGTGTCGAGCATAGTTTTTAGGGTCCCTAGTTTTGCTTCAATGGTTCATGGGCCAAGGGTGCAGGTTCTTCGTTTTGCTTCATGGTTATGTGCTTAGGGAGTATGGTTCAGGGCACCTCAACTCTGCTCAGTGCAGAGCATAGTTTTTAGGGTCCCTAGTTTTGATTCAATTGTTCATGGGCCAAGGGTGCAGGTTCTTGGTTTTGCTTTATGGTTATGTGCTAAGGGAGTAAGGTTCAGGGGCACCTCAATTCTCCTCGGTGCCGAGCATAATTTTTAGCGTCCCTTGTTTTGTTTCAATTGTTCCTGGGCCAAGGGTGCAGGTTCCTGGTTTTGCTTCATGGTTATGTGCTAAGGGAGTATGGTTCAGGGGCACCTCAACTCTGCTCGGTGCCGAGCATAGTTTTTAGAATCCCAAGTTTTGCTTCAATTGTTCATAGGCCAAGGGTACAGGTTCTTGGTTTTGCTTCATGGTTATGTGCTAAGGGAGTATGGTTCAGGGGCACCCCAACTCTGCTCGGTGCCGAGCATAGTTTTTAGGGTCCCATGTTTTGCTTCAATTGTTCATGGGCCAAGGGTGCAGGTTCTTGGTTTTGCTTCATGGTTATGTGGTAAGGGAGTATGGTTCAGGGCACCTCAACTCTTCTGGGTGCCGAGCATAGTTTTTAGGGTCCCATGTTTTGCTTCAATTGTTCATGGGCCAAGGGTGCAGGTTCTTGGTTTTGCTTTATGGTTATGTGCTAAGGGAGTATGGTTCAGGGGCACCTCAACTCTGCTCGGTGCCGAGCATAGTTTTTAGGGTCCCTAGTTTTGCTTCAATGGTTCATGGGCCAAGGGTGCAGGTTCTTCGTTTTGCTTCATGGTTATGTGCTTAGGGAGTATGGTTCAGGGCACCTCAACTCTGCTCGGTGCAGAGCATAGTTTTTAGGGTCCCTAGTTTTGATTCAATTGTTCATGGGCCAAGGGTGCAGGTTCTTGGTTTTGCTTTATGGTTATGTGCTAAGGGAGTAAGGTTCAGGGGCACCTCAATTCTCCTCGGTGCCGAGCATAGTTTTTAGCGTCCCTTGTTTTGTTTCAATTGTTCCTGGGCCAAGGGTGCAGGTTCCTGGTTTTGCTTCATGGTTATGTGCTAAGGGAGTATGGTTCAGGGGCACCTCAACTCTGCTCGGTGCCGAGCATAGTTTTTAGAGTCCCAAGTTTTCCTTCAATTGTTCATAGGCCAAGGGTACAGGTTCTTGGTTTTGCTTCATGGTTATGTATTAAGGGAGTATGGTTCAGGGGCACCCCAACTCTGCTCGGTGCCGAGCATAGTTTTTAGGGTCCCATGTTTTGCTTCAATTGTTCCTGGGCGAAGGGTGTAAGTTCTTGGTTTTGCTTCATGGTTATGTGTTGAGGGAGTATGGTTCAAGGGCACCTCAACTTCGGTCGGTGCCGAGCATAGTTTTTAGGGTCCCAAGTTTTGCTTCAATTGTTCATGGGCCAAGGGTGCAAGTTCTTGGTTTTGTTTCATGATTATGTGCTAAGGGAGTATGGTTCAGGGGCACCTCAACTCTCCTCAAGGCCGAGCATAGTTTTTAGGGTCCCAAGTTTTGCTTCAATTGTTCATGGGCCAAGGGTGCAGGTTCTTGGATTTGCTTCATGGTTATGTGCTGAGGGAGTATGGTTCAAGGGCACCTCAACTTCGGTCGGTGCCGATCATAGTTTTTAGGGTCCCAAGTTTTGCTTCAATTGTTCATGGGCCAAGGGTGCAGGTTCTTGGTTTTGCTTCATGGTTATGTGCTGAGGGAGTATGGTTCAGGGGCACCTCAACTTTGGTCGGTGCCGATCATAGTTTTTAGGGTCCCAAGTTTTGCTTAAATTGTTTATAGGCCAAGGGTGCAGGTTCTTGGTTTTGCTTTATGGTTATGTGCTAAGGGAGTATGGTTCAGGGGCACCTCAACTCTGCTCGGTGCCGAGCATAGTTTTTAGGGTCCCTAGTTTTGCTTCAATGGTTCATGGGCCAAGGGTGCAGGTTCTTCGTTTTGCTTCATGGTTATGTGCTTAGGGAGTATGGTTCAGGGCACCTCAACTCTGCTCGGTGCAGAGCATAGTTTTTAGGGTCCCTAGTTTTGATTCAATTGTTCATGGGCCAAGGGTGCAGGTTCTTGGTTTTGCTTTATGGTTATGTGCTAAGGGAGTATGGTTCAGGGGCACCTCAATTCTCCTCGGTGCCGAGCATAGTTTTTAGCATCCCTTGTTTTGTTTCAATTGTTCCTGGGCCAAGGGTGCAGGTTCCTGGTTTTGCTTCATGGTTATGTGCTAAGGGAGTATGGTTCAGGGGCACCTCAACTCTGCTCGGTGCCGAGCATAGTTTTTAGAGTCCCAAGTTTTCCTTCAATTGTTCATAGGCCAAGGGTACAGGTTCTTGGTTTTGCTTCATGGTTATGTATTAAGGGAGTATGGTTCAGGGGCACCCCAACTCTGCTCGGTGCCGAGCATAGTTTTTAGGGTCCCATGTTTTGCTTCAATTGTTCCTGGGCGAAGGGTGTAAGTTCTTGGTTTTGCTTCATGGTTATGTGTTGAGGGAGTATGGTTCAAGAGCACCTCAACTTCGGTCGGTGCCGAGCATAGTTTTTAGGGTCCCAAGTTTTGCTTCAATTGTTCATGGGCCAAGGGTGCAAGTTCTTGGTTTTGTTTCATGATTATGTGCTAAGGGAGTATGGTTCAGGGGCACCTCAACTCTCCTCAAGGCCGAGCATAGTTTTTAGGGTCCCAAGTTTTGCTTCAATTGTTCATGGGCCAAGGGTGGAGGTTCTTGGATTTGCTTCATGGTTATGTGCTGAGGGAGTATGGTTCAAGGGCACCTCAACTTCGGTCGGTGCCGTTCATAGTTTTTAGGGTCCCAAGTTTTGCTTCAATTGTTCATGGGCCAAGGGTGCAGGTTCTTGGTTTTGCTTCATGGTTATTTGCTGAGGGAGTATGGTTCAGGGGCACCTCAACTTTGGTCGGTGCCGATCATAGTTTTTAGGGTCCCAAGTTTTGCTTAAATTGTTTATAGGCCAAGGGTGCAGGTTCTTGGTTTTGCTTTATGGTTATGTGCTAAGGGAGTATGGTTCAGGGGCTCCTCAACTCTGCTCGGTGCCGAGCATAGTTTTTAGGGTCCCTAGTTTTGCTTCAATTGTTCATGGGCCAAGTGCGCAGGTTCTTGGTTTTGCTTCATGGTTATGTGCTAAGAGAGTATGGTTCAGGGGCACCTCAACTCTCGTCAATGCCGAGCATAGTTTTTAGGGTCCCAAGTTTTGCTTCAATTGTTCATGGGCCAAGGGTGCAGGTTCTCGGTTTTGCTTTATGGTTATGTGCTAAGGGAGTATTGTTCAGGGCACCTCAACTTTGCTCGGTGCCGAGCATAGTTTTCAGGGTCCCTAGTTTTGTTTCAATTGTTCATGGGCCAAGGGTGCAGGTTCTTTGTTTTGCTTCATGGTTATGTGCTGAGGGAGTATGGCTCAGGGGCACCTGAACTGTCGTCGGTGCCGAGCATAGTTTTTAGGGTCCGAAGTTTTGTTTCAATTGTTCATGGGCCAAGGGTGCAGGTTCTTGGTTTTGCTTCATGGTTATGTGATGAGGGAGTATGGTTCAGGGCACCTCAACTTTGGTCGGTGCCGATCATAGTTTTTAGGGTCCCAAGTTTTCCTTCAATTGTTCATAGGCCAAGGGTGCAGGTTCTTGGTTTTGCTTTATGGTTATGTGCTAAGGGAGTATGGTTCAGGGGCTCCTCAACTCTGCTCGGTGCCGAGCATAGTTTTTAGGGTCCCTAGTTTTGCTTCAATTGTTCATGGGCCAAGTGCGAAGGTTCTTGGTTTTGCTTCATGGTTATGTGCTAAGGGAGTATGGTTCAGGGGCACCTCAATTCTCGTCTGTGATGAGTATAGTTTTTAGGGTCCGAAGTTGTGCTTCAATTGTTCATGGGCCAAGGGTGCAGGTTCTTGGTTTTGCTTTATGGTTATGTGCTAAGGGAGTATGGTTCAGGGGCACCTCAACTCTGCTCGGTGCCGAGCTTAGTTTTTAGGGTCCCTAGTTTTGCTTCAATGGTTCATGGGCCAAGGGTGCAGGTTCTTCGTTTTGCTTCATGGTTATGTGCTTAGGGAGTATGGTTCAGGGCACCTCAACTCTGCTCAGTGCAGAGCATAGTTTTTAGGGTCCCTAGTTTTGATTCAATTGTTCATGGGCCAAGGGTGCAGGTTCTTGGTTTTGCTTTATGGTTATGTGCTAAGGGAGTAAGGTTCAGGGGCACCTCAATTCTCCTCGGTGCCGAGCATAGTTTTTAGCGTCCCTTGTTTTGTTTCAATTGTTCCTGGGCCAAGGGTGCAGGTTCCTGGTTTTGCTTCATGGTTATGTGCTAAGGGAGTATGGTTCAGGGGCACCTCAACTCTGCTCGGTGCCGAGCATAGTTTTTAGGGTCCCATGTTTTGCTTCAATTGTTCCTGGGCGAAGGGTGTAAGTTCTTGGTTTTGCTTCATGGTTATGTGTTGAGGGAGTATGGTTCAAGAGCACCTCAACTTCGGTCGGTGCCGAGCATAGTTTTTAGGGTCCCAAGTTTTGCTTCAATTGTTCATGGGCCAAGGGTGCAAGTTCTTGGTTTTGTTTCATGATTATGTGCTAAGGGAGTATGGTTCAGGGGCACCTCAACTCTCCTCAAGGCCGAGCATAGTTTTTAGGGTCCCAAGTTTTGCTTCAATTGTTCATGGGCCAAGGGTGCAGGTTCTTGGATTTGCTTCATGGTTATGTGCTGAGGGAGTATGGTTCAAGGGCACCTCAACTTCGGTCGGTGCCGATCATAGTTTTTAGGGTCCCAAGTTTTGCTTCAATTGTTCATGGGCCAAGGGTGCAGGTTCTTGGTTTTGCTTCATGGTTATGTGCTGAGGGAGTATGGTTCAGGGGCACCTCAACTCTGCTTTGTGCCGAGCATAGTCTTTAGGGTCCCTAGTTTTGCTTCTATTGTTCCTGGGCGAAGGGTGTAAGTTCTTGGTTTTGCTTCATGGTTATGTGTTGAGGGAGTATGGGTCAGGGGCACCTCAACTTTGGTCGGTGCCGATCATAGTTTTTAGAGTCCCAAGTTTTGCTTCAATTGTTCATGGGCCAAGGGTGCAGGTTCTTGGTTTTGCTTTATGGTTATGTGCTAAGGGAGTATGGTTCAGGGGCACCTCAACTCTGCTCGGTGCCGAGCTTAGTTTTTAGGGTCCCTAGTTTTGCTTCAATGGTTCATGGGCCAAGGGTGCAGGTTCTTCGTTTTGCTTCATGGTTATGTGCTTAGGGAGTATGGTTCAGGGCACCTCAACTCTGCTCAGTGCAGAGCATAGTTTTTAGGGTCCCTAGTTTTGATTCAATTGTTCATGGGCCAAGGGTGCAGGTTCTTGGTTTTGCTTTATGGTTATGTGCTAAGGGAGTAAGGTTCAGGGGCACCTCAATTCTCCTCGGTGCCGAGCATAGTTTTTAGCGTCCCTTGTTTTGTTTCAATTGTTCCTGGGCCAAGGGTGCAGGTTCCTGGTTTTGCTTCATGGTTATGTGCTAAGGGAGTATGGTTCAGGGGCACCTCAACTCTGCTCGGTGCCGAGCATAGTTTTTAGAATCCCAAGTTTTGCTTCAATTGTTCATAGGCCAAGGGTACAGGTTCTTGGTTTTGCTTCATGGTTATGTGCTAAGGGAGTATGGTTCAGGGGCACCCCAACTCTGCTCGGTGCCGAGCATAGTTTTTAGGGTCCCATGTTTTGCTTCAATTGTTCCTGGGCGAAGGGTGTAAGTTCTTGGTTTTGCTTCATGGTTATGTGTTGAGGGAGTATGGTTCAAGGGCACCTCAACTTCGGTCGGTGCCGAGCATAGTTTTTAGGGTCCCAAGTTTTGCTTCAATTGTTCATGGGCCAAGGGTGCAAGTTCTTGGTTTTGTTTCATGATTATGTGCTAAGGGAGTATGGTTCAGGGGCACCTCAACTCTCCTCAAGGCCGAGCATAGTTTTTAGGGTCCCAAGTTTTGCTTCAATTGTTCATGGGCCAAGGGTGCAGGTTCTTGGATTTGCTTCATGGTTATGTGCTGAGGGAGTATGGTTCAAGGGCACCTCAACTCTGCTCGGTGCCGATCATAGTTTTTATGGTCCCAAGTTTTGCTTAAATTGTTTATAGGCCAAGGGTGCAGGTTGTTCGTTTTGCTTCATGGTTATGTGCTTAGGGAGTATGGTTCAGGGCACCTCAACTCTGCTCAGTGCAGAGCATAGTTTTTAGGGTCCCTAGTTTTGATTCAATTGTTCATGGGCCAAGGGTGCAGGTTCTTGGTTTTGCTTTATGGTTATGTGCTAAGGGAGTAAGGTTCAGGGGCACCTCAATTCTCCTCGGTGCCGAGCATAGTTTTTAGCGTCCCTTGTTTTGTTTCAATTGTTCCTGGGCCAAGGGTGCAGGTTCCTGGTTTTGCTTCATGGTTATGTGCTAAGGGAGTATGGTTCAGGGGCACCTCAACTCTGCTCGGTGCCGAGCATAGTTTTTAGAATCCCAAGTTTTGCTTCAATTGTTCATAGGCCAAGGGTACAGGTTCTTGGTTTTGCTTCATGGTTATGTATTAAGGGAGTATGGTTCAGGGGCACCCCAACTCTGCTCAGTGCCGAGCATAGTTTTTAGGGTCCCATGTTTTGCTTCAATTGTTCCTGGGCGAAGGGTGTAAGTTCTTGGTTTTGCTTCATGGTTATGTGTTGAGGGAGTATGGTTCAAGGGCACCTCAACTTCGGTCGGTGCCGAGCATAGTTTTTAGGGTCCCAAGTTTTGCTTCAATTGTTCATGGGCCAAGGGTGCAAGTTCTTGGTTTTGTTTCATGATTATGTGCTAAGGGAGTATGGTTCAGGGGCACCTCAACTCTCCTCAAGGCCGAGCATAGTTTTTAGGGTCCCAAGTTTTGCTTCAATTGTTCATGGGCCAAGGGTGCAGGTTCTTGGATTTGCTTCATGGTTATGTGCTGAGGGAGTATGGTTCAAGGGCACCTCAACTTCGGTCGGTGCCGATCATAGTTTTTATGGTCCCAAGTTTTGCTTAAATTGTTTATAGGCCAAGGGTGCAGGTTCTTCGTTTTGCTTCATGGTTATGTGCTTAGGGAGTATGGTTCAGGGCACCTCAACTCTGCTCAGTGCAGAGCATAGTTTTTAGGGTCCCTAGTTTTGATTCAATTGTTCATGGGCCAAGGGTGCAGGTTCTTGGTTTTGCTTTATGGTTATGTGCTAAGGGAGTAAGGTTCAGGGGCACCTCAATTCTCCTCGGTGCCGAGCATAGTTTTTAGCGTCCCTTGTTTTGTTTCAATTGTTCCTGGGCCAAGGGTGCAGGTTCCTGGTTTTGCTTCATGGTTATGTGCTAAGGGAGTATGGTTCAGGGGCACCTCAACTTTGCTCGGTGCCGAGCATAGTTTTCAGGGTCCCTAGTTTTGTTTCAATTGTTCATGGGCCAAGGGTGCAGGTTCTTTGTTTTGCTTCATGGTTATGTGCTGAGGTAGTATGGCTCAGGGGCACCTGAACTGTCGTCGGTGCCGAGCATAGTTTTTAGGGTCCGAAGTTTTGTTTCAATTGTTCATGGGCCAAGGGTGCAGGTTCTTGGTTTTGCTTCATGGTTATGTGCTGAGGGAGTATGGTTCAGGGCACCTCAACTTTGGTCGGTGCCAATCATAGTTTTTAGGGTCCCAAGTTTTGCTTCAATTGTTCATAGGCCAAGGGTGCAGGTTCTTGGTTTTGCTTTATGGTTATGTGCTAAGGGAGTATGGTTCAGGGGCTCCTCAACTCTGCTCGGTGCCGAGCATAGTTTTTAGGGTCCCTAGTTTTGCTTCAATTGTTCATGGGCCAAGTGCGAAGGTTCTTGGTTTTGCTTCATGGTTATGTGCTAAGGGAGTATGGTTAAGGGGCACCTCAATTCTCGTCTGTGATGAGTATAGTTTTTAGGGTCCGAAGTTGTGCTTCAATTGTTCATGGGCCAAGGGTGCAGGTTCTTGGTTTTGCTTCATGGTTATGTGCTGAGGGAGTATGGTTCAGGGCACCTCAACTTTGGTCGGTGCCGATCATAGTTTTTAGGGTCCCAAGTTTTGCTTCAATTGTTCATAGGCCAAGGGTGCAGGTTCTTGGTTTTGCTTTATGGTTATGTGCTAAGGGAGTATGGTTCAGGGGCTCCTCAACTCTGCTCGGTGCCGAGCATACTTTTTAGGGTCCCTAGTTTTGCTTCAATTGTTCATGGGCCAAGTGCGCAGGTTCTTGGTTTTGCTTCATGGTTGTGTGCTAAGGGAGTATGGTTCAGGGGCACCTCAACTCTCGTCAATGCCGAGCATAGTTTTTAGGGTCCCAAGTTTTGCTTCAATTATTCATGGGCCAAGGGTGCAGGTTCTTGGTTTTGCTTCATGGTTATGTGCTAAAAGAGTATGGTTCAGGGGCACCTCAACTCTGCTCGGTGCCGAGCATAGTTTTTAGGGTCCCTAGTTTTGTTTCAATTGTTCATGGGCCAAGGGTGCAGGTTCTTGGTTTTGCTTTATGGTTATGTGCTGAGGGAGAATGGCTCAGGGGCACCTGAACTGTCGTCGGTGCCGAGCATAGTTTTTAGGGTTCCAAGTTTTGATTCAATTGTTGATGGGCCAAGGGTGCAGGTTCTTGGTTTTGCTTCATGTTTATGTGCTGAGGGAGTATGGTTCAGGGCACCTCAACTTTGGTCGGTGCCGATCATAGTTTTTAGGGTCCCAAGTTTTGCTTCAATTGTTCATGGGCCAAGGGTGCAGGTTCTTGGTTTTGCTTTATGGTTATGTGCTAAGGGAGTATGGTTCAGGGCACCTCAACTTTGGTCGTTGCCGATAATAGTTTTTAGGGTCCCAACTTTTGCTTCAATTGTTAATAGGCCAAGGGTGCAGGTTCTTGGTTTTGCTTCATGGTTATGTGCTAAGGGAGTATGGTTCAGGGGCACCTCAACTCTGCTCGGTGCCGAGCATAGTTTTTAGAATCCCAAGTTTTGCTTCAATTGTTCATAGGCCAAGGGTACAGGTTCTTGGTTTTGCTTCATGGTTATGTGCTAAGGGAGTATGGTTCAGGGGCACCCCAACTCTGCTCGGTGCCGAGCATAGTTTTTAGGGTACCATGTTTTGCTTCAATTGTTCATGGGCCAAGGGTGCAGGTTCTTGGTTTTGCTTCATGGTTATGTGCTAAGGGAATATGGTTCAGGGGCACCTCAACTCTGCTCGGTGCCGAGCATAGTTTTTAGGGTCCCAGGTTTTTTTTCAATTGTTCATGGGCCAAGGGTGCAGGTTCTTGGTTTTGCTTCATGGTTATGTGCTTAGGGAGTATGGTTCAGGGGCACCCCAACTCTGCTCGGTGCCGAGCATAGTTTTTAGGGTCCCATGTTTTGCTTCAATTGTTCATGGGCCAAGGGTGCAGGTTCTTGGTTTTGCTTCCTGGTTATGTGCTAAGGGAGTATGGTTCAGGGGCACCTCAACTCTCCTCGGTGCTGAGCATAGTTTTTACGGTCCCAGGTTTTGCTTCAATTGTTCATGGGCCAAGGGTGCAGGTTCTTGGTTTTGCTTTATGGTTATGTGCTAAGGGAGTATGGTTCAGGGGCACCTCAACTCTGCTCGGTGTCGAGCATAGTTTTTAGGGTCCCTAGTTTTGCTTCAATGGTTCATGGGCCAAGGGTGCAGGTTCTTCGTTTTGCTTCATGGTTATGTGCTTAGGGAGTATGGTTCAGGGCACCTCAACTCTGCTCGGTGCAGAGCATAGTTTTTAGGGTCCCTAGTTTTGATTCAATTGTTCATGGGCCAAGGGTGCAGGTTCTTGGTTTTGCTTTATGGTTATGTGCTGAGGGAGAATGGCTCAAGGGCACCTGAACTGTCGTCGGTGCCGAGCATAGTTTTTAGGGTTCCAAGTTTTGATTCAATTGTTGATGGGCCAAGGGTGCAGGTTCTTGGTTTTGCTTCATGTTTATGTGCTGAGGGAGTATGGTTCAGGGCACCTCAACTTTGGTCGGTGCCGATCATAGTTTTTAGGGTCCCAAGTTTTGCTTCAATTGTTCATGGGCCAAGGGTGCAGGTTCTTGGTTTTGCTTTATGGTTATGTGCTAAGGGAGTATGGTTCAGGGCACCTCAACTTTGGTCGTTGCCGATAATAGTTTTTAGGGTCCCAACTTTTGCTTCAATTGTTAATAGGCCAAGGGTGCAGGTTCTTGGTTTTGCTTCATGGTTATGTGCTAAGGGAGTATGGTTCAGGGGCACCTCAACTCTGCTCGGTGCCGAGCATAGTTTTTAGAATCCCAAGTTTTGCTTCAATTGTTCATAGGCCAAGGGTACAGGTTCTTGGTTTTGCTTCATGGTTATGTGCTAAGGGAGTATGGTTCAGGGGCACCCCAACTCTGCTCGGTGCCGAGCATAGTTTTTAGGGTCCCATGTTTTGCTTCAATTGTTCATGGGCCAAGGGTGCAGGTTCTTGGTTTTGCTTCATGGTTATGTGCTAAGGGAATATGGTTCAGGGGCACCTCAACTCTGCTCGGTGCCGAGCATAGTTTTTAGGGTCCCAGGTTTTTTTTCAATTGTTCATGGGCCAAGGGTGCAGGTTCTTGGTTTTGCTTCATGGTTATGTGCTTAGGGAGTATGGTTCAGGGGCACCCCAACTCTGCTCGGTGCCGAGCATAGTTTTTAGGGTCCGAAGTTTTGCTTCAATTGTTCATGGGCCAAGGGTGCAGGTTCTTGGTTTTGCTTCCTGGTTATGTGCTAAGGGAGTATGGTTCAGGGGCACCTCAACTCTCCTCGGTGCCGAGCATAGTTTTTACGGTCCCAGGTTTTGCTTCAATTGTTCATGGGCCAAGGGTGCAGGTTCTTGGTTTTGCTTTATGGTTATGTGCTAAGGGAGTATGGTTCAGGGGCACCTCAACTCTGCTCGGTGTCGAGCATAGTTTTTAGGGTCCCTAGTTTTGCTTCAATGGTTCATGGGCCAAGGGTGCAGGTTCTTCGTTTTGCTTCATGGTTATGTGCTTAGGGAGTATGGTTCAGGGCACCTCAACTCTGCTCGGTGCAGAGCATAGTTTTTAGGGTCCCTAGTTTTGATTCAATTGTTCATGGGCCAAGGGTGCAGGTTCTTGGTTTTGCTTTATGGTTTTGTGCTAAGGGAATATGGTTCAGGGGCACCTCAACTCTCCTCGGTGCCCAGCATAGTTTTTAGGGTCCGTTGTTTTGTTTCAATTGTTCCTGGGCCAAGGGTGCAGGTTCCTGGTTTTGCTTCATGGTTATGTGCTAAGGGAGTATGGTTCAGGGGCACCTCAACTCTGCTCGGTGCCGAGCATAGTTTTTAGAATCCCAAGTTTTCCTTCAATTGTTCATAAGCCAAGGGTACAGGTTCTTGGTTTTGCTTCATGGTTATGTATTAAGGGAGTATGGTTCAGGGGCACCCCAACTCTGCTCGGTGCCGAGCATAGTTTTTAGGGTCCCATGTTTTGCTTCAATTGTTCCTGGGCGAAGGGTGTAAGTTCTTGGTTTTGCTTCATGGTTATGTGTTGAGGGAGTATGGTTCAAGGGCACCTCAACTTCGGTCGGTGCCGAGCATAGTTTTTAGGGTCCCAAGTTTTGCTTCAATTGTTCATGGGCCAAGGGTGCAAGTTCTTGGTTTTGTTTCATGATTATGTGCTAAGGGAGTATGGTTCAGGGGCACCTCAACTCTCCTCAAGGCTGAGCATAGTTTTTAGGGTCCCAAGTTTTGCTTCAATTGTTCATGGGCCAAGGGTGCAGGTTCTTGGATTTGCTTCATGGTTATGTGCTGAGGGAGTATGGTTCAAGGGCACCTCAACTTCGGTCGGTGCCGATCATAGTTTTTAGTGTCCCAAGTTTTGCTTCAATTGTTCATGGGCCAAGGGTGCAGGTTCTTGGTTTTGCTTTATGGTTATGTGCTAAGGGAGTATGGTTCAGGGGCTCCTCAACTCTGCTCGGTGCCGAGCATAGTTTTTAGGGTCCCTAGTTTTGCTTCAATTGTTCATGGGCCAAGTGCGAAGGTTCTTGGTTTTGCTTCATGGTTATGTGCTAAGGGAGTATGGTTAAGGGGCACCTCAATTCTCGTCTGTGATGAGTATAGTTTTTAGGGTCCGAAGTTGTGCTTCAATTGTTCATGGGCCAAGGGTGCAGGTTCTTGGTTTTGCTTCATGGTTATGTGCTGAGGGAGTATGGTTCAGGGCACCTCAACTTTGGTCGGTGCCGATCATAGTTTTTAGGGTCCCAAGTTTTGCTTCAATTGTTCATAGGCCAAGGGTGCAGGTTCTTGGTTTTGCTTTATGGTTATGTGCTAAGGGAGTATGGTTCAGGGGCTCCTCAACTCTGCTCGGTGCCGAGCATAGTTTTTAGGGTCCCTAGTTTTGCTTGAATTGTTCATGGGCCAAGTGCGCAGGTTCTTGGTTTTGCTTCATGGTTATGTGCTAAGGGAGTATGGTTCAGGGGCACCTCAACTCTCGTCAATGCCGAGCATAGTTTTTAGGGTCCCAAGTTTTGCTTCAATTATTCATGGGCCAAGGGTGCAGGTTCTTGGTTTTGCTTCATGGTTATGTGCTAAAAGAGTATGGTTCAGGGGCACCTCAACTCTGCTCGGTGCCGAGCATAGTTTTTAGGGTCCCTAGTTTTGTTTCAATTGTTCATGGGCCAAGGGTGCAGGTTCTTGGTTTTGCTTTATGGTTATGTGCTGAGGGAGAATGGCTCAGGGGCACCTGAACTGTCGTCGGTGCCGAGCATAGTTTTTAGGGTTCCAAGTTTTGATTCAATTGTTGATGGGCCAAGGGTGCAGGTTCTTGGTTTTGCTTCATGTTTATGTGCTGAGGGAGTATGGTTCAGGGCACCTCAACTTTGGTCGGTGCCGATCATAGTTTTTAGGGTCCCAAGTTTTGCTTCAATTGTTCATGGGCCAAGGGTGCAGGTTCTTGGTTTTGCTTTATGGTTATGTGCTAAGGGAGTATGGTTCAGGGCACCTCAACTTTGGTCGTTGCCGATAATTGTTTTTAGGGTCCCAACTTTTGCTTCAATTGTTAATAGGCCAAGGGTGCAGGTTCTTGGTTTTGCTTCATGGTTATGTGCTAAGGGAGTATGGTTCAGGGGCACCTCAACTCTGCTCGGTGCCGAGCATAGTTTTTAGAATCCCAAGTTTTGCTTCAATTGTTCATAGGCCAAGGGTACAGGTTCTTGGTTTTGCTTCATGGTTATGTGCTAAGGGAGTATGGTTCAGGGGCACCCCAACTCTGCTCGGTGCCGAGCATAGTTTTTAGGGTCCCATGTTTTGCTTCAATTGTTCATGGGCCAAGGGTGCAGGTTCTTGGTTTTGCTTCATGGTTATGTGCTAAGGGAATATGGTTTAGGGGCACCTCAACTCTGCTCGGTGCCGAGCATAGTTTTTAGGGTCCCCGGTTTTTTTTCAATTGTTCATGGGCCAAGGGTGCAGGTTCTTGGTTTTGCTTCATGGTTATGTGCTTAGGGAGTATGGTTCAGGGGCACCCCAACTCTGCTCGGTGCCGAGCATAGTTTTTAGGGTCCCATGTTTTGCTTCAATTGTTCATGGGCCAAGGGTGCAGGTTCTTGGTTTTGCTTCCTGGTTATGTGCTAAGGGAGTATGGTTCAGGGGCACCTCAACTCTCCTCGGTGCCGAGCATAGTTTTTACGGTCCCAGGTTTTGCTTCAATTGTTCATGGGCCAAGGGTGCAGGTTCTTGGTTTTGCTTTATGGTTATGTGCTAAGGGAGTATGGTTCAGGGGCACCTCAACTCTGCTCGGTGTCGAGCATAGTTTTTAGGGTCCCTAGTTTTGCTTCAATGGTTCATGGGCCAAGGGTGCAGGTTCTTCGTTTTGCTTCATGGTTATGTGCTTAGGGAGTATGGTTCAGGGCACCTCAACTCTGCTCGGTGCAGAGCATAGTTTTTAGGGTCCCTAGTTTTGATTCAATTGTTCATGGGCCAAGGGTGCAGGTTCTTGGTTTTGCTTTATGGTTTTGTGCTAAGGGAATATGGTTCAGGGGCACCTCAACTCTCCTCGGTGCCCAGCATAGTTTTTAGGGTCCGTTGTTTTGTTTCAATTGTTCCTGGGCCAAGGGTGCAGGTTCCTGGTTTTGCTTCATGGTTATGTGCTAAGGGAGTATGGTTCAGGGGCACCTCAACTCTGCTCGGTGCCGAGCATAGTTTTTAGAATCCCAAGTTTTCCTTCAATTGTTCATAAGCCAAGGGTACAGGTTCTTGGTTTTGCTTCATGGTTATGTATTAAGGGAGTATGGTTCAGGGGCACCCCAACTCTGCTCGGTGCCGAGCATAGTTTTTAGGGTCCCATGTTTTGCTTCAATTGTTCCTGGGCGAAGGGTGTAAGTTCTTGGTTTTGCTTCATGGTTATGTGTTGAGGGAGTATGGTTCAAGGGCACCTCAACTTCGGTCGGTGCCGAGCATAGTTTTTAGGGTCCCAAGTTTTGCTTCAATTGTTCATGGGCCAAGGGTGCAGGTTCTTGGTTTTGCTTTATGGTTATGTGCTAAGGGAGTATTGTTCAGGGGCACCTCAACTTTGCTCGGTGCCGAGCATAGTTTTCAGGGTCCCTAGTTTTGTTTCAATTGTCCATGGGCCAAGGGTGCAGGTTCTTTGTTTTGCTTCATGGTTATGTGCTGAGGTAGTATGGCTCAGGGGCACCTGAACTGTCGTCGGTGCCGAGCATAGTTTTTAGGGTCCGAAGTTTTGTTTCAATTGTTCATGGGCCAAGGGTGCAGGTTCTTGGTTTTGCTTCATGGTTATGTGCTGAGGGAGTATGGTTCAGGGCACCTCAACTTTGGTCGGTGCCGATCATAGTTTTTAAGGTCCCAAGTTTTGCTTCAATTGTTCATAGGCCAAGGGTGCAGGTTCTTGGTTTTGCTTTATGGTTATGTGCTAAGGGAGTATGGTTCAAGGGCTCCTCAACTCTGCTCGGTGCCGAGCATAGTTTTTAGGGTCCCTAGTTTTGCTTCAATTGTTCATGGGCCAAGTGCGAAGGTTCTTGGTTTTGCTTCATGGTTATGTGCTAAGGGAGTATGGTTCAGGGGCACCTCAATTCTCGTCTGTGATGAGTATAGTTTTTAGGGTCCGAAGTTGTGCTTCAATTGTTCATGGGCCAAGGGTGCAGGTTCTTGGTTTTGCTTTATGGTTATGTGCTAAGGGAGTATGGTTCAGGGGCACCTCAACTCTGCTGGGTGCCGAGCTTAGTTTTTAGGGTCCCTAGTTTTGCTTCAATGGTTCATGGGCCAAGGGTGCAGGTTCTTCGTTTTGCTTCATGGTTATGTGCTTAGGGAGTATGGTTCAGGGCACCTCAACTCTGCTCAGTGTAGAGCATAGTTTTTAGGGTCCCTAGTTTTGATTCAATTGTTCATGGGCCAAGGGTGCAGGTTCTTGGTTTTGCTTTATGGTTATGTGCTAAGGGAGTAAGGTTCAGGGGCACCTCAATTCTCCTCGGTGCCGAGCATAGTTTTTAGCGTCCCTTGTTTTGTTTCAATTGTTCCTGGGCCAAGGGTGCAGGTTCCTGGTTTTGCTTCATGGTTATGTGCTAAGGGAGTATGGTTCAGGGGCACCTCAACTCTGCTCGGTGCCGAGCATAGTTTTTAGAATCCCAAGTTTTGCTTCAATTGTTCATAGGCCAAGGGTACAGGTTCTTGGTTTTGCTTCATGGTTATGTGCTAAGGGAGTATGGTTCAGGGGCACCCCAACTCTGCTCGGTGCCGAGCATAGTTTTTAGGGTCCCATGTTTTGCTTCAATTGTTCATGGGCCAAGGGTGCAGGTTCTTGGTTTTGCTTCATGGTTATGTGGTAAGGGAGTATGGTTCAGGGCACCTCAACTCTTCTGGGTGCCGAGCATAGTTTTTAAGGTCCCATGTTTTGCTTCAATTGTTCATGGGCCAAGGGTGCAGGTTCTTGGTTTTGCTTCATGGTTATGTGCTAAGGGAATATGGTTCAGGGGCACCTCAACTCTCCTCGGTGCCGAGCATAGTTTTTAGGGTCCCTAGTTCTGCTTCAATTGTTCATGGGCCAAGGGTGCAGGTTCTTTTATTTGCTTCATGGTTATGTGCTGAGGGAGTATGGTTCAAGGGCACCTCAACTTCGGTCGGTGCCGATCATAGTTTTTAGGGTCCCAAGTTTCGCTTCAATTGGTCAAGGGCCAAGGGTCTAGGTTCTTGGTTTTGCTTCATGGTTATGTGCTGAGGGAGTATGGTTCAGGGGCGCCTCAACTCTGCTTTGTGCCGAGCATAGTCTTTAGGGTCCCTAGTTTTGCTTCTATTGTTCCTGGGCGAAGGGTGTAAGTTCTTGGTTTTGCTTCATGGTTATGTGTTGAGGGAGTATGGGTCAGGGGCACCTCAACTTTGGTCGGTGCCGATCATAGTTTTTAGAGTCCCAAGTTTTGCTTCAATTGTTCATGGGCCAAGGGTGCAGGTTCTTGGTTTTGCTTCATGGTTATGTGCTAAGGGAGTAAGGTTCAGGGGCACCTCAACTCTGCTCGGTGCCGAGCATAGTTCTTAGGGTCCGAAGTTTTGCTTCAAATGTTCATGGGCCAAGGGTGCAGGTTCTTGGTTTTGCTTCCTGGTTATGTGCTAAGGGAGTATGGTTCAGGGGCACCTCAACTCTCCTCGGTGCCGAGCATAGTTTTTACGGTCCCAGGTTTTGCTTCAATTGTTCATGGGCCAAGGGTGCAGGTTCTTGGTTTTGCTTTATGGTTATGTGCTAAGGGAGTATGGTTCAGGGGCACCTCAACTCTGCTCGGTGCCGAGCATAGTTTTTAGGGTCCCTAGTTTTGCTTCAATGGTTCATGGGCCAAGGGTGCAGGTTCTTCGTTTTGCTTCATGGTTATGTGCTTAGGGAGTATGGTTCAGGGCACCTCAACTCTGCTCGGTGCAGAGCATAGTTTTTAGGGTCCCTAGTTTTGATTCAATTGTTCATGGGCCAAGGGTGCAGGTTCTTGGTTTTGCTTTATGGTTTTGTGCTAAGGGAATATGGTTCAGGGGCACCTCAACTCTCCTCGGTGCCCAGCAGAGTTTTTAGGGTCCCTTGTTTTGTTTCAATTGTTCCTGGGCCAAGGGTGCAGGTTCCTGGTTTTGCTTCATGGTTATGTGCTAAGGGAGTATGGTTCAGGGGCACCTCAACTCTGCTCGGTGCCGAGCATAGTTTTTAGAGTCCCAAGTTTTCCTTCAATTGTTCATAGGCCAAGGGTACAGGTTCTTGGTTTTGCTTCATGGTTATGTATTAAGGGAGTATGGTTCAGGGGCACCCCAACTCTGCTCGGTGCCGAGCATAGTTTTTAGGGTCCCATGTTTTGCTTCAATTGTTCCTGGGCGAAGGGTGTAAGTTCTTGGTTTTGCTTCATGGTTATGTGTTGAGGGAGTATGGTTCAAGGGCACCTCAACTTCGGTCGGTGCCGAGCATAGTTTTTAGGGTCCCAAGTTTTGCTTCAATTGTTCATGGGCCAAGGGTGCAAGTTCTTGGTTTTGTTTCATGATTATGTGCTAAGGGAGTATGGTTCAGGGGCACCTCAACTCTCCTCAAGGCCGAGCATAGTTTTTAGGGTCCCAAGTTTTGCTTCAATTGTTCATGGGCCAAGGGTGCAGGTTCTTGGATTTGCTTCATGGTTATGTGCTGAGGGAGTATGGTTCAAGGGCACCTCAACTTCGGTCGGTGCCGATCATAGTTTTTAGGGTCCCAAGTTTTGCTTAAATTGTTTATAGGCCAAGGGTGCAGGTTCTTGGTTTTGCTTTATGGTTATGTGCTAAGGGAGTATGGTTCAGGGGCTCCTCAACTCTGCTCGGTGCCGAGCATAGTTTTTAGGGTCCCTAGTTTTGTTTCAATTGTTCATGGGCCAAGTGCGCAGGTTCTTGGTTTTGCTTCATGGTTATGTGCTAAGAGAGTATGGTTCAGGGGCACCTCAACTCTCGTCAATGCCGAGCATAGTTTTTAGGGTCCCTAGTTTTGCTTCAATTGTTCATGGGCCAAGGGTGCAGGTTCTTGGTTTTGCTTTATGGTTATGTGCTAAGGGAGTATTGTTCAGGGGCACCTCAACTTTGCTCGGTGCCGAGCATAGTTTTCAGGGTCCCAAGTTTTGTTTCAATTGTTCATGGGCCAAGGGTGCAGGTTCTTGGTTTTGCTTCATGGTTATGTGCTGAGGGAGTATGGTTCAGGGCACCTCAACTTTGGTCGGTGCCGATCATAGTTTTTAGGGTCCCAAGTTTTGCTTCAATTGTTCATAGGCGAAGGGTGCAGGTTCTTGGTTTTGCTTTATGGTTATGTGCTAAGGGAGTATGGTTTAGGGGCTCCTCAACTCTGCTCGGTGCCGAGCATAGTTTTTAGGGTCCCTAGTTTTGCTTCAATTGTTCATGGGCCAAGTGCGAAGGTTCTTGGTTTTGCTTCATGGTTATGTGCTAAGGGAGTATGGTTCAGGGGCACCTCAATTCTCGTCTGTGATGAGTATAGTTTTTAGGGTCCGAAGTTGTGCTTCAATTGTTCATGGGCCAAGGGTGCAGGTTCTTGGTTTTGCTTTATGGTTATGTGCTAAGGGAGTATGGTTCAGGGGCACCTCAACTCTGCTCGGTGCCGAGCTTAGTTTTTAGGGTCCCTAGTTTTGCTTCAATGGTTCATGGGCCAAGGGTGCAGGTTCTTGGTTTTGCTTCATGGTTATGTGCTTAGGGAGTATGGTTCAGGGCACCTCAACTCTGCTCAGTGTAGAGCATAGTTTTTAGGGTCCCTAGTTTTGATTCAATTGTTCATGGGCCAAGGGTGCAGGTTCTTGGTTTTGCTTTATGGTTATGTGCTAAGGGAGTAAGGTTCAGGGGCACCTCAATTCTCCTCGGTGCCGAGCATAGTTTTTAGCGTCCCTTGTTTTGTTTCAATTGTTCCTGGGCCAAGGGTGCAGGTTCCTGGTTTTGCTGCATGGTTATGTGCTAAGGGAGTATGGTTCAGGGGCACCTCAACTCTGCTCGGTGCCGAGCATAGTTTTGAGAATCCCAAGTTTTGCTTCAATTGTTCATAGGCCAAGGGTACAGGTTCTTGGTTTTGCTTCATGGTTATGTGCTAAGGGAGTATGGTTCAGGGGCACCCCAACTCTGCTCGGTGCCGAGCATAGTTTTTAGGGTCCCATGTTTTGCTTCAATTGTTCATGGGCCAAGGGTGCAGGTTCTTGGTTTTGCTTCATGGTTATGTGGTAAGGGAGTATGGTTCAGGGCACCTCAACTCTTCTGGGTGCCGAGCATAGTTTTTAGGGTCCCATGTTTTGCTTCAATTGTTCATGGGCCAAGGGTGCAGGTTCTTGGTTTTGCTTCATGGTTATGTGCTAAGGGAATATGGTTCAGGGGCACCTCAACTCTCCTCGGTGCCGAGCATAGTTTTTAGGGTCCCTAGTTTTGCTTCAATTGTTCATGGGCCAAGGGTGCAGGTTCTTTTATTTGCTTCATGGTTATGTGCTGAGGGAGTATGGTTCAAGGGCACCTCAACTTCGGTCGGTGCCGATCATAGTTTTTAGGGTCCCAAGTTTCGCTTCAATTGGTCAAGGGCCAAGGGTCTAGGTTCTTGGTTTTGCTTCATGGTTATGTGCTGAGGGAGTATGGTTCAGGGGCACCTCAACTCTGCTTTGTGCCGAGCATAGTCTTTAGGGTCCCTAGTTTTGCTTCTATTGTTCCTGGGCGAAGGGTGTAAGTTCTTGGTTTTGCTTCATGGTTATGTGTTGAGGGAGTATGGGTCAGGGGCACCTCAACTTTGGTCGGTGCCGATCATAGTTTTTAGAGTCCCAAGTTTTGCTTCAATTGTTCATGGGCCAAGGGTGCAGGTTCTTGGTT
This sequence comes from Polytrichum formosum, assembly GCA_964035585.1. Classification (NCBI taxonomy): domain Eukaryota; kingdom Viridiplantae; phylum Streptophyta; class Polytrichopsida; order Polytrichales; family Polytrichaceae; genus Polytrichum; species Polytrichum formosum. The sequence goes on from OZ037938.1 coordinate 18,857,000, forward strand.
TTGCTTTATGGTTATGTGCTAAGGGAGTATGGTTCAGGGGCACCTCAACTCTGCTCGGTGCCGAGCATAGTTTTTAGGGTCCCTAGTTTTGCTTCAATGGTTCATGGGCCAAGGGTGCAGGTTCTTCGTTTTGCTTCATGGTTATGTGCTTAGGGAGTATGGTTCAGGGCACCTCAACTCTGCTCGGTGCAGAGCATAGTTTTTAGGGTCCCTAGTTTTGATTCAATTGTTCATGGGCCAAGGGTGCAGGTTCTTGGTTTTGCTTTATGGTTTTGTGCTAAGGGAATATGGTTCAGGGGCACCTCAACTCTCCTCGGTGCCCAGCATAGTTTTTAGGGTCCCTTGTTTTGTTTCAATTGTTCCTGGGCCAAGGGTGCAGGTTCCTGGTTTTGCTTCATGGTTATGTGCTAAGGGAGTATGGTTCAGGGGCACCTCAACTCTGCTCGGTGCCGAGCATAGTTTTTAGGGTCCCTAGTTTTGATTCAATTGTTCATGGGCCAAGTGCGAAGGTTCTTGGTTTTGCTTCATGGTTATGTGCTAAGGGAGTATGGTTCAGGGGCACCTCAATTCTCGTCTGTGATGAGTATAGTTTTTAGGGTCCGAAGTTGTGCTTCAATTGTTCATGGGCCAAGGGTGCAGGTTCTTGGATTTGCTTCATGGTTATGTGCTGAGGGAGTATGGTTCAAGGGCACCTCAACTTCGGTCGGTGCCGATCATAGTTTTTAGGGTCCCAAGTTTTGCTTCAATTGTTCATGGGCCAAGGGTGCAGGTTCTTGGTTTTGCTTCATGGTTATGTGCTGAGGGAGTATGGTTCAGGGGCACCTCAACTCTGCTCGGTGCCGAGCATAGTTTTTAGAGTCCCAAGTTTTCCTTCAATTGTTCATAGGCCAAGGGTACAGGTTCTTGGTTTTGCTTCATGGTTATGTATTAAGGGAGTATGGTTCAGGGGCACCCCAACTCTGCTCGGTGCCGAGCATAGTTTTTAGGGTCCCATGTTTTGCTTCAATTGTTCCTGGGCGAAGGGTGTAAGTTCTTGGTTTTGCTTCATGGTTATGTGTTGAGGGAGTATGGTTCAAGGGCACCACAACTTCGGTCGGTGCCGAGCATAGTTTTTAGGGTCCAAAGTTTTGCTTCAATTGTTCATGGGCCAAGGGTGCAAGTTCTTGGTTTTGTTTCATGATTATGTGCTAAAGGAGTATGGTTCAGGGGCACCTCAACTCTCCTCAAGGCCGAGCATAGTTTTTAGGGTCCCAAGTTTTGCTTCAATTGTTCATGGGCCAAGGGTGCAGGTTCTTGGATTTGCTTCATGGTTATGTGCTGAGGGAGTATGGTTCAAGGGCACCTCAACTTCGGTCGGTGCCGATCATAGTTTTTAGGGTCCCAAGTTTTGCTTCAATTGTTCATGGGCCAAGGGTGCAGGTTCTTGGTTTTGCTTCATGGTTATGTGCTGAGGGAGTATGGTTCAGGGGCACCTCAACTTTGGTCGGTGCCGATCATAGTTTTTAGGGTCCCAAGTTTTGCTTAAATTGTTTATAGGCCAATGGTGCAGGTTCTTGGTTTTGCTTTATGGTTATGTGCTAAGGGAGTATGGTTCAGGGGCACCTCAACTCTCGTCAATGCCGAGCATAGTTTTTAGGGTCCCAAGTTTTGCTTCAATTGTTCATGGGCCAAGGGTGCAGGTTCTTGGTTTTGCTTTATGGTTATGTGCTAAGGGAGTATTGTTCAGGGGCACCTCAACTTTGCTCTGTGCCGAGCATAGTTTTCAGGGTCCCTAGTTTTGTTTCAATTGTTCATGGGCCAAGGGTGCAGGTTCTTTGTTTTGCTTCATGGTTATGTGCTGAGGTAGTATGGCTCAGGGGCACCTGAACTGTCGTCGGTGCCGAGCATAGTTTTTAGGGTCCGAAGTTTTGTTTCAATTGTTCATGGGCCAAGGGTGCAGGTTCTTGGTTTTGCTTCATGGTTATGTGCTGAGGGAGTATGGTTCAGGGCACCTCAACTTTGGTCGGTGCCAATCATAGTTTTTAGGGTCCCAAGTTTTGCTTCAATTGTTCATAGGCCAAGGGTGCAGGGTCTTGGTTTTGCTTTATGGTTATGTGCTAAGGGAGTATGGTTCAGGGGCTCCTCAACTCTGCTCGGTGCCGAGCATAGTTTTTAGGGTCCCTAGTTTTGCTTCAATTGTTCATGGGCCAAGTGCGAAGGTTCTTGGTTTTGCTTCATGGTTATGTGCTAAGGGAGTATGGTTAAGGGGCACCTCAATTCTCGTCTGTGATGAGTATAGTTTTTAGGGTCCGAAGTTGTGCTTCAATTGTTCATGGGCCAAGGGTGCAGGTTCTTGGTTTTGCTTCATGGTTATGTGCTGAGGGAGTATGGTTCAGGGCACCTCAACTTTGGTCGGTGCCGATCATAGTTTTTAGGGTCCCAAGTTTTGCTTCAATTGTTCATAGGCCAAGGGTGCAGGTTCTTGGTTTTGCTTTATGGTTATGTGCTAAGGGAGTATGGTTCAGGGGCTCCTCAACTCTGCTCGGTGCCGAGCATAGTTTTTAGGGTCCCTAGTTTTGCTTGAATTGTTCATGGGCCAAGTGCGCAGGTTCTTGGTTTTGCTTCATGGTTATGTGCTAAGGGAGTATGGTTCAGGGGCACCTCAACTCTCGTCAATGCCGAGCATAGTTTTTAGGGTCCCAAGTTTTGCTTCAATTATTCATGGGCCAAGGGTGCAGGTTCTTGGTTTTGCTTCATGGTTATGTGCTAAAAGAGTATGGTTCAGGGGCACCTCAACTCTGCTCGGTGCCGAGCATAGTTTTTAGGGTCCCTAGTTTTGTTTCAATTGTTCATGGGCCAAGGGTACAGGTTCTTGGTTTTGCTTTATGGTTATGTGCTGAGGGAGAATGGCTCAGGGGCACCTGAACTGTCGTCGGTGCCGAGCATAATTTTTAGGGTTCCAAGTTTTGATTCAATTGTTCATGGGCCAAGGGTGCAGGTTCTTGGTTTTGCTTCATGTTTATGTGCTGAGGGAGTATGGTTCAGGGCACCTCAACTTTGGTCGGTGCCGATCATAGTTTTTAGGGTCCCAAGTTTTGCTTCAATTGTTCATGGGCCAAGGGTGCAGGTTCTTGGTTTTGCTTTATGGTTATGTGCTAAGGGAGTATGGTTCACGGCACCTCAACTTTGGTCGTTGCCGATAATAGTTTTTAGGGTCCCAAGTTTTGCTTCAATTGTTAATAGGCCAAGGGTGCAGGTTCTTCGTTTTGCATCATGGTTATGTGCTAAGGGAATATGGTTCAGGGGCACCTCAACTCTCCTCGGTGCCGAGCATAGTTTTTAGGGTCCCAAATTTTGCTTCAATTGTCCATGGGCCAAGGGTGCAGGTTCTTGGTTTTGCTTCATGGTTATGTGCTAAGGGAGTATGGTTCAGGGGCACCTCAACTCTGCTCGGTGCCGAGCATAGTTTTTAGGGTCCCAAGTTTTGATTCAATTGTTCATGGGCCAAGGGTGCAGGTTCTTGGTTTTGCTTCATGTTTATGTGCTCAAGGAGTATGGTTAAGGGCACCTCAACTTTGGTCGGTGCCGATCATAGTTTTTAGGGTCCCAAGTTTTGCTTCAATTGTTCATGGCCAAGGGTGCAGGTTCTTGGTTTTGCTTTATGGTTATGTGCTAAGGGAGTATGGTTCAGGGCACCTCAACTTTGGTCGTTGCCGATCATAGTTTTTAGGGTCCCAAGTTTTGCTTCAATTGTTAATAGGCCAAGGGTGCAGGTTCTTGGTTTTGCATCATGGTTATGTGCTAAGGGAGTATGGTTCAGGGGCACCTCAACTCTCCTCGGTGCCGAGCATAGTTTTAAGAGTCCCAAGTTTTGCTTCAATTGTTCATGGGCAAGGGTGTAGGTTCTTGGTTTTGCTTTATGGTTATGTGCTAAGGGAGTATGGTTCAGGGGCACCTCAACTCTCGTCAATGTCGAGCATAGTTTTTAGGGTCCCTAGTTTTGTTTCAATTGTTCTTGGGCCAAGGGTGCAGGTTCTTGGTTTTGCTTTATGGTTATGTGCTAAGGGAGTATGGTTCAGGGGCACCTCAACTCTCCTCGGTGCCGAGCATAGTTTTTAGGGTCCTTAATTTTGCTTCGATTATTCCTGGGCGAAGGGTGTAAGTTCTTGGTTTTGCTTCATGGTTATGTGATGAGGGAGTATGGTTCAGGGCACGTCAACTTTGGTCGGTGCCGATTATAGTTTTTAGGGTCCCAAGTTTTGCTTCAATTGTTTAGGGCCTAGGGTGTAGGTTCTTGGTTTTGCTTTATGGTTATGTGCTGAGGGAGTATGGTTCAGGGGCACCTCAACTCTGCTCGGTGCCGAGCATAGTTTTTAGGGTCCCAAGTTTTGCTTCGATTGTTCCTGAGCCAAGGGTGTAGGTTCTTGGTTTTGCTTCATGGTTATGTGCTGAGGGAGTATGGTTCAGGGGCACCTCAATTCTGCTCGGTGCCGAGCATAGTTTTTAGGGTCCCAAGTTTTGCTTGGATTGTTCCTGAGCCAAGGGTGCAGGTTTTTGGTTTTGCTTTATGGTTATGTGCTAAGGGAGTATGGTTCAGGGGCACCTCAACTCTCGTCAACGCCGAGAATAGTTTTAAGGGTCCCTAGTTTTGCTTGAATTGTTCATGGGCCAAGGGTGCAGGTTCTTGGTTTTGCTTCATGGTTATGTGCTGAGGGAGTATGGTTCAGGGGCACCTCAACTCTCCTCGGTGCCGAGCATAGTTTTTAGGGTCCCTAGTTTTGCTTCGATTGTTCCTGGGCGAAGGGTGTAAGTTCTTGGTTTTGCTTCATGGTTATGTGATGAGGGAGTATGGTTCAGGGCACGGCAACTTTGGTCGGTGCCGATTATAGTTTTTAGGGTCCCAAGTTTTGCTTCAATTGTTTAGGGCCAAGGGTGTAGGTTCTTGGTTTTGCTTCATGGTTATGTGCTGAGGGAGTATGGTTCAGGGGCACCTCAACTCTGCTTGGTGCCGAGCATAGTTTTTAGGGTCCCAAGTTTTGCTTCGATTGTTCCTGAGCCAAGGGTGTAGGTTCTTGGTTTTGCTTCATGGTTATGTGCTGAGGGAGTATGGTTCAGGGGCATCTCAACTCTGCTCGGTGCCGACCATAGTTTTTAGGGTCCCAAGTTTTGCTTCGATTGTTCCTGAGCCAAGGGTGCAGGTTCTTGGTTTTGCTTTATGGTTATGTGCTAAGGGAATATGGTTCAGGGCTCCTCAACTCTGCTCGGTGCCGAGCATAGTTTTTAGGGTCCCTAGTTTTGCTTCAATTGTTCATGGGCCAAGTGCGCAGGTTCTTGGTTTTGCTTCATGGTTATGTTGTGAGGGAGTATGGTTCAGGGGCACCTCAATTCTCGTCTGTGCCGAGCATAGTTTTTAGGGCCGAAGTTGTGCTTCAATTGTTCATGGGCCAAGGGTGCAGGTTCTTGGTTTTGCTTTATGGTTATGTGCTAAAGGAGTATGGTTCAGGGGCACCTCAACTCTGCTTGGTGCCGAGCATAGTTTTTAGGGTCCCAAGTTTTGCTTCGATTGTTCCTGAGCCAAGGGTGTAGGTTCTTGGTTTTGCTTCATGGTTATGTGCTGAGGGAGTATGGTTCAGGGGCATCTCAACTCTGCTCGGTGCCGACCATAGTTTTTAGGGTCCCAAGTTTTGCTTCGATTGTTCCTGAGCCAAGGGTGCAGGTTCTTGGTTTTGCTTTATGGTTATGTGCTAAGGGAATATGGTTCAGGGCTCCTCAACTCTGCTCTGTGCCGAGCATAGTTTTTAGGGTCCCTAGTTTTGCTTCAATTGTTCATGGGCCAAGTGCGCAGGTTCTTGGTTTTGCTTCATGGTTATGTTGTGAGGGAGTATGGTTCAGGGGCACCTCAATTCTCGTCTGTGCCGAGCATAGTTTTTAGGGCCGAAGTTGTGCTTCAATTGTTCATGGGCCAAGGGTGCAGGTTCTTGGTTTTGCTTTATGGTTATGTGCTAAAGGAGTATGGTTCAGGGGCACCTCAACTCTCGTCAATGCCGAGCATAGTTTTTAGGGTCCCTAGTTTTGTTTCAATTGTTCATGGGCCAAGGGTGCAGGTTCTTGGTTTTGCTTCATGGTTATGTGCTGAGGGAGAATGGCTCAGGGGCACCTGAACTGTCGTCGGTGCCGAGCATAGTTTTTAGGGTCCCAAGTTTTGTTTCAATTGTTCATGGGCCAAGGGTGCAGGTTCTTGGTTTTACTTCATGTTTATGTGCTGAGGGAGTATGGTTCAGGGCACCTCAACTTTGGTCGGTGCCGATCAAAGTTTTTAGGGTCCCAAGTTTTGCTTCAATTGTTCATGGGCCAAGGGTGCAGGTTCTTGGTTTTGCTTTATGGTTATGTGCTAAGGGAGTATGGTTCAGGGCACCTCAACTTTGGTCGTTGCCGATCATAGTTTTTAGGGTCCCAAGTTTTGCTTCAATTGTTCATAGGCCAAGGGTGCAGGTTCTTGGTTTTGCATCATGGTTATGTGCTAAGGGAGTATTGTTCAGGGCACTTCAACTCTCCTCGGTGCTGAGCATGGTTTTTAGGGTCCCAAATTTTGCTTCAATTGTTCATGGGGCAAGGGTGCAGGTTCTTGGTTTTGATTCATGGTTATGTGCTAAGGGAGTATGGTTCAGGGGCACCTCAACTTTGCTCGGTGCCGAGCATAGTTTTTAGAGTCCCAAGTTTTGCTTCAATTGTTCATGGGCCAAGGGTGCAGGTTCTTGGTTTTGCTTCATGCTTATGTGGTAAGGGAGTATGGTTCAGGGGCACCTCAACTCTCGTCGGTGCCGAGCATAGTTTTTAGGGTCCGAAGTTGTGCTTCAATTGTTCATGGGCCAAGGGTGCAGGTTGTTGGTTTTGCTTTATGGTTATGTGCTAAGGGAGTATGGTTCAGGGCACCTCAACTGTCGTCAATGCCGAGCATAGTTTTTAGGGTCCCAAGTTTTGCTTCAATTGTTCATGGGCCAAGGGTGCAGGTTCTTGGTTTTGCTTCATGGTTATGTGCTAAGGGAATATAGTTCAAGGGCACCTCAACTCTGCTCGGTGCCGAGCATAGTTTTAAGGGTCCCTAGTTTTGCTTCAATTGTTCATGGGCCAAGGGTGCAGGTTCTTGGTTTTGCATCATGGTTATGTGCTAAGGGAGTATGGTTCAGGGGCACCTCAACTCTCCTCGGTGCCGAGCATAGTTTTTAGGGTGCCAAATTTTGCTTCAATTGTTCATGGGCCCAGGGTGCAGGTTCTTGGTTTTGCTTCATGGTTATGTGCTAAGGGAGTATGGTTCAAGGGCACCTCAACTCTGCTCGGTGCCGAGCATAGTTTTTAGGGTCCCTAGTTTTGTTTCAATTGTTCATGGGCCAAGGGTGCAGGTTCTTGGTTTTGCTTCATGGTTATGTGCTAAGGGAATATGGCTCAGGGGCACCTGAACTATCGTCGGTGCCGAGCATAGTTTTTAGGGTCCCAAGTTTTGCTTTTATTGTTCATAGGCCAAGGGTGCAGGTTCTTGGTTTTGCTTTATGGTTATGTGGTAAGGGAGTATGGTTCAGGGGCACCTCAACTCTCCTCGGTAGCGAGCATAGTTTTTAGGGTCCCAAGTTTTGCTTCAATTGTTCATGGGCCAAGGGTGCAGGTTCTTGGTTTTGCTTCATGGTTATGTGCTAAGGGAGTATGGTTCAGGGGCACCTCAACTCTGCTCGGTGCCGAGCATAGTTTTTAGAGTCCCAAGTTTTGCTTCAATTGTTCTTGGGCCAAGGGTGCAGGTTCTTGGTTTTGCTGCATGGGTATGTTCTGAGGGACTATGGTTGAGGAGCACCTCAACTTTGGTCGGTGCCGATCATAGTTTTTAGGGTCCCATGTTTTGCTTCAATTGTTTAGGACCAAGGGTGCAGGTTCTTGGTTTTGCTTTATGGTTATGTGCTAAGGGAGTATGGTTCAGGGGCACCTCAACTCTCCTCGGTGCCGAGCATAGTTTTTAAGGTCCCTAGTTTTCTTTCAATTGTTCCTGGGCCAAGGGTGCAGGTTTTTGGTTTTGCTTCATGGTTATGTGCTGAGGGAGTATGGTTCAGGCACCTCAACTTTGGTCGGTGCCGATCATAGTTTTTAGGGTCCCAAGTTTTGCTTCAATTGTTTAGGGCCAAGGGTGCAGGTTCTTGGTTTTGCTTTATGGTCATGTCCTAAGGGAGTATGGTTCAGGGGCACCTCAACTCTCCTCGGTGCCGAGCATAGTTTTTAAGGTCCGTAGTTTTGCTTCGATTGTTCCTGGGCGAAGGGTGTAAGTTCTTGGTTTTGCTTCATGGTTATGTGATGAGGGAGGATGGTTCAGGGCACCTCAACTTTGGTCGGTGCCGATCATAGTTTTTAGGGTCCCAAGTTTTGCTTCAATTGTTTAGGGCCAAGGGTGTAGGTTCTTGGTTTTGCTTCATGGTTATGTGCTGAGGGAGTATGGTTCAGGGGCACCTCAACTCTACTCGGTGCCGAGCACAGTTTTTAGGGTCCCTAGTTTTGCTTCGATTGTTCCTGGGCGAAGGGTGTAAGTTCTTGGTTTTGCTTCATTGTTATGTGCTGAGGGAGTATGGTTCAGGAGCACCTCAACTTTGATCGGTGCCGATCATAGTTTTTTAGAGTCCCAAGTTTTGCTTCAATTGTTCATGGGCCAAGGGTGCAGGTTCTTGGTTTTGCTTCATGGTTATGTTTTGAGGGAGTATGGTTGAGGGGCACCTCAACTCTGTTCGGTGCCGAGCATAGTTTTTAGAGTCCCAAGTTTTGCTTCAATTGTTCATGGGCCAAGGGTGTAGGTTCTTGGTTTTGCTTCATGGTTATGTGCTAAGGGAGTATGGTTCAGGGGCACCTCAACTCTGCTCGGTGCCGAGCATAGTTTTTAGGGTCCCAAGTTTTGCTTCGATTGTTCCTGGGCTAGGGGTGTAAGTTCTTGGTTTTGCTTCATGGTTATGTGCTGAGGGAGTATGGTTCAGGGGCACCTCAACTTTGGTCGGTGGCGATCATAGTTTTTAGGGTCCCAAGTTTTGCTTCAATTGTTCATGGGCAAAGGGTGCAGGTTCTTGGTTTTGCTTCATGGTTATGTGCTAAGGGAGTATGGTTCAGGGGCACCTCAACTCTGCTCGGTGCCGAGCATAGTTTTTAGGGTCCCAAGTTTTGGTTCGATTGTTCCTGAGCCAAGGGTGTAGGTTCTTGGTTTTGCTTCATGGTTATGTGCTGAGGGAGTATGGTTCAGGAGCACCTCAACTCTGCTCGGTGCCGAGCATAGTTTTTAGAGTCCCAAGTTTTGCTTCAATTGTTCATGGGCCAAGGGTGTAGGTTTTTGGATTTGCTTCATGGTTATGTGCTAAGGGAGTATGGTTCAGGGGCACCTCAACTCTCGTCGATGCCGAGCATAGTTTTTAGGGTCCCAAGTTTTGCTTCAATTGTTCATGGGCCAAGGGTCCAGGTTCTTGGTTTTGCTTCATGGTTATGTGCTAAGGGAGTATGGTTCAGGGGCACCTCAACTCTCGTCGGTGCCGAGCATAGTTTTTAGGGTCCCAAGTTTTGCTTCAATTGTTCATGGGCCAAGGGTGCAGGTTTTTGGTTTTGCTTCATGGTTATGTGCTAAGGGAGTATGGTTCAGGGGCACCTCAACTTTGGTCGGTGCCGATCATAGTTTTTAGGGTCCCAAGTTTTGCTTCAATTGTTCATGGGCCAAGGGTGCAGGTTCTTGGTTTTACGTCATGGTTATGATCTGAGGGAGTATGGTTGAGGGGCACCTCAACTTTGCTCGGTGCCGAGCATAGTTTTTAGGGTCGCTAATTTTCCTTGAATTATTTATGGGCCAAGGGTGCAGGTTCTTGGTTTTGCTTCTTGGTTATGTGCTAAGGGAATATGGTTCAGGGGCACCTCAACTCTCCTCGGTGCCGAGCATAGTTATTAGGGTCCCTAGTTTTGCTTCAATTGTTCATGGGCCAAGGGTGCAGGTTCTTGGTTTTGCTTTATGGTTATGTGCTAAGAGAGTATGGTTCAGGGGCACCTCAACTCTCCTCGGTGCGGAGCATAGTTTTTAGGGTACTTAGTTTTGTTTCAATTGTTCCTTGGCCAAGGGTGCAGGTGCTTGGTTTTGCTTCATGGTTATGTGCTAAGGGAGTATGGTTCAGGGGCACCTTAACTCTGCTCGGTGCCGAGCATAGTTTTTAGGGTCCCAAGTTTTGCTTCGATTGTTCCTGGGCCAAGGTTGTAAGTTCTTGGTTTTGCATCATGGTTATGTGCTGAGGGAGTAAGGTTCAGAGGCACCTCAACTTTAGTCGGTGCCGATCATAGTTTTTAGGGTCCCAAGTTTTGCTTCTATTGTTCATGGGCCAGGGGTGCAGGTTCTTGGTTTTACTTCATGGTTATGTTCAGAGGGAGTATGGTTGAGGGGCACCTCAACTTTGCTCGGTGCCGAGCATAGTTTTTAGGGTCGCTAATTTTGCTTGAATTATTTATGGGCCAAGGGTGCAGGTTCTTGGTTTTGCTTCTTGGTTATGAGCTTAGGGAATATGGTTCAGGGGCACCTCAACTCTCCTCTGTGCCGAGCATAGTTATTAGGGTCCCTAGTTTTGCTTCAATTGTTCATGGGCCAAGGGTGCATGTTCTTGGTTTTGCTTCATGGTTATGTGCTAAGGGAGTATGGTTCAGGGGCACCTCAACTCATAGTTTTTAGGGTCCTTAGTTTTGTTTCAATTGTTCCTGGGCCAAGGGTGCAGGTTCTTGGTTTCGCTTCATGGTTATGTGCTAAGGGAGTATGGTTCAGGGGCACCTCAACTCCGCTCGGTGCCGAGCATTGTTTTTAGGGTCCCAAGTTTTGCTTCAATTGTTCCTGGGCCATGGGTGCAGGTTCTTGGTTTTGCTTCATGGTTATGTGCTAAAGGAGTATGGTTCAGTGGCACCTCAACTCTGCTCGGTGCCGATCATAGTTTTTAAGGTCCGAAGTTTTGCTTCAATTGTTCCTTGGCCAAGTGTGCAGGTTCTTAGTTTTGGTTCATGGTTATGTGCTAAGGGAGTATGGTATAGGGGCACCTCAACTCTAATCGGTGCCGAGCATAGTTTTTATGGACCCTAGTTTTGCTTCCATTGTTCATGGGCCAAGGGTGCAGGTTCTTGGTTTTGCTTCATGGTTATGTGCTGAGGGAGTATGGTTCAGGGGCTCCTCAACTCTGCTCGGTGCCGAGCATAGTTTTTAAGGTCCCTAGTTTTGCTTGAATTGTTCATGGGCCAAGGGTGCAGGTTCTTGGTTTTGCTTCATGGTTATGTGCTGAGGGAGTATGGTTCACGGGCACATCAACTCTCCTCGGTGTCGAGCATAGTTTTCAGGGTCCCTCGTTTTGCTTCAATTGTTCATGGGCCAAGGGTGCAGGTTCTTGGTTTTGCTTCATGGTTATGGGCTAAGGGAGTATGGTTCAGAGGCACCTCAACTCTGCTCGGTGTCGAGCATAGTTTTTAGGGTCCCAAGTTTTGCTTCAATTGTTCATGGGCCAAGGGTGCAGGTTCTTGGTTTTGCTTCATGATTATGTGCTGAGGGAGTATGGTTCAGGGGCACATCAACTCTCCTCGGTGTCGAGCATAGTTTTCAGGGTCCCTCGTTTTGCTTCAATTGTTCATGGGCCAAGGTTGCAGGTTCTTGGTTTTGCTTCATGGTTATGGGCTAAGGGAGTATGGTTCAGGGGACCTCAACTCTCGTCGGTGCCGAACATAGTTTTTAGGGTCCCTAGTTTTGGTTCAATTGTTCATGGGCCAAGGGTGCAGGTTCTTGGTTTTGCTTCATGGTTATGTGCTAAGGGAGTATGGTTAGGGGCACCTCAACTCTGCTCGGTGCCGAGCATAGTTTTTAGGGTCCCAAGTTTTGCTTCAATTGTTCATGGGCCAAGGGTGCAGGTTTTTGGTTTTGCTTCATGGTTATATGCTAAGGGAGTATGGTTCAGGGGCACCGAGCTTTAATGACAATGAGGCAAGGAAGAGATGAAGAGATTTCCGCATACATTAGGAGATTTGATTGGGTATGCGCAAGGTGGGTAGGTGATTATTCAACGATGATACTTTAATGCAATTTTTCATGAGAGGGTTTGTTAAAGCGACTACAATTAGGGGTGTATTACAAAGGAACCCTCGCACCCTAGCCGAGGCTAAGGTAGCGGCTAGGGATATGGAACATATTGAGAGGGATTATGAGCGGCTATGGAGGAAAGAGGATGAGTTGATCCCTCAATTCATCCCTCTCCTACCTAAGACGGGAATGGACCCGATTAGGCCGCATAATCGCCCTCCATATGTCGCCATTGAAGGTGCCTCAATTCCCTTAGCGGTAACGGCCCCCCAACCATGTTAGCATTACCGGCCCCTAGGGTAGACCCTCAAATTGAAGAGATAGAGCAACGACTAGGTGCTACTCAACTAGGGTTCCAAGAGACAATGTTAAAACAATTTCAAAATCTAACGGACCAAATGGCATTGTTGATCAAAAATCAACAACCCGATCCTCCACCTCAAATAGAGTCGGGAAACCACACATCGGGATTTTGGTGCACTAATTGTCAACAACACGGTCATACACTACAATTTTGTAGAAACGGGCCGAACCGCAATCAACGAACGAACAATAATGGGCATCAACAAAACTTAAGGGGTCCGAGTCAAAACCAAGGGAATAATCGGGGCCCTCCGCCACGTGGACAAACTAACCAAAGTACCGAAAAAAGGATTTTCACCATCTTTGCGGTAGATACCACGTCATAGGGCAATGTTGGTCCGAAAACCAAGGTCAAGTGTGTAATAATTGTGGGGGGCCACACGCTTCTAACCAATGTCGTCATCCGGACAAGGTAAGTGGAGCACCGAACCCTCCAACTAACCCAACCCAACCGGATCAAGAGAATACGAGGGGTTCACAAAATGAAGGTAATAATACCCTTAAACCTTCTAACTTCCATTATGATGGGAATACGAATCTTTCGGGGCAAGTTACACAATCACCTAAACAAATGGGACCGTCTACATCTCAAGATGTCCGATTTATGGATTCTTCTACCGTTCCGGTAAATTTAGAAATGTCCACAAATGGTCAAGGTTCATGTCTTCCACATGCTAACTCCATTTCATACGAGTTAAAAAGTCTTAAGGAGGAAATTGTGCATAAGGCTCCGGCATTAGCCGTTACCACTAGAGCAATGAGGGGTAATGCACCATTAGAAGTAGAGGAGGAGGAGGAAGAAGAGGAAAATCCATTGGGGGAAATTCCTTATTTTTCGGATTTGGAGAATGTAACTAGAGAGGCTAGGAAGGCCACTAAGGCATTAGAGAGAGAAAATGAAATTGCCAATGAGAGGGAGAGGTCTAATGTCATCCATGATTTAGAGGGAGGTGATGTAGGAGAGTGGGAAGGTCCGGGCATTCCCGTAGAGGAGTTTGATAGTGTTAGAAGGCCTAAGGCCGATAGAGTAGATGGATACGACCTTTGGGCCGACCTTAGCTCACTAAAGGCCGATATCACCTTTGGCCAATTGTTAGAAATTTCACCGGTAGCTAGGAAAACTTTGAAGGACGGGATGCCCGTGAATAGGAGGGCCAAGAGGCCAAAGACTGGAGTGTCGGCAAGGGTCCAAATGCAAGGAAGAACTCGGGAAGTCAAGGCGGTGGAGATTGAAGTAACAATAGTGGACAAGGTGGTTCCTCATGTTTTGGTGGATGGTGGAAGTAGTCTCAATATTCTACCCGAGCACACTATGCGGAAATTGGGCTTAAGTTTGACGGGTCCGTCGCCATTTGTGATTAATATGGCCAATCAAAGTCCGGTGGTTCCGGTGGGGATTATCAAAGATTGTCGGCTTAACACGGGAGGTGAAGAATACATTGTGACCTTCCAAGTCATTAAAATGCACGACAATAAGGATGCATTCCCCATTTTGTTAGGGCGACCTTGGTTAAGGATGTCTAACGCCGTAGTAGATTGGGGAGGACACAAACCTTCTATCACCTATGGTCCCGTAGATAATAGAGTCAAGGTCTCTATTGCACCTTTAGGTGGTTGGGTTAGGGAGGAGATTGATCCAATGTCGGATGAAGAGGAAAATGGTGGAATTAAGGAGGATTTTGAGGATACATTGGTGGAAGTTGTTCAAGACAAGGAGAAGGCTAAAATGTATTCTTCTAGCGGGTTCTTAGGTCCTAATTTTTACAATCAAGATGTTGATGGAGATTTTACACATTGGCTAAGACAATACCCGGAGTCCATTAACGATGTCATGATGATGACTCATAGTTGTATCCTCCAAAATGATGTGTCTAGAGAAGATTATTTGTCCTTAGAGCCATGTGAGGTTCTCACGGAGGAGGAATGGGTGAAGGGAGGACTCACTCCATGGTTAGATGATATTGAGTTGAGTGATGTGAGTTTGGTACATGTAGATGGGACTCAAGATGAGGAGGCCATGTTAGAACTCTCAAAATTAGAGCCCGCTTTGTATTTTAAAACTACTTCTACGGGCATTATAGCGGGTCATGATATCAAGGATTATCCTAATGTCCCCAACGATTGGTATAGAGATACCGAGGAGCAAACACGAGTGGTCGAAGAAGATTGGAAGTTTGTGGATGTCAAAATGAAGAATGGCAAGGTTAGACCAATGAAGATGGGTTCTAAACTCGATGACGAGGAGATCAAAGAGTATAGCGATTTGATAGATGAGTTTAGTGATACTTTTGCATGGTCATACGATGAACTCAAGAGGATTTCTAGAGAGATGGTTGAGCATCGTATTCCGTTAGTTCCGGGCTCTAAACCGGTGAGACAAAAAGAGAGAAGGATGAATCTTAGATTGCAATTATTAGTCAAAGCAGAATTAGAGAGGTTGTTGCAGGCTGGGTTTATAAAGCCGGTAGAGATTACGGATTGGGTTTCTCCCATGGTGTTAGTGAAAAAGAAAAATGGGAAGCTTAGAGTTTGTGTAGACTATAGGAAGCTCAATGATTGTACGCAAAAGGATCACTTTCCTTTGCCATTCATTACCTTGTTGTTAGAGGAGGTAGGGGGTCATGAGCGGTATACATTCATGAATGGATACGCCGGCTACAACCAAGTAGCCATAGCATTAGCGGATTTACACAAGACGGCATTTACAACACCTTGGGGGACTTTCATATGGGTGGTGATGCCATTTGGTTTATGCAACGCACCGGCAACATTCCAACGACTAGTCATGTATATCTTCAGCGACTTGCTCTTCAAGTCCATGACGGTTTATATTGATGATTTTAGTACCCAATCTAGCACTAAAGAGCATGTGCATTGTGTGAGGGAGGCCTTGGTTAGGTGTAGGCAAATGCGGTTGGCATTAAACCCGGACAAGACATTTTTAGGGGTACAAAGGGGAGTTTTGTTGGGTTATGTTGTGAGTGAAAAGGGGAGAGAACCGGATCCGGACAAGATCGCAGTCATTGATGAGTTGGAAACTCCGAAAAATGCCAAGGGGATCTCTAAGTTGCTAGGACATGTGGGGTGGTATAGAGAGTTGATTCCGGATTTTGCAAAGATAACGGTCCCTATCACTCAATTGCTCAAGAAGGATGTTAGATTTGTTTGGACGGATGAGTGCCAAAAGGCCTTTGTAGAGTTGAGATCAAAATTGAGCACTTATCCCGTCTTAAGGCCCCCGGATTGGGAAAAGCCTTTTCATGTGTATTGTGATGCTAGCAACGTAGCGGTGGGTAGTGCCTTGTGTCAATCCACGGGAGAGAAGGGGAAGGATCTACCCGTAGCTTATGCTAGTAAGCAATTGACTTCCGCGGAGAGGAATTACTCCACTACGGAGAGAGAGTGTCTAGCCATGGTATTTTCGGTCAAGAAGTTTAGGCACTATCTTATTTGTAATCCGGTAGTGTTTTTTGTGGATCACATGGCCATTAAATATTTGGTCAACAAGCCGGAGTTGAGTGGAAGGTTGGCTAGGTGGGTCTTGTTACTCGAAGAGTTTGATTACACGGTGGAATATAAACCGGGCCGCATGCATTTACAAGCCGACCACTTGTCTAGATTGTCGGAGGAGATGGGCACTACGCCAATAGATGATAGCCTCATGGATGATAGATTGTTTGTAGTCACGTCCACACCGGATTGGTATGCCAGAATTGTAGAGTTCTTGACCACTCAACAATTACCAACCGAATGGACGAAAGAGGAGAAAAGAAAGGTTAGAGTCAATAGTAGGCACTTTGCAGTGATAGGCAATAGATTGTTCAGGAGAGGAGCGGACACCATCTTGAGAAGATGTGTATCGCAAGTAGAGGTTCCGGATATTCTAGAGGCTTGTCATGATAGTGCTTGTGGAGGGCATTTTTCTGGTCAACTTACCGGCCAGAAAATCCTTAGAGCAGGTTACTTTTGGCCTACATTGTTTCAGGATTCACACGACTATGTTAGAAGGTGTGATGCTTGCCAAAGGTACGCTCGAAATGACCTTAGGATGGAGATGCCATTGCACATTTCATTACCACTAGTTCCCTTTGAGAAATGGGGAATAGATTATGTAGGGGAGGTCCATCCCCACTCTTCGAGAGGGATGGCATACATTGTTGTAGCTACCGAGTACTTGACTGAATGGGCGGAAGCCAAGGCGGTAAAAACCGACACGGCCGCACATGCCGCCACATTTATGTATGAAAATATCATTACTAGGTTTGGAGTCCCAAAGATTCTAGTTAGTGATAGAGGTACACATTTTCTTAATGACCTCATTTCAGAGATGACTCAGAGGTTTAAGATCGACCATAGGAAGACTACTCCCTATCACCCTCAAACTAATGGTCAAACGGAGCGGGTGAACGGGATTCTAGTGGGCATTTTACGCAAGACGGTCATCGACTCAAAGAGAGATTGGGACGTCAAGTTAAACGCGGCTTTGAGGGCTTATCGGACGACTTACAAAGTGACAACACAAGCTACTCCGTTTTCTTTGGTTTACGGTATTGAGGCTACACTCCCTATTGAATTTGAGGTGGAGTCATTGAGGGTTGCAATAGGGACACGCCTCAACGACAATGAGTCTTTGAGAAATAGGCTCGGGGATCTAGAGGAGTTGGATGAGAAGAGGCGGAGGGCCGCTCAACACATGGAAGCAATTCAAAGGCGAAGGAAGGTTATCTTTGACAAGCGTCACAAGAAGAGGGCATTAGAACGAGGAATGTTGGTTATGCTCCAAGATGGGAAGAAAAAGGATTTTCCGGGCAAATTTGATGCGGTTTGGTTAGGTCCTTATATTGTGGCGAATATCTTTCCTAACAACTCGGTACAATTGGAGACACTCAATGGACCAAGCTTCCCGACACGAACGGCCGGAAGTAGGTGCAAGCAATTCCACACATGAAGACACTTGACTTCAAGCAAGACATTCTAGGAGCCGGTCCCAGATGGTCGCCAATAATGTGAGCCCAAATTGATGCCCACATGTGTTGTTAACACTTGTAAAACATTACAAGTAGTGTTTTGTTGATTTATGATTATTCACAAAAATATAAAAAGAGTGAAGCTTGAAGAAAACTAAGTTTGAAGCATTAGGCTTGTGTGGAGTGGACTTAAATAGTATGAGGACATACCTTGGTTAAGTGTGGTAGGTAGAAAGCCAAGGTTAGTTAAATATTTGAATTAGGATCTTTGTTGATCATTTGAGGGAGGAAGGCTTAGGAGATAAGATGAGAGCCTACAAAGTAGGAGGAGATTTCGAAGGCTTATCGAGAGCCTTGTGAATGGGATGAGTCCTTACTTAGAAGGAGAAGGTTAAGGGGTTGTGATTGGAGGCTCTAATCCTCTCACCCTATCCTTACCTCATGCCCTCTCTCCCTCTCAACTCAATATATAATCCCTCATTCTTCCCTCACTCATCCTCTCTTTCCTTCGTGCTCCTTAAGCACCCCACGGGTTATAAGTGTGGGTGTGTGGGAAGCAAGATAGGAGCACATGTGTGTGCTTAGTTCTTAGGTGAAGAGCCAAGGCTATTTAGCCATGAAGAGGGATTGACCTCTTGTTAGAAGTAGATTGGGTTTAAGGAATTTGGAGTTTGATTGTAAACTTCAACTTGTTGCATTGAGATTCATATTGAAGTGAGAGAGTTTAAACTTGTTTAAACTTGTGGCATTTAGAGTGACTAGATTGTACTAGGTGCATTACTTGTAGTGTTTTATTAGTTATGAACTTGAGCAGAACTTTATAGTGAGAGATTTGTCAATTATGGATGATCAGAGTATTCAATGGGTATGAAAATTTGAGGGATTGTTTATTATAAAATATGGAAGTTGTGGTAAAAATTTGAGAGCTTCAGTCATTGGGATGAAAGAGTTATTAAAAGTTGAAGGGGAGGCTGTCTAGGAACAAAGCAACAAGGTTTGAAAATATGTATCTCTTAGAGGATTATAGATATGGATACCAAAATTTGACACTACCTTTTGAACTTATATATCTATTTTGTGTCAAAATTTTAGATTGATTGGACGTAGTAGTTGGAAGTTATTAGAGTTTTAATGACCGGATGCTTTATCACAGCATTCATACTAAGTAGTTAGAGTTAGAATTTCATGCATAACTTTTGCATATGAACTTTGTTTGTGCCAAAATTTGGTGTGGAGATTTTTGATAAGGTACTTAACAAGTGTACCAAATTTCACTTGAAGAACATAAGTTGGGTGGGAGTTATACTATTCTGAAGTTTAGTAGGAAGACATTGATAGAGATTTACATCAAGAAGAACTTAGAGAAGGAAGGGCAAGGATAAGTATATAAGTATTTTTTAATACTTGTATTTAAAGCCTATGTGCTCATAGAATCCACAAGCGAAGTGTCATGTACCAATACGGAATCAACCACGATGACATGTGATAGCACGGAATCAATAAGCGAAAACTCATGTAGTAGTGTGGAGTCGACGGCAAAGACTCGATTCACAAGAGGGATATCTTTGAAGGCATGCGTGGCCAAAGCGGCCGGGTGGACATTATAAAAGGCTAAGGATTATATTTTTGTGAATAATCATAAATCAACAAAACACTACTTGTAATGTTTTACAAGTGTTAACAACACATGTGGGCATCAATTTGGGCTCACATTATTGGCGACCATCTGGGACCGGCTCCTAGAATGTCTTGCTTGAAGTCAAGTGTCTTCATGTGTGGAATTGCTTGCACCTACTTCCGGCCGTTCGTGTCGGGAAGCTTGGTCCATTGAGTGTCTCCAATTGTACCGAGTTGTTAGGAAAGATATTCGCCACAATATAAGGACCTAACCAAACCGCATCAAATTTGCCCGGAAAATCCTTTTTCTTCCCATCTTGGAGCATAACCAACATTCCTCGTTCTAATGCCCTCTTCTTGTGACGCTTGTCAAAGATAACCTTCCTTCGCCTTTGAATTGCTTCCATGTGTTGAGCGGCCCTCCGCCTCTTCTCATCCAACTCCTCTAGATCCCCGAGCCTATTTCTCAAAGACTCATTGTCGTTGAGGCGTGTCCCTATTGCAACCCTCAATGACTCCACCTCAAATTCAATAGGGAGTGTAGCCTCAATACCGTAAACCAAAGAAAACGGAGTAGCTTGTGTTGTCACTTTGTAAGTCGTCCGATAAGCCCTCAAAGCCGCGTTTAACTTGACGTCCCAATCTCTCTTTGAGTCGATGACCGTCTTGCGTAAAATGCCCACTAGAATCCCGTTCACCCGCTCCGTTTGACCATTAGTTTGAGGGTGATAGGGAGTAGTCTTCCTATGGTCGATCTTAAACCTCTGAGTCATCTCTGAAATGAGGTCATTAAGAAAATGTGTACCTCTATCACTAACTAGAATCTTTGGGACTCCAAACCTAGTAATGATATTTTCATACATAAATGTGGCGGCATGTGCGGCCGTGTCGGTTTTTACCGCCTTGGCTTCCGCCCATTCAGTCAAGTACTCGGTAGCTACAACAATGTATGCCATCCCTCTCGAAGAGTGGGGATGGACCTCCCCTACATAATCTATTCCCCATTTCTCAAAGGGAACTAGTGGTAATGAAATGTGCAATGGCATCTCCATCCTAAGGTCATTTCGAGCGTACCTTTGGCAAGCATCACACCTTCTAACATAGTCGTGTGAATCCTGAAACAATGTAGGCCAAAAGTAACCTGCTCTAAGGATTTTCTGGCCGGTAAGTTGACCAGAAAAATGCCCTCCACAAGCACTATCATGACAAGCCTCTAGAATATCCGGAACCTCTACTTGCGATACACATCTTCTCAAGATGGTGTCCGCTCCTCTCCTGAACAATCTATTGCCTATCACTGCAAAGTGCCTACTATTGACTCTAACCTTTCTTTTCTCCTCTTTCGTCCATTCGGTTGGTAATTGTTGAGTGGTCAAGAACTCTACAATTCTGGCATACCAATCCGGTGTGGACGTGACTACAAACAATCTATCATCCATGAGGCTATCATCTATTGGCGTAGTGCCCATCTCCTCCGACAATCTAGACAAGTGGTCGGCTTGTAAATGCATGCGGCCCGGTTTATATTCCACCGTGTAATCAAACTCTTCGAGTAACAAGACCCACCTAGCCAACCTTCCACTCAACTCCGGCTTGTTGACCAAATATTTAATGGCCATGTGATCCACAAAAAACACTACCGGATTACAAATAAGATAGTGCCTAAACTTCTTGACCGAAAATACCATGGCTAGACACTCTCTCTCCGTAGTGGAGTAATTCCTCTCCGCGGAAGTCAATTGCTTACTAGCATAAGCTACGGGTAGATCCTTCCCCTTCTCTCCCGTGGATTGACACAAGGCACTACCCACCGCTACGTTGCTAGCATCACAATACACATGAAAAGGCTTTTCCCAATCCGGGGGCCTTAAGACGGGATAAGTGCTCAATTTTGATCTCAACTCTACAAAGGCCTTTTGGCACTCATCCGTCCAAACAAATCTAACATCCTTCTTGAGCAATTGAGTGATAGGGACCGTTATCTTTGCAAAATCCGGAATCAACTCTCTATACCACCCCACATGTCCTAGCAACTTAGAGATCCCCTTGGCATTTTTCGGAGTTTCCAACTCATCAATGACTGCGATCTTGTCCGGATCCGGTTCTCTCCCCTTTTCACTCACAACATAACCCAACAAAACTCCCCTTTGTACCCCTAAAAATGTCTTGTCCGGGTTTAATGCCAACCGCATTTGCCTACACCTAACCAAGGCCTCCCTCACACAATGCACATGCTCTTTAGTGCTAGATTGGGTACTAAAATCATCAATATAAACCGTCATGGACTTGAAGAGCAAGTCGCTGAAGATATACATGACTAGTCGTTGGAATGTTGCCGGTGCGTTGCATAAACCAAATGGCATCACCACCCATATGAAAGTCCCCCAAGGTGTTGTAAATGCCGTCTTGTGTAAATCCGCTAATGCTATGGCTACTTGGTTGTAGCCGGCGTATCCATTCATGAATGTATACCGCTCATGACCCCCTACCTCCTCTAACAACAAGGTAATGAATGGCAAAGGAAAGTGATCCTTTTGCGTACAATCATTGAGCTTCCTATAGTCTACACAAACTCTAAGCTTCCCATTTTTCTTTTTCACTAACACCATGGGAGAAACCCAATCCGTAATCTCTACCGGCTTTATAAACCCAGCCTGCAACAACCTCTCTAATTCTGCTTTGACTAATAATTGCAATCTAAGATTCATCCTTCTCTCTTTTTGTCTCACCGGTTTAGAGCCCGGAACTAACGGAATACGATGCTCAACCATCTCTCTAGAAATCCTCTTGAGTTCATCGTATGACCATGCAAAAGTATCACTAAACTCATCTATCAAATCGCTATACTCTTTGATCTCCTCGTCATCGAGTTTAGAACCCATCTTCATTGGTCTAACCTTGCCATTCTTCATTTTGACATCCACAAACTTCCAATCTTCTTCGACCACTCGTGTTTGCTCCTCGGTATCTCTATACCAATCGTTGGGGACATTAGGATAATCCTTGATATCATGACCCGCTATAATGCCCGTAGAAGTAGTTTTAAAATGCAAAGCGGGCTCTAATTTTGAGAGTTCTAACATGGCCTCCTCATCTTGAGTCCCATCTACATGTACCAAACTCACATCACTCAACTCAATATCATCTAACCATGGAGTGAGTCCTCCCTTCACCCATTCCTCCTCCGTGAGAACCTCACATGGCTCTAAGGACAAATAATCTTCTCTAGACACATCATTTTGGAGGATACAACTATGAGTCATCATCATGACATCGTTAATGGACTCCGGGTATTGTCTTAGCCAATGTGTAAAATCTCCATCAACATCTTGATTGTAAAAATTAGGACCTAAGAACCCGCTAGAAGAATACATTTTAGCCTTCTCCTTGTCTTGAACAACTTCCACCAATGTATCCTCAAAATCCTCCTTAATTCCACCATTTTCCTCTTCATCCGACATTGGATCAATCTCCTCCCTAACCCAACCACCTAAAGGTGCAATAGAGACCTTGACTCTATTATCTACGGGACCATAGGTGATAGAAGGTTTGTGTCCTCCCCAATCTACTACGGCGTTAGACATCCTTAACCAAGGTCGCCCTAACAAAATGGGAAATGCATCCTTATTGTCGTGCATCTTAATCATTTGAAAGGTCACAATGTATTCTTCACCTCCCGTGTTAAGCCGACAATCTTTGATAATCCCCACCGGAACCACCGGACTTTGGTTAGCCATATTGATGACGAATGGCGACGGACCGGTCAAACATAATCCCAATTTCCTCATAGTGTGCTCGGGTAGAATATTGAGACTACTTCCACCATCCACCAATACATGAGGAACCACCTTGTCCACCATCGTTACTTCAATCTCCACCGCCTTGACTTCCCGAGTTCTCCCTTGCATTTGGACCCTCGCCGACACTCTAGTCTTTGGTTTCTTAGCCCTCCTATTCACAGGCATTCCGTCCTTCAAAGTCTTCCTAGCTACCGGTGAAATTTCTAATAATTGACCAAATGTGATATCGGCCTTTAGTGAGCTTAAGTCGGCCCAAAGGTCGTATCCATCTACTCTATCGGCCTTAGGCCTTCTAACACTATCAAACTCCTCTACGGGAATGCCCGGACCTTCCCACTCTCCTACATCACTACCATCTAAATCATGGATGACATTAGACCTTTCCCTCTCATGGACAATTTCATTTTCTCTCTCTAATGCCTTAGTGGCCTTCCTAGCTTCTCTAGTTACATTCTCCAAATCCGAAAAATAAGGAATTTCTCCTAAGGGATTTTCCTCTTCTTCCTCCTCCTCTACTTCTAATGGTGCATTACCTCTCATTGCTCTAGTGGTAACGGCTAATGCCGGGGCCTTATGCACAACTTCCTCTTTAAGACCCCTCAACTCATATGATATAGAGTTAGCATGTGGAGGACATGGACCCTGGCGATTAGTAGGCACCTCTAAATTTACCGGAATGGTGGAGGCATTCATAAATCGGACATCTTGAGACGTAGATGGTCCCATTTGTCTAGGTGATTGTGTGACTTGACCTCCTTGCCCCGGAAGGTTTGTATTTCCATCATAGTAGAGGTTGGAAGGTTTAAGGTTATTAGTACCTTCACTTTGTGGATGGAAACCTCTCATGACATCTTGACCCGATTGTTGTGTGTTGGTTGGAGGGTTTGGTGCTCCACCTACCTTATCCGGATGACGACATTGGTTAGACGGATGTGGACCTCCATAATTACTACACCCTTGTCGTTGGTTTTCCGACCAACATTGTCCTACAACATGATACCTCCCGCAAAGATGGTGAAATTCTTTCTTCTCGGTATTTTGGTTATTTTGACCTCGAGGAGGCGGACCCCGGTTGTTTCCTTGGTTTTGATTTTGATTTGAACCTCTTTGGTTTTATTGCGGACCGTTATTGTTCATTCTTTGATTGCGATTTGGCCCATTTCTACAAAACTGAGGCGTATGACCGTGTTGTTGACATTGAGTACACCAAAATCCCGATGAGTGATTACCCGACTCGATTTGAGGTGGAGGACCGGGTTGTTGATTTTTAATTAACAAGGCCATTTGGTCCGTGAGATTTTGGAATTGTTTCAACATCGCCTCTTGAAACCCTAGTTGAGTAGCACCTAACCGTTGCTCTACTTCTTCAATTTGAGGGTCTGTTCTAGGGGCCGGCAATGCTAACATGGGTGGGGGAGCCTTCACCGCTAAGGGAAGCGAGACCGCTTCAATGGAGACATATGGAGGACAGTTAAATGGCCTAGTTGGATCCACTCCCGATTTAGGTAGGAGAGGGATGAATTGAGGGATTAACTCATCCTCTTTCCTTCATAATCGCTCATAATCTCTCTCGATATGTTCCATGTCTCTAGCGGCTACCTTAGCCTCGGCTAGAGTGCGAGGGTTTCTTTCTAACACACCCCTAATAGTATTTGCTTTGACAAACCCTCTCATAAAGAATTGCATTAGGGTATCATCGTTGAGCAAAATACCTACGTATTTTGCGCACACTAAGTCAAATCTCCTAATATAGGTGGAAATCTCTTCATCCCTCCCTTGCCTCATAGTCATTAAGGCTCTAAAAACCATACTTTGACCGACTTCGGGTCGAAATTCATTTAGAAACTCTCGTTGTAATTGATCCCAAGTTTGAAAGTGTCCCTCGTCGTGATCTCTAGACCACTCGTAAGCTTCCCCGTCTAAGGTCGTAGGAAACCACACTAACCAATATTGTTGGTTGGTAATTAATGAACTAATTACCCTCTCAACGAATCTCTCCATGTGCCTAGAGGGATCCTCATCCTTGGTCCCATAGAATTTTGGGAGGTTAGACGGTATATCTACCGAAACCAATCCTTGGGGTACGATTATTGGTAGGCCTCTCGGCCTTACCAATGGATCGATGGGAGGAAATGGAGGCAAGGGAGGTATGGGAGGTGGAATTCCACCTCCCCCTAGAGGATCCATGGTGCTAGGTGACCCTCTCTCGCTAGATCCACTAGTACTCACAAAATTTTCTTGTCTAATTCTATTAGACTTGTTAATTATTTTCTTACTCAATTCGGAAGGAAGATTACCTTCCTCACTTTGAGTAGATATTGGTAATACTTCAACTAATGGACTAATTAATGGTTCAACATTTGAACTAACTTCTATACTATCATCTACTCCCTCTACTACTTCCTCAATATTAGACAACCTACGCTTAATAACATTCTTTTTTAACCCTTATGCTAACTTAGGCTTTTGAGATCTAGTATTTCTTTGCATCCATAATGTAGTGATCAACCCTTACTTTGACCAATCAAAGCCTCACAAGTTCTCTCTTTAATATTTCCGCTTAGTTCGTGTGATCATTGTTTTGGAGGTGAGGAAATAGAGACATACAATTTTCAATGAACAATCCCAATCAGGGGATGGCAAGCTCGTGTTAGCATCAAGGTTAATGAGAGAATCACCTCGTCATACCCCCTTTCCGCGTAACATTTGCAACAAGACCTCACGTGAGGGGCTGACCATTCTTATGTACCATGTTTGGAATCGAGGCTTCACCCTTCGATTCCTCACATTATACTATAAGTCCGGAATTATCCTCTCCGTTAGTCAACGACAAAGACGTATACAAAAATCATTTTTTAATTATTTAATTTTTTCGCTTGGAAGAAGTTTGCTTACCTGAAGCAATTCGCTACCTCCTGCTTGTTAGTCTCTTCTCTCGACCGTGATTGCTAAACACAACGACACTTCAATAATTGCAATTGAAAAGCAATAAACCCCCTAGTTGAGAACTTTAAACGCTCACACCCAAGTGAGTGTTTAAAGTTGAAATTCCTAATTTTTAATTAACCCTCTACCTCTTAGTGTATTAGTGCGGATCCTATTAATGTGATCTTAATTTATGCCATCCCAAGGAAGGTTGAATAGTCACACCTTTGCCGCGTTCCTTCCTTAATTGAAATTGCATAACTTTAAATAACTAAATGAAAACTAACCTTTTACGAGCGCTCCGTCCTTAGTTGATCTTCACGCCTCGCTCTCCTACCGCCTTCCAAGACTTCTGTCGCCCGCTCTCCAAGCTCCAAGCTCCAAACTCGAAACTCCCGGCGGACGCACCATTTATGTCACCAAAAATCCTCCACCCTTCGATTTCGTCCTAGCCCGAGTGGAAAAATTTATAATGACATGTAGAGACTTCTTTCTTTGTAACCCAATATATAATTCCAATCTACCCTTGGAATATACACAACTTGATTAACACCACACTATGTAGTTTTACATTCCTTAATGTCGGGCAAGGTTATATCCTTAGCCTTTTCTAATGTCCACCCGGCCGCTTTGGCCACGCATGCCTTCAAAGATATCCCTCTTGTGAATCGAGTCCTTGCCGTCGACTCCACACTACTACATGAGTTTTCGCTTATTGATTCCGTGCTATCACATGTCATCGTGGTTGATTCCGTATTGGTACATGACACTTCGCTTGTGGATTCCATGAGCACATAGGCTTTAAATACAAGTATTAAAAAATACTTATATACTTATCATTACCCTTCCTTCTCTAAGTTCTTCTTGATGTAAATCTCTATCAATGTCTTCCTACTAAACTTCAGAATAGTATAACTCCCACCCAACTTATGTTCTTCAAGTGAAATTTGGTACACTTGTTAAGTACCTTATCAAAAATCTCCACACCAAATTTTGGCACAAACAAAGTTCATATGCAAAAGTTATGCATGAAATTCTAACTCTAACTACTTAGTATGAATGCTGTGATAAAGCATCCGGTCATTAAAACTCTAATAACTTCCAACTACTACGTCCAATCAATCTAAAATTTTGACACAAAATAGATATATAAGTTCAGAAAGTAGTGTCAAATTTTGGTATCCATATCTATAATCCTCTAAGAGATACATATTTTCAAACCTTGTTGCTTTGTTCCTAGACAGCCTCCCCTTCAACTTTTAATAACTCTTTCATCCCAATGACTGAAGCTCTCAAATTTTTACCACAACTTCCATATTTTATAATAAACAATCCCTCAAATTTTCATACCCATTGAATACTCTGATCATCCATAATTGACAAATCTCTCACTATAAAGTTCTGCTCAAGTTCATAACTAATAAAACACTACAAGTAATGCACCTAGTACAATCTAGTCACTCTAAATGCCACAAGTTTAAACAAGTTTGAACTCTCTCACTTCAATATGAATCTCAATGCAACAAGTTGAAGTTTACAATCAAACTTCAAATTCCTTAAACCCAATCTACTTCTAATAAGAGGTCAATCCCTCTTCAAGGCTAAATAGCCTTGGCTCTTCACCTAAGAACTAAGCACACACATGTGCTCCTATCTTGCTTCCCACACACCCACACTTATAACCCGTGGGGTGCTTAAGGAGCACGAAGGAAAGAGAGGATGAGTGAGGGAAGAATGAGGGATTATATATTGAGTTGAGAGGGAGAGAGGGCATGAAGTAAGGATAGGGTGAGAGGATTAGAGCCTCCAATCACAACCCCTTCATCTTCTCCTTCTAAGTAGGGACTCATCCCATCCACAAGGCTCTCGATAAGCCTTCGAAATCTCCTCCTACTTTGTAGGTTCTCATCTAATCTCCTAAGCCTTCCTCCCTCAAATGATCAACAAAGATCTTAATTCAAACATTTAACTAATCTTGGCTTTCTACCTACCACACTTTACCAAGGTATGTCCTCGTACTACTTAAGTCCACTCTACACAAGCCTAATGCTTCGAACTTAGCTATCTTCAAGCTTCACTCTTTTTATATTTTTGTGAATAATCATAAATCAACAAAATACTACTTGTAATGTTTTACAAGTGTTAACAACACATGTGGGCATCAATTTGGGCTCACACCATTTTGAAAATTTTCCATTGAATTGATATAGCAATTAGTTATGAATTTCCAAAGTTAGAATAAAAACTAGGATGTTCATTTGGGCAGCGGCTACTGGATCAAACCTGTTGGCCTTAACAAAATTTAAATCTAAACAAATATATTTCTTTCTAAGTAGAACTTTTGTTTGACTTTCCAAGGCCATTTACAACATGTGACTTGAATGAATAATGAATTAGAGATGAATTTTGAAAGATGGGATATATAGTTTTAATCCTTCTAGTTGACTGCTGCATTACAGGGAGGCTATTGAATCCATCTTGGCTTACCTTGATAATTTCATATAAATATTTTTAATAGTTTTCCAATGTTGTATGACAAACTCCAATCGGAGTAACAACAAATTAACTATAGATTTTTGAAGCTGGAGGATTGGTTGAATAGACATCGTGCTTCCAAATCTTATATCTTTTGCAATTTTTGTCCGATTGAAGTGAATTTTAGGTCTCTAGAAAGCTAATGATGTGTACTAAGTGAATTAATTATGGTAAGGCCTAAAATATAGTAGATTCTAATGACGTTTTAATCATTGACTAACCTAAGCTCCACAACTAAGTTAACTACAAGGAATGAGATAAAATAAACGTTCGAAAAATAGAGTAAGGCAAAAAAATAGTGGCTCGGCCTACATCGAGCCCAACCAGATAAATAGCATTGAGGTAAGCTAACTAATCCTAGCCATCCATCTAGGATTGAAGGTTGTACAGCCAAGATATGCAATTCTAAATCCACTGTGGTGACGATTGCTACTCCGAGCGAATAACAATCCCATAAGATTGGCCGGATGGATGTACTACTCTAATGCCTTCCAAGCAATGACCTTCTAATTCATGTAATACAGAATCCTAATGTAAAAGATGCATGACACTAATATGGAACATGCATGACACTAATGCAAGACACGCATGGCAGTAATGCATAACACACATCACACTGATGCAAAATGCTAATGCATAATAGTCATGTAAAACACTAATGTAGCTCTTAATGCGCACACTAATGCAAACTAATAGTACAAAATATTCATGTAAAACACTAATACAAAATACTCCTATAACGTATTGATACAGAATACTCGTGTAAAATACTAATGCATAATACTCATATAATGCTGTGAGCCCAAAAGGGTGCCCACATTTAGTCTTAGACCCTTGAAACGTTAGTTGATGCACTTTGAAGTAGCATGTTACTTCACAAAAATATAAAAAGAGTGAAATGTTAGTCTTAGAAGTACCATGTTGTAAGAGGCTAGGATGTGAGTTGTTATTGTGTTTTTACCTTCGGAAGGATTTGAGTGAATGAGGATAGGTAAGGAGAACTTGGATTGAGTAGTTAGTGAGTAGGCTAGTACAAATGGATGGAGACAACCAAAGTGACTCAAGAGGCAAGTGCATTCGAATTGGGATGAATGGAGGATCACATGGAGCGCACAAGTGGACCACCTCATCATGGCCACTTAATGGGGAAAGTCCAAGGAAGAATGCAAGGTGGAGGATAAGCAAATTCTCAAAGCACCAATCAAATCACGAGTTAAGCATCGTGGTTTGAATTAAGTGGTGAGCAACGATTTGGGAAAGTAAGGGGAGAAAGTTATGGCGGCGGAAAGCGAAGGAGGCTAAGTTTGGGTTGAAGCATCCCAAGTTTGGTAAAGTGTGGTAGGTAGAAAGCCAAGGCTAGTTAAATGTTCGAATTAGGATCCTTGTTGATCATTTGAGGGAGGAAGGCTTAGAAGATAGGATTGGCGCCTACTAAGTAGGAGGAAATCTCAAGGGCTTATCGTGAGCCTTGAGGGTGCTCACCCCCTCAAGCTTACTATATAATCCCTCATTCTTCCCTCACTCATCCTCTTTTTCCTTTGTGCTCCAAGGCACCCCACAAGTTATAAGTGTGGGTGTGGGAAGCCATATTGGAGCACATGTGTGTGCTTAGTTTTTAGTTTGAGAGCCAAGGCTTGTTAGCCTTGAAGAGGGCTTAACCTCTTGGTAGAATTAGTGTTGACGTGAAGGATTTTAAAGTTAATTCATGACTCCAATTTGTGGTACTTAAAGTTCATGTTTTGAATACACGTGGTTGCAAGTTCCATGTTTAAGAGTTGAGCACTTGAGGTTGTGATGAGTGCAAAAATATACTTGTGTGGATTAGTTAGTCTTAGTGAAGTTAGGAAATTCTCTCTCCCCCTCTCCTCTCTAGGATTTTAGGATTTTAGGATTAGAGAAGAATTGTGTGATTAGAAAGGGGTTGTTAGTGGAATTAGGAAAATTAGGTAGGAAGATTAGTTAAGGGCTTGAATAATTAGTGAGGTAGTTGGGGATTACAACTACAAAGTTGTGGGTTCATGAAGGAGCTGGGTTTATGAAGGAGCTGGGTTTGTTTAGTTAGAAAGTAAAGAGCTGGGTTTATGAAGGACCTGGGTTTGTTTAGTTAGAAGCTAAGGAGCTGGGTTCATGAAGGAGCTGGGTTTATGAAGGAGCTGGGTTTGTTTAGTTAGAAGCTAAGAAGCTGGGTTTATAAAGGAGCTGGGTTTATTTAGTTAGAAGCTAAGGAGTTGGGTTCATGAAGGAGTTGGGTTTATGAAGGAGCTAGGTTTATGTAATTAGAAAGTAAAGAGATGGGTTCATGAAGGAGCTTAGTAGATAGCCTACTTAATTAGCTCATAGACAAGTAGTTAGTTACATTATGCTAGTTAGTGTTATGTGTGGCTTTCACAAGTAAATGTATTTGAGATTGACTATAGAGAATAGTGTTTTTTAACACTTGCATCCTCTCTTTAAAAATAAATCACGTGCACAAATTAATGGAGAATGTGGAGCACTCTCGCGATGGCAAGACAAAGGAAGCAAAGACCAAAGGTGCGAGGGAGAGATTGACATAAGTCACATAAGTATTTCTTAATACTTAAAGGCTTATGTACGGTATGGAGACACCAATTAAATCCAAGACCACTTGAAGGGTGAACCTTGCACTATGGACTCATCCAAGTCCAAATCCAATACCGCGGAGGAATGTGAGCCCAAACCCACTACTCGGACTACGGACGCTTAAGGGTGGGGGGTTTGGCCTCACATAATTGGTGCGTCCGCCGGGAGCGAAGCGGAAGGTAGTTACAAGACTTGGAGGCGACTAGGAGACTTGGAGGCAACTAGGAAAAATTGGAGACACAAACTTGAGAGAAGGGAAGGAGCACCCGAAACTCGGTAAGTATTCTCTCTTTGGGTTACATTTGAATTCATTGTATTTCAACTATTCCTTGGAATGAATTGCATTGTCAATTACGCAAATTCATTTTTGAGGAAGGAGCGCGGCGAAGGTACGTCCTCAACCTTTTTGGGGATTTGCTAAGAACTTAAAAGGAACCTATAACCGAGTAGCTCATTAAAACATTAGAGGGTAAATTCACCTTAGGACATTGAACTTTGACACTCACCTCGGGGTGAGTCTCAAAGTTTTGGGAGTTGTCATTTCATGCTCTAGATTAAATTAATATTTCACAAAGTTTATGGTGTTGTTACATTGAGTCACGATTGAGGGGAGTGCTAACTCATAGGGGGATGCGATTGCTCAAGGTATGTTTATTTCTTCAAAGTGAACTCATTAACTAATTAAGGAATGCCTTTTGTACTCGTGATTGTTGTTATCCGTTGTAGAGGGTAATTCCCGAATTGTGGATGGTGTGAGAAGTTGAAGGGTGAAGCCTCGACTTTTAACATAATCTACTCGGAAGGTCACCCCCTCACAATCGGTATTGTGGTGAGTGTTAATTTGCGGGAAGGTGCGGAGGTGATGCTCCGACTTAACCAAAAAATTAACATGAACATGCCTATCCCCTATTGGGATTCTTTCACCTAAGTGGGCTTGCAGGTTCTTTTCCTCACCTCCTAAAAAAATTATAACCACACCAAGACAAGTGAAAATATTAAGAGGGGAATTGCTAGGATTATGTGTGGTCAAGTGAGGGTCGATCGATTCTTATGGAATGCAAGGTAGGACTCGCTCACAAAAACCAAGTTTGATAGTAGGACTAGAGAAATCTACTCGAAAGAGGCGGTCCTCTAAAATCAGTGATAGATTAGAACAAGATAATGTTAGAATAGAGAGTTGTTTGAACGTCGAACCTAGGACTAGGTCAATTCTAGACACCTTAGAACTTGGAGCTCAACTTGAAGAGGAGATCACTCCCTCCAAATTGAGTGGTGAAACTTCTTCGGAAAATTACACATTTAGAGAAGAATTCCCGGTAGAAGTTGATAGGGGATTGTTGAATAGTTCACCGGTCACCATGGCCGAGGAACGGGGGATGGATCCACCACCCATACCCCCAATTCCGCCCATACCTCCTATACCTCCAATAGACCCATTGGTTAGGCCAAGAGGCCTACCAATTGTGGTTCCACAAAATTTAGCGGCGATGGATATGCCATCTCATCTCCCTAAATTTTATGGGACCAAGGATGAGGACCCCTCTCGGCACATGGAACGGTATATCGAACGGTTGGCTAGCTTCCTCATAACCGACCCGGGTTATTGGTTAGTGTGGTTTCCTACCACTCTAGAGGGGGAAGCCTATGAATGGTATCGGGATCATGCCGAGGGACATTTTAGGGGATGGGAACAATTACAAAGGGAGTTTCTTAACGAATTTAGGCCGGAAGTGGGTCAAAGTACCGCATTAAGGGCATTGTCGTCATTGAAGCAAGGAAGGGAGGAAGAAATTTCGGCTTACATTAGGAGGTTTGATTTAGTGTGCACTAGATTTGTGGGTACCATGCTCAACGACGACACGCTAAAGCAATTTTTCATTCAAGGGTTTTTTAAGTCCGGAACTATTAGGGGTGTTCTAGAAAGGAATCCCTTGACCTTGGCGGATGCCAAGCGTGCGGCTAGAGATATTGAAAACTTGGATAAAGATCACGAAAGGCTATGGAGAAGGGAGGATGAATTGATCCCACAATTCATCCCCATACGCCCTAGGGTGGTAGCGGTAGAACCCGCTAAGTATGAGAACCAAATTCCATATGCCATTGTGGACACCGGCCCCCGACCTTTAGCGGTTAGGGAACCGGCACCTCTTTTGGCACTACCGGCCCCTAGAACGGATCCACACTTGGAGGAGGTTGAGAGAAGACTAGGTGCTAGCCAACTAGGATTCCAAGAGGCTATGATAAAACAAATGCAAAGCCTCACGGATCAAATGTCATTAATGATCCGGAGTCAACAACCGGGGCCTCCACCCCCGGTTGAGTCGGGTAGGCATTCTTCCGGATTATGGTGTGTCCAATGTGGCCAACCGGGCCACACGCGTCAATTTTGTAGAAGTGGACAAAACCGTGACCAAAGAGGAAACGGTAACCCACCTCAACAAAATCAACGAGGTCAAGCGCCACCTCACTATGGAAATGGAAGCAATAGAGGACCACAACCTAGAGGGCAAGGTGGCCAAAATTTAGAGAAGAAGGAATTTCATCCCTTTTGTGGAAGGTGGCACGCTCAAGGACAATGTTGGTCCGAAGGTCAAGAGTTTAATTGTAGCAATTGTGGAGGAAGTCATCCCTCGGATACGTGTCGCCAACCGGACAAAATAATTAATGTCCCTTACCCGGTGGCTAATCCACAACAACAAGCAAGGGATAATATGCGAGGTGCTAGGCCACAAGGAGTACCGGCCAATGAACTTAGGCCACCTAACTTATACTATGACCATAGTAATGCTAGGCAAACTTTTCATCCACCGGCGGGCTTGCAAACTACAACCGGTTACATTCCAATACAAAATAGACAAGGAGTTCCACCTAATGGTAGTAACGGGAGACAAGCGCCTCCAACGGATCCGGGACCATCTAACTCCCAAGATGTTAGGTTCATGGATGGAGTGTTGGAGGCCACATGTGATGACATGCTTCCTCTCCCAACGAGAATTGGAGAGGAGCAAAGTCAATGGCCTCCTCACACCAATGCTATTACATATGAGTTAGTGAAGGGTAAGGGTGTGGTTGAAGAAGCACCTGCACTAGCGGTAACTACTAGGGCTAGGAGAGGGGATGCCCCGTTGGAGGTAGGAATAGGAGAGCAAGGAAATTACTCTTCGGATGAAGAGATTAATCTCTCCGAGTTGGATAGGGTAGCTAGAAGAGCTACTAAGGATGTGGAGAGGGAAAATATAATTTTACAAGATAGGGAGAGGACTAATGCGGTACATGACTTGGATAATAGCGATGTGGGTGAATGGGAAGGACCGGGGGTTCCCGTAGACGAATTCGACGTAGTGGGTAATTCTAAGGTGGAAAGATCTACCGGGTACGACTTGTGGGCGGACCTTAGTACACTCAAGGCGGATATTACTTTCGGCCAACTATTGGAAATTTCACCCACGGCAAGGAAAACATTAAAGGAGGAAATGCCGGTACACAAGAGGATGAGGAAGGTGAAAGCTAAAATAGCCGCTAGGATCCAATCACAAGGTGGAAGAGACGTGAAAGCTATAGAAATAGAAGTTGTTATAGTAGATAAGGTGGTTCCTAATGTGCTAGTCGACGGAGGGAGTAGTCTAAATATACTACCGGAGGATACTATGAAAAAATTGGGACTTGGACTCACGGGGCCTTCACCTTTGGTCATAAATATGGCAAATCAAGATTCGACTACGCCTTTGGGGATGATCAAGGATTGTAGAATGACTACGGGAGGCGAGGAGTACTTGGTCACCTTCCATGTCATTAAAATGCACTCCAACAAGGACACCTTCCCCATTTTGCTAGGTAGGCCTTGGTTGCGGATGGCGAATGCTATGGTCAATTGGGGTGGACCTAAACCATCCATCACTTATGGTCCGGAGGGTAATAGGGTCATAGTGTCCATTGGTTCATTAGAAGGATGGATGAAGAAGGAGATGTATTTGCCATTGGAGAAGGGAATTGATGACTTAAACGAGAATGAGATTGGCAAGGCATTGGTGGGAGTCGTCCATCCCGAAGGTCAAAGGGTTGTTATAGATTCGGGCTCGGGAAGTCTAGGTCCTAATTTTTACAATTATGGGGATAATGGGGATTATGCCCAATGGCTAAGGGAGTACCCCGAGTCCGAGGTTGATGTAATGGTTACATTTCACCAAGTAGGCTTAGGGAGTGAATTTCCTAGTGTTAGTTTAGGAGAGGGCTCATTGTTGGAGCCATGTGAGGTGCTCACCGAGGAAGAGTGGGTTAGCGGTGGGTTAACACCTTGGGTAGATGACGTGGAAGAGGGTGAGGTTAGTTTAATTCATGTAGATGGGACTCAAGAGGAGGATGTGATTATTGAGTCATCGAAATTGGAGGAGCCTTTACATTTCAAGACCACGTCTACGGGGATAGTTGTAGGTCAAGATGTGAAAGATTACCCCAATGTGCCTTCCGATTGGTATCGGAACAAAGAGGAACAAGCACATGTGTCGGAAGCGGATTGGCGGTACGTGGATGTGAAATTAAAGAATGGAAAAACCCGACAAATGAAGATGGGTTCCAAATTGGGGGAGAAAGAGGTTAGGGAGTATAGCAATTTGGTGGATGAGTTTAGTGATACTTTTGCATGGTCCTACGATGAGCTTAAGGGAATTCCTAGGGAAATGGTAGAGCACCGGATTCCTTTAATTCCGGGGGCGAGGCCAATTAGACAAAAGGAGAGGAGGATGAATCCTCAATTGCAATTGTTGGTGAAAGCGGAATTGGAAAGGTTATTGAAGGCCGGGTTTATCAAGCCGGTGAAAATCACGGATTGGGTTTCTCCTATGGTCTTAGTAAAGAAAAAAAATGGGAAATTAAGGGTTTGTGTCGACTATAGGAAATTGAATTCGTGCACACAAAAGGATCACTTTCCCTTACCTTTTATCACCTTGTTGCTTGAGGAGGTTGGAGGTCATTCGCGATATACCTTTATGGATGGGTATGCGGGTTATAATCAAATTTCCATAGCCCTCCAAGATATCCATAAAACGGCTTTTACTACACCTTGGGGTACTTTTGTGTGGGTAGTGATGCCATTTGGGTTATGTAATGCCCCGGCTACTTTCCAACGATTAGTAATGTATATCTTCACCGACTTGTTGTTCAAATCCATGACCGTCTTTGTGGACGATTTTAGCACACAAAGTAATGTGGACGATCACCTACATTGTGTTAGGGAGGCATTGGTTAGGTGTAGGAAGATGAGGTTAGCATTGAACCCGGATAAGACATTTTTGGGAGTGAATAAGGGAGTGTTGTTGGGTTATGTTGTTAGTGAGAAAGGTAGAGAACCCGATCCGGATAAGATTGCGGCCATAAGCGACTTGGCAACTCCAACCAATTCCAAGGGGATCTCTAAGTTGTTAGGACATGTGGGATGGTACCGGGAACTTATTCCTAATTTTTCAAAGATAGCGGTGCCCATTACCCATTTGCTCAAAAAGGATGTCAAAGTCGAGTGGACGGATGCTTGTCAAAAAGCCTTTGAGGAATTGCGGGATAGGTTGAGTACCTATCCGGTGTTGATACCACCCAATTGGGGTAAACCTTTTCACGTCTATTGTGATGCTAGTAATGTGGCAATAGGGAGTGCGCTTTGTCAAGCAACGGGAGAAAAAGAGAAGGATCAACCTATAGCTTATGCGAGTAAGCAATTGACCCCCGCCGAAAGAAACTACTCTACAACGGAGAGGGAGTGCCTAGCCATGGTGTTTTCCGTTAAAAAGTTTAGGCATTACCTCATGTGCAACCCGGTTGTATTTTTTGTTGACCACATGGCTATCAAGTATCTAGTTAACAAGGCGGAGTTAAGTGGTAGGTTAGCTAGGTGGGTTTTGTTATTAGAAGAATTCGACTACACGGTGGAATATAAACCGGGTCGTATGCATTTACAAGCGGACCACTTGTCTAGGTTGTCGGAGGAGATAGGAAAAAATCCGGTAAATGATATGTTAGTAGATGATAGCCTCTTTGTGGTCACTTCTACACCGGAGTGGTATGCGGGCATAGTGGAATTTCTAACAACCCACAAGTTGCCCAAAGAGTGGACAAAAGAAGAGAGAAGGAAGGTGAAGGTAAATAGTAGGCAATTTGTTGTAGTGGGCCATAGGTTGTTTAGAAGGGGGTCCGATGGTATTTTACGACGATGCGTGTCAAAAACGGAGGTTGAAGCGATTTTAATCGCTTGCCACGATAGCACTTGCGGCGGTCACTTCTCGGGTCAACTCACCGGGCAAAAAATACTTAGAGCGGGCTACTTTTGGCCTACACTATTTAAGGACGCCCATGACTATGTAAGGAAATGCGACGCTTGCCAACGGTATGCCCGAAACGACCTTAGAATGGAGATGCCTTTACATGTATCATTACCCTTAATTCCTTTCGAAAAATGGGGCATCGACTATGTGGGTGAGGTCCATCCCCAATCTTCAAAAGGAATGAAATATATTGTGGTGGCAACCGAGTACCTCACCAAGTGGGCGGAAGCCAAAGCGGTGAAGACCGACACGGCGGAACACGCGGCAACATTTATGTACGAAAACATAATTTCGCGGTTCGGGGTGCCGAAGATCCTAGTAAGCGATAGGGGTACTCACTTTTTGAATGACTTGATTCGAGAGATGACAGAGAAATTTAAAATTGATCACCGGAAGACTACTCCCTACCACCCACAAACCAATGGACAAACGGAAAGGGTTAACGGAATTTTGGTGAGTATACTACGCAAGACGGTTATAGACTCGAAGCGGGATTGGGATACGAAACTAACGGCGGCACTTTGGGCATACCGTACAACCTATAAGGTAACTACACGTGCTACACCATTTTCCTTAGTCTATGGTCTTGAAGCGACACTACCAATCGAATATGAAGTCGAGTCACTTAGGGTGGCCGTGAGTACGAGACTTACCGAAAGTCAATCCTTACAAAATCGACTAACCGATTTGGAAGCACTTGACGAAGGGAGGAGAATGGCGGCTCAACATATTGAGGCAATCCAAAGAAGGAGAAAGATTACTTTCGACAAACGACATAAGAGAAGGGCCCTAACACCGGGAATGATGGTCATGATTCAAGACGCACGAAAGCTTGAATTTCCGGCGAAATTCGATGCGGTATGGTTAGGACCTTACCTTGTCTATGAGGTCTTTCCTAATAATTCAATTCAATTGGAAACGTTGAATGGTGAGCTCTTTCCTACCCGTACATCGGGAAGTAGATGTAAGGAGTACCGAGCTTGACTAGGCAACTTACCCTTGGAGCAAGAGATGTTTGGATTCATCCCCCGATGGTCGCCAATTATGTGAGCCCAAAAGGGTGCCCACATTTAGTCTTAGACCCTTGAAACGTTAGTTGATGCACTTTGAAGTAGCATGTTACTTCACAAAAATATAAAAAGAGTGAAATGTTAGTCTTAGAAGTACCATGTTGTAAGAGGCTAGGATGTGAGTTGTTATTGTGTTTTTACCTTCGGAAGGATTTGAGTGAATGAGGATAGGTAAGGAGAACTTGGATTGAGTAGTTAGTGAGTAGGCTAGTACAAATGGATGGAGACAACCAAAGTGACTCAAGAGGCAAGTGCATTCGAATTGGGATGAATGGAGGATCACATGGAGCGCACAAGTGGACCACCTCATCATGGCCACTTAATGGGGAAAGTCCAAGGAAGAATGCAAGGTGGAGGATAAGCAAATTCTCAAAGCACCAATCAAATCACGAGTTAAGCATCGTGGTTTGAATTAAGTGGTGAGCAACGATTTGGGAAAGTAAGGGGAGAAAGTTATGGCGGCGGAAAGCGAAGGAGGCTAAGTTTGGGTTGAAGCATCCCAAGTTTGGTAAAGTGTGGTAGGTAGAAAGCCAAGGCTAGTTAAATGTTCGAATTAGGATCCTTGTTGATCATTTGAGGGAGGAAGGCTTAGAAGATAGGATTGGCGCCTACTAAGTAGGAGGAAATCTCAAGGGCTTATCGTGAGCCTTGAGGGTGCTCACCCCCTCAAGCTTACTATATAATCCCTCATTCTTCCCTCACTCATCCTCTCTTTCCTTTGTGCTCCAAGGCACCCCACAAGTTATAAGTGTGGGTGTGGGAAGCCATATTGGAGCACATGTGTGTGCTTAGTTTTTAGTTTGAGAGCCAAGGCTTGTTAGCCTTGAAGAGGGCTTAACCTCTTGGTAGAATTAGTGTTGACGTGAAGGATTTTAAAGTTAATTCATGACTCCAATTTGTGGTACTTAAAGTTCATGTTTTGAATACACGTGGTTGCAAGTTCCATGTTTAAGAGTTGAGCACTTGAGGTTGTGATGAGTGCAAAAATATACTTGTGTGGATTAGTTAGTCTTAGTGAAGTTAGGAAATTCTCTCTCCCCCTCTCCTCTCTAGGATTTTAGGATTTTAGGATTAGAGAAGAATTGTGTGATTAGAAAGGGGTTGTTAGTGGAATTAGGAAAATTAGGTAGGAAGATTAGTTAAGGGCTTGAATAATTAGTGAGGTAGTTGGGGATTACAACTACAAAGTTGTGGGTTCATGAAGGAGCTGGGTTTATGAAGGAGCTGGGTTTGTTTAGTTAGAAAGTAAAGAGCTGGGTTTATGAAGGACCTGGGTTTGTTTAGTTAGAAGCTAAGGAGCTGGGTTCATGAAGGAGCTGGGTTTATGAAGGAGCTGGGTTTGTTTAGTTAGAAGCTAAGAAGCTGGGTTTATAAAGGAGCTGGGTTTATTTAGTTAGAAGCTAAGGAGTTGGGTTCATGAAGGAGTTGGGTTTATGAAGGAGCTAGGTTTATGTAATTAGAAAGTAAAGAGATGGGTTCATGAAGGAGCTTAGTAGATAGCCTACTTAATTAGCTCATAGACAAGTAGTTAGTTACATTATGCTAGTTAGTGTTATGTGTGGCTTTCACAAGTAAATGTATTTGAGATTGACTATAGAGAATAGTGTTTTTTAACACTTGCATCCTCTCTTTAAAAATAAATCACGTGCACAAATTAATGGAGAATGTGGAGCACTCTCGCGATGGCAAGACAAAGGAAGCAAAGACCAAAGGTGCGAGGGAGAGATTGACATAAGTCACATAAGTATTTCTTAATACTTAAAGGCTTATGTACGGTATGGAGACACCAATTAAATCCAAGACCACTTGAAGGGTGAACCTTGCACTATGGACTCATCCAAGTCCAAATCCAATACCGCGGAGGAATGTGAGCCCAAACCCACTACTCGGACTACGGACGCTTAAGGGTGGGGGGTTTGGCCTCACAAATGCACTGATATAGAGTATTCATATAAAACACTAATGCAGAATACCCCTATGACGCATTGATGTAGAATACTCCTATGACGCACTGATGCATAATACTTATGTAAAACACTAATGCAGAATACTCCTATGACGCACTGATGCATAATACTTATGTAAAATACTAATGCAGAATACTCCTATGACGCACTGATGCATAATACTTATATAAAATACTAATGTAAGATACTCTTGTAACGCACTGATATAGAATACCCATATAAAACACTAATGCAGAATACTCTTGTAACGCACTAATGTAGAATACTCATGTAAAACACTAATGCAAAATACTCATGTAACGCATTAATGTAGAATACTCATGTAAAATATTCATGTAACGCACTAATATAGAATACTCATGTAAAACACTACTCCAGAGCCTAATACAAAACCTAATGCAGAGGACTAATGCAGAACATAATGCAAAAGATTAAGATGAGGGCTAATACAGGAAGAATATAAA
This sequence comes from Polytrichum formosum, assembly GCA_964035585.1. Taxonomy (NCBI): domain Eukaryota; kingdom Viridiplantae; phylum Streptophyta; class Polytrichopsida; order Polytrichales; family Polytrichaceae; genus Polytrichum; species Polytrichum formosum. The sequence goes on from OZ037938.1 coordinate 18,897,696, forward strand.
GACTAATGCAGGATATAATGTAGAGACCAATGCAAAAACTAATGCAGAAACTAATGGAACAAAATATGAAGTAACAACTTGTATGTTGATGAACTTAGGATATCAAAGGCTAATACAACTAGACAATAATATAACTTCTTAATAGGATTCAAAAACCATGTTATTTAACATTCATAAGGTTCATAAATCTTCTTCTCTAACATTTCTCTTGCTATTATCCTACATCTTTTTTGTATCTACCTACATAGAGAAGGAAAAAGAGAAAGATAGATAGTCCACAAGTGAGAAAGAGAGTGATAAGTGACTTAGTGAGAGAGATGACAAGTGACCTAATGAAAGTGTTGAGAAGTGAGCCTCCGTGCTCTCCTCCATGGGACTACCCTTTCCAACCACCAAACATTCACAACCGTAGATCAAGCCATACCTACATCTAATGGTTGGCATCGACGGCCGTCACCATCCTAATCCCTTGATCTAAATCCCTAGATCCAATGGTTGGCATCCACGGCCGCCACTACTCTAGCCGCCTTTCTCCAACTCTTAGATCCAACGGTCTTCGTTCACCACCCACTAGAATCAACGGCCTTCATCCGTCCTGATCTCATCTGCTTGACGTTCTCCTCCGTTCATTGTCATCCTCCGTTCGTCTCCATTCATCGTTGTCATTCGCTGTCTTCCACTGTCATGCGCTGACCTCCACTGTTATTCATTGTCATCCCCTGTTTTCTACTATCATGTGCTGACCTCCATTATCATTCGTTGTCATTCGTTGTCTTCCATTATCATTCATAGTCATTCACAATCCTTCGCTGTCATTCGCAGTCATTCACTATCCTTCGCTATCATTCGTCTAACTTCTTTCATACTAACTAATTGACCTAACCTAATTTCTACCCACTAACTTTTTTTTTAATTAGACCGCAAATCTTAAACTAACCGCGAGTGGTTTGGTTGATTCACGCAGGTAAATAATAGAATGCTTCTAAAAGATAATATAATTGAGAAGGTTCTACGCACACGCGCGTAGTAACTTCTTCTCAGTATCCACCTATAGATTATTCCTGCTATAACACTAGCTCAACTTGGGATAACACCAGTCAATATAACCAACCGGATTCGAACCCAGGTTGGTCCAGACCTAATACCAGTCTCTTAGACAACTCGCATCCACATGCGAATGTCCCAAAATCTAGTACTCATCTATATATTGACTATTCCTACTAACTAACTTCCTTGTTTCTGTAAGCAGTGAGCCTTAACCCAACCCGCGAGCGGTTTAGATGGCTCACACCCACTCACCTATCTCGAAAGATCAAGTGGTTTGATCACTTGACTGCCAAGGGAAATACCCAACTCCATTGTTCTTGGGGCCTCGTAGTATGTTTTATGGTAATAGCTTTTATTATTAATTTTTTTTTGTATATAGTGAAGTTGGATTATTCACCAACACAACCATTTTGAATGTTATTGGTGGAAAGGTGGGGCTTATGATCCACGAATTCACTATTTTATTGTTGGCACCATGGATTGGGAGTTATGGACCCAATCCATGAAGATTGTGCAACATGTTGAACCTATAGGTCGTCCATCACCTTAGTCCCATTAAGTTGTATTTTGTGGTCTATTTAGTATAGACACACTCAACAATAAAAAAACATAAAAACATATTGTGAACCCTTGTTGGCAAAAAACCCAAATTGGAAACTTAACTCAGTAGAATGATACCATCTTTCGGACCGTCAAAATCCGAAGGGTTTGAGCTGTCACTCACCCTTCAAAAGACCTGTACGAAACCTTATAAGGTTCCGAGCTAAGGAATAATGCCTAATGCATGAATGTAGTAAGGTAGGATGTGTGAAAAAAATTAACTAAGTGAAAGGGAAGTTGTGTAAAGGGTGGGATTTAAGCCAAGTCCCCCCATTTAGGAAATTTAAATATAATTAAATAAAGAAATAAAAAATAATTAAATGGTCGATCAAACCGTCGTTATTCCGTCCCTTGAGCTAGGGGTGGTATGAGTCACACCCGGTTGGTATGTACTAGAGCCATATCAATTCATAGGTTAGGATTGCCTTGATTCCAAGGCTGGTGCATTTGCACTTAGACTATAATGTGGGTCTAGTTTAGAACTAGGTATAAAATGAATTAATGGAGTTTAGAGCCACAATAATCAAAACTAAGGCACAACCTCCGGAGGTACTACAACGCAAATTCAATCCCCCTCCAAAATCAAAGTACTTACCTTATATACTTATTATCCGGGTTCGACTTGGGCACCTACTGTAGAGCTCAACTACCTCCACTTGTTCCTAGGGTTGACCGTATCGTAGTGATTTAGAGCGTCGTCCGGATTATGATGACTAAACTACCTAATCTCCTTGTCGTTTGTTGTTTTTCTATCTTGGTTGTCTTCTTTGTTGTGTTGGTAGGTGTCTTCGTTCTTCTTTTAAAAGCTCCTCTACCTTGTATTAATCATCTTTCCATTTGGATTTTTAAGTTACTTAAAAGTCATATCTCCACTTCTTCTCTTGATGATATCTCTTCAAGTAGTCTTGTTCGTCCAAGTGTTGCTTCTACTTTATGTGTCGTAGTTGTCTCCTCTAAGCTCAAGTGTTACTTCTAAATCTAGATCTTGTTCACTTCCCTTGTATGTCGTAGTGTTGTATCTTCTTCATGTGTCGTAGTTGTCTCCACTTCTTCTTAAGTATCTTAGTAAATCTTCCTCCAAATCACTAATTAGTTTAATAACCGTCTTCTCATGTCCAAGTAACCATCTTTGAATAGCCAAGTAACACTCTTCAAGCAATCAAATAACACTTTCTAAGTAGCCAAGTAACACACTTCAAGTAACCAAGTAACACTCTTCAAGTAATCAAGTAACCCTCTTTGAGTAGCCAAGTAACACTATCCTAGTAACCAAGTTGCACTCTTCAAGTAACCAAGTAACACGCTTCAAGTAACCAAGTAACACTCTTCAAGTAATCAAGTAACCTTTTTTTAGTAGCCAAGTAACACTATTCAAGTAACCAAGTTTCTAAGTAACAAGTAACTTCCTTTTATAAATGACCGTCTTCAAGGTAGCCAAGCCACCTTCTACATGTATCCAAGTAACCTTCTTAAGTGTCCAAATGATCTTCTCTTTTTGGCCAAGTAATTATCTTCAATTGGCTACGTAACCATCTTCAAATCTTCAATGTAGCCAAGTATCCTTCTACAAGTGTCTAAGTAATCTTCTTCAAGTCTTCAATGTAACTTAGTAACCGTCTTCGAGTGCTCAAGTATCCTTCTTCAATTGGCCGAGTAACCGTATTCAATATAACAAAGTAACCTTTTTCGAGTGTCAAGTAATCTTCTCTATTCGGTCAAGTAACCGTCTTCAATGTATCAAGTAATCTTTCCGCAAGTAGTCGAATAATGTTCTATAATTAGGTCCAGTATATTTTTAACTCGATCTAATTATAATTCAACACTAGCTGTATTTAGAATAGTTTGTTTTAGATCAGTCCTACAGTCTTTGTCATTAATTAGGCACAATCTATTTTTAGTTCACTCATGCAGTCTCTACTGTAATTAGCCACAGTCTATTTTAACACATGATATTTTTAGCAAAAATTTGATATAGTCTCAATTTCTACTACAATTAGGAATATGCTATTTTAGCACGATTATAATATAATTGACCTCAGTTTATTTTTAACACAGACTTAATATAGATAACCGCAACCTATTTTTAGCATAATCACAATATAACCAATCAAGGTCAAAGTAATATCATAATGAAGTCATAACAAAGTTAGTCAAAGACTCATTCATTATCCATTTTTATGTTTCAAAGCATTTGAGTCACGATTAATTGACTTCTTTTAGCAATATAGATATATTATGTGCATTAGCACTTAATAGTAGACACTCATATCATAAGTTAATAATATATTCATAATTGAAATGCTTCGGAAATGAAAATACTTCAAACATATTGTTAATCAATCATCTTTCTTTTTGTGAAGGGAGTTATGTGATCAAAGAATGTGGAGAAGTATTTTAAGGTTAATTTGTTATGTCTTAGTTGCTTTCACGCACAATTTTTGCGTTCTTCTACCTCTCCCTCTCTCTCTTTTCTTTATAATTTGTCTTGTGTGTCAACAACAATTCCCTTACATCTTTAACTACTCACTTTCAATGGTTAATCACTCATGCCTCAATTTCTCAAGTTCACTCACTCCTTTGTGTCGTACATTTCATCATGATTTTGTTCACTCAATTGTCTAAGTTCACCTCATATGAGTCTTTATAAAATCTCTCGCAATTATCTCACCTCATGTGTGGCTATAATAATTTTCTACAACTATCTCACCTCATGTGAGTGGTTATAGATCATCTCAAGTCTCAATCGCAATCGCTCAACTTGTCTATGTCTAAGCTAAATTTTACTTTGTCTCTACCTTGAATAATTAAGATGAAGGTGTGAAGCTCTTGTATTCCAAAATGACAAAGATACAAATGACCTAGCTCTTGTGTAGCATATCGACGTGAATAAAGTAAAGTATGCTAACTCTAATCCTAATTCTATATATAGTAGGAGGAAGCGCCTAACATGTGCCTCCCTCCTATATCCCTATATCTCTTATTTTCCTAAGAAGATGAAGATGGCTCTTTCGGACATCCTCGAAGAGAGCACATATAATTCTCATCTTCTTTTCATTCAAAATGTGGTAGATTGTAGCTTAAAATCTACCTATGTATGATCTAGGTATGGGAAGATTCCTAAGGCTAACCAAGAAGTCATTTCTTGGCCCTTATTTACTTCCACCTCCGTTTGCCTCACCTATGTGGCTAGGCGGTTACTTGCCACCTTCAAGCCCACTAATCCTAAGTGGCTTGCTATGTGACTTACTAATTTTCTAATAGTTCTACTAATGTTTACTTGCCCCTTACATAACTTACTAGTCTAAATTGGCTTACTAATCGTGGCCAATTAACCTTACATAGTATCTTATTATACTAATTGGTAACCGGCCCGTTGTACGGCTAAGGTGGTTTGATCCCCGCTACGGCCCGTTGTACAGCTAAGGTGGTTTGATCCCCGCTACGGCCGGTTGATGTCCGAGCTTCCATTTCCATTTCCGATTGGTGTTCGAGATTTGTGGTGAACACCTACAAGTGCAAGCCACCTTCATCGAAAGGCTTATGTGACATTTTTAGGTTCTTTTAGAGGGGGTGGCTCAAAAGTGCCACAGAGGTGGGGAGGTTTGTATTTTTGAAGTGTAGGTATTTAAAATTTTGGTTGTAAGTTGAATCAGATTCGGGGCAAGGTCGATTTTAGTTTGTGGGTTCTGATAGATTTTGAAGGGGGAGGGACAACCTTGTTCTCGAGGGAGTGGGGGGATTTGTGTTTTTGAAGTGTAGGTGTTTAAGATTTTGGTTGTAAGTTGAATTTGATTCGGGGCAATGTCGATTTTAGTTTGTGGGTTCGGGTAGATTTTGAGGGGGGAGGGGCGGCCCAATTCCGAGGGGATGGGGGATTTGTGTTTTTGAAGTGTAGGGGTTTAAAATTTTGGTTGTAAGTTGAATCATATTCGGGGCAAGGTCAATTATTGTTTGTGGATTCAGACAGATTTTGAGGGGCGCAGCCTCATTTCTGAAGGGGTGGAGAGTTTGTGTTTTTGAAGTTGTAGGTGTTTAAGATTTTGGTTGTAAGTTGAATCAGATTGGGGACAAGGTGGAATTTTGTTTGTGCATTCGGGGTAGATTTGTGGTGGGGGAGCAACCTCCTTTCCGAGGGGATGGGGAGTTTGTGTTTTTGAAGTTGTAGGTATTTAAGATTTTGGTTGTAAGTTGAATCAGATTGGGGGCAAGGTGGAATTTTGTTTGTGCGTTCAGGGCAGATTTGTGCTGGGGGTAGCCTCGTTTTCGAAGGGGAAGGGGGTTTGTATTTTTGAAGTATAGGATTTTTGAGATTAAAGCTTTAAATTGTATCAGATTCAAGAAAATTTGATTTTAGTTTGTGAGTTTCGGCAAATTTTGAGGTGGTGGGAGGGTTTGTATTTTTGAAGTGTAGGTGTTTGAGATTTTGGTTGTAAATTGAATCAAATTCGGGGCATGGTGGATTTTTTATGGGTTCGGGGTAGATTTGTGGGGGGGGGCAGCCTTGTTTTCGAGAGGGTGGGGGGGTTTCTGTTCCTTAATTGCAAGTGATTGAGATTTTGGTTGTAAGTTGTATCAATTTCAGGCAAGGTCGATTATAGTTTGTTGGTTCAGGAAGATTTCGAGGGGGGGCAACCTCGTTTCCAGAGGGTGGGAGGAATTGTGTTTTTGAAGGCGTAGGTGTTTGAGATTTTGGTTATTAATTTGTGTAGGTGTTTAAGATTTTGGTTGTAAGTTGAATCAGATTCGGGGCAAGGTCGATATTAATTTGTGAGTTTGGGGTAGATTTGTGGGGGGAACAACTAGATTTTGAAGGGATGGGGGGTTTGTGTTTTTGAAGTGTAGGTGTTTAAGATTTTGGTTGTAAGTTGAATCAGATTCGAAGCAAGGTCAATATTAGTTTATGGGTTCGGGGCAGATTTGTGGGATGCAGGTAGCCTCGTTTCCAAGGGGGTGGAGGGGTTTGTGTTTTCGAGGTGTAGGTGTTTGTAATTCTAGTTGTAAGTTGAATTAGATTCGGGGCAAGGTTGAATTTTGTTCATCATGTGCATCATGTGCATCATTAGCTCCCCATACCACAAACCTCTTTAGCTCATAGGTGGGGGACCAACCCTCTTTGTCGCAACCCTTGATAGCGCCCTATGAGCCCAAAATGGTTGCTCATATTTGTTTTATGTTTAGGATCTACTTAGAATTGCAATTGGAGTGTTATTGAAACAATCAAAAGTATAAAAAGAGTGAGGGTTAGTGTGGATTTAGGTTTAGGCCTTAAGCCATTTTGTGTGGTTAAGTAGAGGATTAGTGGCATTAGGGAGTGTTTTGATTAGAGGAGTAGTGTTTGATGAGGCAAGGGGAAGGGCCTTGGGTTTAAATGTTTGAATTAAAACATGTTCTTGTTGGTTTAGAGGGTGAGGAGTTAGTGGATAGGATAAGGTCCTACTAAGTAGGAGAAAGTTTAAAGGGTTGTGGTTGGATGCCCTCTCCTCCCTTTCTCTCTTATCCTCCCTCTCTCTTTCTCTTTCCCTCCCCCGTTTGAATTAGGATCTATGTTGTTGGTTTAAGAGTTGAAGGCTTAAAGGATAGGATGAGAGCCTACAAAGTAGGAGAGGATCGAGGGGCTTATCTTGAGCTTTGAGGGGTGCTCACCCCTTTCTTCTCCCTATATATTCCTCTCTCTCACTTTCTTCACTCACTTGTGTTCCTATTCACTCTCTCTTTCCTTCGTGCTCCTTTGGCACCCCTTTGAGGGGTGCTCACCCTCTCCCTTCCCCTCTCCTTCTCTCTCTCTCCCTCTTGTTGTTCTTCTCATAGAATTGAGTGTTAGAGTTAGAGTTGTGTGGGAATTAGTAGAAGGTTAATGGAATTAGTAGAATTCATAGAGACTTGTAGGGACTTGAAGATACTTGTAGAGACTTGAAGGCCAATGCTCTACCTATTCAAGAGACTAGCATTAATAATTGGCACCCCATGTGTTATAAGTGTGGGTGTGTGAGAAGCAAGAGAGGGGCATGTGTGTGTGCAAGGTTTCAAGGTGAAGAGCCAAGGTCAATTAGTCTTGAAGTTAGCTTTGCATTGTTAGATGTAGTGTTAGATTAAAAGCATTTAGAAACAAGTGCATAGCTCTAGTATTTAGACTTCTAGAATTTAGACTTCTAGTGTTGGGAATTATAGTATTTAGACTTATAGTACTTACTCTTATAGTATTTACTCTCATAATATTTAAACTTGTGATATTTAGATTCATAGTTGCATTAAGGTGTGAACTTGGGAAGTTGTTGTGAGGGACTTGTGGAAGAGGAGGCGATGATAAGTTATATAAGTGTTTTTCAACACTTGTATTAAAGACTTATGTGCCTCATGGAATCAACAAGCCATAGCCTCAGCGAGGTGTCATGCACTAGTGAAGAATCGTCAGCCAGGACCAAGTTTGCAAGAAGGAAATCTTTGAGGGCATGCGTGGCAAAGACGGTGAGGTGAACTCTTGAGAAAGCCAAGGATGTACCTATGCAAGAGAGTCACACTAATAAAATGTCATGACTTGAAGTAAGTTATAAGTCCATCAAGGTAGAACGTACATTCCATGTTACTACAAGTTTTTATGTTACACATGTGATCTCCAAACCCATCACCCGGACTAGGACGCTTAAGGGTGGTGGGTTTGGCCTCACACGCCCCTTAACAATCTTGACCATTTCCAAATTTTAGCAAGGGTCACAAACAACATTGGGTGGTTTTTTTTGGGTGCCACACTTGTTGGGAGTTGTACTTTTGGCTTGTCCTTTGTGTTGGTATGATGATGTAAATTTCTAACGGTCTTTGCCTTGGGACATATTTTAGCTCAAGCCACTTTGTTGTGATGCGCCGCCCAACTTCCTTTTGGGGCCATCAGCTTCAATGTTTTCTACAATCTTGGTGATGCACGCCACATGCTCGAGAAGCTTTAGAAATTTGAACAAGGCGTCCACCACCCACTTTTGCAACCCCACCTAACAACGATGCATTTCTTAGTAAATTTGTCCATCCTAGGTATAACATTCATTTGGGCGTTAAAATCGCACACATAGGCCTTAAGTGATTTGGTGTGCCTCATTTGCAGCAAGTTCATTTTTTCACGCAATTTTTGGTACTCCAGCGTGAACCTCTCAACAAACAATTCTTTGAAGCCAACCCAAGTCCAGTTTACCACCACCTCGGGCTCTTGCGTTTTTTTGCTAGTCCACCACTCAAACGCATGGTCTTTCAAAAAGGTAACCGCTTTAAAAACCTTGTTGTGCTCCTTGGGCATTTGGAAATCATAGTAGTTGTCCATTCCCAACACAAATTCATTCACCTATCTTGCCTTGCCAAGCGCCGCGAAAATACTTGGCATCTTTGCCTTGGCCAACTTCTTTTTTGAAGAAAAAGGCCTAGCACCTTCCATGATGAGAAGCTCGATCATTTTGTTTTGTCGGGCCCTCTCATACTTGCCACACTTGAGTTTTTACTTTATGGAGTCCATGAACTCAAACGTTTTGAGTTGGAATTACAATCCAACATCACCCCTTTCCGTTTCTTGCACTCTTTTGCTAGTCCACCACTCAAGCGCATGATTTTTCAAAAAGATAACCGCTATGGCGACCTTGTCGTCCACCATGGGCCTTTGGACATCACAATAGTTGTCCATTTCCAACAAAAATTCTTCCACCTTTGTTGCCTTGCCAAACCCTGCAAAAATACTTGGCATGTGTGTCTTGGCCAACTTCTTTCTTGAAAAAGAAGGCCTAGCACTTTGCATCATGAGGAGGTCCATCATTTTCTCTTGTTGGACCCTCTCATGCTTGCCACATTTGAGTTCTTACTTCATGGAGTTCACGAACTCAAGCATTTTCAGTTGGAATTTCAATTCAACATCACCACTTTCTAAGCTCTTGGGTGCATTCGGTAATCTAGCCCCCGAATTATCTTCAAGGTTTGCAGAGTCCTTTCAATGGACTCCTCCATTTCCTTGCCAAATCCACCATAATCCCCACCATTGTCATTAGAATCAATGGCGGGGTCAAAATACTCTTGGATATGATCTTTATTTCATTTTGAGTGTCACAATCTTTTAGAAGCCCCGAGCTCACCATCGTCACCCACACGTTTGATAGCCATCTCTTCGTCAAAATGCTAGCGCAAAGATTGGAACCTTGCTTTGATATAACATGTCGCAACCCTTGCTAGCGTCCCTTAACAATCTTGACCATTTTCAAACTCTAGCAAGGGTCACGAGTGCTAACCCTTCACATTCCACCCATGTGAATGGTCAATTCCCAATACCATGGACCTCTTTAGCTCATAGGTGGGGGACCAACCCTCTTTGTCACAACCCTTGCTAGCGCCCCTTAACAATCTTGACCACTTTCAAATTCTAGCAAGGGTTACAATCACTAACCCTTCACATTTATGGTGGACAAATTCAATAGAAGGAGTGCCTATGACCGTGGAATTTGGAGATATTTTGAGTTCAATTTGTTGTAAGGTGCCCCAATCTCGTGGAGATTATAACTTAATCTAATTCCACTACCAAGTAGTGCGTGAAAGCGTGAAAGAATGTATCTCTTATGAAAGATCTTGTAGTGCAGTTTTTAAATGGTTTAGGATTAAATAAGGGTTGACGTCAGCAAATGGAATCAAACATCAACATAAGATAAAGAACGGTTGAATGGAGATTTGCAAAAGATAGATGGAACTAAAACAAATGAACTTAGAAAAATTTAAATAAAAACAAAGCATATGAGCTTGAGTTTCCAAACCCACGAGGCATAATCAACAATTTGGAGTATCATGTCTATCACTATCCTCGCCCTGCTCGGCCTCTATATCTAGGAAATCCAAGACTAGTTTGTTGTAAGGGCGGGTGCGAGTAAGAGGTGGGGATGGTGCCTCCACGAAATGATGGGCAAGCTCAGCAACATACGAAGGGAGCTCAAACGTCGTCAAAGGGGTTGCAAACATGTCTGCAGTAAGGACACAGATGGGGCTCTCCTTTGGAACTCTGAACATGCAGGACGAGAAGAAAAATGAGCACATGCAAATAATTGCAATCTAAGAAAATAGAAATGTAAGCAAACAAGTTAAAAGCCAACAACGAACTTACGCACACATCAAATCAAAATAAGCTTTGTCATCTTTCAGGGAGGAAGAATAAAAACAGACCCCCATTGTGGGGCAACCTGCCGGGAAGTGTGCTCTTGTTCAGGCTCACGCATGGGGAGGAGGAGGGACTTGAAGATGTCGATGTCCAACTCGAGCGCCACAATATGGCGTTGAATGGAGGGCAAATAGTGACGGAACCCCCTAGAACATCGAAAATAAGAAGGTAAGAATAAAGAAATAAATGGAAAATACAATAAATACAAGATAAAATGAAACATTAAAAAATAAAGACATGAAATCCAAAGAGATAAGGAACAAACCAACGCCACATTGCCAATTCATGATAATGTCGTCCTTGTCCGTGAGGGCAGAGAAAAGGATGGAGAAGCACTCGTGGCACTTTTCACGAGCACCTCTCCAAGGCACCCCGTCTTCCCTCATCGCCTAATTCTTCTCATTGGTGAAGCTGTTGAGCCAACCATCTCTCTTGACATTGTAACCCATGTCCTCGAAGTCCTAGGTACGGACATTCAAAACGGATTCATTACGCACAAGGACCTTGATGAAGAACTTGCGGGTCTGCATGAAATGTGCATGGAAAAGTTAGGAATACAAACATGAAAAAGACAATGGTAGGAAAAAATGAATGAACACAAAAAAAAATTACCAATTTCGAAGGATTAGCGGGTGACTGGAGATCGAGATCATTCATGCCAAACCTATCTTTGGCAACGTAGAAGTCCTCAGTGTGCGCCCAGTTGTGAATTGACCTAGAGACATCGAGATCAACGGCGTGCGCGAAGACAATGACGATGTCGTCATGGAGGTTTGCGTTTGTGAAGGCAAACAAAACTTCAAAATATGTGGAGGATTGCTTGTTCCACATAGGAGCATCCGAAAATGAGGTCAAGATCCTCGGCACACGAAGGTTCTCGAGCACATATGCAAAGAGCAGATCAATGCCCGTGTGAACCTTTGGCTTGGTGTTCGGTCGAGTACGGCCCATTCCAACCTGGAAAGCAAAAATCCAAAGAAAATTAAATGACAAAATAAGTATTGAATTCCAAAGAATTGATGGAGAAAACAAAGAACGCCACATAGACCTTGATAAAGAATTTTTGTATGCGCCGGTAGGCCGGAGGGGGAACCTTGGTCTCTAGGAGATCCTCAATGAGCTCCCCCATGTCCACATTTTCAATCAAAGAGAGAGCAGATGGCCTCTCCGAGGAAATCGCAAATGTATCTGGTGCCACGGCCTTCCTCTTGCGAGGCACCAAGGGGATGTGTCAGCCATAAATCCCTACCCTTATGCGTCTGTGGTCCGGGTTGAAGGTCATGACTCACATATCTTTGTTGCCTCTTAGCATTGGAAACCCATACTCATGCCCAATGAACTTAAATGCAAAGCACAATCTTTTTATTGAACAATCCAGGGCATTAGTATTAACAAATACTTATGCATGTATGATAATTGTCATGCACAATCACACTAAACTACTTTCCCTCTTCAAATCTCCTAACTAGTAGATGCATTATCCAACTAACTACTCTAGTCCTTGGTTTCTTAAAAACCTTCTTCTCTCACTAATGATTTTCTCACATCTAACCTAGCTGCACTATTTGTTACTCCTAATCTTCTCCTTGTCACCTCATTAGAAGCCTCAGCCCCAGTGTCTAAGCTCTGACTAGAAGGCTAGGCCTTCGGCTCTCAGCCGAACTCTGCCCCTGGAATTAAAAAAAAACCAATCTTGAATGTGCCTCGGCTCAGAGCCGAACTCTCCCCTGGAATCTCAAAAACCAATCTTGAATGTGTCTCGCGGCTCAGAGCCGAACTCTGCCCTGGAATCTCAAAAACCAATCTTGAATGTGCCTCGCGGCTCAGAGCCGAACTATGCCCTAGAATCTCAGCTACCAATCTTGAATGTGCCTCGGCTCAGAGCCGCACTCTCCCCTGGAATCTCAAAAACCAATCTTGAATGTGCCTCGCGGCTCAGAGCCGAACTATGCCCTAGAATCTCAGCTACCAATCTTGAATGTGCCTCGGCTCAGAGCCGCACTCTCCCCTGGAATCTCAAAAACCAATCTTGAATGTGCCTCGCGGCTCAGAGCCGAACTCTGCCCTGGAATCTCAGCTCGTTTCTCCCCGAGAACCCCTGCTCCCCTGCGAACTCCCAAAACTCTCCAGCTTCTGTGGCCCTTCCCAACTGCCGAAGATCCTGCGGCGATAGGGACTGCTCCCTCCATCATCTAGTCTCAAACCCAATTCGGACCCCCCTTACCCTTAAAGGGACACACTAAAAATCCAAACCCAACAACCCGTCGCCAAGCCATTTGCACCATATGTCCCTAATTCTAACCACACAAAACCATTTGTTTTTGTTTGTTTCTTCATTTAACTAACACACATTCACACAACTCAATTTTAACTAAATCAAATGTTTTTCTAAAACTCCAATGCATCCAACCTTCTAACCAACCCCAAACTAAAATGCAAATCCCTGTGTTGAACTTTTTTAAGGTTAACAAGAAATATGGGCGCATAATTAGGCTCACAGGATGGTTGCGCCACTATGAGAAGAAGCGACAACATGATTGGGAGCAAGGGCAAAAGGAGTGGCGGTTGGACTTCCAACAATGGTGGTGGCTGGAGCAGCAGTGCGTTGAACCGAGGCCTTCGTGAAAGAACGAGTAGACACTTGAATAAAGGCATGTGTGGCAACCTTCCTACCCTTATCCTTGCCCTTCATTGGCGCAACCTCTTTCTCATTGAAGGAAAGAGTTGGATTTTCATCTTCTTCCGGTTCTTCCTCCAATTTAATCACCTTAGGGGCAGAGCGTACAAGGCTGTTGTAAAGGGCTTCTTCCACCTTGGACACAAATCCACAAGAGTAATCCAAATACCAACCACCAGCCACCAAGTGCTCGAGTGGAAACTTTGCAAGTTGCATATCCGTGTAGACACAAAGATTGGAGTTGTTGTCGACCCAATCTACAAAGAAAGTGGGTAAACACAAAGAAAATAGAGCATTCTTTACAACGAGCTTATGGTGAATGTACCTGCAAAACAAAGAATATCATATAAAAGAAAAGCAATGGGACAAAAAAACGAAAATAGTTTAGAATAAATGACAAGACAATGAATTACCGGTAATCGACGCGTTTGATTGCTTTGGGGCCTTCCTAAAAATCCATGAGATCGAGGTCCTTAATGAACTTCAAAACTCCTTTGTCATCAAAATACACCCAAAAAGCCTTGTCCCACAAAACAAACCTCCAATGCTCAACATAATTGGCGGGTTGCAAAATATCCTCCATAGAAACCCATTCAATGTCGATGGAGCACTCATTTTCAAATGATGTGATCTCAGCCTCAACTCCCTTCTTCAACTATGAAAAAAGAGACCAATGGTTAGAAATGCCAAAGAATAAAAAGAAAAAAATAGAGATAGAGAAGTTGTAGATGAACCTGTGCCCAGAAAAAAACTTTGTTGAGCCAATTTTCGAGGACTTTCTCTCTGAGAAGAAGAGCAGAGGGGAATTTGTTTTGTTTTTTACCTCAGCGGGAGAGTTCCACCACTAAAGCCACTTGGTCTTGAAGGACGCGTCCACATGTGTGGTAGCCACCTTTTGGAGTTTTTCAATTGTCATATCTGTGACGAGGAAGGTGGAAAAATGACGGTCAATCTGCAACATAGAAAAGTGTAATGTAAAAAAATGTACATCAAGTATAAATTGAAAACATGAAGATAGAAGAAAACTAAAAACAGGTAGGTAGGAGAGGCACCTCATGAAAGAAGTCTGCGCCGTTGTCCTTATGGGCGACGGAAATAAACTTCTCGAAATTTCGAGAACGAATACTTTTAATCAATCTATCTTAGGCTTTTGTTATAGTATCCCAAATCTCAAGAGCAGATCTGAGAGCCTTGGGAGTGGCCTCACGGTATAACCTTACTGCGGTATCCAACGCGTTGGATAACTCTCTTTAAAACAAACAAAAAGGAATATAAGGAAAGGGCATAAAATGGAAGGAAGAAAGTACAAGCAAAATGAAGAGGAAAATTGCCTTGTACACAATTTTGACGAATACGTCCAATATAAAGGGATATCAAGTAGGATTCTTCTCCATTTTAGATTCGCACATCTTATTGTCAGTGACAAAAATGAGGTCCTTGAACTCCTCAAGCTTCATTTTTCTAAATGTCCGAATGCGGAGTAACTTGGCGGAGAGGTTGTCTTTAACATGGTCGTGCTCCATGGACCTTAAAAAAACAAAGTAAGAGAAAAACAAAAAATAATAATATAACAAACAAAAAAATCCAAAACTCAACAGTTGATGTCATTCATGGTATTAAGAAAGACGTCGGTGTAATTTCTTGGGTCCACGACAATACAATCAACGGAGATGTGCCAATCTTTGTCCAATGAGTGATGCTTGTTGATGTGCCTCCACCAAGCCGTCAACGCGATGGTTTCCCTCCCACATGTAGAACATCTTGCTGGCAAGGTGAGCAAGGTCGGAGTCATTTTAGAGGATGGTGACGAACTCATCATTGGCCTCCTGCCATAATGAACTCCAAGAGGCCTGAATGTTGTCGCAGATATGAAGGACCTCATCAAAGTTGTTGTACGGAGAGACGTACATGGCTCGGTCACCATCACGGTAACCCAAAACGAACTCATTTTCCAACCGAGCAACATCAACCTCGTTGATGGGCCGAACAAAAAGAAGATATCGCAAGCGACACAATGGAAGAGGAAAATATGACTTAACAAGAGGTTCTATTCGAACTTGGTGAATCACAACATTAGAGTCTTCTTTCTACGATCTCCGAATCAAGAGCTCAGTCTCCTCAGGGTTTGATTCAACAAGAGGTCGCAGGGAGTTTGGTGCAACCGGTACACCATTTTACAAGGTAAAACACGAAAATATTAAGAAGACCTAAGAAGCCTAAAACATATAAAAATTTACGGTGATATTTGATAACAAAAATCCAACCGATAAGTTCTATAAAGAAATCACCTCTCCTTGTAAGACATTGATCAACTAATGCCGGAAGTTCTACCATAGGAGGCTCCAACATGACATTATGGTCCTCCGTTGAGGGTTCCTATGATTGACTGAGATCCATAGATTGTGATCCCTAAACACATTGAAGACAAATTTATGCCCAAACATATAAGTTATGTTGAAAGACCCGAACATCAATCCCATCCCTCAAAAACCAAATGGGTCCACAGTTCAGCCACCCCCCTTTTAAAAATATATACAACCCACAAAAACATGCAACACATACTTAATAACCTGAATAATAAAACAAAATAAAACCTCCTCATCATAATCCCACCCCATAATATATATTCAGCCCACACAAACATTAAACACATACTTAATAACTTGCCTAACCAAGCAAAACCAGGCCACCTCATCTTAATTCTCACCTTCAAAAACATGTTCAGCCCACACAAGCTTCAAGCACATACATAATAACTTGACCATACAGGCATAACCAAGCCACCTCATTCTAACCCCTATCATAATGTGAGCCCAATTTCGTGCTCACAATTTGTTTAACATTTCTAAAACATTAAAAACATAAAAATTCATGATGACTGAGTTAGTTGAATGCTTTGTTGGGGGTGGATTCCGTGTTCTGATTTAAGTGGAGTTAAGGGGTTGAATCGAGGTTTATTGAAGGAAATTAGAAATTGAGTTATTATGGTTTGGGGATTAGGTTATTCCGGGTTGCAAAAGCTAGGGGTGTGTTATCCTTGGGGTAAAAACATTGGACAAGTAGGAATGAGAGCCGAAGGGGTAAAAGGGAAATGCCCCCTACCCGAATCGGAAATGTTAAGGTTATAAGTTAGTAAGTGGGTGGGTTAAGTTAGGGTCAACCAATTCAAGCAAGAAAAATCAAGCGGCGGCGGAAAAAGATAAATTCCGGAGGCGGCCAAGAAAAGAAAAGGAGGTGACGGTTGCCTCCCCCCATTTACCACCGAGGGTTTAATTACCACCAATCAAGGGACGGGCCCCTCGGTTGAAGGAAGGGAGAAGGGGTCCAACCCTTCATTGAAAGGTGATAAAAGCCCCCTCTTCTCCTTTCATTCGCTCTCCCCGTATTTTCAGTTAGCACGGCGAAGCCCTTGCGATTTTTAGTTAGGAAGCTCTCTCTCTCTTCCTCTCTTCATTTTGTTAGAAAGATCAGCAAGCATTCATGTGAACTTAACTTAGAATTCTTAGAGTTAGAACTCTTGAGAGGAGGTGGTGTGTTTTTGAACACACCCCTAAGTAGCTGGGCCACTTCTAATCAAATTGTGGACCCTGAATTTATAATTTGGCCTTCAGATTTGAGATGAATCTAGCCTTTATTGTTAGCTTTCCAAAAAGTCTAAGCTTGTTAGAATTGAAGTTGGTGAGCAAAAGTTATGAGTGGTTCAATGAAGATGTATCAGCTGCCTCCTAATTTATAAAGAGCTGACTTGAAAACCCACACCTAGAAGAGGAATTATGCAGTTGTTTTGATATGTGCATGAGTCAAAGGTTTTGTTTTTAGCTTTCCAAATCACTAGCAAGTATTCCAATTGAAGCTAGTGAGCGAAGGTTGTGGCCATTCACGTGAAAGGGGCTACTGCCTAACGAAAAGGGTTCAATTCACCCAGTTGGGAGCCCCACGGGCGTTCGCCCGTGGGCTTTGGTGTGAGTGTAGATCTTTATATTAGCTTTCCAAAAAGCTTAACCTTATAAAAATCAGATTTAGTGAGCGGAAGTTGTGGCCGTTGGCGTAAAAAGAAGCTGCTGCCTAACGAAAAGGGGGCAATCCACCCACTTGGGAGCCCCCACGGGCGTTCGCCCGTGGGCTTTGGAGTGAGTGTAGCTCTTTAGATTAGCTCTCCACAAAACCTAATCTTATAAAAATTGGATTTCGTGAACGGAAGTTGTGTTCGTTTACGTGAAAAAAATGTTGCTGTCTTGTGAGGAGGGGTCAGTCCACCCATTTGGGAGCCCCCACGGGCGTTCGCCCGTGGGCTTAGTGAATGTAGCCCTTTAAGTTGGCTTGTGAGAAAACCTAGGGTTGGTAAAGTCGGAGTTGGTGAGCGAAACTTCTGGCCGTTAAAGTAAAGGGTGTATGCTGCCGTGCGAGGGAGGGGCACTTCACCCAGTTGGGAGCCCCCACGGGCGTTCGCCCGTGGGCTTTGGAGGGAGTGCAACTCTTCATATTAGCTTTCTAAAAAGCCTAACCGCACAAAAATCGGATTTCGTGAACGGAAGTTGCGGCCGTTTACGTGAAAAATGATTGTTGCTGTACGAGAGAGGGGTCTTTCACCCAGTTGGGAGCCCCACGGGCGTTCGCCCGTGGGCTTTTACGCACTTGCACGGACGCACCGACCATCGCCAAGCCAAAAAGGGAGTCAACAGAGTGTGTTTTGCATCTAAATTCATTGGAGCATGAGCGGGGAGTTCTGAGGTTAAGAGTCAACAAAGACATGTAAGCCATAGACTTCCACTCGGACCACAGACGCAAAGGGTGGGGGTTTATGGCTGACACCTGTGACTACATAAAACGGCTTTCCCAACACCCATGGTACGGCCTTTGCATGAGAGTCAAGAGTCCTCACCATTACAAGGTCACGGCTCTTGGCTCATGTGTGAAGTGGCCCTTAGTAATAAGACCAACCAAAGATGAAGATAATATAACAGTAACCTTTGCTTGCATGCTTAGAGGAATGATTTCAGGTGACGTTGCCAAAGACCCAGTGGTCTTCATGGACTCTTCATGTCAATCCACATTCAACAATATCATGAGCATGTTATCTGTTTATAGGGCTTAGACCTTGTCCCGGTCTCATAACACTTCCATCTTACTCCACATGGTCATGACTCATCAGGGTACTAAGCTTATCTTACTTATAAGAGCCTCACGGCGTCTCAAGTCCCGAGGTTTGACATTATCTACCAATCCAGTCTCTGCACCGCTTTAGGCATGGTCACATTATGTGTATGAAAAGCCCCAAGAATGTTAATGAATTACACGAATTGCATGCAACTCACTTTTGGCACCTACTTTGGGACTCAGGGTGGAACTTGTATTGGGTGTTTTGCATATGAGATTTCAGGTCATGTGGATATTTTTCAGTTCAGGTTTCATGTTCTCCAACTTCTACCAATCAGATTTACATACCGGACTTGTGTTACATTACCAAATCTATGAATGATAAAGCATCAACAAAATCGGGTTTTGCCAATATTTAGTTATGGTTATGGGAAGTGCATGTTTGTTGAGTTCTTAATTGAATACATATATCCTCCCAATTGTGCACATTATTAAGCGTGGAGTAGTTGATAAACTTTGAAGGCATAGTCTAATCTTTCTTAAACATTGTCTTTATGGTGTTTGTTCTTTGATACTCATCTAACTACACACCCACAAATATAGGTGTTGAACTTAAAAAGTTTGCAAATAACACCCGCATACCTTCAGTAAACCTAGACCAATGACTATCCAAAAATAATAATTCAAAGAGTAATATCATCTGCAACATCGATATATGCATGATATAAAGCAAAGCATTTGGAGGAAGAATTTTGTAAGTATGTGATGGAAACCCTAATTATGAAGCTTTGAGAAGCAATGTAATCAAAATACCACTCTATGGGGACTTATATATATATATATGTGTGTGTGTGTGTGTGTGTGTAACACATTGTACATTCAACAAAAAGTGGTAACAAGAAGAGATGTAGTTCACATCTATGGTTAGATTCTTCCATGTCTATCATAGGACCCATCCATAGAATCACATGTATCAATTTTATTTTGTCAAAATTCATGCACAAGTCTAGATTTACTTAATACCTAGCTTATTGACAATTTGATATGGTCCACCATATCAATGTGGTTGTTGAAGGAGTAGCTTTGACCACTAGGAGTTGGGTGTTTGAGACCTTGACCCTCACATACATGACGTGACAACCTTGTAAGCGGATAAGCAAAGAAACATTGGGAGGAAAGTCAAAGAAGAATTTGGTCTTCGAGAAGAAATTCAATGGACTAAAGTGCATCGGGGGTTGGGACTTTATACTTGGAATATTAACCTTGAACGCATTTGGTGACCCAAGACCACCCCCCCCCCTTAGAATGGAATTGTTCTCATGTGCCTCTACCTAGTAGGTCCCAAACTCTTGGAAAACCACCTTAAATCTTGGGAGTTATGAATCTTGGGCTTGGGACACCGTGCGAAGGAGCCCTTTGTGTGGTGCCAAGTGATCAAACTCAAGCACTAATGTATAATATAACATGAAATACAGGCCGACTCCTCAATGAGCATCAAGAAAGCCTAATAACATGCAAGTTGCCCATTTCACCTTCATCTCGAGGGCCAACACATTGGTCATCTTGACCCATGGATTTGCAATCAAGATTGTTGATTGTTGGCCTTTGCATCGAGTAAGTTATTCCACAAAATGAATAGTATCTTGGACTAGTAGGAAACTCCACGTGATCATGAAAATCTAAGTCAAGTGACCAAGAATTGATGTGACTTGGCTCAAGGATTTGTGCTTGACCTTGAATTTGTATCGGGGATGTTACCCAAATTGACCCATTTGAGCCAGTGTCTGGGGAGATTTTTGGGCATAACCAGCTAATATCCTAGTGTTCCCAAGTCCAACCGGTTACATGTTGACATCCTCCGGTTTTCCTTTATTAAATTGGGGTATATTCTATAAATTCCTCTAAAATGATCGGTAATTTTCCTGCAGTCTTGAACTTCAACCAATTATTTCTCAAACTCAACCGGTTCATCTGTAATTAACTGCCGGTTCTCCCTGATCATTGATCTGAGCCCCTTCAGAGCTTAGAATCTTGATCTGTCTAACTACTCCGGGTAGATGTCTAACTTGGTGTGGGCCACACTTCTCATCATTGACCCATGACAATGAACAATAGACTAATTATTTTGGGGTCACATTATTTTCTTAGTAACATTTTTTCTCACCAATGGTTTTTTATCGTGGACCACATGATTAACCATGAACATAGATAATGTGGGTTAATATATAATGACAAATGGTGCAGACCTTGGACAACTAACCAACTAATTCAACTATTAGTTAACTAGTTGCCTTTTGTAACTATAGTTGTTCGTGATTTGACCTGCCAAAAAATGTGTTTAGCTATAGTTGTTTTGATTTCGGTCTACCAAAAAATCTAGTTAACTAAAGTTGGGCGCACCCTGCAGTGTAGTACCATGAGATATCATAGCATCTATATCTTTTCATTTTTTTTTAATTCAAAATTTTAAATTTGGGAGCTAATTCCATTTGTGACTCGCACTCAATCAACACCCAATGAGCACGACCTCATTATCTCTAAGTAACTTAGAGTATAATGGGTTCCACTGCTACAAGGAATAGTGGGTTCTATTCCTTCTTGGGACGGGCCGGGATGGGTGACAAGCACTGATTCTAACATAAGGTCTCTTCAAGAAGTTGTTGTAATATATTTCAATTCATAAATGAAAGAACTTGCCGGTTGGCTCCTTACAGATTTTGGAACTCTCAAGTTGTAGTTGTTTGAAATTTTTCTAGGTAACTATAGTTGTTCTTCAAATCGGTTTGAAAATTTCCTAGTTAATTATAGTCGTTCCCTAAAATGTCTTGAAAAAAATCTGGTTAACTATAGTTATTTTGGCAGTTGTGTGAGCCCAAAAGGGTGCCCACATTTAGTCTTAGACCCTTGAAACGTTAGTTGATGCACTTTGAAGTAGCATGTTACTTCACAAAAATATAAAAAGAGTGAAATGTTAGTCTTAGAAGTACCATGTTGTAAGAGGCTAGGATGTGAGTTGTTATTGTGTTTTTACCTTCGGAAGGATTTGAGTGAATGAGGATAGGTAAGGAGAACTTGGATTGAGTAGTTAGTGAGTAGGCTAGTACAAATGGATGGAGACAACCAAAGTGACTCAAGAGGCAAGTGCATTCGAATTGGGATGAATGGAGGATCACATGGAGCGCACAAGTGGACCACCTCATCATGGCCACTTAATGGGGAAGGTCCAAGGAAGAATGCAAGGTGGAGGATAAGCAAATTCTCAAAGCACCAATCAAATCACGAGTTAAGCATCGTGGTTTGAATTAAGTGGTGAGCGACGATTTGGGAAAGTAAGGGGAGAAAGTTATGGCGGCGGAAAGCGAAGGAGGCTAAGTTTGGGTTGAAGCATCCCAAGTTTGGTAAAGTGTGGTAGGTAGAAAGCCAAGGCTAGTTAAATGTTCGAATTAGGATCCTTGTTGATCATTTGAGGGAGGAAGGCTTAGAAGATAGGATTGGCGCCTACTAAGTAGGAGGAAATCTCAAGGGCTTATCGTGAGCCTTGAGGGTGCTCACCCCCTCAAGCTTACTATATAATCCCTCATTCTTCCCTCACTCATCCTCTCTTTCCTTTGTGCTCCAAGGCACCCCACGAGTTATAAGTGTGGGTGTGGGAAGCCATATTGGAGCACATGTGTGTGCTTAGTTTTTAGTTTGAGAGCCAAGGCTTGTTAGCCTTGAAGAGGGCTTGACCTCTTGGTAGAATTAGTGTTGACGTGGAGGATTTTAAAGTTAATTCATGATTCCAATTTGTGGTACTTAAAGTTCATGTTTTGAATACACGTGGTTGCAAGTTCCATGTTTAAGAGTTGAGCACTTGATGTTGTGATGAGTGCAAAAATATACTTGTGTGGATTAGTTAGTCTTAGTGAAGTTAGGAAATTCTCTCTCCCCCTCTCCTCTCTAGGATTTTAGGATTTTAGGATTAGAGAAGAATTGTGTGATTAGAAAGGGGTTGTTAGTAGAATTAGGAAAATTAGGTAGGAAGATTAGTTAAGGGCTTGAATAATTAGTGAGGTAGTTGGGGATTACAACTACAAAGTTGTGGGTTCATGAAGGAGCTGGGTTTATGAAGGAGCTGGGTTTGTTTAGTTAGAAGCTAAGGAGCTGGGTTCATGAAGGAGCTGGGTTTATAAAGGAGCTGGGTTTATTTAGTTAGAAGCTAAGGAGTTGGGTTCATGAAGGAGTTGGGTTTATGAAGGAGCTAGGTTTATGTAATTAGAAAGTAAAGAGATGGGTTCATGAAGGAGCTTAGTAGATAGCCTACTTAATTAGCTCATAGACAAGTAGTTAGTTACATTATGCTAGTTAGTGTTATGTGTGGCTTTCACAAGTAAATGTATTTGAGATTGACTATAGAGAATAGTGTTTTTTAACACTTGCATCCTCTCTTTAAAAATAAACCACGTACACAAATTAATGGAGAAGGTGGAGCACTCTCGCGATGGCAAGACAAAGGAAGCAAAGACCAAAGGTGCGAGGAAGAGATTGACATAAGTCACATAAGTATTTCTTAATACTTAAAGGCTTATGTACGGTATGGAGACACCAAGTGAGACCTCTTATAGTAGCGATACGGAATACACAAGTGATAGTTCAAGTGGTAGTATAGAGTCAACGGCACGGACTCCATTTAGGAGAGGGATATCCTTAAGGGCTTGTGTAGCTAAAGCGGCCGGATGGACGTTAGAAGCAAACAAAGACAAAATAGCACCCGAGCATAAGGAGGTTAAAATAACATAGTTAACTTGTGCATTCTCCACATACGTATTGAAATCGTACATTGAGTTGTTAAAAGTGAAATTCCAGTTAAATCCAAGACCACTTGAAGGGTGAACCTTGCACTATGGACTCATCCAAGTCCAAATCCAATACCGCGGAGGAATGTGAGCCCAAACCCACTACTCGGACTACGGACGCTTAAGGGTGGGGGGTTTGGCCTCACAAGTTGTCCAAGGTCTGAAATGATGTGGACAAGATCAAATGTGGCATGAAGACAACCTACTTCAATAATTTGTAACAAGACAACACATCAATTTTAAAGAGTTTGAATATAAATGTGGTCCATAAGGCACACTAATTTTAATGCCACACTATATTAAATATATCAAACTTGAGTGTGAAGGACCAACGTTTAATAAGTTGGCTCTCAACATTGACGATCAGATTAAAGTTGAACAATTTACACTCGAAAACAATGGACTATATAGGTAGTCAGTGGTCATAAACATCTCAAATTACATGTAGAAGAACTCGTAGCTAACATCCACAAGGAAAGAAGGATGGGTTTACATTAGGGTCCAAGACCGATGAACTCTAAATCAAGGAATAATATTGGTCGAGAGCAAAAGTTTGGACCCAAGGAGTCTACACAAGGGTCCAAGTCCAAAATATGAAAACAATGAAGCAACCCACATGTCACACTTTGCAATAAAATCTTGGCAATCCTGACTCGAGGCTCAAGATAATACACCACCCAAGTTCAAGTTTGGGTCCAAAAATAAGATCCACAAACTTATGTTTTGGACCATAAGTGTTAACCTACCTAGTTACTTTCAATCATCAACTTACATTTTCATTATAATTATTGTTATTATTATTATGACACAATGCAACCTAACAAGGACACCATCGCAAATGCATCCAACATTCAAATGCACCCACCGATCTTCATCATCGTGTATCTGCTATGTAGTTGCCTTTATGAATCTTTGCTTTTATTTTATTTTTTGAGTCAAATGTAGAGAGATTCCATTGAAGAGGTACAAATATGCTACACCGGCACCTAGTTCCCCTGCGGGGCTCAAGAGGGAGAACTGCAAGAAAAATGGTGCGAACCTAAAATACAAACTGTTTTTAAGCATGAATACAAAATACATTAAACATGTGATTTTTTATTTTCATTAAAAAAAAAGAATCCAAGGTAGATTGGTCTTAAATGGTTAATTTTTTCAGCTAGCCCATTTCTCCTGGGACATGAAACATGCAATTATTACAAAATGGTTAGCAAATCCAAATTGAGCCCATAGCTGCTTTACTCATCATCTTTGGAGCTCATATGAATATCTTCTTCTTTAACAAAATGAAGATTCTTGTGCTCATTAAATGGCCATAAAGTCACCCCCCCCCCCAATTATGTTAACTATTGAGCCTAGAATGGTAATCATATATTGAGCATGTAATCCAATCTCTTTTAAACACTTGTCTATTTGGTGACCATTCTTGGTTCCACACCTATCCACAGACCACTCAAATACAGGTATCCGATTAAGAGAAGTCACCGAATAAGGGTTGTCTACCTTATCTGCACTAATGATCACCAAGAGCTTTAGGTAACGAGACATGGAATAACATATAACTAAATTAGCATTGGCACTAGGTAGTGCAGCATCTCCCAACAATTGATAATTTGTGGTGTCCAAGATGTGCAACCTGGTCACCAGTAATCACCGCAGGAACACACGCCACCTTTGAGGTGGTGAAAGCGATTCGCATCCCTTGCCACAATCTCTTGTCCAGTCACCTTAAGATGAACTCAGTTGCTGTATGGCAATCCAAACACACTTGAAGGTTCTTATATACACGAATCGTTTCTTCACAGGGTGTCCTCATTAGTCCATAAGCAATAGCCAATTTCTCACTATGAGAGCAGAGATCGAGTTTTTTATCCTCCTCATCAGTGTTTTGTGACACAAGCCGGGTATCAGGAATGTAGCCTGAAGCCCTAATTTTCTCAGTTAATCTGCTCAACCCAGCATATATCTCCTCCGAGTCTGGGTGAGATGTATCTCCTGCAACAAAAGCATGGATCTTGTTATCAACTTTAATCCAGCTACGCCCTGGCTCCTTGCATAAACCCCTCACCTGCATCAAGGTGCATGGACGACACCTCCTCCCACTTCCCAGCTGTGGCGTAGATGTTGGACAGAAGCACGTATGCATTTGAATCATTAGGTTCCAGCTTGAGAAGCTTTTTGGCAGCAAATTCTCCCAACTTCACATTGCCATAAGTTCTACAAGCATCAAGCAATGCTCCCCAAGTTGCTCCATTTGCATCAACTGGCATGGTAGCAAGAAGGTCCACCATGCAGTTACAATGCAACACAGTAAGTTCGATGCCATAATCTAGCATCATAGCCGAGAAGAGTCAACAGCCTTTGTCAACAAGGTCTGCATGACTACAGGCTGACAAAACTGCCACAAATGAGTACACACTCGGCTTCCCACCCTCTGCAATCATTGTTCTGAAATTTTCAAAGATTCATGCCCACATCCATGTTGTGCAAGTTCACCAATCATCACGTTCCATGTTACAACATCCTCTTCCTCCATTGTGTCAAAAACTCATCGCGCATCATCAATCCTGCCACTCTTTGTATACATATTGACAAGCGCAGCGCCCACATATAAATCCGACCCCCAAGTCCTGCTTTGAGCACATGGCTGGGAACCCCCTTCACCAACCTCAAAGCCCCTGCACTTGCACAATATGGATTCAGGGTGCTCGTATAAGTGAATGCATTCGGTTTGAAGCCGTTTTGTTGCACGTTAAGAAAGAATTGATATGCTTCAACACCACAACCACCTTCTGCATATGCACAAATCATCACATTCCATGTGATTACATTGCGTTGCTCCATTCTGTCAAAAATTTGACAGGCATATCAGTTTACCACTTTTGCATACATGTAAACGAGTGTATTGCCCACCCACAAATCCAATTGAAGACATGCTTCAACGACATGGCTATGCACCTCCTTCACCCATTCCAAAGCCCATGCGCTTGCACATGCATTCAGTGTGCTCACATAAGTGACTACATTTGGTACACAACCCTCTCTTTGCATTTGGAGAAAGAGTCCATATGCTTCACACCCATATCCATGTTATGCAAGTCTCCTTTACATCCAACCATTGTCCAATAGTAACGACTCACTATACAATGGATTTCAATGCAGGGAGTCACAGGTAGTCTTTTTGAGTAACCAATAACCACATATAATTAGGGCCAAGGGCACCCCAATTTGAACAATGATCCTTCTTTGATTAATTAATGATTTTAGTGGATCATGACATATTGTAGAACCAACCCTGCGGGTTACAACATTAGTTGATTTATCTTAATTTTAATGAGACAATGGGACAATCGTCCTCACTTGTAAGTGTCCAAAGCTATTGGCCATATACACGTTAGTGCATGTGCCCATGCCATCATTTATTTATTTATTTTTAGTTTGCTTAAATTACACTTCACGTGGTTATTAGGTTCATTAATTATGACAATAATTCCGATGTTATATTTCCAATATCCCTTTTTGTAATTAATATTAGACTGGGATAAGTTCAATTCTTTTATTATATATTGGGATGCAATGATAGAATTAATTAACCCTGATAAACTTACTTGAACAAAATATAAAAAGTAAGGGAAACTTACCTGGCCTTCAACCAATTGGAAGTATGTCACCCTCCCCTTAATATGTGGCAACTCAACAATCTCAGTGCTCTATCACTTCGGCTCTTCCAAAAAACAATGGTCAAGATGGACCATGCAGTCTTCAGGTATCTTTGGTCAAGTGTACATTCTAGACTTCCTTTTAAGCAATGGTTTAAGATGAATCCCATTTAATATGGGAAAAACCCGACACTCCTCACAGACTATGGAATTCTCACCTCGACCATAGCACGCAACATTGAGTTTCGCATCCGGGCTTCTCTTACCCTCAAATTATTGCTTCACCCAATCTAGTTTTATAATAATCCCCTTCTCATATGAGATTTATAAAAATTAAGTATACAATTTTCTCATGACCATGAGCCATGGACAATTTACAACTTAGAAATTAATTCTTCAGCAACTCAAGCCTCTCGTAGACCATGGTATTAAAGAATCTATCGAATGAATTACCTATCCCCTTCTCTTAACCCTTCACAAGTTCAGTCGCAAGACGTTAATGGCCTACTTCGCACAGCCCATTTATCTCAATCAATCTTAGTTCTTCACATAGGTAATGGTCACATTCAACCGCAAGACAATAATTTATTTGATCATTATCAGGAGCTTCGCACTCTAGACAATAGATGTTTAATTTCGACGATAGCCTAGAGCTTCACACCCCGGCCTTTCTATCCGCTTTAGACTATTGCTTGAATGATTTCAGTACGTATTAATTCCACTAGACCATTCGCTTTCCCAAGACTATTTGTTCACTGAAATTGTAACTTAGAAGCTTTGCTTCATTGACCACAGACTTCACGCCTTGGTGCATCAATCAGATTATGGCCCACATGTGAGATTATAAGATAAATTCAAGTTTTAGATGAGAACTCTCAATAACAGCAAAGGGCTTCACACCCAATTCTCCTTATGGGACAATTTGACCTGCTCAATCTTGTGGATAAATCTACTCTCCTCTCGAGAGGAATACTATATCTCAAATGAACAAGCTTGAGTTCAAAACTCAATCGCTCTAATCACACAAGTTGTACATGAAGTTGACGATGAAAAACATGCTTCACACCTTGATTCCAAAAAAAACACTCGTACTTCAGCAAAGTTATATCACCATACACATCTACTCTCTTCCCAAGAGGATTATTAAACCTTTTGAAAATCAACTACTTGAGTCTTCACAATTGACTACTTGTGTCCATGGCCTACAGGACTATGTAAGTTTGAGGGAATCAGGGAACGAGACCCTCAAGAGTTGCATCTGTCTATAGTCTGATCCAAACCATTTCCTCACACTTTTCATATGTCCATGGTCACTAACTAAAAACCCTTCCTTACCCTACCAATAGTCTGTAGGTTCATCTTAACAACTACTGAACCTCTTTTAAGTATGTAGTGACTAACTTTCAGCAATTATGGACTAAATTAGAGTGTCAAAAGTGAATCTCAATCATTGAATCCCAAAAATTTGAAAACTAGCTGATCTACCACAAAATTCAAATGACAGGCACCTAACAACAAATTACAGCAAATACATATGTTGTACTTTTTGTCATTAAGATAGGGAAACAGCACAAATCTAAAGTTACATGCTCATGGCAATACCTGTTCCATAATGCAAGTCCTCAGAATCTCTAGTGCAATGACCAGAACAAGATTGCAAATTCCCAAGAGTATTTTTCTTTTCTTTTCCAAGAGTATTTTGTTTCCTAATGAAGTTCAGGCCTGTACTCTAGTGACGTCCACCATTGATGTCCCAAAAAGCGTCCACTCCAAGGTAGTGGGATCCAAAAGTGACTACAATTCCATGAGTTCTACAGAACACTCTAGAAGACTCAGCGTGGAAAAAGGTAAGGACCACATTTTGGTCGTGATAACATCTGAAAATATTTGATTCTATAGTTTACTTCAAATTTGAACGTTGCAACCACCTTGTCCAAAATTTACTCAAAAAAACAAGATGTACAACTAGCAGTCCAACTAAGTTTTCAAGCTAGCAAAGCCACAACTCGTAACCCTGTCTCCTGAGCATCTGCTACCACAGATATTATAGCATGAGAATTGGTTACATATCCATAGCCAAGGAACTTACCTTTAAATCCGACAAGACTTGCGCTATTCCTACAAATTCGTTGAAATTCAGTCACATCAACAGCAACATCTGGGTGTTTCAGCGTTGGAGATTGTGAATTTTAACTCAGGTACTTGTCGTTCAATGGCAGGGAGGAAAGCTAATTTGTACAGGGTTGATTACAGGTTAATCATTATTGAGTGAATTTTATATTGTAACAGAGGAGATTAGTGGCCAATAGAATTACTTTTTTCAAAGATCACTAAGGTGTACCTGAATTTGCATAGAGGAATGGACCTTTTGACACCCTCCCTCTGCAGTAGATTCGATAAACTTGATAAGCTGCTCCTCTCCAAAAATCTAGTGGAGAATTATCTTACACGAGGTGAGAGCCGTTCGGCATATTGGTCCAACATTACCATGAGGAAATTCTGTGTCTTATGACGATGGCAGGCATCAACAATACCCGACCCGGAAGATGTCAAGGCTGCAGTTATTAATTCAGCGAAATGGAGTCCACATCTACAACTAACAGATCAAGTTTTCTGCGCATATATTTCAATGTCTGCTCATACATACACAATCACGATCCTAAATGGTGAAATATACCCTAAACCCAGCTCCTCACAAAACGCCATTAGAGGGCAATTGAAGGAGCACAGGGAGAAAAT
Organism: Polytrichum formosum; assembly: GCA_964035585.1. NCBI lineage: Eukaryota > Viridiplantae > Streptophyta > Polytrichopsida > Polytrichales > Polytrichaceae > Polytrichum > Polytrichum formosum. The sequence goes on from OZ037938.1 coordinate 18,927,516, forward strand.
TCCTTCCAAGCAACAAGCCAGCATCGAATGAGAAAGGAAAGAGAATGACTGAATGAATTTTTGCACCTCGTTCATTGCAATGTCAAATTGCTTTTGTCGCTTGCAGTGTGAAAACAACCCTGTAACCGCTATTTCGGAGCAACGCATTCGGAGGACTGGCTTAAACTCGCCCAGAAGTAGGTTTGGGTAACGAGAGAGATGGAGTTCACAAGAGAGTTCCCTTCGAGTTCCCCACGGAGTTCCCTGTTCGGCACAATTTTATGTTTAAGAAAAGTTTGCCACGTATCGTATTCAAACTGGCCAACACCTTTGCAATATCCTCAATAAGTACATAGAGATTGTTTAGATCAAATTCAAGTTCATTATTGATGAACTCATGTGCATTCATACTAGGTCTAGTTTCACTCTATGCAAACACCCGATGCCAATTGTTTCAGTAACATAGAAGGGTTTAGGGTTTAGGATTAGGGTTTTTGTCAATTTCATCCAAGTTATAAAATTTCATAGCCTCACTTTCATCCAAATTAACACTCGTCAAAGTGAATTCATTGAAGGGAACATATTTTTTATAAAATTCTCTTAACAATTAGTGATAACACTTACTAGTGCATTTTTTGGATTTTTTGGGGGGAGCACAATTTTATTTAACACATGCAATTTTAACACTTATCAGGATAACACATATCAAGGGTGGACTATATCATGTCATGTACACATTGCTTAAACAATCATGGTTTATGGCAATTGAAATTACATTGAAGGATATATTGGACAATCAAGCCCATCAATGTAGTATGAGAGATGCATAGAGCTCCACAGTGGTACAACTAGAAATAAGTTTTGAAGCATCCAGCTCTTTGAGGTTTCCAAAATACAAACTCCATGTGAACTTTAATGTGGTCTTGCCTATCTTTCCATAATGGTGGGGAACACTGGGGAAAAGCTGGGAATGCCTCTACCACGACCACATCCACAACCACCACCAAGTCTTCCATTGTATAGTAGATCGCATAGTGCTCTAGGTTCGTTGGACAAAGAAAAGAAAAAGAACATCGGTGTTTTAACGCAACTGACGTGCAATGTCTGGTCACCAATTCCTACCCTGTGACCACATGGCCATGGAGGGCGCAGGGTTGCCTTAATGTCTACTTGTGGTAGGTTCATTGGACAAGATTCATAAGCAGGAGGATATACACCCATCTGCAGCTCTTGTGAAATGGAAAAATACAAGGTCCATTTGAAACATTGCAATTTTTCATTAGCGAAGTGTTCCATTTGTATCTCTTATGTGATGCTGTTGAATTTACACAATCTGCATGAGATACCCTTAACCACAACTCTTCCATTCCCTGAACCAACTAAATGAATACAACACAGTAAATACTACATCTAAGTAGCTCAAAGTAACTCCATCCGGAAAAACCAAAATACATTATGAACATGAACATGCTGATGGATATTCCATTCTGGTGTGCAAAACATGCAACGCACAAATCACAGTCCATTACACCTTCAATAAAATTGCTCCCAATCAAGCTCCAAAAGTCCTGTTTGAGTGTGGAGCAGTGGTTACCTTTACTAGAAGCTTACAAGACAATTAGAGTCTGGACATCTAGACACCTTTTCCATAAAGAAATTCAGGAGCAAACATCTGACTTTGAGTCCTCCACAAATTGACGTAAACAAGCCCCAGTTGCGGAAAGCTTCATGGATGACGTGAATGACTTTTCCAAAGCCTACTGTCCTTTGACTGCACTTTGGCCACAACACCTGCGAGATACCAATCGTCATATTCCAGATATGCATCACTCAAGTTTGCAAGCCAGGTATACTATTAAATTTTGGCATGAATGCAGTTACACACAAAGAGGCACACAGCCTCCAAATGCATGAGACAGACATCAACCCCTTAATCAAAGTGGACAACAGAGCTTTGATGAACATAGGTACCTCTTGTACTTCTTCTTAGATCCACATGGGCAAGGAGCATTTCTGCTAATGTTTCCGTCTTTACTCAAATTCACAGAGGCTGCTGCACTCCAACTGTGACCCATAAGAGCTTCCACCTTCAAACACAAGGCAGACTATTATAATGTATCGCACCAATTGTCTGATCATTCCCACATGAGCAAGGAGCACATCTGCTATACTTCTCGACCTCAGTACCCTATATATCTGATTTAGTGTGGTGTTAGAATTACTGTGAAACATTAATATTCAAACTATTTCAATTTGTCTTGTTGCAAATTACTGAAGCCACTTATCTTAGTGTCACACGCCATGTTGTTTGTGCCATTTGTCATAAGTTACTGACCCACATTAATCTACGTCCATGGTCAATAATGTAACCAACGATAATAAACATTAGTGAAAAGAGGAGTTATTAGAAAAGCAATGCACCCCACAAGTCACCAACGAACAAGTCATATTCAAGGACCTTCCGTCATCAACAAACATCACGCAGCACATGTATCTTACTTTCACTCCAACACAACTTCAGTGGGCAAATGAAGGAAGATCACCTACCTCATTCAACGACTTAGGTAATGGCTTCCCTTCCTCCTTCAATTTCATAACACGGCAATTGGCCTCCTTCGCCCACTCATATTTCGCCAACACATTCTCCACATCATTCAAAGTGCACCCGCACTCAGCTGCCACCTCAGCCTTCTGGTTTGCTCCTACTCGCTGTACAACCACCAACCAGCCAGAAGACCCTTCCTTATTCCATAATCTAAGGCGCACACCTGCATTCCAGGATCTCTCAATGACTTACAAAGAGAAACAACCGAATCAACTTGTGACACCATTTGCATATCTTGAGGGTGATGAATTCAGAGGCACTTAAGTGATTATGATAGGTCTCTATGCTTCTCAAATTCAAAAGTTCATGAGATATTTATTGTGGGCCAAACATTGTTTGATTGTTTTGTTTTGTTTTGTGTGTGTGAGTGGATTTGCATTCCTCATGCATTTGTCTTTCACATAAATTGATTCCACATTGATTCAACCCTTTCTTCAATCTGCACATCTGAAGGGCTCATGTAGACACATACAATCATGAAAACATTTTCTGAACAGAATAGGTGCATGTCACCCGAGGAGCCTTTACACTAGACATCCACAACCATCTGTACAAAGAAACTGTGATATTATACTTATCCCATATTGCGGGACCCCAAGGGTTTATCTGGCAACTTACCGTAGGACCACATCTGTGTAGTGCACGAAGAATTTCCTCCTGCCTTTCCAATGACTTAATGGCCGATAATTCACCTCCACGAGGTAATCCACGTCCAAAACTTGTCATGCTTCCAAATTGGCGTGCTTTCTTCAGCTCATCTGCAAATTCTGTCAACTCTCTCCACAAGTATTAACCACCTAGATTCCATTATGTCAAGAGCCAACCTTTGTACATAGACTTGAAGTCGAACCTCTCAAGTTTGTAGATGATGGCAATTGTGTATTTTTCTAAATTTTACATACCCAGTATTTTACATTCCCAATTACATATGAGATGATGGCCATTGGGTGGCCACAAGCCAGGTCCACCCAATCACCATTATCTAACGTAATTTTTACAGGAAAAAGAGATTATCACATGATTGAAGGACTTTGTAAACAATTTGTTGGACCATATGACTGTTTCTGAATGAGGTGGGGGTGTGTTTGAATGTATTGTTCACCCTAAAAAACTTTCAGTGGAGAGCGTAATCTCTTCCCAATGGAAATTACAAGCCCAAAAATATTTAGCAACTACACTTTTATTCTTGTCCCAAGGCACTGATTTCATAGTGCAATTATTTTCTGCTGGAGAATTTCATGAATTAAAAAAAAACAATAATACAATATATAATAATAAAAACTTACTTTCCATTGTTAAATCCCCCTCCATCGCAGTCGCAGGTGCAGCCTCCCACGAACCAGAGGCAGCTGCCGGCGTTGTCTCTGAGCTTGTTGTTTTGCCCTTAAAAACTCCCTTCAACTTCTGGAACCATGAGGAAGATGACTGATCGTCACTGTTCTCCGCTGCTAAGGAGGCATAGCCTAATGCAGCCCGGACGTTTCCATGGCTGAAATTTTGCAGACCTGATTGACATGGACGGGGCTGAAAAAATGATTCCCCATGTGTCAAATGCAAGAGGATACGATTCCTCACAAGCATTCCCATGTGATACGATCAAATCAAGGATCCTGAAAAATACACACCCACACATAAACACACACACCCACTTAGGGTTTATGCCAATGTTGGACCAATATATAGGTGAATGCAGGGTATGAATACATAATATCAATGATGGTGTCAGAGAACCTACCCGACTGGTATCAAAATTGTACTAGTGGCCACATATCAATACGTCGTGAGTGTCAGAAAATGAGAAAATCTTTGTACACATTATTGGGTCAATCCCAGTGTTGGACTGGTATACAGGTGAATGCATGTTGTCTATTGATCAATCTCAATAGTGAGAAAATCTTTTATACCCGAGTTCTTATTTGGGTCAATGCCATTCTAAACGGCATTGATAGTAGGGTGATTTTGGCTAGGTATGAAGGTTCTTGCATGGTATATAGACCTGAATGGTATGGAAAACAAAAATACGGTCACATACCCACACCCTATAATCATGTTGATACAAGGGTAACTTTATCCAAGTATGAAGAATCTGAATGGTATATGTGCCCAAATGGTATTGAAAACAAAGTAAACATCAAATTACCCGTACCCTAATAGTATCAAATTAATGTAAATTCCTCATCCTATATACCCGAGTGGTATCCCAAAAGTTAGACCAGTCCAACGTTGGTTTATGCATAACCCCGGCTGCAACCAAATGTGACAAATGGAAATACAAACAGATAAGTAAGGATCAAAATGTAGAATGAGATGAACTATAAATTCACAGTCAGTAGCAGAAAAATACGAGAGAAATGGCCATAGGAAAAATTTCAGGCCACGAACGAAGCATCTCAATTTGCAATCGAAGTTAACGCACCTGGAAGGTAGATTGTGATTACCTATCAGTTGGACAAGTGAAATGATGATGATGATGGTGATGTTTTCAGGAATTCAGAGATGCGAAGAGATGAAATTCTTCGACACTTCGCATTTGGATTCGAGAAACAGTTGAGAAATGAGGGTCGCTCGGATCCGGAAGGCTGGGATTTCTCTGTCACGGCAAGAAATGCCTCGACAGGGTTAAGGGTTTAAGCTTCGTAACGAAGCAGAACATGTAACCGTCAAGTATAAAGTAGGGCACTTTACACCAGAGCTTGAGGGCCCGTGACACATGAAATATAAAATCTCTCGTTGGTGGAAAGTGCCGAGACCATCCCACACCCCTTTACACTCGAGCTTGAGAGCCTGAGGGACCAAGGAAGTGTGAATGGATGAAAAACCTCACGGAGTCCTCCATGGCGTGCAATAGATAGTGTTTCATGGTCTAAGTATCAAATTTGGTTTCAAGTCCACTAAAAAGAGGTGGGTCTACAGCCTATGTTATATATGGCTTGGAGCGGGTCCAAGCACTAGCCCGATTCATGTGCAATTAAGCCCACAATCCGATCCAACTTTATTAATATTTAAATTTTATTATTTATAAAATCAAAATAATTTAATTTAATTTTAAAAACTTGTATATAGGGGTTTTTAGAGTATGTTGCGAACTCGTGTGGTTCTTGCTTTTCAATGAAAGTTGCACCCCCCAGGTTCAGCTATTGAGCCTAAAATAATTAACAAGTTTTTAGCCTTGGGGTGTGGACTCTTCATACCACATACAAACTAACTTGAGTGTAAGAAGGGGTATTGTTTGAGGCATTAGCGTACATAGTATACATAAGGCATAGGTATTTTTTTCTCTAGTGTGTAAATCTAAAGAGGCTATTAAATTTTATGAAGTGAAGGTAGATATACAAAAGGGGGCCTTAAGGTTTAGAGAAAAAAATTGACAATAGATGCGTTAGTTTCATCCACTTCACATTTTCATCCATTGTTTTCATATGGTCATAGTCCTCAATGACTACCATGTCTCTTCTTGTTAGTGTTTGCATCTAGGTTCTAGGTTTTACAAACTAGCGGCTCTTAGAGCTCTCATGGGGCTTCCTTTAGTTTTTCTCTCTAGAGTGTGATTAAGTTATTGTGCTCTTATCTTTGTTTGATACAATCATTGAGTTACATGCTATGAATAAAAAACAATTCAACGAACGACTTTCTCTTTGGAAAGTGAGAAATGGATTTTATATGTAACAAAAGATTATTTCATTTATGACGTATAATTTGTATATGTAGTGGAGCATTTATCACATCAAATTGAAAAGCTTAATGTACATGCATGAGCACATTTTCTAGCATGTTGTTAGTATGTATGCATCTATTTTTCTCTATAAACTTCTTGTATACATGGGGTTTAATTTCACAGTGGCTCACGCACGTCATTTAGGTTTCCAATGAAGAGTCCACCCCCCTGGTTTTTAGCATGATGTCCGATTTTTTGTAAACATATGTTCTTATGGTATATGTTCATAAACCTACACGATACAAATATAGGTGTCAGTTATGAGTAATTGAATTGGGCCTGATTATCTTAGCACAAAACCGCATTAGCATGAGACATCAAAATCTCACAACCCTTCATTTGTTATAATTGATTGTCTAAGGTAAGTGGGCCAACACTAATTATGTTTTGCACCTTAGAATACATAGAAGGGTTGAGTCCCCTAATATGGTGGTTAATGAAATAGTATACAGTTGAGATCATGGTCTTGCATGTTTTTGCACTACACTTGAAAGTCCGAGACCATACAAACAATAATTTTGATTTTCCACTGTACAACCTTTGATAAGTTTAAGAACCAACACTTAAAAGGGGGAGTAGCCCGTGGGTGAAGGCTCTTTACAACATGTGAAGTTCCATGTAAAAGGGACTACACTAAGAACCTACTCAAATGACCTAGAACTCTATTCTTGAGAAACAACATGTGTAATACACAAACTTATGCGCAATTATAACTGAGCTTAGATACAAACAACCCTACACTAAATAGCCTTACTAAAATTCATGGGCCTCTTTCATTGCCCAAGTCTTCCCCTCAGGGCCACTTCACACACGAGCCAAGAGCCGTGACCATGAAATTGTGAGAGCCCAAAAGAAAGTGTCCAAAGGCCGTCCCAAACACACCTCCAAAATCATGTAGTGTGGTCACGGACCCTCAAGTGTAGTGTGAAGTCACATGTGACTGGGCCCTCAATCAAATGCTATTTCAATTAATTTCTATTCATGCGGGTCCCCACACATGATAAAATAGAATAAATCAATGGTTGTGAGCGTTTGGAGTGCCATGGTCTCCCGGTTTTGTGTTAGGCCTACCTCCAAAAGGTGGTTTTTGAAAAGAGTCCAAGTGACCATGAAACATCATCCATTCGATGCCATGTAGGAATCCATGTGGACTTTACATGCATCTTGCATTCACATACTCCGTTGGTCCCTCAAGCGTAGTGTGAAGCGGACTTGGACCGGCTCCGCCTTTTCCACCAATGAGAGTGCTTGAAGTGTAATGGTCACGGGCTCTTAGTCTCATGTGTGAAGTGGCCCTCATTCTTCCTTGAGACTTCAAACCAACATCTTATAGGGAATAGATACACACACACACACACACACACACACGTATGTCAAAATATGCAATCATCAACACCTTACATTGCTTGCTATTGCACACATGGCACGCCAAGGTGTACCAATCCTTCAAACATTTGACATGGTCAAACATTATCCACAAATGTTCCATGTCCCTTTTTGCTTACGTTTTACAAGATCCACACCACTCCTAGGAGGGTGAATATTTTGAAAACAAACATTTTGTCCTTTGACTACTCTAGGAACATGCTACCATGGACGAACTTGAAAGTGGAATGGTTTTTCAACGTCATAATCCATAATAATCCATAATCCATCGTCCCCATTCGACTATGCACAAATTGCATTGATCCAACCACAAGATTTCAATAATCCGGGAGGCAAGTGTTGTGAATTTATCCATGACCACCTCCGACAACTAACCAATAAGATGATGTCCTTGTTTGTTTGAGGGTGATTTGAAAAGGTAGTCCACCAATAATTGTTTGCTCGTTGTCATCACTATAGTAGTGTTTTTGTTGTCAATGTTTTCATCACTTCATTTGCAACGCATTCGTAAGCCATGTCCAATGATTTACAACATGTACCATTGGACACAGGGTGGTCATGCACACCAAGATGAATACAAGTCGTGGACATCCTATAGGAAATGGAATGTGCAAGGAAAGAAAAAGAAAAACCAATGTCGGGCAATCCGACATGAATTTGAGCCCGTTGGCCCTGCCATGCTCAAGAATCCCCTTGGTGCAGGGTGGGGTTTACTGCCTACCTTGCAGTGGTGGGCTCTTGTTTGTAAAAAAATATGAAATAAAATGAAGTAATAATACATTATATTGATACACATTTACTATGTGGGGATGGAATGTACATATATTATACAAGCATTACATAACGGTTTGGAATGACATACCTTGTATTGTAATTTAGAATTATTATGGGCAATTATTATCCACAACAAATGGGATAGGAGTAGATCCGATCCATTTGGTATTGTTACGCAAACCAACATTCTGATGCATGTAATCACAGTTTTCATTGGGGCAGTGGCGATGACCTACACAACTAGAGTGTTGGAAGGACAAACCAAAATCGTTTTGGATATTAGTGGTCTTGGTGGTGCACCCAAGGTGTCCATCACACATCTTGTCCATGCCATTCATCAATTGGCCATACATACTTGGAACTCCAAGTGATATAAGGGGCAACACAAACAAAATGTCACTGTCAAAAGACATGGGCAAATACTTGACATCATGGACGTCTATGTTATGGATGCAAAATATGGTTTGGACCTTTTCTTAAACTTTGTTTGCTTTAATGCATCAACAATATTCAATCCCATGGAGGGAGAAAAAAATGTGTAACAAAGGATGTTGAAATAGTGAAACCTAGCGAACCAGCCGCATGTGTAGGGGGGACTTTAGATAGGTCCACTGAAAGTTTTGAAGGAGTGAAAGGTGTATTTCGATATGGAAATGGTGATGTGGTAGACATATCAACAATAGCACAAATGTCATCTTCCAAATCCAACAACACCAACACACTATCATTATTGGGTTTTAATTTAACAGTGGCGACACTTGGGATTTGAACAATGGATGTGCGAAACTCGTTGTCAAAACAATTATAGAAGCTTGCATTTGCAAATCAGAAATACCAATGACCTCAACTAAACCAAGATCCAAGAATCCACATCGAATCGTCATACTCACTCTTGTTATTTTGCATCAAGATTGTTTCATACACATTTATGCTTTGCAACCCAAAAATCTACATTTACGGACTACATCTTCTACTCAATGTACATGGTACCTAGCTCCCTGGAGGTCAAATCTCAAATCAAGCAAAATCTCTAAAATACACTTGACCATCATCATCAAGAGGCAAGTGAAAGGCACAAAGGATCCATGAGCACGGATGGTAGCCATAATTGATGTTCGAAAATGAATTGAATGATAGAGTGAGTGTATATATTGATAACCAAAGGGACAACGTACTACACGAGAAAAAACATTTTTTAAATTCATTTTCCCCCTTTTCAAATATGATACTTTGGGAAAGGTGCCACCATCCCGGATTAGGAGGATACCAATAATTTCTAGGTATGAGTGATACCAAACCTGAAGCCAATCCAAGCTTGAGGATGTATTTGAGGGGTCATGTATATGACATGCACCCTATTTGAAGAAGGAGATTGGAAATGCACAGGAACCAAATAGAAGAGAAGGAAAAATAGTTCGAGATTTTCCACGAGGAAACGGTTGGATAGGGCAAGGATGAAGGGAAAGATGAGTAGAATAATAGAAGGCAATCTTCTAGTACGACACATGAACTTTAGTTCCAATCCACAGAGAACAAAAACAATGAAATGAATGCAACACCAGAAAACACATCACTTGATATTTTTATGGGAGAACGAGCGGATGTGGTTAGTGACACAATGCTTGGATCCATGGAGAGTGGTGAGGAGGAGGAGATTTCCAAAGGGGTGAGGTCTCTTTGCATTATTTTCAAGATGGAGAGACCATGTTTATATCCTCGTCTCTAATTTTGTGTCGTTTTTGGATCCAAACAAAAATGAATGTTATTTTTTGAATATGTCAATCTCACACATCAATATTGGAGTTGCACCACTAGACAAAACTAAAGACCTCTACCAATAATCTCAAACTACCGTGATATTTACTATGTGTCTAGTGGAGCAAATGTTGGCATGCAAGTTTGACAGTCAACAAGTGTTCAAATAAATCTATCATCTTCACGATATCCATAAATAAACTCCTTCTTGAGCAACTGAACATCCACCTTCAAAATGAGTCTTACTAATAGCAAATAGGTGACATAGAGGAACACACAAACATGATTTGGTAACTGGTTTCATATGCAATCTCCCTATCAATGAATTAAAAATCTTATTATGAATATTATGTATGTGGGTTAAACTATCATCAGCATCCTCCAGTCCTTCAGGGAATGCCTTAGTTGGAGTAATGTCCCCATCACCTTGCAACCACAAGGTTATAGAAAAAATAACAAGTCAACCTACAGTTGCAAATCCCAACCAAGAATGTCCAAACACTATGGAAACTGAATACCCAACAACAACAAAACGAAATTGTAATTAAAATGAGGAATCCATTAAGCATGGCTTGGGTTCAAATTATTTATGTATTTTAGGCGTCTATTTATAGAAAGACTAATTTAATGAGGCCTGGCATAAAGCGGGGCGCATAAATTACTTAGAAGAAAAAAAACCAAAAATGCCCAAAGATTTTGCAGTCCGACGTGCGGTTTTAGGGTTTAGGGTTGGTCGTCTACGTTGATCACAACCTTTTGTCCCGCCATATAGATGGGAGCGTGTCAACACAATAAAACATGCCACACACAATGCCATACGAAACACACTCCAGTTGTCCAATTCCTAGCATTTTGTAGCCATTTCTTGAAAAATGCTTATTTTATGCACCTCGGATGCACGACATGCATAAATTAAGCTAATTTATTTAATTTATGCGAACGCCTAATTTTATGAGGCCTGGGTTATGCTCAAAATCCAATTCATTTGAACATAACAGGTTCAAACAATATTTGCAAACAAGGATCACATTTGTTTGTGTTTTTCTGGGCCTGGGAAGACACTAAATGGCTGAAAGGATTCAACCTTACAGGTGCTTCTTCAAAGGCCAGGGAAATCGAGAGCCTGTGAGCGAGTCTAGGAGAATATCATCCTCATGTCCAGAAATACATTATACACACAAATATATTGGAGAAGAGTAATCATCACTTAATTGCTCAGGATTTCCCCTTTACAACAAAATACTCCATTGTTCAGAACATGAAGTCATGTCAAAATCTTCAAGCTGTGCAATAGTTTCTAAACTAAGATACCTATAACAGAAGCACTCCATGCTTCACACTCTGCTTGTCCTTCATAAACTGGTTTGCAGTAATACCAGAGTGCGTGAATAGCATTTTCTACATTTCTAACTCTGTCTTCATTCTGGCCATTTAGGATTGATACAACTAAAGCCACCGACAGGGTGCTGAGGATCATGGGATGAGGTCATACATCACCTCCGCAAGGGGCATCAAAAGAACTGCATACACTGTCCAATAACCAGAAAGTAACCCAGACTGATGCCTGACAAACCCCAACAAACAAGAAACAAAAACAAAAACAAAAATCAACCCGCAAGAACCCCCTTTGTACTAAGTCAACAAAAAAAAGGACTGAGGGAACATTCCAGGCACACCATCACAAATGTTTGATTTTAACCCAGATATTAGTTTGATTGTCTTTACAGCACATCAAGCTTAGGACCATGTGCCTGTCAGAAATTTGGCATTCCAGATACATTTTGCAGATCTTCTGCTCAATGCAAAAAGAACAGCCACCAGCCTCCGAATGTTCTACAACCAACCCCAATATAAGCGTCTCGGGCTTGCAATAGAGGACAAAAACGTAACTCCTGAGTTCTCGAAGCCTTGTGCCTTTAGTTTCTCTGATACCAAGAAAACTAATACATTCAGAAACAAGTGTCACAAAAAGGTGTTTATTACCTTCTACCAACACTTGGTGAGTACATATAAGGGACTTAGTAGACGCTCTAAACAGACCTGGTATTGATTTTGATTTCTACACCTCCATACACAATTCATCCTGGACTCCAGTCCTGACTGGCCTCTTCGCATGTAGATCATATAAGCCTCCTCAGATCCTCAACATTCCCATCCAGACTTCACAACCCCCACTAACTCAAGACCAACTATTGCCAATGAAGAAAAGGATCTCATGTGTTACAAAAAGCACACAAAACACTTTATCCTCATCAATCTCAATTTGACAAAAGTCTACTCTGCCGCTAGACTCCATACAGAACCCACATAAGGAACTTCATGCAGAACCAATTGACAAATAGCCCCAAACAAGCAAACTCCCCCCCTGCCAAATATTTCTAAGTGTAAAGAAGGAAACAAAGAAATTTAATTTTTAAAAATTAAAAAATTAAAAAATTAAAAAAGGTGTCAAAAACCAGACAAGGAATCAACAAATGAAAGCAGATCAAAGAAATGCAAACTTTAAGCACCTGCAAAGAAAGAACCCAGTACTCCAACCTGGCTTCTGCTCCCTTGAAGATCCTGTTAAATGATATATCTATGCCCTTCTCAAAATGTGCGCCACCCACGCTGTGGACTATCTCACAAGTCAACAAATACAATGATCATAGGAAAGAGGCCCTTCGCTGGTGTCTGTTGAATGCCATCGACAGCAGATTGCTGCATGCCTGACATCACTTAGCAGCCATAGCAAATCTTTCTAGACGAGCCTTTTTCTTGGCCTCCTCACCTGTGGAAAGTGGAGCACTAGCAGGTACATCTGCTGGCAAAGCTCCAAACCTCTGTGCTCGTGCTCTTCTCTTTACCACTTCTGCTTCAGCCACATCCTTGCTTGGGACTTTCACCCCCGCTGCTCCTTTCAGAGGAGTAACAGGGCTTTCTTGTTTTGCAGCATTATTTTTGCCCCCATGGAACCTGGCAGCTCTCATGTTCCTCTTTTCTGTTTCAGAGATTTTCAACTCCGTTCCAAAACGCTCTGCCCGTTTTTGTTTCTTCTCGAGATCTGTAAGGGTTACAGCTGGAGTGGCATCCACATCCTTATTTGGCTTGTCCTTATCCTCTGATACTGGTTCGGCAACAGCTTTACTTGCATCCTTGAGGACCATATCTGTTCCTGATAATGGTGCAGCTTCACCATCTTCAAGACCCTGAACATTCTTCATATTCTCACTATCCTCAACATGAGCATCAATTCCTTTAACTACTGGTTCCTCCATCACAGGTTTCACTGCCGCAATTGACTCAACCTTCATCTTCTTCTTGTCTGAACTCATGACTTCTCGATAGATATTACCTACAGAAAACCAACCATGAGACTAGTTGCAATAAAAACAAACTGCACCACTTCATACATAGCCAAAGCCTTCGACTACACATGCATGCAACAACATTATTATATGTTGATCACTTGATAATAACACATCTCTACATTATTATTAAGATAAGATGACCCACTGTATCGAAACCCCTAGAGGAGAACTCCAAAGCAAATCAAGGTTACAATAATCAATGTAACCATATTTTCTCAAACTTCAGTAGAACATATGTGACACATCCATCCATATTATTCAAAAGATAAAATTGCCCGCAATATCAAAACCCTAGAGTAGAGCTCCGACACAAACATAGCTTACATTAATCAACAAACCATGTCCGCTTGAACTTCCACCAAAACACATGCGGAAATCCTGTAGAACTAAGCAGTAGCGCACACGCATATAACATAACCTCTAGCAACGCTCCCACTCCATGAATCCAAACAAACGAATTGTTCTCTTGAGAGTTCACGCCAAACCCATCCACAAAAGCTATGTGCAAAATGAATATAACATCCCGCATCCATATTAATAGTAAGATAAAATTGCCCGCTATATCGAAACCCTAGCAGAGAGCACCGACACAAACATAGCTTATAACAATCAGCAAACCATGTCCTCTTAAACTTCCAGAAAAACACCTGCGGCAGGCTTGTAGAATTAAGCAATAACCTCTAACAATGCTCCCACTCTATCAATTCAAACAAACTTATCATTCTCGTACTATTTGCTGAGACCATAAAATTTACAAACTATGTGCACATGGGTATCACATCATCGCGAAAGCACCGCAACTTCGTGTGCCAATCGCCCGTCTCAGGAAGTGAGTGAGAGAGAGAGAGTCGAAAGAAACAAAAGAAACGAAAAGACGCCCATTGCGAGCTCAATCGAACGTGCATTGGTTCCAGAACTTACTTGAAAGGCTAGAATCTGCTTTCCGCCATCCCCAGCTTTTGAAGGCGTCCGGCTCGGCAAAACGAAATCCACGAAAATCACACAACCAATCCTCAACCAATCCTTCGTGAATGAAACCGGCAAACCCTAGAACACCTTTGCACCGCGACGCTAAACAAGCCCAAGACTGCGGCGGGAGAACGAAGAAGGACGTCGGATGAACAACGTGTCATCCATCTTGAGACTCGGCTCCAAGTGATGGAAGACGTTCATCCTTGTTAAACTCAAGACTTGATTGTGCCCCCTTCCCACCAGACTTTACCAAATAACCAAAGTCTTTCCTAAAACCCGGCTAAAGCTCTCTCGGTTATAGGGGAGGCACCGGGCTATCCCAGTACACCTACAAGAACTTGCTCCGAAGATTTTCTGAGTAGGTTTTAGTTAAGTAGCTTTCACACATGTTCATTGTTTTATCTACCAACCAATGAATGTTGGATAGTTTTTGTCCCATCTTCAAATGTTTCACCTCTCATTTATCTTACCATCGGTTTTTGTTAACAAAGCTTCTCGTGCCCTCATACCTAAGACTAAAAATCAACCAATCACAAGGGTTGGAGGCCACACTTTAAAGGTCCTACATTCTTGTCTCATCTCTAGGTAGCAATGGGAGGGCTGGTGCTTGAGGCTTTTAACCCCAAAGTGGCATGGAGGACAAAAACTGCCCTCAACTATTTTCAATCCGAATTTGAAAGGCATTTGCCGAACTGTTTTAGAAAAATTCAATGAAGAGTGATTGTACAAATCTGCGAGATCAACCCAACGACACCAAAAATAACAAATTTGAGGATGGACTATAATTTCTATGAAGCTCAAAGGTTTAGGCTATCCTGCTATACCATGTCGCGACTCTTCCCCGGGTGTTGGCTTCCTACATGGTTCACGTGTACTCGGAGTTCGTTGGCCGAAGATCTAGCCGCTCAAAGTGGCTCGAAAATTTTCATGAAGTTGCACTTGCTATGAGCTATACTATGGCCATTTGGATTTGCATATTTCTCACTTCACAAATTCTCTTGAATTTCTATAAGAATTCTCTTCTATTTGCAGTTTTCGACAACCCTATATACACGACATCGAGTACAACAAAGTTTCGTAGTTTTTGCAATTTTTTCAAGTGGAGAGGGGAGCTAGTATGTGGAGCTCAAATTTCTTAGTTGAAGTCGCCGTGAAATTTGGAGTGTTGTTGGTTGTACCGAGGAATGAGGTGAGAAAAAGCCCAAGAAATCCTGCAAGTTGTTCGGTATTGACAAGTGCTTTCGATGCAACAAAAATTATTGAAAAAGAGAATGGACGGTTCAAAATTTTTGAGGTGATTTGTACCCTACTACACCCTCCCTTTATATGATAGGATTTACATATATAGCCATTGATCTCCCCGAAGAAAATTTTAAAAATGAACACCTGCTACATGGATTCTTCCTCGAGGAATATCCTACGTCACTTTGGGGTTAAAACCCCTGCTTGTAAACCATGCCACATCATTTGCCAACTAGGCTCGGGACTAGATAGCATTGATGGTGTGAAGGCCGTGTTTTTAAAACTAACCTTTTAGGCTAAGCTAAAGTCAGGTGGGAAGGGGGTAGTTGTGTGGAATGTATCTAAAGATTTACATGGCCAGAGCTATAGACCCTTCCATTATATGTGCCAAAGGAGGTTTGGTAATAAGGTAAATGAGGCTAATGTGGACACCTCTAGCTCTAGGGAATCATATGGCCAATGGATTCGAGCATTAGAAGCTTGAGCAGGTTAGCAATTGCGAATCATGACCAAAGAATTTGAAATCATTGGAATTGGAGTTGAGGAAGGTGTTGATCTAGGCTCCGGAATCAAAGATTCTCTATTTTCCAATGTGGTGTTATAGGGGGGGAACTCTTTTATCGTTCAATGTTGTGTAAGTGGACAACATCATTAGTAGATTCTACATGGGTCATTTACCAATGAAAATTAGGTTGAATGTCAATTTTGGTTGTGTTGTGTCTCTAAAGTGGTCACATGTAAGTTAAAATGTTGATAAATTTTTTCATTATAGAATACCCACAATACAAGTTGATTGGCACCTCACAGTCACATGTCGCCTCCTAATTCTCCCACATCGGGCACAAAAATCAAGCACGTCAACGAGTAGGAGAGGCGGGTGAATCAACTGCTACCAATTGTGGCATCATGTCGGGCCCACCACTTTGATTCATGTACACAAACATAAACTTTGTCAAGGCAAATTGGGTTTCCCACAGCCCCGTCCCATAGTACAATTTGGACTTGGATCAATTTCACAATAATTTAACATGCTAAACAAAAATGCATCCAATAATACTCATGTATCCAAATATGACCACCTACCAATGCATAAGCATGTAACATTTGAACATCGGTGCTTCGATGTGAATTATATACGTGTCTGTTCCTACCAAAAAGTTGTACAAGTTTGAAACTAATTTGGGATTTTCAAACCAAATTCAGGTGCCAAAAGTTGCCATACCAATAATCAATTTGGCATGATATACACCTCCCATCACATATACTTAAGTCATGATGGTGTTAGGTTTACTCATCAATGAGTGGCATATCCATCATTCCAAGATTTAGGTGTTTCCCTACACGAAACAATCATGTAACACAATTTCGGTACATGGTTAACCGCAAGAAAAATTATGTTCTTGCAAGGTGTTATAGGCAATTATGTTGGTCATTGGTGTAGAATGTATTGAAAATCTAGTGTGTATATGGGGTAAGTTTGTCAAACATATTGTATGTTTAGGACATGGGATTTGCGATCTTCAACTAGATATATTGAAGGTCATAACATTTGAAGACCTTCTTGAAAGATCCCCCACTTTGGCTGTGGCATGGGATTTGTGTTCATAGGTGATGTATGTGGGTTTCACATGGCGTTTTATTCATTGTTGATGTAAGTTCAGATTTTAAGAGGAAAATAACATTCCTCAATTGCAGCTCCTACAAATATAACTAACCAAACCTAGCTGCAATTTAGGTGAATCTTATGATGAGGACACATGTGAATTTGTGGTCAAAGTTTTCATTTGTTATTGATGCATGTTTGTTTGGGTATCTTGGGAAGAAAAAACAATTAATAAATAAATAAAATTGAATTCAACTTTGGGGATGCTAACTTTGAAACCCCATTCAATCACTAAGGAATTGAGCAATGAAACTTCCACCAAAGAAACTTGAGCAAGAAAGTTGTGAAATTGTTGAACCATATGTTGTTTGTACACCATTCTTGCAAATCATTTGGGCATGTTAAGGGTGAGATAAAAAGAAACCATTGCATTTGAGGTTTGGAACCATGCAACAACATCCAATCCCAATTCTATGTACACTTTACAACATAAGAAAAGCAAGAGGCTTATGAAGCTTGTAGTGGGCTTTGAATAAGTTATCTATTGTGTTATATGCGTATATGTAACCAATGTATCATAACATGAGACACATAACATTAAATATGTTGGTAACATGTAACATATCAATTGAAACATGGAATAGACAAGCTTGAGCATGACAAGTTAATCAACACATTGCATAGTTGATGCATGGATCATGTTTGTGTGGGAGAGGGTAACATGTAGGGAGGTTGTTGAATTGGGGGATGTTTATGGTATTTTTGCCAACACTATGCAAACAATCTGGTGGTAGGCTCCATAGTATTTAGATGATTCTCAAATATCATGGACTTAGATAAGTAACATGTCACATGCACCAAATATTTGATCATATTGTCCTTGAGTGGACTATATGTTTCGGACTCTTTGTTATTGATGTAATGAATGCCAATTAGGCTAGTTCAACCTTCATATTGTGAATAAAATGTCTGTTATATATTTAAATGTTTCCATTAAGTAACTCATGTATGAATGTTACACAAATGTATAATTGTGTAAAATAGGCTTGAGATGTATTCATTTCAAGCGAGTCTTTATGACCCAATAGTGGGCCTTTGATGCTCATTTCGGGGTCAAATTGTGCAAATAAATAAATATACATGCTATAATATGATTTCATGTGTTTTCACCTCATGCAATAATGGTAGGGACCTAGCTCAAAGAGATGGGCGTATAGCCTTGACCCGTTTTTTTTTTTGAGACAGAAGGCCAACGCCAAAGCACAGGAGGCAGTTGACCACCTGGCAAGTTTTCCGTCAGGTAGAGAGGATATTTCACAGCCAGGATTCGAACCGCCAACCTCTTCCTTGAGATTTGGGTATCCCTCCACCATCATCCGGTAGTTTAGGGTCGTCTCGGACCAGCCTTGACCCGTTTAGGTCTAGTAAAATGTTGAACATTTAGTTCATCTCAATTGAGTCATTCTAGACTGTCTAACTTGGGGCCTCTAATAATAATTCTAGGGCTAAAAAAGGGTTGAAATATCTTAAAAATAAAAACCATGTATTAAGATATAAATGACTATGTTTTTGCCTTAGATAATGTTGGTGAGGAACCCAATTCAAAAAGGTTGGTGTCTAGCCTTCGCCCGTTTACACCATGATATGAGTCTAGAATATGTGGGGTCCAAAACACTCCTTCTTGGCCTCGACATAGTTTTGTCACTAGTCTTCAATGCACAAGCTAATTATGCCCATGTCATAAATGACAAAGCATATCACCTTGGGGACCACATACGGGTAAATGCTCACATTCTACCAATAATTACACACATTCAATGTTTTGATGTTTCAATGTTTCAATGGTTTAGAGTTGAGCAAAAACTCAAGGGTTTATTTATTTATTATTCTTGATTTGGAATGCTTGAAATTAATACATTTGAGTGAAATGATATTTTAATGTTCAAAAATAGAAGTGCAAGTGGAAGGCTTTGAATACATCGTTTTCTCCCAAAACTTATTCCAACTATACTATCCACATATTCTTAAGGGAGATGATGAAATTTCACACTTATATACAATCATAAAGATCAAGGTGGGAGTGGATATTAATGTTCCCTGGATGTTCCCCTGAGGGGAACATCGTGGGAAACGTCAGTATCCATTCCCACTTTGTTCTTCATTGTTGACATCCTCTAGAGAACAAATGGGAACATTGGTATACCATGTACACCTACCTTGATTATGAAACATTTGCGCAATGTAATATTCTACCTCTGAAATATTACTACTATGTAACACTAAAACATTGAAAATTACAAAAGTAAAGGACCCATATATGGTTCTTGAGGCATCAACTTTTGCATAGCTTGACACAACCATAATTAGCTTGTGCATTCAAGACTAGTGACATGAACTATGTTAGGGCCTTCTCGGACCCATATTTTAAACTTTATTGGTCAATAAATTATGAATATCAATGTTGGTCTTGGACCCTAGTGCAAATGTTTTCGGTATAAAACCAAGCCTTAACCCCTAAATGCACTTCAACGATCCCCTAGAAACATCCAAGCCTCAACATATAAGGTCTCGAGGCCTTAAAGTGACACTTTAAGATAAAATTGCTATTTCAAGAAGGTTAATTAGCTCTCAAAAAAATTCCATGTATTAGCAAATCTATACAAAATCTACCAAAATTATATATATATATCATATGCAACCTACATAAATTCTTAAAGTTGTCGTAAGGAAAGAGCCTTTAACTATCAAGTAAGGGGGTATGTTAATGTAAGATTGCTAAGTGAAAATCACCACAAAATCAATCTTATTGCAAGTGAAGATCTTTTGTTAAATAAAGGTGTTGTCCCCTTTTTGTGGATCACTTCTTACACTGCCTCGTGGAGCGGATAAATCCCGGAGCGCCATTGTAATTGGCCAAAGTTGGTGCTCTACTTAAAGCGTTCTTACACTGCTATTATGGCCGAAGTGGTGCTATTTTATACTTAATGCCGCAAATGATATAATCGCTTTTAACAATAACTTACTTGATGGCACCTTTACACTCACTTGTTGATAACTTAAAGATTTAAAATAAGTGTCACCAAATGGAAGGTGTTACTTTTGATGGCTCTATGTTGTAGAGCTTTTAGCCAATAATATTGCTCGCTTTTGGATTTTTTTGATCTTGGACCCCAAAATTAAACCCCACGGAAAGTGGTGTCTTTATGGGAAATCACGATGCATGATTTCAAAGAGTGTACATGTTTGGAACAAAGGTTGATCATCTTAGCATAAAATAGTTGTCTTAAAATAGTACAAACGGGTTATTAGCATGTATTCAAGTTAAGTAGGACTTTTTGGAAGTCCAAAATACATCCATGTTGACATTCTCAATTGCGATGCATCGATTGTCCTTGTAGACAAGAGTTTGTCCTAGAAGCACCTAACCATGTTTGTCTATGCAAATATGTCCATGATTGTACCTAGTTGCCATGGTTCCATAAAGTATTGATGGCCCAACTATGTTTCACACGTTTTTATCTTAAGAACATGTTTACACTAGTGACCAAGAGTTGTGACATTGCTTTTGGAATTCTCTCACTAGTTGAAAAATGAATGTCTATTTCACTTTGTTTCGCATTGCATCATTAAACATAAGATTCTGAATGTCAAACAAACAATCAAGAAAGTGACATGAAATCCTACATGTCTTGAAATAGACCATCCCAAAGAGTTTGTCTCAACAAACGACGAGGTCACTGTCCATTATACAACATGTCACATGATCAATGCTTTAAAAATGTGACGTGGATTATTCTTATGTCGTGGCTTGGACCAAGGGCCACCACCATGAGAAATCATGATTCCTTAGTTTATTATGATGCCAATCTTGGGTTACTCTAATAGTCATCAATCTAATTATTAGTGTGCCTCATGACACTTGGTGTTAATGTGCTTACTAGTATTTTGGCAGTAGTATCCTCAATAATATCAAGAGGTCTATTCTTAAATTACAATGGTCAATAAGTTGACCATAAGTGTAACACACATGACAATTAGCACAATAAACTTGGTATTGTGTACCCCTCACATACCAAAACATAAAACTATCACCTCAAGCACTCCAATATACCATTAATACCGTACCGTAAATAGTTACAACCTTCGAAAAATTATGTTGGCAAATAATATTATGGTGACAATTATCGAATGTGACCCTACTAGGCCTTTAGGCATCTATTTAAAATGTTTGCCAATGCTTTATGTGATACTAAATACAATAAACAATGTAGTCGGATTCAACTAAAATGTATTATATCATAATCCTTCATCCACAATGGATGAGTTTACCTAGACGCCACGAAGCCCGAGCCTTGATAAATTTGTTAACATCACATTTCCATTCCACACTTGTGCCATGGGACCAATTTGTTTTGGCCGGTGCTACCATACAATCTAGATTGTAGTGACGTTCTCAAGAATGCCCAAGGTAGATGAGTAATACATGTTGATTTAGTTGCCACCTTGATGATATTTGGGTTGGTCACCTTTCGCAAAAGCCAAACCACACCCACCATCCTTCATAATGAGGAATGCCATCCACTGAGCCACGACACCCTTGGATTTTGTGCCTGAGGTGGGAAAATTAGGATGCGGCAACTTGGGCAAATTATGAGGCGGCATGTGGCTGTGAGGTGCCATCCAACTTGTATTGTGGGTATTTTGTAATAAAACAACCTATTTGCAAAGGCAACATAAGGGCATGTTTACACTACACCACTTATCCCAATTAGTACAATACTATTTTGGAGTTACACAATGCTATAACTATCTAATGAGAATGTAATAGTTTACCAAGCAAAGTCATTTATGTTTGAACAACCTATTGAACTTTCATTACTAAAAATTAAACTCTTGAGTAAGACATTATTGCACCATGTAACTTTGATTAATAACAACATGCGCTTATTGGGATGATCAATGCAACGAGTAGTGGCCATGACCGCCACCCTCTATATTCTTTCATTAGTGAGAAATGAGTGGCAATCCTACTTTTTTTTACACGAGTCATCATAAATAAAAGTGACCATGTTAGAGAATGGACAAGAATATGACTTGAAAGTTGAAAGTGACTTGGAACCCTATATGTCAAGAAATGGATAATGTCTGGCGACCTCCTAGAGTTTGTGGTGAGAGAACCAAGATATATATTCTTAGCAGAAAATAAAGGTGACATGTCAAACAAATATATCCTTAGTAGTGATTATTTTAAAGAAAAATGAAGTAAAATTTAATTTCAATACACATCTATTTTTAATTATTTTAGTTACTTTTGATGTTCATGAAAACCATTATGTTCTGGTCTAAGTCCTCTTTACACTAGTCTTGTGGTCATGGTCTTTGGACCGTTGACCATAGCCACAAGAAATCCTAAATCATTTTTTCTCATAAACCTTGCTTGCATGTGTAAAACGGTCTTGATTGCATGGATAGAAGGAAATAATCGTATACAAACATACCTCTCATTCATCCAACATAAAAAGCCTTGAAATAGTATAGCACAACATGGAAGTTACTTGTTTTAGTTGATTTGACACCAAAATTAGTTTTAAAGACTCGGAATTAGGAACAAACCTATAGGGGGTCGTCCAACATAAAAACCCCGAAGTAATTATAACATGGAGGTTACTTTTTAAATTTTACTCAATACTTCCAGTTAGTTTTAAGACCCCGAATCAAGAACAAACCTATAGGGGCTTGAGATTTTATATTGGATGAACAAGAGCTACTCTTGCATATGAGAATTCCCTCTCTCCTAATTGCTAAACCTAAGATTATGCTAGTTTGCTCTCTCTTACTAGCATTGTGGCCATGTTACGTTGCAATTTGTATTTTTTTTACAAAGCATGTTTGTAAACCGGCCCCATCAGCCTCGATCATCTTATTAAGGTAAGGTCACTCACTCTGCACTTTTACATCCGCAATGCAAATGCGGATGCAGGGAAGTGGCCCACTCACCCTATATAAATCAAAGTTGGATGAAGAATAATACAGGAAGTGCAAAATATCCTACATTTTGTCGAGATATGCAGGGAACCTGCCATCATCTAAGGACAAACAACTTTATTGATGAAACGGTTGAGTTTGAAAAATAACTAGTTGAGTTTTAACATTTGACAGTCAAAATAATAGTTACAGATGAACCGGCTGAGTTTGAGAAATAACCGGTTGAGGTTTAGGGTGCATGGTCAAAATAATAGTTTCAGATGATCCGACCGAGTTTGAAAAATAACCGGTGGAGGTTTAGGTTGCACAATCAAATAATAGTTACAGACGGGTGTGTTTGAGAAATAACTAATTGAGGTTCATGACTTCATAAAAATTACCGATCATTTTAGAGGAAATCCAAAAGTTAGTGAAGAAAACAATGCACGATGAGTGGTGGTTTTGCATGGGTCTGCATCTGCATCATGGATGGAGGCCACTTTTCATTCCCGGATGCAGATGCATATCTAGGAACGACTGGGCTTGCTCTAAGGGCCACTTCACACATGAGCCAAGAGCGGTGACCTTGTAATAGTGAGGACCCTTGACTCTCATCCAAAGGCCGTACCATGGGTGTTGGGAAAGCCGTTTTATGTAGTCAGGGGCCCTCAAGCATAGTGTGAAGTGAGAATGGATCACGTTGCGGGACCATTGCATATTTTGTTGACGGAACAAGAGGGGAGGGTTGGTTTAATATAATATCTCTCAAACTTTATCAATTTAAGAGAATTAATTGGTGGTGCTTGTCTGTCCTGGAATCTGCCATGCAATCTGTCCTGTTGGAAAAAAATATTAAAAAAGTCATGGTCTCCCGGAATTTGCGTTAGTGGGTGGAGGTGGGCTTGACGCAAATTCCAGGAGACCATGAAACCTTACCCATAGTCCGCCATGTAGGACTCCATGTAGACTTTTCATCCACAAACTTTTCTTTGCGCCTTTAGGCCTTCACCTCCTAGTGTGAAGTGAACTTTTTACTGTCTCCGCCTTTTTCGACCAATGAGAGCTCTTACATTGCCATGGTCAGGGGCAGTGGTTCCTTTTGACGGGTCCGTCTGCATTTCATTTGACGGGCTACTTTTTTTTTGCCTTTCAATGTGACGGGCAACATCAAAAACTACCTTTCAAATGACGGGTTGAGAAAATTTTCATCTTTCACACAAATTTGAAGATCAAATCATGTTTTTCAAATACAAATGTTGAGAAGTATGAACTTCTTACATTCTTTAGTCCAAACTAAGAACTCTCCGATTTTTCATGTTGCGCCATACCTCAAATACCGCCCTCCAATCCATATTCTCCATCTCTATCCCGCATAATGATACCCGCATCAAAGCATCCAAAGTGTCCAACTTCAATGAAGTTCGCAAGTGGCTCTTGATAGCATTTTGTTTGGAAAATCCCCTTTCACAAATTGCAATACTTTAGGGAATGACAAGTATTTTTTGCCAAATTTTCATGAGATGTGGCCAATTGGTATACCACTCGTTGATGGCCCCACAAAATTGCCATGCCTCGTACAATGATTTGTTTTCACATTCATGCCTCAAAGTTTCTACAAACTCAAGCAACTCAGCTCTACTTGCATCGCTTTCAACCACTGTCAATCCAAATTTTACAATCAGTCTCTCCAACCATTGCTCTAACATAGTTATACGAATTTCTTCATCACTTGGATAATACTTTGGACTGAAAAGTTTCGATGCATTGAAAACAGGTAAATCAAGAAACCTTTCATTCAAGCTATCCACAACTGCTTGCACATACATAACTCCCATCATCTTGCATTCTTCTAGTGTGTCCTCCGGATCAAAATGATAGCTAGTTCGTAGTGTTTCCAAATCCAACCGGTTACATGATGTGATCATCCGGTTGTTCTTTGCATATTCATAATTTCCTTACACGATACTTTCTCTCTACTACACCGTCACATGTACACCATAATAGCATCCAATGCCTGACTACTAGTTACATATAAAGCGGTTGAAGTTCAAGACTTCAAGAAAAGCCCTCAATTCAATAATTTTTCAATTACCTCACATCTACTCTTTTAATGAAAGCCTCTTCAATTATCACAATCACAAACTCAACACAAACTAAAAACAAACTCAACACAAACTCAATTTGGGTTTAGTTAGGTGTCACTTACAAGTGTAGAAGTTGACTCGTATCTCCTAAGTCACTATGAACTCAAAGCGTGACTTATATACTACGGGATACAACATTGTTTGCCCATATTTATGGGATATGGCTGACGGGCAATGGTTGAGGGTACCTTTCTTTTGACGGGCTCATTTTTTTTTTGCCTTTCCATGTGACGGACACTTTTTCATTTTGCCTTTCTTTCCACGGGCAAGATTAATTTCAGCCTGTATTTGCCTTTCTTTTGGCTTGTGACGGGTGCAAAGGGAAGCCCTGGTCAGGGGCCTTCAGCCTTGTGTGTGAAGTGGCCCTAAGATTGATTGTAGTGTTAATATTAATATTATAGAAGATAGATTGTAGTGTAGCAGCTGACCGCATTCCCACCTTAGTAAAGACTGGTGGGGGCCCAGCTCATGGTATCTGCAAGGGAGCCTCGTCCAAAATTGGTAGATTTCAATCCTATGGCTAGCCTAGGCTGCTGGCACGCAGTGTGAACGCGTCCTCGTGTAAGTAGCGTATTCAATCTCCGCGACTGCCTTGGTCTGTTGTATCCCTCGCTAGCCCTAATTGTCTCTGGCCCCTCTGCGGGCTCCCGCCATAGCTTTCATCATTAGGTTCTCATTAGGTTCACAACAACAACAACAACATCATAAACAAACATCAACAAACGTCACCAATTCCCTGCCGCGTCACTCACGACAACCACACACCGCCGATGAAGAGAAGGAAGGCCCCTACGTTCGAATCCCTCTCGAAAAGCATTCGGTTTCTCTGGTGCATTCTCCAAACTTTCTGAAGCTGAGAGAAGAGAAAGAGAAGGGGAAACATACATACACAGCCATCATGACCAATGTAGCATAGCAGGTTGTGGAAGAATTATTCGTCGATGTGGTTAATTTGGTTGTTGATGTGAGTGGTTGAGGCGTGAGAGGAGGAAGGTGCCTAAGTTCGAAGGGCCGGTTTGGGTGCATTCTGCAAGCTTTCTGAAGCTGAGAAAGGAGAGAAAGAGGAGAGAGAGAAAGGGAAACAAACGTAGCCATGATGACTAATGTAGTATAAGCATAGCAGGTTCTGGAAGGATGATTCCGTCGATGTGGTTAATTTGATGCGAGTGGTTGAGGCGTGGGAGGAGGAGGAAGTGGTGTGAGGGAGAGGAGTAAGTGGCAAGATGATGATGGGGATTCGGGAGCAAGCCGTGGGGCTACTGAACGATGTGAAAATGCAAGGGGACGCAACGTCGAAAGTGGATAAGCTGAAGACGCTAATGGAGCTTGTGTTGCATCGGGATCCGTCATCGCTTCTACCTGAGTTTGTACCTTATTTGATGGAGTTTCAGTCCGACCCCGGCAGCCCCGTCCGCAAATACCTTGCCGAGTATGTCATATTTCTCAATCTTCCTAAATGGACAATGAATGTGCAGAGATGATTTCTCTCCCACTACTGTAGAGTGTGCACATCACTACTACTACTACTACTACCACCACCTTTGTGCAGACTATTATGATGCTCTAGTTTCAGAACACTATTATGCCCTATCAATTGTATTCAAACCTAGTTGATGATGGAAACAACATACGTGTTTTTGAACTGGATGTGTCCAGAGACTTGCTTTGGGGTTATGTTGATGATGAATTGTAGAATGTGTTCCTTGCTGGAATTGACCTAAATTTAAGCTTTATAAAAATCGCGAGGCGCTGGTAGTAGTACTCGAAGCTCAGTTCATTGGCAACCAATGCCACGCTTGCATGTTTTTTTCAGCCTGTCCTGAGTTCTGTAATATCGGCGTTGGATTTGGTTTTGCTCCATCGTGATGCCCTCATCTTCGTCTTTCTTCCCTTACTCACTGTGAATCTTTTCTCCAGTGTTCATCCATAGCATTCCCAAACATCAAAACATTGCTTATAATCGTATGAAGCTCGTCTCAGGACCATCCTATCGAACAAAGTCCGGTGTACACTTATACATAGGGGGCATGTTGGCAAATGCATGGGACATATGTTGTTGTAAAGAACATGCAACGTCTTAATAAATTTGCCGGAGCTGTTTTCATTTCACCAGCAGTTAATCGAGATCGTGAAGAATTCAGAACATGTGATGCTTCTGCTCATCCCTATGCTAGTAAATGGGAAATATTAGCGTATTGGGTTGTTCACAGAATAAGTATCATCCAAGAAGGGCAAACGACAAATAGGAAAATGATAGGGTACAACCCAGGTTATATATCTATCGCTATTCTTTCTCAATTTTATGCAGTTTCTTTATAGAAGTCAGTCGCTAATCACCTCTGCGTTGTGTTGAAATACCTGGGAGAGTGTCAATCACACATGAAAGTGGCAGAGAGTATCTCGTCTTGGCTATGAACCTAGGGTAGAAAGACAAAGATAATTTTTTTATGTCGTTGAGGTTATAGAGTTGGTAAGTTTTCCATGCAGTTTCTGACTTTCAGTCTCCTCGCAACAAATTTATTGTGCCACTCAAGTCCAAAGCTGTTTTAACACCAAAGCTTCGATTGACACATGTAAAACCAGGTAGTAGGGTATATTCGTCTTGTCAATCTGGACATGTTGAAATCTGCTCCTGTGGAACTGAAGCTCAGTGTGAGTCTCCATGTTTTAGCTGTCTGTAGCCTACAGAGGTAGTCCTTGACACTTGTGTATCTGTCCTGGTTGGTGAGTGTTCTGAGTGGGCTGCTTACATAGTTTGGGAGAGGCGAAACAGTTGTACAAAGTCACAGGCCTTGTTGAACTAATTTCTTTTCTGGGTTTTGATACCATAATAGCATGATGGGATATTTTTTGGAACTTGCTCAGTTGGTCTGTCCCACATGATATCAGGCCTCTGCTAGAAACTCCATGCTCAAAGAGAGCATCGGCGTCAGATGGCTAAATTATTGAGTAGCTGTTCAATCAATGAAAAGATGGATAAAGCACATGAGCATAAACACCTTATTCTCAAACGTTGAGTTATGTGCCCATGTTGACCTGTTAGTGTTCTCTCAGACCAGTGGGCTTCACATGGTGAAGCACTATCAATTAGTCACTAAATCTCATTGACCACACCTTCTGCACCTTTGTTGTATATTTAGTGTGGTTGCTTAAAATCATCACACACACCTCAACAACCTAAGAGCAAAGAGTATCTATAATGTATAACTCAGGCTTTTTGATTCGTAAGGTAGAGGTGGAATGGTTTTCTCAATTTGCACAAAAACCTGGTAGCAAATTGAGGATGCCTGACAATACGAAACCATGGTATGAGTAGGAGTAGACTGAGTTGTTCTGAGGATTGAAGGACATATGTCTGCCAGTTCTTTATCCAGACATCCTTTTCAGCTCTCATTCCACAGTCCTTTGAGTGCTACATTTCATATGATATAGATTGACACGTTAATGAACATATGGTTGGTCCCCTATGTGTTCTCCCCTTCCACACTTTTGAGAGTAAATGGAGTTGGTGGATACGTGATGTGGCTTTTCATTGCCCTATATTTCTCACTTCATGGACTGGTGACACATAGTTCTCAAGGTCTACAGTTTTCAGGAGCCATATTACACATGTCAAAATGACAAGTCAATATGTCTTTTTGGTCTTCTCTGCGGCTATGTTTTAAGCTAGTCTTGACCTCAAAAATTTGATCCTATCAACAGCTTCTATCATCTAATGGTGCCTATGTTTGCTATTTTGTTAAGCATTGAATTTTGAGTTACTGGAGTTCTGATCAAACAGTAACTCACCAAGATACTGGTCTTTGTGAGACTTCACTTTATGCATTCAAGTTGTTATTCAAGAGAATCAGGAGGAACTCATATATGTGATTAGTATTCCATTATTGTAATGAATCAAGTGAACCATTAAGTGATGAATTGTAGTTCCATGTGATTCTCTTTAAGTTTTACTGTTGATACAGTATTCTAGTTTTACTTGATTATCCCTTCTCTTAGTTCTTTAGGATTGACATCCATGCAAGTCTGATGTGATATTTGTGGCCTTGTATTCCCTTGAAGCTAATAAATTGTTGGTGTGCAGGATGATAGAAGGAATAGGTTTGCAGCATATTGACTACGCCCCAATCATGGTCCCAGTCCTACTTGCTCTATTGCAAGATGCCACACCAGCAGTTGCTCGACGAGCTGTCACCAGTGGAAGCAATATTTTTCGAATTGTTCTTGAACAAGTTGCTTTGCAGGTACAAGTTGGAACTTGTCTGCATTGTGTAGTTGTATATCTTTGTGGGTGATTTTGTTGATTCAATAATCAATCTCTCCTTACTTGTTGATCTCAGGACCGTAAAGTTCTCTATCCTTGAATAGACACCGTATGGATGGGGCGAAATACATTAGAACAACCAGTATGTTTTTAACTCAAAGATGGATTTGCTGGGTCTGATTATACTGATCACTACAAAGTGTTGTATATTCTACACAGGGTGTCCAATATGGGCACGTGGAGCGGCGTGTTTTGGATGGCTGGAACTGGATGATCTGCTTTAAGGATGCTGTATTTAACATTGCTTTTCAGGTAGTCATATACCACAGTTTCTGCCAGATGATATTCATGACATCTTAAAAGCAATTGTCATTCTATAATGTGTTATTGCAGGAAACCTCTTATCACTGTTTCAGAAATTTCAAACATACTTTCAGGCTTTCTTTGTACGAGATTCAGAGTTGTAGTAGCGTCTCACTTCCTTGATGTCTCCAGCAAATTGGGATAGTACTTTTCCAGAATTGTGGTGTTTGGCCTAGACCTGTATGTTACTGGTTGGTCAATGCAATTCAATTACTGTATGCTCACGAATTGTAGAAGACATGTGCCTCATGTGGGGCTTCTCTGGCCACTACATTAGGTGTGGAGGTCAACAATTTTGTAGACATGGAACCTTTGCAACTGCACTGTAGAACTCGGAATTGTGGATGTGATGTCCTCTTTGTGTCTTAGATAGTTACCCTTCTCACAGGTTCTTTCTTCAGTTGAGGCAAATGTACTTGTGCAAGAATAGGTTTGCAATCTTCTAGTAGTTTATTACTGGGCTTGTACACTCTAAGAAGTAGTTCTGATTGCATTGTATGGCAAATCAAGACTTGTTTCTCTTGGTATTGTTGAATTCCATTTTCAAGGTGTAACATTCTGGTGGGATTGCAGCATGGGAGTGATGGTGTACGGTTGATGGCATTGAAGTTTGTGGAGAACACAATATTGCTATTTACACCTGATCCTAATAGTTCTTTGCCAAATCAGCAGGGTTCAGATGGTGAGCTATACAATTAACTTCTTTGGGCTCCTGAAACTAAACTCCATGTTACTTAGATCCAAATGGGGCACCTTCTAAAGAGTATAAATTGCTCCATTCTCTAGCATTGTAGCTATATCTCCAAATAGCTGTTGGGCACCCATGAGGTTTCGGCTGGGAGAGAGCACTTTTCATTAGTCAAGAGGAAAATCAACGTTTCCATGCATTTGTCATCCTGATTATGGACCTTCACCTTTCTTTTTAGAGGCAAAAGGGTGGACGTTGAGTGTCACTCTCTTAAGATATCATTGGATTATCCTTGTAATACAATCTGTGACTCATTTAATTGGGTGAAGGTTTTTCCCCAATGTGCCACTTGTGGTAGCAGAATCTGCATCTTGTATCAGAAACTAAACGTAATATTTCATCTGTTTAATTAGACCTTATCTGGTTCTATTTCTTGTTGCATTCACACTGAAATCAAATGTACATGCAGGTTCATTGAGAGGGTTCAACATGGCATGGATAGCTGGGGGTCATCCAGTATTGGATGCTAATGTTTTAGGCCAGGAAGCCAGTAAAAGTCTTGGTCTTCTTCTGAATCAGTTACGGGCTCCAGAGGCATCATCCCTCCCTTGCACAGTTGCCATTGTCATAATTAACAGGTTATTACTCTCCACTTTGTGTAAACTGTTTCATGGTTCTTAAAGCTTGAACTAGATAGTGATTAAATGATTTCCTTAGTCAATGAAGACCAAGCACTGCCCTGCACGGAGCAGTGCTGTTCACCCAAATAAAAAACTTTTCTAAAACTTGAGAGCAGAAAAAGGGTGCGTCCTTCAATTGGACAGCCATCTGGGCATTTTTCACTGGAATCCATATTTTCCGCTCTTGGAGGATCCCTGGAGGATTACCGATAACCTGAATGGCCAGCATCAGAAATTTGTAGCTCTTGCTACAATGGCATTTCTAATTGTATACTGTTCAAGATTATGCTTCTTGGGCTACCTGAAATGAGTTTCTTAAGGTGCCTCCTCATGATGGGATCCATCAATGCACAACATTATTATTCTTGGCAATTCTAGAAGACTCAAATGTCATGGTGGTTGTTGGCGGCTCTAAGAAATTTAAAGATGAACAAAGCACAAGTTCATATGCTGATTAATGTGACTGTTAAAAGTCTACTTGGTCATTATAGAGAGGTAGCTGCAAATTAGGTATTAGCCTCTAGACTTTTTGTGATGGTTGGGATATTGTTTTCTTTTCTTTTTGTCATCTGAACTTTGTTGGCACATCCATGTAATCTAGGGCAATTTGTGTAATTTGTTTGAGATGGTTTGTGCAGTTTGGCAGGTATTGCAAAGAGAAGGCCATCCATGTTTGGGCGAATTCTCCCAGTCTTACTTGCATTAGCGCCAAATTGTGAGCCTCTTCAAGGAAGCCAAGTTGCAAGTGTTATCCATGAACTGAAAAGTGCATTTCTTATTCTTCTCAAACTCAATCAGCCGGGTGCTTTACCGGTTTGTGCTCTGCTTTTTCCCTAACCTTTAAGGTGGTATACTCTAAGCTACTGCAGTGGCTGTAGTGTAATTTCTGGTCTGTTTAAATTGTCTGTCAAACATTTGAAAAATGGCCATGAACGTGCCAGAATAGTATAGTCAGCCAACAAAACCCTGAAAGGAACAACTGGAGTTATGCATCTATGATTGGTGTTGCCTTTTGATTGATAGTTCCTTTTGCTGGTCAACGTTGACTTTTTGGAAACCTTCATGACTGTGTAAATATCTATTCAATTAGGAACGTTGACGAGTTTGATGCAAAACTGAGTGGATGAAGAGTGGCATGTTGTGATCACTGTTCAGATAGGACATATTGTTCACTACTATGAATTGTTAAGGTAAATTTAAGAGCAATTTTTGAATAGAGGTGGCATTCAACAGATACAGCCTTTTGCAAATTTTCGTACTCCATTGGCTTGAGTTCTTTGTGCTGTCAATTCAGATAGCAGGACTAATTTGTGATGTGGAGATGTGTCGACAGTGGCGAGAGCGTTTAGTTGCAGTGTTGAGGTCAATGAATGGGGGTGATATAGCTGATCAAACCCTTAGGCACATTGAGAGGGCTGGGCGAGTTTCAGATCGGTGCCGTGCAGCAAGGGACATCAAGGTTGCTCCTAAGGTGGGTAATAGTCTGGTCTCTTATCATATAGGGACATAATCTAGAATCTGTATGTTTTGGTCCTGAATTACTGAGAAACAGGATGATGAAGATGGTCTGTTTCTTGTTCTTGTGACATTTTGCCAGGTTGTTTTTTCCTCTCATTTGCATCTATTTTAGTTTGTTGCGTTAAATTTGTAGTAGTGAAGTCCTTTTATCTGCAGTCTGGAGATATCATTCATGAAGTCCATCCATTGATTTGATATGACTCTGCTTTTGCAACATGAGCTTTTGATCTCAGTATATATAATAATTTCTGCTTTGATGTTGTATTGTTCAAATATACAGGAGCAAACAGTTCCAGTGGTATCAACTTCCCAGGTTTCTGCAGTCCAGGTCTATCCATCAGTAACAACAGACCTGTCTCTTCGAAAGCGTCCTTTGGTTCAAGAAAATGGAAATCAACAAGCAGTTGACATGGAAGAACTTGCTGAAAAACGACAACGACTTGATCCTGTCACCAATGCAGCTCAATTGGAAGGAACTTCTGCCATTGCAAATGGAACTGGTCCTGTTTTGGCACACAATTCTGGAGTCAATAGTGTAGCCCCCCTTATATCTGCATTTGCTACCTTGGTAGCTCAAGGAGAAAGAGGAGTTCCATCTGTCCAGATTTTGATCAACAGTTTGACACCTGACATGCTTGCAGAGATTGTAATGTTCAATATGGTGCATCTTCCAAGCAACCCTCCATTCACTTCTGGTATTATCCCCAATATGGTGCATCATCCAAGCAACCCTCCTCCTGGTATTAACCCTGCAGCAAGCTGGGGTCCTGGTTCCCTTCCTCATACAGGTTCTTCTGAAGTACCGGTTGTCGCACCTTTGCCTGTTGCATCTTTGCCTGTCGCACCTTTGCCTGTTGTACCAGAAAGTGCTGCAGTTTACCTCTCACCAATTCTTCCGTCTGTGGAAAATTCTCGAGACTTTCAAAAGGTAGGGCTAACCCTTCTCTTTGAGCGTTAGCAATGAGTTACAGAGCAGCTCTTCAAATCTGAATTCAAATACAATTGAGCTCCTAAACGGCCCATTTGTTGTGATGGACATGCATTACTAGGTTACCTCTGTAGCAGTGCTACTTCTTGGAACTAACTTGGCAGAGGCATTTTATATCAGAGGAACAATTATCCAGATATTGTGTCTGCTTGTATAAGAATTTTGATATTCTTCTTTGCTGGGGTGACTTCAATTGTTTAGGGAGGAGGTTGATTTTTTCAGAATTCTCCTCTGGTTGCTGCACACTGATGACTTGTTCTGTGTAAAATTATTCTCTTCTGCATACAGGAGGAGATTGGTGTTTTGTCAGTGAGATGCTACTGATGAGAGTCATTCATTGATTCCAGGATCCAAGGCGAAAAGAGCCACGACTTGGAGTTTCCCCAGAAAGTGCAACTCCTCTCTTGACACCAAAGCTGGAGCCAGGAATTAGGTCACCCATGCCAAATGGGGCAATTGGAGTCACTGCAGAGATGGTTCCTCAAAGCACAGAAATTGTAAACACTGCAGCTATTAATCTGAGGGACCCTAGAGCCACTTTTCAAATGGTCGCAAATCATAAGCCACCTACAATGTCACATATTCAAGTAAAGCAGGAACCAGTAGATACTGATAATCAAGGCCCGGTAGATTCAGCTCCTCCCTTATCACCACCTGCTCAAGCAGGAGTGTCTCCAGTTCAAGGTAAAATTCCTAATTTTCACAGATTTTGAATTATCTAGTCATTGCTTGAAAAACAGATGACATGAACTCTTCTGTGTCAACTTTGAAGCAGCTGGGTGTGTCACAGGTTTAGCTCCAGGGTTGAAGCTCTTGTTATTAAACATGAGATTGCCTACTTCTGTAATTTGTTGGGAATTGGTAACTAGCGGTAGTGCTTATTCTCTGCTCAGTAGATCTGGTTATTATTTGCATCTGAATGTGGTTCTCAATATTATTATTTGTTGACCTCCTTTGTTCTTGACAGATGTGATATTAGAACCAGAACACAATCCTAGTGTTTCACAATATGAGATAGAATTGTCGGCATTATGTGCCTCCTTACATTGACATGGCTCAATTGGAATTTCATGTTAGCTTTGTCATCTATCGCAGTCCCTTTGCCAGTGATCACACATCTGCCACTATCAGGAGAGCAGCAGGCAACATTGAGTACAGCTGCTCTGGTGCGAATTTTGGATAATCATAAGACAATAGCGCAAGCTGGAGGGGCAGATCTTCGAATTGCACTATTAGCTCGATTAGTTGCCCAGGTGATTGAGCTTAATTTTTCTGATGTTTTGAAGTTTAGGTCCAGTACTTTACACATTCTGAAGGTTTAATTCTTGGGCATTCCTCAATATTGAGAAGTTGGATAGATAGGGAATTCAATTTACTGTTATAATATTGTCTTCAAGTATATTGCATCCAGGCTGTAGTTTTGTTTTGTGACACAAGTGTATATGTACAGTCATGTGATGATGCGGAGGCCTTGAAAGTTCTTCAAAAGCACGTTCTTGCTGATTATCAAGCCCACAAGGTATGAAGTCATTTTTTGAGGTCTGTTTTGAGGTGACTTATTGTCAAAGCAATTAGTTGCAAAATCACTGAAGAATAATACAAGTATTATTGTAAACTTGTGGTAGGATTGGAAGTCAAGTGACTCTAAAAAGTCCAAGCGATTTATAACTGCCTAGTTGACTTCTGCTGTTTTTTTTTATTGTTGTAAGGATCAATGCTGAACTTTGTTTATTAATGGAACCATTACCTACTTGAGCTTGCAACCATGGAGCAGAGTCTTTTGGTGCATGAAGGCTACCAATTATGCCTACTTATCTAGTGATGGTAAATTGGTCTTGGAGACAGGGTCATGAGTTGGTGCTCCACATACTATATCAACTCTTTGCAGAGCATAGCTGCAGTGATACAGATTCAGGAGCATCAACATCAGCTGCTTATGACAAGTTTTTGCTCTCTCTGGTGGGCATTAGTCTGTACTCTACCATGAATTTACCTATTTATTAAACAGCCTTGTCCTGGTCTCTGAGTCTGATGGATGAGTAAATTTGCAACAATTTAAGCAGATGCATTGTCTATCATAGGTCTTGTTACTTCTCTCTCTAGAATGAGCGTCATAGAGGGTAAGTTACAAAAAAGCAAGGGAGTTCAAACTTTGACTTTCTATAAGATCAAATGGGGCTGAAATTAGAGGATGTAGGATTGGCAGGCTTGTGGACTTTGTAGAATAACTTTTTGCTATGACTTTCATGCTCATAGGCTCAAGGATTGAGAGACAAAGTTGTGCCTGGTGATAAATCTCTCAGCCGGCTTTTGGGTGAGGCTCCTGTTGTTCCCTTGGCTACATTGAAGTTAGTGGAAGAGCTGTGTAATTCATCTAGTGGTTCAGAAACATCCAAGGGTGAATATGTTACAGCAGGCCTCACTGCTTTATGGAGCCTGATTCTGCAGCGTCCACCCACACGGGATACATGCTTGAAAATGGCTCTCAAGGTCAGGCTTGCTCCCTCTGGTGTTCCTTCAGTTCTGCAGCATACTTGTTGCTACAATTTACATTTGTCAACGCTCAAACTGAAGTGTGTTGACTTCAATCTGCATCTACAGACAGCAGATCACTTATGCAGATGTATGTGTGCAGTGTACAGTTCATCAGTCAGATGACACACGGGCAAAGGCTATTCGACTGGTACGAGTCTTTGGCATTTTTAACTTCAAAACATCAAAAGAACTATTCAGTTTTGGAAACTATTTGGAACCTATTGATTTGAAACATGATGACATGCAATTCGTTACACTGGATGGGTCCTACAGTTTGTCTTGGTTGCATTTTTTTCTTGTGCATCCCAGTGTTGATGAATTTTAACTTTATTGGATATTATTTTACCTGTGGTGTTTTAGTGAACTTTTTCTCTCTATCTGGTGTAGGTGGCTAATAAGCTGTACCCACTCAAGTTTGTGGCACAAAGTATCGAAGATTTTGCGACTGCAAGCCTCCTCTTAGTGGTGGATCATTCTCCTGTTGATGCAGGAGAAAGGGATCCTGTTGCTGAGAACAGTGTGAGCACTACTGATGGGACAAATGGAGACCAACGAACAAGTAATGGAGCCACCCCTATGGATATAGGTGGTGGTGAAGAAGCAAGTGAACTTCCAACTGCTAGAAGCACTGAAGCTTTGTCATTGTCAGAAGCTCAACGGTGCATGTCGCTCTTCTTTGCACTGTGTACAAAGGTGGGTACAAATCTTTCATTTGTTTAGTTCTAGAGAAGATAGGATTCCTAAATATTGTGGTGATACAATGGTAATTCAGTTTGAATAGTCAGAGAAATATGAGAAACCCTTCTTACTGTAACTATGTAAAACTATGCTATTTTCAAAAATCAGGGATACTTCTACCTTTTATGGTGCTGATTGACATGTGTTTTGATATTTGCAGAAGCATGCACTGTTGCGGCAGTTGTTTCTTGTCTATGGCCGATCTCCAAAAGCTGTAAAGCAGGTGGGATACACTATCAATAATTCTGTTTGAGATACATGCAGAAGTGCTATAATAACCTTATGAAAACTCCAAGAACTCTGGTCGTTACTTATCTTTAGAAGCTTGTGATGTGAGTAACTCCTTGGGTGGAAACATGGTGAAGGTGTTCAGGACCTGCTGTCTTCCTTTTAAGAGTTGCACTATAGTTCGTGAGATATTTTTCAAGCCATTATACCAACTGATGCATTTCAACCATTTTCGAAGCAATGCATATGAAATTGGTTACTTGTTGATAGTTATAAAGGTTCCTTCTTCACAAATAGAGCCTTCCATTGCATGCAGATCAATAGTGAATAAAGATGTATCTCTGTGGATCTATAAACTCAAGAAGTCATGTCTGGCTGCATGCCTCATGGTCCAGTACTAGGCATCAGGATGATGGTATCATCTATTTCAAATTGATTTTTTTCTTTTAGAGTTATGCATCTGCATCAATCTTGACAATGTTCAGCAGTGAATCGGAATTGAAGTGGGTTTGAATCAGGCTGTGCACAGGCATATCCCCATTCTATTTCGCACTATTGGTGGTTCTTCACCAGAGCTGCTGCAATTGATTGCTGATCCTCCGAGTGGTAGTGAGAATCTTCTATTGCAGGTGCATTTTCCATTGCAAATTTGAGGGATTTGTTGATTATGCTGATTACATGCACAAAATTGCTAAGGCAAAGATATTCCTTCCACAGTTACCGACTGTGCAGACAATCTTTCATGTCTACATTTCTGGCACTTACATCAATTGTAGTACCACAGGTACTACATAGTCTGACAGATGGGACTGAACCCTCGACAGAGCTGATAGCTACAGTGAAGAAGCTCTATGAAGTAAAGCTTCAGGTTTGAAAAACTCCTGTTCACCCTTAAGATATTTTGAGTTAGAATCTCAAAAGGAATGGATGCTTAAAACCTTATCAGTTGCATATTTGGTTGCATATTATGGTTAAGGATCATTTGACTGCCAATTGCTTAGAGCACAACTTTGTAAGAATTCATAGCTTTGACTACTGTTATTTTGTATTTGATTCTGGAGACCATCTTGAAAAGCTCAAATTTGTATTGGAATGTGCGAGTGTACAGGATGCAACTTTTCTTATACCCGTGCTTTCCTCGTTGTCGAAGGATGAGGTCCTGCTCATATACTCCTATTGATCGGATTTTAGGATGGAAAAGAAAGTCATTTTGTGTTATTTATTCTCAGAACATTGTTCATTGTCCAATATTGTGTGTTGGTTCTACCTACTTACATAATGATATTTCTTTTAGTATCACATTATAATTTTGTGGCTTGGGAGTGTGGATTCTTTGTAAACAATCACTTCTATAGAGAAATGAGTTTTAATATGGTAATTTGCAAGTAGTGATTCTCGTAGTGGATACTTGAATACAATGAGGGAAGTGCAACATAGAAGTGAGCAGACTATATTTCTCTCTGCTTTTCTTAGTCTATCTTCCCTCTTCATAAGGACACTACATGACACAAGCGATGTACAGAGATGGTCTTTCTAAACTCCTCCACTTCAAATTTACAGGTTACTCCAGTATTTCCTCGTTTGGTGGACCTGTCTCCTGAAAAGTTTCAAGCTGCTCTTGCCCGTATTTTACAGGTAACTCTAGACCAATTATGACCAATGTTTTATTGAAATCTCTCTAACAGTCATCCCTTCTGTTGTTGGTTCTTCTATTAATCCTTGTCATTTTGGCTATTGCTGAATTTGAGTGCTTGTTTAGAATGCTCGAAGGTTAGAACAGTATTTCAATACTGTTTAGAATTTGTGATCAATCATTCGCTCTTTTTCCTCTTAAATTCATATCCTCTTTGCAGCCATTGGTGGTCACTCTAATTGTAAAACTTTCAAGGGTGTGTTCACTTAGGATTGATGAATGTGTGTTGCCTTTTGTAGGGTTCTGCACACACAGGTCCTGCATTAACTCCTGCTGAAGTTTTGATCGCTCTGCATGGCATTGACCCACATCGAGACTCTGTTCCTTTGAAGAAGGTATTTGTCGAAACATGTATAAAATAGCCTTGCAGAAGTTAGAAGGCAACAATTTCTCAGCAGTTTCAATTTGAAGATGTAGTAATATAGTACTGTTCATTAGTACACTTTGAGAGAAATTGGGAAAGTCTGAACTACCACACCTCCCTTACGTCAAGTACTTGCAAAATTCAGACAATTAGAAACAGGTACTATCCAACATGTGTTCTATTGAAGTACAACAACTGCACAAGATTGCAGACTATATGCTTGAAGATGATCATTTTAGAGTCTCCTACACAATTCTGGCTCCTGACTTTCTCTTTTTAATACGTGCATTAGCTGTGGATTTGCTGGACATAAGCAGACTATCTGTTCTGTACTTGATATGCTTGCTTCAAATACTTGGATTCGGAAATTAAAAATCAGTAACTGAGTAATTGTGCCAATTGGTATTCCTGCACAACTGACATGATGATGTTCGTTGGGTGACAGGTTATGGATGCTTGTTCAACTTGTTTACAACAGCGGACTGTATTTACTCAGCAAGTCCTGGCAAAGGTCTTGAATCAGCTGGTATGACACATTGAATCAGCCGGGTTGGAACTTAATTTAGTATATTATCTTATGTCAAGGGGAAATTAAATTATAGTCATATGTCTCAGTGCCCTTGTCACTGTTCATGCATTGTGCTCTTGTCTTCTGGCTGCAAGTGCTGCTACAAATTTTTCTTCACATTTGCATAAATGTCGATCTTGTTTAATTTGTGGTTCCTGGAGTACCCTTCTAATGCATGTCTTGCCCTCTACAAAAATGTATAAGTTCAGCTCATCATCATATGGGTGGTGCAGGTTGAGCAGACACCTCTGCCGTTGTTGTTCATGCGCACAGTTATTCAAGCTGTGGGAACCTTCCCCACACTGGTATCGTCTGAATCTCTTATTCTTTCCCGCAAGGCATTGCGCAGTTAGAGGATGTTCGTGTGTGCTTGTTAGAACTTTTGTTCATGCAAAGATCACAACCAATTTGACAAATAACACTTCCATAGTGATGATGTTGAAATACATATCTGTTATCAAATGTGTAGATAACCTATATTCCTCTCAGCTTTACATAATCTCAAGCTTTGTGTCATGCTCCTCTTGCACTATACCTTCTATTGGAAGGAGCTTTGGATTGAGTAGGATAAATCTAACAAATATATAATACAATGCAGGAGAGCTTTGTGATGGAGATTTTGTCTCGGTTAGTAAGTAAACAGGTATCTGATTTACTTTCTTGTCAAATTTATGTACTCCACACTCTGCACATTTCGGATTTAAATTGAAGGTGTTGGTGTCCCTGAAAGGGGTTGGTATTCTTATCCTAGTGCTAATTAAGCTGCATCCATTTGTTTGCTTATTCTTTGAACATAAGTTTGCATTTGAAAGATTTCATAACAAATGAAATGGCTTTTATATGGGCATGGCAATGACAATGTTGCAAATCAATGGTCTTGGAACTACCTGCTCTTGGTCTTTGTCAACATTAACTAGGTGTGTTCCCAAAGGTTGCTCATAAAATTATGTCTTCAGATTTGGAAACTGCCGAAGCTG
This sequence comes from Polytrichum formosum, assembly GCA_964035585.1. NCBI lineage: Eukaryota > Viridiplantae > Streptophyta > Polytrichopsida > Polytrichales > Polytrichaceae > Polytrichum > Polytrichum formosum. The sequence goes on from OZ037938.1 coordinate 18,968,606, forward strand.
TGGATGGGCTTCTTGAAGTGCGCACATCAAACAATGCCAAATTCTTTTCATGTCCTGCTCCAGGTACCTTGCCAACTTGCTCTTATAGTAATATTATTGTTGTCAGGTGTGAAGTAGGGTTATTGTGGTCCAGATTTGTGTGCTGGAAATAGTTATGAAGGGACTACCAGAACTTAGGATTAGGTAATGTATTGTAGGCTGCTTCAACAAAAATCATTGCACTATTCCTCTTTTGACTTTGGTCTACCAAACGTATCCATTAATTCTTTAGATTTTCGGCATCCAGTATTTAGGATATTTGATTGTATATGTGGAGTGATGTTTAGATTATTGAAAGTTAGATCATGGTGATGGGTCTTATCACTTAGTCCCCAGTCCACAAAAATTCTATGAGGTCAAAATGTTGCCATCTGTGTACCTCATTATAGTAGATTGTATGGAACAGTTGGGTTATGCAGTTGTCCTTCAACAATTAGTCAATTTTGAAGGACATCTTGAAAATAAGATCATCCTTGATCTTAATGTTGGTACAAATGTCCGATACTTATTTTGTTGGGTGTTTTACAGTTACCAACTGCACAACTGGAAGATGCACTTAAAAGTTTTCCTAATTTGCAAGCTCCTCTCGCTGCACATGCTGACCAACCCACCATCCGCCCCACTGTTCCCAGGTATGTTTATTTTGAGGAGTTTTTTTTGTACTCTAAGCATTTCAGATTTCAGACAGGTAAGTTGGATCACATATAAGGTAGGCAGGTTTAATGCAGTTAATTTAATTGGACACCTATATTTGAGTGGTGTAGTGAGGTGTGGACCTAAGAATGGACACCAAACAGGCATCATGTGTTTAAAAGAGATTGGACTACGCGCTCAAAGCCGTTCAACGTACCACGTTTAATAATTAACATAATTGGGGAGACCCATATGTTAACTCAAAAAAGAGATCTTCATTCTGACATTGAATAAGGTCTTCACATGAACTTCAAAAATTACAAAAAAAATGACTACGGCCTTGATTTGGATTTGCTAATTATCTCCAGCTAAATGTATATTTATTATGTTCCAAGAAGCAGGTCCAGAGCTAAACATCTCCGTTTTAGGCCCACCCACCTATATAAATATCAACTCCAGGTTTTGTGTATTCACATTTTGCTTGTATTGCATCAACAAGTTTGAGCCTCGCATGAATAGTTGAGTATATATCCTTATTTGTTGTGTTTTGACCCGGTGTTTGTATGCAGGTCATCGCTGGTGCTGTTAGGAATTAACCAAGATGTCCCTGTTGCGACAGAGACTTCATCTGTTTCAAAACAGGAGCAAACCACAGACGCAGCCAGTGCTATCATAGGAGCAACAAATTTAGAACCTCTTGAGCAATAGAAAATTGCCTTTCTCAATCAGGTGGATTACTACTCTGGTCATATTATTCAGGAACAATCTTTCAGCCTTCAATAAAGTCTTCCAGACTTTTGCAGACATAGCAGTCTGTGTAATCTGGGCCTAGTGTTGTCTATCTAGTCATTAAGTAAACGAAATCCAAAGAATGAGCAACTGACGGTGGGGATAATTATGAAGAGGATTGGTTGTACAAGTGTATGCTTGAGCACATTGGCATACTCAAGCTTCATGGCGTATCATACCTTCTGAGCTTCTACATCTGCCACAGTCGGCTCAGAAAAGAAGCCGCTTGATTTAGAAAAGACTAATCTTTTTGTGTTTCTTGACCACCCTTTTGTATAAGCTGATGCATTCTACTCATGAACTTAGAGCAGACTTCCATTATACCGGCCATTACAGCGAGCTAAAATAGACATCGCTGATATCATCAAAGCATTGGGTATTAACCGGGAAGTGTATTAAGGTAGATGGGTCTTAAATAGTTATATGAAATATATGGGTCGTATATGGTTATATAGAAATAATTATATGAATCATGGATTCCTCTCCACAGCCTCTTTCTTTTCAAGCATGTAAGTAGCTCCTCATTGAGAAATAACAAGAAACTAAGTCAGATGGGTCTTAAATGATTACTTTTTCCGATTAGTCCACTCCTAGGATATGAAACATGCAATTAGTACAAGATGGTTAGCCAGTATCCTCATAATTTTCAGAGCTCGTATGAATATCTTATTCATTATCAAAGTGAAGATTAATGGTCACATGTGTCCCCCCAAGTATAGTGAGTATTCAGCCTAGAATGGTCATCATATTTTGAGCGTGTAGTTAAATCTACTTAAAACATATGACTTTTTGGTGTCCGTTCTTGGAGCCACATCTAACCACATACCTCTCAAATATAGGTAATCATTAAAATTAGTAACCCCATTAGGCACCTCTACCTTATTTGAAGGCATCCTGTTGGTCGAGCACTTCTATGAGTGTGGAGGCCAACATATCCAAGTGTGTTGTCAAAGATGTAACTTGGAATGTGGTTGTCATTGCATTTACTCATTTTGAATGTTGCATGAGTGGATTTGTTGATCTTTATACCCCAAGACTTTTGAAAATTGAAATAAATTCCAAAACCTATGAAATCTTTGGCACGTTTGAATTTGAAGTACACATTTGGTCATTTTGGTTGCATGGATGTCATCTACAACATAAGGCGCAACTTTGCTTCACAAATAATGTACAAAACATTTTCTTAATTATGGAATTTTAGTAAAACGTTTTTAGAACCTTGCTAGAACCTTGCTAGAACCTTGTAGATAACATGCATTAACAATATGTTGGGCACCCCTCAAAGATTATTTACATCTAATCTTGAACACTTTGCTATATTGTTCATATTGATAATATCCTACAATTTCTAGACACTTCAATAGATTAATATCTTTGTCTACAATAGCCACAAATTTTATTAAGAGGTGAGAAAAGGTTTCCTTGGTTGCACTTTGATTAAAGACTAAAAGTGCAAGAGACATAATTTTGCTTCAATATCAACATGAAATTTGAAATGGATGGGAGGGTGAAAATATGTATTTACTAGGATAAAAATGAGAACAAGTTTCATACTATCAGACCATGCACTCAAAAGTTAGGGCCTTAAAGTTACTTTCAAGAGGAAGGGGAGTAGGAATAGGAAGTTGCAAGTGGTTTCCAAGAGGAGTGAGGAATACCACATCCCAAGTTGCAATTCTCATCTTCACCCACTCATGGTTGAATTGTGGTTCGGAATCATCTCTACATGAATACTTGAATTGCATTGTGCTATTGAGGCATTTGATATCAAGGTTGACAAACACCATGCGCTCACACTATTTGCGAGTCCATCCAGATCCTTCATATATGCTACGTTGTTTCAAGCATTAATGCAAATTTGCCTATTAGTGATAGAATACTCTTATTTTATTTTTATTTTGATTTTTCGATTCTATAGTAGTTTTTTGAAAGAATTATTGTTAATATTTTGGATGTTTTGAAAGTTATTTATTTCTTGATGTTGACTATTAGTAGTAGTCAAGTGCTATTCAAGTGCAACTAGCACTTGACCAAAAGACAAATTCAAACGTTATACTAGAGTTGATCATGTGTAATTTTTCAATCACACGTCATGAGCGGAATTGACGACCTGACTATCTCATTCATTTGCACATCCATGTCTAGTACATCATATTCTTAAAGTCTTTGTGCTCTTCTTGAATAAAATACCACCAAATTGATTAGCCTAATGTAGTAGATCTTTTTGTGGGAGCACACGAACACCAAAAGTTTCTGGATAAGCGTTTTTAGTGCTTAATCCGGACTGTCCAGATGATCCGAGTATCGTCCAGGGACCCTGTGAAGTGTAGGATGGCAGTGACCTCCCTTTCTTGCCTGAAAGTCGACCACCGGACGGAATGACTTTCCGCGTACGGATGATTTTTTGGAAGTCCTTGTTTCCGGGACTTGCCTTCCGGATGAACCACTAAGACTAAGACTTACTCCTACTGATCTCTCCTCAATTCCAACCTTTCTAAATCCTACTTCCAATGGGGAGGTGGTTCATCCAGGGAAGATGTCCCTTTATGGCCTCCTTCCGGTCTTCTCTCACAACCAGTCTGGATCGGCCTAATCCGTCCTGGCAGGTCACGCAGAGAATCCAGAGGGTGTGCTGGAACTACAACGACGGACAAATCCAGCTCCGGCCAGGGGTCTTCTCATCTGGGATAACTGGACGACCCGTGCCACTTTCCGGACTACCCCGTGTGAGCCCAATATGGTGCCCACATGTTCTTTTTATTGCAAAAAATTCATTAGACCGTTTACTTTGGCATTTCTTCAATTACTCAAAAACATAAAAAGAGTGAAGCTTTTAGGTTTTGATTGAAATTAAGATTGAATACTTGAGTGGGGGTAGCGTTGGAATTTAGGCTTGAAGGAACAGTTGGATGGCTAGTTTGATGGTTAGGTTAGGATTTGGGTTAGCTTAGTTAGAATGTGGGTGGGGATTTTGTGAGAATTGGGGGCTTTAGTTTAAAAAGTAACGTTTGTTTTAGAACGTGAGGAGGTTAGTTTAGGGGGGGCTTGCCTTCTTGGAAGGAATGAGCCCTGAGACCTCGGATCCAAGGATCAGGCTCAGTAGGTTACCGGCAGTGTGCGAGGAGGAGCGAAGGAGGAGGAATTTCGACTCCGAACCAGAGTTCGGTGTGAGGGCAGGAGGCCACTTCAGATTGGAGTTCGACTCCGAATTCAAAGTTCGGTGTGAGGGCAGGAGGCCACATTCAGATTCAATTTCGACTCCGAACCAGAGTTCGGTGTGAGGTCAGGAGGCCACTTCAGATTGGAGTTCGATTCCGAACCAGAGTTCGGTGTGAGGGCAGGAGGCCACTTTAGATTGGAGTTCGATTCCGAACCAGAGTTCGGTGTGAGGGCAGGAGGCCACTTTAGATTGGAGTTCGATTCCGAACCAGAGTTCGGTGTGAGGGCAGGAGGCCACTTCAGATTGGAGTTCGACTCCGAATTCAGAGTTCGGTGTGAGGGCAGGAGGCCACATTCAGATTCAATTTCGACTCCGAACCAGAGTTCGGTGTGAGGGCAGGAGGCCACTTCAGATTGGAGTTCGACTCCGAATTCAGAGTTCGGTGTGAGGGCAGGAGGCCACATTCAGATTCAATTTCGACTCTGAATTCAGAGTTCGGTGTGAGGGCAGGAGGCCACATTCAGATTCAATTTCGACTCCGAACCAGAGTTCGGTGTGAGAGCAGGGGAGGCAAGATGCGAGACCAGGAAAGCCTCGGCAGCTGCCGAAGGGGACACAGTTCTGGTTCAATTTTGATTTTTAGAGCCAAGGTTACTAGTAAGGCAGCAAGGTAGGGGGTTGGAAGCAAGGGGTAGCACATTTAGTTTCGCTCTCAATTAACCTCTAATGTAAGAAGAGGTGTCTCTAAGGAGCTATGAAGAGGATTAGTTGAGTTGGATTGCACACACACTGTGTAGGAGATTAGAATAGGAGGAGGAGGATTGTAATGGATTTGCTTGTAATGACTATCATGGGTGCATGAGTATTTTTCAATGCTAATGCCCTGTGGTTTGAATAAAAAGAGTGTGCTTAATATTTGATTTCATCGGAAGCATGAGCATGGGGTTCCAAAGGTTGCGAGTCAACAAAAGTCATGTGAGCCATGGACTTCCACCTTGACTACCGACGCAAAAGGGTGGGGGTTTATGGCTGACACCTCGCCCAGATACTGTGAGACCTCATCGACGGCTGGATGGCATAAGTCCGAACCTATTCGCAAACCTTACCCAGTCCCTCACGGCGGCTTTCTCACATAGACGTTATGCAGGTATCCGGAACATTGAGGCTTCACTCCCACTACATGCCGGAAGTGACCACCCCGATCCGGAACCCTAACTTACCCGGTTTCTCTTCCCTTTATGACAGATCGATCTGGCTACAGGTGGCTTGGAGTAACTAAGTCTGGGATAACTGGACGACCCGTACCACTTTCCGGACTACCCCGCCCAGAAACTGTGAGACCTCATCGACGGCTGGATGGCGTAAGTCCGAACCTATTCGCAAACCTTACCCAGTCCCTCACGGCGGCTTTCTCACATAGACGTTATGCAGGCATCCGGAACAGTGAGGCTTCACTCCCACTACACTCAGAAATGATACTCTCAATCCGGTAGTCGGATCTGATCCGGGCTTCCCCTCCTTTGTCCTATCTGTACTTCCTACTCATTCATTCTCTCTAGGGCTACAACATTCTCTTAACAGTCTGTGCACAAAACAAATAAGGGCATGTAGAGAACTTAGAGTTTTATTGAGTAGGGAGCAACAAAATACAACAAGGGAGAAGAGAACACTTCTCCAGCTCCTTATTCAGCCTAAATAGTGGCTACAATCCCTAACTGAAGGTGGCAGCGAAGTTGGCCGCCCTCAGAAAGAAAATCCCTAACTGCGAGAAATCCGGAACTTCGCCCTTCACGGAATTTCCGGATCTCGATCCGCTTTTTGCGCTGACAAAATTTGAATTACAGGTTTGCCAAAGTCAAAATCTGCCTATTCCTGTATTTCCTAATTCTGTTCTACCTACAGCTGCACGCCTAACTCTAAATCAGGTGGTGCGGTGCTTCTTCGAAGCCGTCCCTCCTTTAAGTTGACTCGCGGGCCCACTGATGGCGGAAGCACCTCCTCCGGGGGTCAAAAGACGTCGCTCCTGCAGCCGAGTAAAGACCTTCCTCATGTTTGGTGATGGAGTGACCTCCTCCTCGGAATCCTCCGCAGCTGATGCGCCTTCCCACGATCCGTCACCCGATCCGGAACGCACAGCAGCCAACACCTTCTTCTTCTTGCATGAGCTCTGACGGGGCGAATGGTCGCTTTCTCACTATCATGCAATCCGGGGCAAGGGCTGGTGAGGACTGAGCCATAGGATCCTTACCGCGATCCGGAGTCTTCGCCCTTTCCGGTGTCCTTGTCCTTTTCAGAGTCCTGGCCTTCTCTGGCGTCCGGGATCGCTCCGACATCCGGGCCCGGCCCGGAGAGGGGCCCTGTCTTGACCTGGCCGACCGTTCCGTGCTCTTCCTGCGAACCTGAGGCGAGCGGGTCCGTTCAGGGACAGGGGTCGGTTCCGGATCCGGAACCCTTCCGGATTCCTGGGGCCTGGGGGTTCCTGCTGGTTGACTGGGTCCGGCACCTGTTTGCGCTGCGGGAGTCAGTTCCACTTCACCTATGACTTCATAGAGGGTGGCCGTTGGCGATCCGGGTGGACCTGGATCGAGCATCCGCCTGGGGGTTCCACGTGGCAGCAGGAGTTTCTGGATCTCTTTAAGTAAATCCTTCATGGAGCGGGAATACTTTACCAAAATCTGGAGAGTCTGCCAGGCTGAGGACGGATCCGCTGATTCCATCAGCTGGTCGTAGAGGTGCGCCTTATTGACGATCTCTCCCGGATGGCCCACCAATTCCCGGACTCGGCTTAGTACCACGGTCTGTTCCGCCTGGTACTTCCGGATTTCCTCGCTCTTCTGAGTGAGCTCCTACGTCATTGCCACCACCTGCGCGGTGAGCTGTGCCTTCTCCGTCTCGAGGGCCTCCAACTTTGACCGATCCGTCACCCTGGCTACCTCCCGGAGGATATTCCCTGGACCACAGTTGCCCAGCGCCCTGTTTACTCCGCGGATGATGTTCCAGCTTCTAGTATTGGTTCTGGACGTGTGTGAGCCCAATATGGTGCCCACATGCGTTCTTAATCTCAAAAGTTCATTTGACCTTTCATTTTGGCATTTCTTCAATTACTCAAAATCATAAAAATAGTGAAGCTTTTATGTTTTAATTAAAGTTAAGTTTGAAGAGTTTAGCGGGTGTTGCGTTGGAATTAGGGTTGGAGGGATTAGTGGGGTGGTTAGTTAAGGGTTAGGCTAAGATTTGAGTTAGCTAGGTTAGAATTTGAGTGTGGAGTTAGTAAGAATTGTGGTTTTTAGCCCGGGTTAATTGTTTGGTTTAGGATACCTAGGAGGTGGTTTTGGGTGGTTACGGCTTCCTCGGATGGATAGAGCTAGGAGATCTCGAAGCCAGGCTCTCTCCCAGCTGAGGCTCGCGGGCTGCGAAGGTTTTTTTTTTGGCTGGCTCCCTCTCTTGCAGGCTCTTGGCCGAATGTGAGTTCAGGCTCTTGGCCGAAGGAGATTCAGGCTCTTGGCCGAAGGAGATTCAGGCTCTTGGCCGAAGGAGTTCAGGCTCTTGGCCGAATGTGAGTTCAGGCTCTTGGCCGAAGGAGATTCAGGCTCTTGGCCGAAGGAGTTCAGGCTTTTGGCCGAATGTGAGTTCAGGCTCTTGGCCGAATGTGAGTTCAGGCTCTTGGCCGAAGGAGATTCAGGCTCTTGGCCGAATGTGAGTTGAGGCTCTTGGCCGAATGTGAGTTCAGGCTCTTGGCCGAAGGAGATTCAATCTCTTGGCCAAATGTGAGTTCAGGCTCTTGGCCGAAGGAGATTCAAGCTCTTGGCCGAATGTGAGTTCAGGCTCTTGGCCGAAGGAGATGCAGGCTCTTGGCAGAATGTGAGTTCAGGCTCTTGGCCGAATGTGAGTTCAGGTTCTTGGCCGAAGGAGATTCATGCTCTTGGCCGAATGTGAGTTCAGGCTCTTGGCCGAAGGAGATTCAAGCTCTTGGCCGAATGTGAGTTCAGGCTCTTGGCCGAAGGAGATTCAAGCTCTTGGCCGAATGTGAGTTCAGGCTCTTGGCCGAAGGAGATTCAGGTTCGAAATGGACCAAGAGCTGCAAAGCCAAGCTCCAAGCCAGTTGGCAATACAAGGTGTGGTGTTAGCGATGGGCACAGTTAAATAGGGTTTAATGAACCTTTAGAATGTGGGAAGGCACCTTAGGAGATTAGAAGAGGAAGAAGATGTTAGTGTGGGTGTATGTGACAATTATCATAGGTGCATGAGTATTTTTCAATACTAATGCCTTGTGGGGTTTAATAAAAAGAGTGTGCTTTACATTTAAATTCTTTGGAGCATGAGTGTGAGGTTTTCAAGACTTAAAACCGACAAAGACATGTGAGCCATAGACTTCCACCTGGACCACAGACGCAAAAGGGTGGAGGTTTATGCTCACAACGTGGGTCAGCTCTGCCCTGACTCACTGGAAGGGAGTTTTCGGAAGCTCGACGTTGGACAGGTCAATGTCCTTCCAGGGTTGCTCTCAGCTGGGGCTGGCCTCGTGGCGGGGTTGCAGGGTGGTCGCTCTCCTTGGTTCCGGAACGGGAGCGGATGGGGGTGGTTCGGGGACGACGGGGTCCTCTAATGATTCCTCCGTTCTGGCTTCCGTAATTTCGACTTCCGGACCCAGCTTGTACACGACCTCGTCCTCCGCAATGGTCAATGCGTCCTCCTCCGCTTCGTTGATGCACCCATACTGCTGATAGAGGTGGAGGATGTAGGGGGAGAGAAAGGAGGGTTTCCGGCCAATGTGGGAGATGGATTTCTCCACATACTCCTGAATGAGCCTTCCCCAGTTGACTGGCCGGGCTCCGAATATCGCTCCGAACAGGGTGTTCGCCATAGTGATGCTGAGCCGTTTGGGCTTCTCCGGACTAAGGATGGGCAGAATGAACTCGATCACCCTCCGCTCTCTGTGGTTTCGACAATTCCCGGGGTGGAATCCGTCCTTCGGGTCGTGCTCCCCTCGGAATTTTCCTACATATAGACTATCCTTGCGGCTAGCCCACCCTTCCCCCTTCCTCGGAGCAAATCCGTAAACCTCCGCCCATACCTCGGCCGTCCACTTCTCCGGATCCTACCGAATGGTTCTAAACCATTGGTTTCCCCTCTCGAATAGAAATTCCCTCAATGTCGCCTCGCTGCGGAGATTCCAGGGTTTGGCGAGGAGCCCCTCACAGCCCATCCGGGTGAGATCCTCTATCAACTCCTTCAACTCTGACTCACGCTTAGGGATGGCAGGTGAGACATTTTTCAAGGGAATCGGGACCTGCTCAATCTCATCCCCCTCTCGTGCCTCCGGCATTTTGCTACACTCCCTCAAGCTCTCAACTTACTCCGGATTCTCTCACCGAAAACAACAAAAACTACGCGCTAACACAATGGAATCCCAGCAATCCAACTGCTGGTGATTCGAAAAACAGCTCACCACTCGTTCTCTCAACAGTGCCGCTCGCGCAAATGGGGCGAAGGAGAGGCAGATTCCCTTAAATACCTTCCCCTTCAACGGGTCGGGCTGGGTAACCGTTTCACCTAACCATTCGTCTTCCGTTGTAACCGTTACCGGTCCGGCTGCTCCGGAACGGACGGTTTTCTAACGGTCATTCTAGGTTAGGTTCCGGTTCGGTACAAGCATCCGTTTTAACCATTTTAATGCGTAGGGCGGATATTAGGAGTCTTATTTCCTAAAACAACTATCCTACCCTACACACTCATCTCCTACTGACAATTTCCTGGTATCAACCGGATACTAATCCAATTTGGAGGCCATTCCGGGTTTTAGGGAAATTTCCGGCTCCCACACTTTTTAATATACTTTGGTTGTACCCGCTTCCAATATATCTTACACAGTGATTTTTTTTTATAAAGAAAATGGGTGTGTAAATTGGCGCTTAGTTTATTCATTCACTAGCTCTATTGGCACTTTGAGTGGGAACAAAGGAGTCCAGCCTAGCGATGTGGAATGATTCAACATATGACAAATGCGATGACATGTTCAAGAAGGTTTAAGTGTGTGGCGATATATATTTTGTTTGCGGCACATTATGTGGCTATGCTTTGGCATTTTAGAGTTAAAATTTGGCCCCAACCTCCTAAGTTGCTAATGCAAATTGGGCTACATAAACAATTCCATATAGAAATCATTATTCCATGGGGGAATTGAACCCCGATCTTTCAACCCTGCCCATTGCAGCGTGGAATGGCCTGCAAAACTACACATTATTGCATCTCATCTATCACCCAACAAAAGTTAGTATAGAAAAGAACACATGAAGATTCGGCCCATGTACACCATGAAAATCCTCCAACGGTTCCTTCAAAATATAGGTGGTAACTTTATGTAACACTTTAAAAAAAACTTGCAAGTTGCACCCCAACCATGCCATAGTCCACACAATGCACATGGTTCAAAAATGGCATCATATTCTATATTACGCTTACTCTACCTCATCATGTTCTAAAAATTGAGTGTAGATTCAATACATTGGAAACCTCTCATGTATGAAGCCAATACCCAATAATATGCTGCTACTAGTATAAGTCATCTATTCTTCCCCTCCATACCGATTTCTCTGTGCTTTCCAATCTGATATGGCTGTTTGGTAAGGGAAAGTATCTAGGGTATAAAAGTCTTGTGCAAACATGCAGATGACCAAATCTAGGTGTGTTGTAAGCCGGTTCCTCAACTTGCTCTTCAAAAACGACAAAGAACTAAATGTGCATGGAGCACCTTCAATAAATGCAGCGAGCCTCATTATTGGTTTTTTTTTACAATATCCTCTATTTTATTGGGGCCAACACCAATGCTAATATTGCATTTATGGTTGGCTGCCTCAGTGTTGGCATCGTATGTTGACGGCTACATTGTCCAATTATGATGTTGTCACCTACGAAGTGCAGGTGGTGTGATGAGCCCAAGATGGCTATTTTTATCAACAAAGGTCAGGGTTTTGGCCACCCATCCCTTGGCCGTTAGATTGCTCGCCACATGGACGCTTGGAATGAAGCATTGGGCTGGCTCTTTGAACCCAGCCAATGGGGTCGAGTTTGCTATCTTTCAATATTTTTATCTGTTTTGGGGCTATTTTGAAAAAAACCCCAAAATTGTATGTGTACATATAGCTGGGCCCAAATGAATGTAGCAAAAAGCATCTGCGTAGCCAAATTAAAAATCGCTGATCTTACATGGACATAATGATTGTCAAGTGTTTGAACTCAAGGGACAATAAAATCTTGAGACCTCGATTGGCACCTTGATGAGCACCTCAATTGGTATAGTGCGAATTCAAAGCCTCCGTTGAGATTGATTGAACAAATGAGCTTGAATCTGAGCTCCGCTCCTTATACTGGGTATGAGATTTAGTATTCCAACATAGCATTATTTAGCTGCAGTAGCTTGCACTTATTTTTCATATATGTATGGGTTATTGAAAAGTTTAAAATGTGTTGACACGAGCAAAGTGGGTAGGTCATTAATTAAGTAGGTCGCTTCTCAGAGGTAGGTCACAAGAATGTGTAGTTCATGGTCCGAGACGACCCTAAACTACTGGATGATGGTGGAGAGATACCCAAATCTTAAGGAAGAGGTTGGCGGTTCGATTCCCGACTGTGAAATCTCCTTTCTACTTGACAAAAACTTGCCAACTAGTTAACTGCCTCTTGTGCTTTGGCGCTAGCCTGTCGGCCTTCCGTCTCAAAAAAGAAGAAAGAAAAAAGCGTAGTTCGGCTCGCCTCACAACACTTGGGCTGCAACCTCAAATTCACACTAGTTTGATGAATTTGCACCCATCCTATCTCTACCTGCTCCCAAATCTAATTCTACTCACGTGCAGTTCAATCGCTACCTGCTTCCCCATTGAATCGAAAACGTAGAAGGCGTTCCTTACCAACCAAGAAGCTTTTCGGCCTCCGTGTGCTTCCCAAACCAACCCCAACCCCTCCCCACCCCTTCCTGATGTGAACGAGGGTGTGTGCTAGCCATTGGAAGAGCACATTCCAGATCCAAAGCTCGATTCCGATTTTAGTGAAGATGGCCAAAACCACGACTTGTCGAGGCATGAAACCGAACTCTAGAATTTCACTCTGCCAATTGTGGAGCTGGAGATTAACGGAGTTACGCCCCTTGACTATTCCTATCCACCACCTTACTCACCGCGTTCTCCGGAGTTTGAGTTATCGTCCATGCCTTTGTTGATGACGAATGGGCCTTGTATAGTTCAAATGGCTTGTCCTGGGAGCCACACCCGTTGTGGGACCCATGAAGTTCCTCCAAATGGGCAATGGGTACCTTGTCTGGTAAGGTAGAAATACCCAAAGCGGTTAACCACCCTCTACCCGTGCAGTAGACCGCCGTCAGAGTAGTGAAGTGCCATTTCTGAAACCGATCATGGCGAGGCGGCAACTTCAATGCGTGTACACTTAGTGTAGCCAATGGGAGTCGAGTGTTAATGTACTCATGAGGTAACCGGTTTAGGTGATGTTCTGTATGGAAATGCAGATTACCGTGTTCGGTGTAGGGAGAATCTAGTGAACAAGTAGGGGGTTTGACAACTTTCCACTTTGAAAAATTGTAGAATTTTTTGTACAGGGCAGAAAAATATGAAACAACTTGCATTCTTCATGAATCCTTCTCGTCTATCTTGGAAAATTATCTCATGGTTGTAAGACCGTATCTTCAATGTGAATCACCTTATTTTCACGGGTTATGGTATTTCTACCTTAGTTCATGGTGCGATCGTTGATGGAGAGGATTAAGGTAGAGATACCATAAACCGTGAAAATAAGGTGATTCGCATTGAAGATATGGTCTTACAATCATGAGATAATTTTCCAAGATAGAAGAGAGGGATTCATGAAGAGTGCAAGTCGTTTCATATTTTTATTCCTTGTAAAAGAAAGATTCTACAATTTTTCAAAGTGGAAAGTTTGTCAAACCCCCTACTCGTTCACTAGATTCTCCTTACACCGAACACGGTAATCCCACACATAACATCACCTAAACCGGTTAACTCATGAGTACATTAAACTGCGATTGATGGTAGTCAAACATGATTAAACTTGGCTAAACTGACTGGACACGCATTCAAGCTGCCAGCCTCGCAATGATTGGTTTTAGAATTGGCACTTCACTATTCTGACGGAAGTCTACTGCACAAGTAGAGGGCAGTTCACGGTTTATGGTATCTCTACCTTACATTGTGTTGGGGCCTTGCCCTCACTCCCCTCCCTACTCCAACCCTAATGAGGTCCACATGTTCGAGGTCGACCAAGATGACTTGTACGTTGGTTTTTTGGAAGTGGGTTAAAATCCTCCATAGTTGGGCTCTTTGCAAGAGAACGCCTAGCCGCCCTCAAGGCACCACTATAGCCACGTCCATGCCTTGGTGTATTTGGACCGGAGACAATGGCCTCCAACCTTCTTCGTCGTGAATGAACGGATGTTATGTGGTTCACGTTCAATATTGACTTCGGTCTTATTCTAATGATATAGAGTTTAAGGTTTAGAGTATTTAGATTTTGGCGTAAAAAATGAGGAAATCAAAATATACATAAATACATACGTACATAGTTTGGATTTTACATTGTATTCATTAGATTGTTTGATTTGCATTTTTGCATGTGCATTAGAGTTATCCATAAAGTAAAGTGGATGAAACCTTGGGTTTAATCACAAGTCATGAATTTATGAGAATTAACACAAAGTCGCCCAAGTTTTCTTAACGTTTAAATTATCATCCGCAAAGACTGGTGTCGGACTATTAAAAACCGGCTTTCTAGTTCGTCCTATTAGGATGGGTGGGTGAAGTTAGCCTTGCATAGTCCAATCCAAGATTTTAGACAATGGGTCCCATGCGCATACCCTTTTGAAAATCCTAAATTTCTCTCCAAGTTATGTTCTCGGGTGGAATGAGAAGGCCCCAAAATTTCCACCCAACATTCAAAACTTGTTTTGATATACAATGACCTAGCGAGCTTTTAATAGAATTTTTTCTCAAAGAAGGATAAGACCCACAGTTTTGTCCCTCTTTGAGCGACTTTACGGATTAACTCTATCGTTATGGCCTTCAATGTTTGATGTCAGTGCTTCATATAAATAATTAAATATAATAATTCTTTTTTGTATTCACATATATATTAATTTCCAATACTAGCACTTTTATAAAAAATTGCAAACATAGTTGTTTGGGGCCCTCGGGGAGATCACTCCCTTGTAAAGTTGAACAACCATGTGCGAACACTTTACATCTCAAAAATCCTACTTTTTACATAAAGCATCACCAAAATGGGTCAAAATTTTATCAATTTTTTTTCGTGAGTAGATATACACGGTATCTATTATATAGTAAAAAATGGTAACTAAATTTGATGATTTGTTGTTTTTATAAAACATACCGTTTCTAACTAGAATGACGCAGAATTGAGCTAAAAAATTTACTACAAAAAATGAAGATGACTAAAAATTTCAAAAAAATATACAAAAGATACTATCAATGGTTATGTATATGCAGAAAAAATATCATAAATTTTAAAATTATCTATGGCATGTAATATAGGGGTAGCAAACTTTGTTCGCACATGGTGTTCAACTTGACAATGGAGTGATCTCCCCGAGTCGGGGCCTTTTAGCATTATACCGTTTTTAGTATGTCATGTTGCGTGCCATGGTAGCAAAATGCGTGCAATAATTCCATGTGTTTCTCACAATGTCATGTTCACTACTCACCTACATGATATTGTTCTTCGACATAGTTTACTATTTGAAGTATTTTTCTAAACCAAACAAAATGTCGTTGAGTGTGACACATTTAGACACTGGAAATGTTTGTTGTGGGTGTTGTTATGGAATATGTTGAGAACCATTGTAGTGGGGGAATGTCGTGTGTTTATTGTTTGGTGTATTACATGATACGATGTTGGGCATACCCATGCCCAATGACATTTTGAAACATTTTCAGTCAACATTTTTTATGGAGGTTTTTCGTATTTTATTTGGGTGGGGTTTTGTAAACGCTTGGTGTGTTCATTTGTGTTGGGATTTGGAGTTTTTTGTTTCCAAATAATGACCCCTTTCATATATTTGGTGGCTAGGAGTGATTTCTTCAATTTTGGGATTCTCATGTGATTTTGTTTTGTTTTGTTTTGTTTTGTTTTGGGAGGGGGGGATTTATGGGCAAGGAAGGTGCTCGGATATTCATATGGACATATGTATATTTGTGGACATGTTTGGGGGATACAAAATTGATGTCATCATTGTTCCATTGAAGCAGGTATGGGCCCCCAGACTCTCGCCATCGTGGGATGTACAGTGTATGACTCAACACAAAATATGTTGGCATTGTCGTTCACATGTTTTCATCACATTCCGACACTGTCATTTTCCGGTGACTCATTCCTCGGCTTGTCGATGGGTTCTATTGTTTATATGAAAAGGTGTCTTCTTGCACAATGTCATCCATCATTTTCACTATCATGGTTTATTTCAATCTCATGTCCACCTATGCCCTAGTCTCCCCCTCCGTGTTCGAGTTGTTGGCTCTTTCAAGTTATAATTATATGATTCACCCTTGGTTATCTGATTGTGCACCATACATTGGCAATGATTTTTATTTGTTCCCAAGTTTGGCAGTGGGCTGAGGTAATGTCATTTGGTACCTCAGAAAGGAGTATTTTTTAGTTTCATGTCACATGGTCCCCAAAGAGGGACAAAGTGTTGTTCTTAGTCAAGGTGCATATGTTTTTATCCATTCTGGCCCCATGATTCAATGTGTTGTAGAAATTATCCGTTGCGTTGTCAATGCTGCAATTGGTGGCCCATACGTCTTGGCACGGATTTTTGTTGATTGTATTGATGCAATGTCAATGGGTGTTTAGCTGCCTCTCCAAGTCCACAATGATGTCCAAGGGGGACATATATGTAGTGCACATGAGTTGTTTTCACAATTCATTTAGTTGTGCTCCCCATTGATTGTGTTATTGGTTAGTAATTTATTTGTAATACATTTCATTGTTTTTAGGTATTTTGTGTTTCTTTGTCCTTATTTTTGCCCTCGCATTTTTGTTAACATGCACTTTATTTTATTGCTTTCCAAACACGGTGGACATGTTCTTCACATGAGCTTCTTACAAATTGTGGTAAGGGAGGGTCCTTTTTCACATGGCGTACTTTTGCAAATTCGTGGTTGAATTCCACGAAGATATATCCATTTGGAGAACTCTTGACATTATCCTAGAATCTGGGGTGGTTCGTTGTTGACAACCTTGAGCACAACATTCACTTTTGTGGAGATCTTGTCATCTTTGGTAGTGAGACCACAACCAAGGGTGTGGGTTGATTCATATCTCGTTGGGTTGGGGTGTTTGATTAGCGATAGACTAGAGAGCAAATGTCACCAACACATATCTTCTTCCCATTATTTTGTTGACATACCACGTGATAGTGATATGTGGTCATCGATATTTGATTCTATTTTGTCATCATTGTTAGTACGTTATCGTAGATTATCGATCACGATTCAAATTGCAAGACATGGTGTCTTGCGACATAAGTTTTTTTTGGGCATGGACTATGTTTCTAAACCGTATTCTTGTTGAAATCACACATTCTCGACCATACCCTCCCAGGTCAAGACTAAACCCCGTTGTGTTATCTACATTTTGCCCACATTCTTGGCGTGCACCCAATTTACGAGTTCACTTTACATGGGACATGTATGTGTGGCATCATGTATACATGATGTACATTTCGACCGGACTAGTACTTTGCACATTTACAATATAGTTGGTTTTGTTTGACTTTAGCAAATTTTTTTGTAATCACTCATTTTCTTATTTTTGTTTTTTGTGTTGTCATATATTTTTATGACCTTGTGGTAATTGGCACCTTTCAAAGAAAACCATTTGATGTATGTTAATGAAATGGAGTTGTAAAATTTATAAAATATACTTAATAAAAGCCATGTACATTACATTATTTTACATGTGTGCTCTACACTACTGCTATACTATAATTGTGAATGTTGTGAATCGTGCACCACGACCACCCCACATCCACCACTCTGACCACCACCTCATGATTGCCTTTGTGTCGTGCTCTTTGTTCTGTTTGTCTGTGATATGGTATCGTCATGGTCCGATCCACTCTTCAACAATTGCTATTTTGCCATGCGACGGAATGTCTCTCGAGATGCCTTTGTTTGAAGTGTGCACTATGTTAGTTAATGGGACATCTGAAGTACGCATGAGGCCTGCACATTGCAACCATTTACGCAATCCAATTGTACGCAACCCCTTTCAAAAAATCTCTCTCAACAAATTTTTTGTGGTTGGTGCAACATAACATTTTCTTTGTTTTCTTTGTATAAATGTAAAAGGATTACAAAAACACATTTATGAAATTTTGATTGAAGATTATGATATACATGGTCTACAGTATACAACATACAACATTTGAAATCTCTTACATGGAACCCATAATATGGATTCATTTTACAATGAAACATTGAGTAATTATTCACCCACCGGCAACATATTCTTGTAGGCCATTCGCAAATGCATATATTGAGATAAGAATTTTTTGTTCAAATCTATCATGTCCCATTATGTTGTCTACAAAACACTACAACATAGCATCATGATTACCGGACACATTGAATCATATATTCTCCACATACATTTGGATCTCAAACAAATACTCACCCCTCTTATCTCCGCAAGAGGCCCGCCACATCACATCCCACCACTTGTGTTGTGTGGAGATTTTTTGCCTCACGGTGTTTATGATCAGCCAATTCATTCTTCAAATGTCCAATGGTAATGGTTTCCGGCGATAGTCGTGCCAATGATGTTGCATGGGTGACCTATACGTGGATGTACGGGGTGAAATGGAAAAACAAAATGAAGAATGTCATCCAAAATCCTTTGCCAATGCAGACAACTTACATAATTTTACACGTTTAGCAACATGTGTGTGCACCAATGTGAGACCATCTTAACATATCATCATTTTGAACATGATCCAATGCACATGTGTAAGAAAGACGATACCAAATTTGATGCCGGATGCTCATACACTTGTTGCAAATTAGTGAATTGTTTGTATCCAATCCACATACCCCTCGTATGGAACATAGAAATGACGTTCGAAGCATCACCCAATAAATGTTCACCATAAATACACATTTATTTTTATAATATTAGGCATAAAGGAATATTTTAAAGCAAGCATATTAAGTACAAAAGAAAACCATGCCTCCAAAAGTTGAACATGATGGAAAAGAATATGATCCATAATAACTCCATCAGACTAACAATATGTCAAACTTTTGCACTCCAATCCCCATTGTTTGTTGGACAATGCCACATGTACTCACAAGGCCGGTCTTGCACACGTGGAAAACACTTGTCATAACAACAATTTTAGGCACGCATTTCACACAAAGAAATGGAACCCCAACAAGGAAAACAATGCACCATCATAACGTTTGAAGTTGTTCGAAACAAGATGGACCAACCAAAATAGGAACAACCATGTCCAAGTCATTCACATCTCTCTCAAGGTGCGTGAACATTTTTTGCACCGTGCAAATGCTTGTGTGGCGAGTGTTGTAAAACATGTTTTCTATATCCGGCGCTCAGGGGATTACCGGCCAAAAAGTAACAACCTACATGAGTTAAACTATAGGGTCCATTTTATTCACATTGTGAAAAATTTATATAAAAGTTAAGTCTACTATAGCCTATGATAATTGCCAAAATTGTGTTTATATGTAATATAACATAGCCAAAATTATCCCCATTCTATTTTCTAGTAAAAAAATTAGTATGATTGGAATTTGGGGGGATTAAACAAAAATAGAGGGTGAGTTTATTCGCAACACCTCTAACAAAATGGGTGAAATTTTGAGAAATATTGTTCCATTGTTGGATGAAGGCATATTGGACGAATGATCCAGGTCAATTTTAGGGGTTTCTGCCTTGTGTGGCAACTTGTTCAATATTCTTTTGTATGTTAGGCTTGATGTTGTCTATGCGGATGTGGAGGCGCCGCTTGTTGAGTGTTTTTGTGTGCGCCTTTGCTTGATTTTGACTTTACGTTGAATCACTTGTGACTCTATTTCAAGTTGTGAGTGACGATTAGGGTTTTTGAGTGTTGTGCGGCCATTCCCTTCGGAGGATTTGCAACCACAAGATTGCGTGCGATATGAAATCGGAGGTTGCGTGTGCACTATCACCGGGTTTTATTTGATTTTCTTGTCTTTCCATTTCTGCATGATGACACTTTGATTATTGGTGATCAAAACCTTAAGGTCGTTCCTAATTGAGCGAGTTTGGATGCTTTGTGCTCACATGGGTTTAGAGTTTTGTGAATCACATGCGATGGCCTGTGCAAATTTTGATTTACAGTTTGAGTGCAAAGGGGGCTGCTCCCATATGGATTAGTCCAATGATTGCTAAGGAGGGAGAGAGCTACACGGATCTTAGAGTGAGGTTGGAGCAATTCCAAGTGGTCCCCTGGTCTTTTCATTTTTGGGATTTTGAGGAGGGGTGCAGGATTGGATTGAAGTTCGAGGGATTGAATATGGTTCCTATCAACGTGTACCTCATTCTTGAAGCAGAAAAGGAAGAAAATTTGTCAAACGTTGCCGTGTTAGGGACGATGAACATGTCTTTGATTCAAGCACAGAAATGTCGTAGGTGGAGTCGGATCACAGGTTCGAGGCCGATGACGCCATCGAGTTGCAAGCCGATCTTGTGTATCCAACGTCCAACTCAAAAGTGAGCAATTTAGGAAACGACTCGGTACTTCTAAAATCGATGTTCATCCCAAAAGAAGCTACGGATCTCTATAAGAAAGGAGAAGAAAAACTCAGAAAGGAACTTGAGCTATCCTTGGAGGATTACGAATGGAAACTGAAGTCATGGGATCAAGATGGCAAATATGTGGTTATTCTACATTGCTCAGAATGCTCAAATTTTTTTGGAGGTAAGACTGGAGTACATTCAAACGATAGGGTCAAAAATTGTTTTCATTTTTTTTAAATCACATTATGAGCGTCCAACACATCCGCAATTGGTGTCAATGGAAAGGTGTGGATTGGTGTCATCACCCTCAATCAGCAACAAGGGGGAAGGCTATGATATTGACAGCAGGAGATCACAAACGGTTCATTCAAGAGGGAATCACAATTATGGAGATAGTGAATGAAGGTGTTGCTAGCAATCGGCAGTCGTTTCTGCTTGTTGGTGATCCGGATGCTAAGGATGTTCAATGCTTTTGGTTCAAACTGAAATGCACATATTGTGTTGATTTTTTTCAACTATGTCCGCCAAAAAAAACTTGTTGGCGAATTTGAACAGCCACCTGGGAGGGACCAAACACGAGAAGGCCGTCCAAGATGCCGACAACAGGGAAGGCTCCATCACAACGTTTGCAAATGGCAGAAGGGGGAGACCCAGGCCGTTCTACAGGAGCTAGCGAGTTATCCAACTAGAGAGACTTACATTCTTGGTTCTCACCTATAGGGTTCTGAATATTAAGGCAAAGTAGCTTTTTCTTCTACTTGAAGGGTGCCATAAAATAAAAATTACTAGGTAAATAGCCCCAAAGAAATTACTTGGTTAACGCACATGGTTACAAAAAAACAAGGTAAGTGATCCCCCCCAGATCCGGCGGCGTAATCTATATTGCAAAACACATTGTAGAACACATTTATGATAATGCGAATTGTAGTTTGGATTGCATCTCAAAAAAAAATACAATGGTACATCACAAAGGAGAACTCCTATGGTAGAACATCATGTCGTCGTGTTGCTTGCAAAAACATACCTTGCGTGCATTGTGTGTATTGAAACCCCAGTTAGGAACCACCTAGAATTTGGGTAAACATCCACCAAAGTTGTCAACAACATATTGAACAATGGGCAATTGGCTGGAAATGTGTGGGGAATGAAAGGGTTTATCACCTATGTGAACAACACAGAGCCCAACATTTTCCTTCGAATTTGTACCCATGCCCACCCATACCCATCAGCAACGACCTATGCCCACCCATGCCCACCCATAGCATGACCCGTGCCAACCCATGCCCACCCATAGCATGACCCGTGCCCACCCATGCCCACCCATGCCCACCCATGCTATTAAAATTGCCACCAATGTATTCAAAAATTGTGTAATGTGCATTACCCGCCTACACCAAGTCTTGGCCCACCCATGCCCATGCCCACCCTTGCCCACCCATGCCCACCCATGCCCAATAATATCGAACCCTTGCCCACCCATGCCCGCCCATGCCCAATAATATCAAACCCATGCCCACCCAAAACCCATGGGCATGGGCATGGGTATGGGCACCCAATGTAGGGCTCTGGAACAACACCATAAGCAAGACACTAACTATTTTATAGTGTCTAGTTCCATTTATCAAAATGGTCCCGATGTAAGAACCTACCCTAAATTTGGAACTGCAAGCCACAGTTCTTCTATCCATGAACCCCAACCCTAAGCCTATACCCTATATCCTAAATCCCTACACCACAACCCTAAAAACAATGTTGTGATTTCAAAATCGTGACACTCGAAAAGACAAAATTTCAAAGTGCGATTACCAACACGGAGTCCATCATGCATAAGTACGTGGAGTGGGTGAATATATGACCACCATTGGGGAACGGAGGACGTTAAGTACCCCCCCACGAACTTATAGGGGGCACCTGCAGAAAACGGACAGGCTGCCCGGCGACGCGGCAACCGGTCGTACCGGTCATTGGCGATGATTGCGTATCCAGGACAGCGGACGACGGGATAACGTATTCAGGGTTTAGAATACAGGGTAGCGTACACAGGACAACGCGTACATGACATATTGTATCATACACCGTACACAGGACACAGTACACAATACTGCGTATACAGGGCACTATACACAGGGCATAGTATACATGATACCATATACATAACATATTATATATGACATAGTTTGGGGAACAGGGTATACAAGACATATGGAATTGAACTTGTATTGGCAGAACATGAGGACATGCATGTGTGCAGAACAGATACACATTTATTAGAGGAATATGGACACAATAATTAGCAGAACATGAACACATGCATGCATGCAGAACAAGGTTAACATGTATTAGTGGAATATGGACACAATTAATAGCAGGACATTAACACATGCATGTGTGCAGAACAAGGGCAACATTTATTAGTGAAACATGGAAACAATTATAAACAGAACATTAACAATATGTGTAGCAGAACATGGACACCTACTTCACGTAGGACATGGATACAATTTCAACGTAGAACATGCAATTTTTTTCACGTGGAACATGGTCACCTTTTTATATCGTATAACATGGTCAATTTGTTAGCGTGGAACATGCACAACTTCATCACGTAGGACATAGACACATTTCTTAGTGTAGAACAAGCATTTTTCCCCAATGGGAACATGGTCACTTTTTGTGGTGTCGAACACAAAATATGTAGGATATGGAACATGGACACAATTCTCTGTGTAGAACAAACATTTTTCCCCAATGGGAACATGGTCACTTTTTGTGGTGTAGAACACAAAATATGTAGGACTTGGAACATGGACACACTTCTCTGTGTAGAACAAGCATTTTTCCCCAATGGGAACATGGTCACTTTTTGTGGTGTCGAACACAAAATATATAGGACATGGAACATGGACACACTTCTCTGTGTAGAACAAGCATTTTTCCCCAATAGGAACATGGTCACTTTTTGTGGTGTAGAACACAAAATATGTAGGACTTGGAACATGGACACAATTCTCTGTGTAGAACAAGCATTTATCCCCAATGGGAACATGGTCACTTTTTGTGGTGTAGAACACAAAATATGTAGGACTTGGAACATGGACACACTTCTCTGTGTAGAACAAGCATTTTTCCCCAATGGGAACATGGTCACTTTTTGTGGTGTAGAACACAAAATATGTAGGACTTGGAACATGGACACAATTCTCTGTGTAGAACAAGCATTGTTTTTCATTTGGAACATGGTCTTTTTTTGTAGTGTAGAACATCAAATATTTATTTGCGTAGGATGTAGACATTTTTAAAACGTAGGACAAGGTTATATCTTTTTGCGTAGGACATGTTCATTTTTTTGAACGCAGTACATGGATATTAAAAATATCTTGTAACTTTGACACTTTCCTTAGTGCAAAACATGTATCCCTTTTAAATGTCCTGCGCAATTGGTGTCCTGTCCATCGCAGTTCTTCGTCACTGCTGTTTCGTGCAGCCCTGTTCGGCGCGACTGTTGTTCTGTGGAGAGCAGTACCACGCGACTGCTGTCCTGTTCAAACCTTGTTCTGCCCACATGCGTCTTCATGATAGCTGCAGCAATCATGACTTCGTGATTTGATTGAAAGTGATTGTTGTGGCTTTTAGGATTCATGGGCATGTCATTGGGTTTTCCTGAGTAGGTTGATTCGTTTATATTAGTGCTTAGTGTGTGCATTCGAAGGGCTCTGAGGGTTTCATTGGAAAAGTTGTGGAGTGCGTTATCAGTTCGTTCGTGCGGAATTTATGAGCGCCTGTGTTTTGGAAGAGTGTCGAGTGGGTTTCGTTGAGGTGTGAGTGACAATCGAAGAGTTGTTGAGTGGGAATCGAAAGGTTTTGGTGACATTCGAAGGGTTTTGAGTATATCTACATTCCGTAATTGCTCCTGGCAGTTATTAGTGCAGTTATTGTTGCAATTTTCGCCACGGGCCGGTCAGTGATATTCTATTGCATCTCGCAAGTTCATCGAACATGTTCCACTGTCGTCCTACTTGCGTTATGGTTCACTGTGATCCTGCATAATTCTATTAGGATTTCAAGTTTAGGGTTCAATGCGTTCCTGTTCCTTTTCACGCATTTAATGCATTGGATTGCATGCGGCAGTCATTGTAGAGCTCATTGAGTGTAGCATTTTCGTGGCATAGGGTTTACTCATAGATTTCTCAGTTTCAAGTGTAGTATCGAGTGTTTTTTCGGTACACTTTCATCATAATACCCACCAGCATTAATGGCGACAACCGAAGGAAAAACAGCATCCAAAGTCACTAGGAACAGGGCCGGGGCGAAACTCCTTCCTGAGGCGCTCGCTGCGGATTTGCACGTCCTCGAAGACGAAGACATGATAAGGTCGCTGGGGAGGGACAAATTCGTGCAATTGAGCATACATGGTTCGCTCGGTTGGCAACCAGGGGTAAGCATGCCTTCACATACCTTGTCCTGTTGTTTTTTTTGTTTGCATGTTTCTGTTATGTTGGTTGCACATTTGCGTACACACCAATCCCCCCTGTTCAGGGGATCAACACAACCAACTGGGTTTTCTGCAATACAATATGCATCACCTTGTGCCATGCAACGCCGTCTATTGTGCATATTTACGTTGTCAGGGTACTTCGTATGTGCACAGCTCGCATGACTTTCTTCCCTCTTGCGTGTTCTGCAACGTATTCAGTGCCTGCATACAATTGCATATTTGTCTATCGTCAAACATACTGCATGTGCATATTTATGTTCTGCAATATTCATACCCATTCTCTTTTGTTCTACATATTAAACATGTTTTGTTTTGCAGGTGTTCGCTGGTCATGATGGAAGATCCAGGATTTTCCGTTGTACCATGAAACAAAATAGGAAGAACTGTGCAGCTATCTACTGCGAGGAGGAGTATGAGGAACTTGTGGTAGAGGCATATTGGCAGGCGAGGGACAAGAATAAAATGCCAAACAACAGGTACAGGTTTAGGTGTATTTATTGCAAGGAGTCACATAAGGATAAGAACACTGTCTCTTACCATAGGATGTTTAACCTATGTAAGAGCTACACGGGAGAGAAGCCACTGAAGATGTATCCCACCTGGGAGCCAAGCAATCATGGAGAAAAACACAGGATTGCAAACAAATACGGCAAGGTTTCGTCGCCACATGGTTCACACTCCCACTCCCCATCCACATTTCCTCCGCCCCTTCAATTAGAGTCCAATCCAGTGGGCAGTACATCATTGGCCACTGCCAGTGCAGAACATGGTGTTCCATCCAGAAAACGCAAGCAACCAACGAGGACGCCCATTCTTATCGTTGGCAACAGAACTTGCAGCGTTGGTGTGGATATTCCTCCATCGTCACCACCCCGCAAGGTGCAAAACCTTGCAGTGAAAGGGCCGCCCAGAGTGCCGAAGTCTCCGTCGTCCACTATGCGACGACCGCAGAACAAGATGCCGTCTCGTAGGATCGTTATCTCCTCCAGCAAAGAGGAGAGGAATTCGGGCACAACGCCTACCGAGTCCGACTCAACATCAAAGGAGTCGACTCCAAATTCGCAGAACAGCGGCCAGAACAACGGTCATGGGCAGTTCCGTGTTGTGAAGCACGCGCATGGACATCGTGCGCAGCCTTCGCCGTTGCGCGAGGAACAAATTCAACCACAGGAACAACTAACCGAAATTATTCGAGCTGCGACTTCGCACGAGGGTATTGTTCTAAATCCTGTCTTCGACACTGTTCCGCAGTTAATACCAGTGCACGAAATTGTTCTGCAACCCCAGCCTCCGGCCGAACCTGTCCAACTGGGCAACATGTCGCGCGAGGAGTGCAAACAACATGCGTACGAGGAGGCAACGACTGTTTGCCATGCGCGTAATGAGGAGGATGTTCCTCGTGTTTTGGTTGCCCAGCCCTCCACTGAACCTGTCCAACCTGGCAACATGTCGCGCGAGGAGTGCAAACAACATGCGTACGAGGAGGCAACGACTCTTTTCCATGCGCGTAATGAGGTTGCACGGCCTCCAAAACCAGTGCCAGTCGATGGTCTCTATGTGCTTATCACAGAGACTGATGAGCAATGGGTGCCAAAAAGTCTCTTAGATGATCCGGATGGCTGCATGCAATACCTCCACAAACAATTGGAAGATGGCACCATTGGCCAACGTATTGGGAGCGCATTCGGGCAATGGTACCTGTATGGCAATGCGCGGGTACTGTGTTTTGATCATGTTCTTCAGTTCTGCTTGTGCATAATCATCTCATGTTCTACCAGTGCATATTGGTTCTACATTATTATGTCCTTATATTGAGTCTTATTTTTATGTTCTTCCCGTCAATACATTGCAAAACTCGAAAAGACCTGGAGAACATAGCGAATTTTTGGATAAAATCAAGGCGCAGGTCAGGGTTTTTAAGTCCAATTCCGATGTGACCGTGTACGAAGAGCTCAGAAACCTCAAAGACTACCTTCATTATCGCATCGAACAAAGGGAGTTCGAAGAGAAGGTTGCTGCCGCCAAGGTCAACTTTGAGGATTTCCGAAGAAATCACGTTGAAGACGCGGTACGAAAATTTGACCGCAGCGTGAAAGAGAAGGAGGAGGAGTCAAAGTGGAAATGGTCTCCGTTGTACCAGATATTCAGAAAGTGGCCTATAAAAAATTTTAGGGCTGCCCCTTGGGACCACACAGAACAGGAGTGGCTGGAGATGTCAGCTGTTCTGCTGGAGAACACGAAGACCGAGCCTCTGTCACTTGAGCGTGAGTGCCCGCATATTTTGAGGGCCTTCTTGTACTTGGTCAGGACGCTGGAGGGCTTCAGTCGTCCACTTTCCCACCCAACTAGAGGTCTGCACGGGGAATACATATTGGAGCTTGCTCGAGACCCACTACAGTCTTCAGCCTTGACGAGAATTGCGCAGAACATCCCTATAACAGGTTGGAGTACTTTCCCCGGCATCCACAGTGCCGTGGAACACATTGATATCCTCCTCACAGACGTTGCGTCTCTGATGGGATATGAACCATCAGGGCAAATCGTTGTGTTAGAGAAAATGGAGTCCTTCATCGGTAGGATCGCGCAGAGAGCCATCGCAGACATGGTCCGCATGCACCGTGAAAGTGAGCTTGCTGACATGTGGTTCAGTGTCGACATCGGAGAGCAACGTCAAGCGAAGTGTGACGAGGTATGTCCTTACACCTGTTCGGTGAACATTCCACCATCTGTTTTTTGCGTGTTCTTCAGTATTACGCTTTGCAGTTGCGTAGAACATGATATGTATCACAGGACATGCTTCATATTAAATGTAAATCACTATAGGATTATAGTGCAGAACACAGTACAGTACTGGCAGAACAAACTGCGTAGAACAACATACGCTGGCCAAAGTAAGTGAACGCTGTGTGGCGCAGGTTCTGTGTTCATCAATGATCTTTCGCGAGGACGTTGACATAGGAACATTGACGTTGGGTGACCTGCACAAGAAGAGCCCCTGCGTGCACATGCGGGTGGAGGAGATAGTACAGAGTTTGCAACATATAAGGTCCACACAATTGCGGTTGTTCAATTGTGGACTGGGAGTGGAGGAAGCAACAGATGACATTGCCCCCGACCTACATTGCACAAGGGCGTTGCTGGGAGAAGAGGTGGCGATGCCGAAGGAGAAATCATCTCGAACAACATTGGGGTTCGTGGGTGAAGTACATGAGGCCATGAGTTTGGAGAGTTTGGACTCATTACCGATGCACGTGGATTTCGAGGGCATCGACCGCATCAGCACGCAGGACCTGTCCCTAACACAGCTTAGTTCTGAGTTGCAGAACACGCCATTAAGGTTTGTGTCGCCTCCCACACCCTTCTCGGCATATGAGTTCTTAAGCACCTTCCACCTATTCCTGTTGCTAAATGATGAACACAATGACCGTGGTTTTTCAGGACTCCGTCTCAGACGATCGCAATAGGGCCCCCGGGTGGCAGGACAATGGTTTCACGAGCACGGAGGCTGAACCTCGACGACAGTACGGCTCCTGGTTGCAGCCACAACCAACCATTGGACTCATCCGGGCGCTCGCAGAACACCGGTGCTGCAGCGGACGAATTAGGCGCACTTTTCAATGACGCCTACTTAGCGGTGAAGAACATGGGTGAAGGATCGACGGCGACAAAGTATGCCTCCCATTCAACTCCCACTGCGTGCCCAGCAGTAACAGAGGTGGAGGAAGATGTTGAGGCAGCGAAGGTCAGCTCCCCTCCACCTGAACCTGCGGAGGACACAACTTTGGACGACACCCTGGGCAGTACCACACAAAAATCAGATGGAAGGTAACTTTTATTTAGTGTTCAAGATGTTTATTGCAGAACATAATATTTGTACTGTCATTTGATGTTGCTGGCCACGACTCTAATACAATAAGTTGTGTTCTGCAGACTTGAGGCGCTTGTAGACACAATCATTGCTGAAGCAGGTGGGAAGAAAGTTGCAAGTTTTGATTTTATGTATCGTGGTGAGAATCTGAGTCTACAGTGGAAAGGGGATATGAAGCCGTTGGTTGAAAATCATGGGGAGTTGAGTAACTACATGATGGAATGGATTAGGGCGTGGCTGAATCCCCAAATTGAGAATCTAAAGTGTCATGTTTGCAGTCCTTATCTTGGTAACATGCTCCTAGCGCAGGTTGGGGACCATCGAGTAGACGCCTTAGAGGAATATGTAGCCTTCATACATGACCAGTATGCAGCCCTTCCACCGCAGGACATAAAAACTCTAATAGTTCCTTTTACATGCGGAAAACATTGGACGGTTTACATAGTAGGGGAACATGGGTTCTTCCATCTCGACTCCTTGGTAGTGTCAGGTCTCCATTCCGACACCGGAATTCAAAAGAGACTCGCAAAGTTGTAGGCTGCGTGGAGTGGCCATGATACCGATGCTGATATGTGGATTGCTGTTAGCTCGTCCCGTGAGTGGATACAGGCGATTGTGCCCCAACAAAATTCAGGGTGGGCTTGCGGGTTCTACATGTTGAAGAACATAATGGAGTTCACAAAGACAGTGAGAGATAGACCCCACACCTTGTGTGAGGTAAATGAGTCTTAGACCTTCTGGAACACCAAAATATACATAGAGAATACGCATATTAGTACAAGAGCATGAAAAGTTGAAGTATAATAGGTCCCACTGAATGTCCTAATGTTCTTCAACACATGTTCTGAGGTTGTTTGTGTTGTTGCAGGGGTTTAGGTTGACCTATAGTAAGACCGATGCATTGCGCACAAGGAAGGTCGTAAGGAATGCCTTGATCGATGTGATCAAGAATGGACGACACCGTTCCACGGAATTGAATGTGAAGCTTACAATGCAGAGCGCACAACGACGAAGACCTCCGGCGAAACGACATCGCAGAGTAAGGTTCAAGGTCGGACATCGGAAAGGAGTCGACAGCAGATAGGCTGTATTTGTAACATGTGTACCATGTTGTAAAATGGAGTTACAGTTTCCATTACATTGTACAGCATCAAATAGCGTGTAGTCATGTAGAACAGGATAAACAGAACAGAAAACACAGAACAGGATACACAGCACATGATACGGAGAACATGAAACAAAGAACACTCGAAGGTCAAAGACCATTTGTACTGCTTTGAATAGCAACCATTTTGATATAAAGCAATGACATTCCACACGACTATATGTGTTCTGGGATGGTGGGGTGGGGGGTGGATAGATGGGATCACCTCTTCATGCTTGCAGCAGTCAGGATGAAAACGCATGATGCGTAAAAACAGACGATGTGCAGTACAACAGGCGAAGAACATGCGATGTGCATGACAACTGAAGAGAGGAACAAGCGGTGTGCTCAACACATGGTGTAGAACAGGACACGCGGCGCATGACTTGCGATGTGCAGCACAACAAGGAAAATAAGGTGAGGTATGTCCTGACCAGAACATTAATCACACATACTAAACCCATATAGAAAACTTAGGAAGTACATTTTTATTGGTATAGGAACATGCACTGAGGCACACCGTTGCGGCTGTGCACACGTCACAAAAAACTATTACAAGTAAGAACTAATCTAAGGGGAAAGCATGCGTGTAAAAATTAATAGAGAACCCCGCATAACATGTATAACTACACCCCACACAAATTATGACATAGTTGCTGGTAACTCATCACATATGTTCGTGTATTGCATTACAAATATTCAGATAATACAGAACAATGTTCATGGAAAACCCTATCATTTGGAGCTGGAAAGCTTTCTTCTCGGCAACGGGAACTCCAGAAAACTCCTCCGGCGTTTTAAAGAGTTGTCCCCTGACCTCTCTGGGAAGGAGGCTGTCGTGGGGGTCAAGGGCATCTGTGTAACACCTTGTGCTCTAAGCTGGTTTTGCTTGCCCCGAATGTGCCTAAGGCCAGCAATCAAGTGATTTTGCAGAACAGGATGTTGCTCAGCCTTCATTGCAAGGGAGGCGTATATGTCGTGCGCGGTTGCGGCCATAGGTGCTTGTGAAGAACTCTCCTGCGAAAGGGGTAAAGAATTGAAGGAGTCCATCTGGGTAAACTGAGAAGAGAATTGGGATGGGTTGTCAGAGTCCAAAGACACAGGGTCCACAGGAGCTAGAGCCGTGTGTTCTTCTTCAACATCCATTTGGAGAACACTGTCCTGCACAACAGGTTCAACTTCAAGTGGAGTGCCGACGTCGTCCGGAACATGGATTTCAGTACTTTGTTGTGACAGCCGTGCGGGGGAAGGCGCAATTGGAGTGCCGCGCTGAGTTCCATGTCGTGTACCAGCTTCACGAACTATGAAACCGTCATGAAATCCAGGGTGGAGCATCTTGAACACTTTAATGGTGTGCTTGCAAATCATGCCCTCCTTGGCGACGGGGCAGTCGCATTGCGCCCATTCAGAGTCCGGACATTTGATGGTCCACACCTTCGGGCGGTTGTTCACAGACCCTACATATGCAACATCTTCGTCCATACAAATGAGGACGTTACGGGCAGGTATGTCGTTGGCTCCCATAATTGCCGATGCAACAATACCCTCTTGTTTCTTGTTGCGTATAAATCCGTATGCTTTGCATTGTACACTGTACCAGTAATGAGTCAAAACGTCACCCGTTAGATGATAAATAAGCCAGTCCATGCGCCTACCCACAAATCTCTCTTTGGCAGAGTTTAGAACACTCTTCAAATTGCAATGGTAGGATTCAATAGCAGCGTTAGTGTTCTGTCCTGCATGTGGTATCCGTCGGGCTTCAACGCACCACATTGGTGTCTTGGCTCGCCAAAAATCGTTCATGTATGTCATGAACGCACTCGCCAATGGACGAGTATTGGATATAATGTCAAGTTGGTGGAGGGCCCAGTCGACAGGATCTTCGTCAACATTGCAACCTTTTTCGTACATTATGTCGCCGAGCATTTGCAGAACAGTGCTGCGTTCTGCAGCGCTGGAAATTTTCTTCACGGCATTCTCTGCCCAGGACTTCCGGACATGCCACAAGCAGAGGAAAATTTTGGCTTCCGGCCACACCATGCTGCGCATAAGCCAAAACAGCAGATTATGATCAGAGATGAAGAACATTGGAGAAACCACAGGAAACAGCGAGAAATCGATCCTTGACACGAATACAGCTTGTTGGACACTGTGACATACAGAATGAGGTGAGCCTACAAAGTAAAAGGTGCAGAACATGAAAATAAAATGCTCACCCAAGCGTGTTAATTTCAGCCTGAGCATTGTCAACGATAATAGAGGATGGATTCCAGTCATGTTTGATAATTTGAACCCTGTCATGCAGCGCTTGAAGAACTGGGAGGAGATCTTGCTCACGTGTCCGCGAAATGACAAAGAAAGCCACAGGTATGCCATTTCTCCAATCATCGAACACCATAACAGTGTAGAGTGGGTACTGTAGAAACAAATGAACATCGTTGTTAGAATAGGGCGAAACATGGTTGAAACAAATAGAGTGCCAGCATGACACAATCATTGAAGAACATGACGACGAGGTTGAAGGACAGGGACATTGTCTTACCCTAGTCTGGCTGGTGCCAAAAGTGGCGTCAATGGAAAGAGCACTGTTGTGACCGAAATTTGCCATCATTTCAAGTTGCTATTCAGTTTGTATGCCTATGGTGAAAGGTGAGTCGTCTTGTGTTTGAGAATTAAGGTCCATTAGCGGGTGCTCTTGGTAGTAGAACACACTCTCTGGATTCTCTGATGCCCACATACGGACGCTAATCGGGTCGGACGGATGTTTCTCCCACAGGTCTTCCGCCCTCTTTCGACATATGTTTCTGACGTCGGACGGCAACAAGAACGTGTCGCGCGTGACCAGTCCATTAGACACGGCCAGATCACGAACTTCTTTGGTGTGTTGTTGCATGATTTGGGCAGGGGATAACCCATAGGCATGCATTTGAGCAATTTTTTGTTTCATTTCATCTGAAAAACCAGCACCGAGCGAATATCTAAATCCACCGACCATGGTGCCATGGCAGTGTTCTCCAGCGGCATTCAAGTGTTCTGCATTTTCATAAATTAGCAAACACAACGAGTGGTCCAGATAGGGCTTCTTCGCAACAAAACAACGTTGGCACCCTCGCTTCACTGAGTTTCCCGCTAATGTCTTGCCAATGCGCGCAGCCTTTGGACGGGTTGATTTGGTCACTGCGAAAGACTCGTATTCCGGTACTACCTTCTTTCCTCGCTTTTTCTTCTGCAACATCTTTTGCTTTCTTTTTTTGCGTAGATTTCAGTAGAGCTTGCATATCATGTGCCACAATATCACTCCTATCTTCAGGGCCAAAATTGCACCTGTATCTGCAATGGCAATGGAAGAACACATGTATTGAATATGTATCATTTCATGAGTGCGTAAATGAAGAACATGGAATCCATACATCCTCATGATCCGGAAGTACAATGTACTGCCAATTCTGGATTGTAGATTGAAATGCATATTTTTGGTTTTGGCTGCCCTGCACATTATGATAAGCAGAACACGAAGAACAGTCTTTCACATTCCAATTTCATAGCAGGCGGTAGGTCAAACCTTAGTACGATTGCCGGACTATGTGCTCGAGGTGTTCGCAAGGAGTGTGGCAAGTTAACACGTACGATTTCCTTGGTGAAATTGCAGGGAAATTGAGGATGTTGTTGCTCGCCTTTAATGAAATCCTCTAGTCTATCCCACAATATGACAGCTAGCTTAGAGGATTTGTGTCTCCCTTGGCCTTGAGAAACGTGGTCGGTCCACACCAAGTCGTCCATAGCAAATGCACCTGGAGGAGGATTCTGAACTTTCTCTCTCAGTGAAATTATAAGATCAGCCTGCATTGCGCGAAATGTTGCAGGAGCAATTTGTGGGAGGTCATCATCGCACTCTACAGTGGATTGAAGATTAGACAGCTTGCGGGGGAAATGGGTGGTCGCCATCTGTTGCACAGAATTTGTGGAGGCCATTTCCATGGATACGAATGAGATGAGGGAGGGGAACCCTCTCTCCTATGTTCCTTGCAATGAACTTGAAGGCGATGATGAAGAATTGAGCAGCAACGAACTACTTCAAACAATAAAGCTTCGCATTCCTCAAAAATCGAACCAAACTACAGGAAACGGAGAGCCAGGAACTCAAAAACGGAAAACCATAGCACAAATGACAAAACCCTAAACCACCACACACCGTGCAAAGAAATGTGTGCTCTGCGTTCCAAGACCCCTATACCCTAGATCCATAAATCACTCCATTTGCAGATCTGCAGAGCATGTTCTGTATAGGTAGATGTGCAGGACTTGTGGTGCAGAGCATGTTCTGTATAGGAAGATATGCATAAGTTTTTCTGCAGAGCATGTTCTGTATAGGTAGATATGCAGGACTTGTGGTGCAGAGCATGTTCTGTATAGGAAGATATGCATAACTTATTGTGTAGAGCATGTTCTGTATAGGTAGATATGCAGGACTTGTGGTGCAGAGCATGTTCTGTATAGGAAGATATGCATAACTTATTGTGTAGAGCATGTTATGTATAGGTAGATATACAGAACTTGTGGTGCAGAGCTTGTTCTGTATAGGAAGATATGCATAACTTATTGTGTAGAGCATGTTCTGTATAGGTAGATATGCAGAACTGGGAATGGGTATGCAGATCTGGGTATACAGAACACAATATGCAGAACTGGATATACAGAACCATATACTTATAACAACGTGTATATAACAGTGTATATATGAAGATATACGTATATTATTATATGTCAATATCAAGTACGTAGATCTAGATCTGTGTGTCTGGAAGACGCTTTCATCGCGGACGACATTGGACGATAACGTGGGGTGGATGAACAGGTTTTCGTTGCTGACGTCACTTCGCGGGCAGCCCTGTCGTTGTCAGAGAGAATCCCTATAAGTTCGTGGGGGGGTATTTAACGTCCTCCTTGGGGAACGTGCCACCCCACCCCCCCCCCCTCCTTGTTTGCCACATGGGCCATAACCTCAAGTTCGAAATCCTTGCCCTCGAACTTCACAAGTGATACACCAAAAAGGAGGCCACAGTCGTGCAGCAACTCCAAGAACACTTCACAAACCTGATAAAAAAAATACCAACCATAAAGATGTTATAAAGTATGGACGCAAAATTACACTAAATAAGATTTTTAGTGTCATATAGTATTTAATGTCACTATGGTATACTTTTCAGATGACACTTCTTATGAATAAATGAACAAATATTGTCATGGGTAATGGATGAGTTCATCCATTGGCCACAAACCCTACCTTCTCTTGTCAGCAACTTGTGATGAAATATTGTCATGGATGATTGAAATTTGGATGAAACGAGGTAAGTGACACTTGGTAAGTGACAGTAATTGCAACACTGTAAATCTATAATCCCCCACAAAATTCCAAGGAATGACAAATAATTATGGGGTTAACATTTTAGTGTCGGTGGCACATTATCGCGGTTTACAATTAGTATTGAGCAAGGCAACTAGAAGTGGTGACACTAGATATCATATTTAGTGTAGTTCACATAACTTAATACATGACACGATAGATGTGAATGCAAAAATGTGAGCAAAAGGAAAAAAAATTAACCCCAAAAGACATATTTTTCATGAACATGTCCACCCATGTTCCAATGACATCAAGCATCAATAGACAAATTTAAAGTAGATCACATCAGACAATGTCCGTCCAGATCTCTTCTCATACAGCAACCATATATGAAGCTCATTTGGAAACATAAATTTCTTGAACACCGAATGTTACGCCGTCGGTGCGCTCCCATTATAGGCCATATCACTATATTCGTTAATTTGGGACTTTTTCAGCATTTTGAGACAGTTACAAATATAAGAACATGGATAAAATCACACAGATATTGGAGAATGTTGTAAGATGCAAATACTTTGAAGCGAGTGTTCATATCAAGAACCCAATTAAGAACTCATATCAAGATGGTTTAGGTAGGACGACCCAACCATTAGACCATGTTGTTGTGGTCCATATATTAATTTGAGACAAGAGAAAGTCTCAAATTAACGAATATAGCCATCCATCATTGGCAGCATCAACACGGAACTCTTTGAATGATACAGTAGCTATGAATAAAAGTGTCAAGAATGTGCAGGTGAATAATAAATTGAGAATAAACCCAAAAAGAGGTCAAAATTCAAATAAAATGTCAAAACGTATAGAGGAAAAACATTCCACATGCACATGGGCACATATGTTTGCAATAATCACACCACCAAAATTTCCAAATGTATCTATGGATTTGAGTGCTTGAATTGCTTTGTGCATAATGCCTAAATTGACCATCAAAGGGGGGAAACATCGGACGTAAAAAGTATATATGTGCCGGAAGAGCGCCCTCCACGGACTCCCCATGTGGAACGAGCATGGATCGCACGGTCAAGCCCCAAATGTCAACTAAGGGCCACTTCACACACGAGACTGAGAGCCCGTGACCATTACACTTCAAGCACTCTCATTGGTGCAAAAGGCAGAGCCAGTCCAAGTTTGCTTCACACTACGCTTGAGGGACCAAAGGAGGTATGTGGATGCAAGATGGATGTAAAGTCTACATGGATTCCTACATGGCATCAAATGGATCATGTTTCATGGTCACTTGGATTGTTTTTAAAAACCACCTCTTGGAGGTAGGCTTAACACAAAACCGGAAGACCATGGCACTCCGAACGCTCACAACCGTTGATGTATTGTATTTTATCATGTGTGAGGACCCGCATGAATAGAAATTCATTGAAATAGCATTTGGTTAAGGGCCTGGTCGCATATGGCTTCACACTACACATGAGGATCCATGACCACACTACATGATTTTGGAGGTGTGTTGGGCCGGCCTTTGGACACTTTCTTTTGGGCTCTCACAATTTCATGGTCACGGCTCTTGGCTCGTGTGTGAAATGGCCCTAAGAGTATCCGAAGAGCCTTGGTAGTGTATGGACTCAAAGACATCCTCATTAGTGACCTGGTGGAAAGGTGTACCCTTAACGGTGCTTGTAGCAAAACAAACACCCAGCCACCACTCGCAACCCATGTATTGTGACGCCCCCCTCCCCAAAAAAAAACTAAGATAGACTAGCAAGGGCAACGTCCTACGAATGTGACCAACAAGCGGGTGATTTCACACATGGGTGCAAGCACAGTAAAGTGGACAACTCCTAATCCCTGCCTAGGTTCAAGTGACAGTGATTCAAAACTATCCGCTAATTTTGAATTTTGTCCAAAAACGATTCATAGATTTCAAAAACATATTGATCCACAAAGCCAAGCAACTTATGATGGAAAAAACATAATTCCAAGAAAAGTCTACATATTTTAGACGACGATGAAAGTGGTGTGCAAGTAGGTGATATTGAACAAGTAAAATTTTAAATATGCTTAAAATATGATTAAATAAAATTAAATCAATGGTTTTCTACAATTTCTTGTGATGATGGCCTTAGGTATGTAATAAATTCAAGGAACATGAAAAAAAATTCCAACTTTTAAATATTTAAGGTCATGAAATCTATGTTCAAAATCAAATTCAACCATGTGCTTTTGAGCATCACTTTTAATGATAAGTTTTGAAGATCTCAACTTGATATTCTACATTTGAGTATTTAACACAACAACAAAGGCCATCATGAAAAACAATCCTAAAGCAAGTTGTTGTAATTTCACATCCAAATCATAAGATGTCACGACCATTTTAAAGGCACACAAAATATATTATACCTCTTATGTATATACATTAATACCTCAAATAATATCCATTTTTACAGCGATGCTAATGTGTACATAGCACCTAAAATAAACACAATGGGACAATATAAAGACACACAACACATGTTGACTTAATTACTCAATCAAAAATTAGGCACTATAATTGTACACATACACATATACTATGAACAAATGAAAAACCTTTGGACCTATGCAGAACCGAATAAAACACCACTTAAACCCTATGTGCGATATGCATGAAAAGGTCCCAAACAATGTGTCCAATCACACTCGCATCATTTTGAATATGGCACGATTAACGGAACGCTTGGGAGGGATCACAATAGCACCAACATGAAATCCTCATCCCAAGTCACCACAAAACAATAACAAAAATGGTGATTGCAATAATAGTATATTTAATAGTATATTTAAACTCTTTAATTTGAAGGTGTGGGCGAATTGTAGGAGCTTAATGTTGAGCTTTTAGTTTACATTGCTGGATTATTTATATTTCAATGCCATAACTCTATGAATGTGTTCTCTCCGTACAAATGTAATGGTTGAGTGTTTTTTTTTGGTGTGGTTTTAATTCATTAATTTCTTGATGTTGACTGCTAGTAGCAATTGACTGGAGCAATTGCGGTTATTCAACCAAGATTGACAATCAACAAAAAAACTAATTTATGATTATGTTATAGTTGTTATTGGAAAAAAAATAGTTATTCATTCGAGGTCCTCACATCACGTCATTGGCGGTTGTGATGTGGCAGCTAGAGGCCACATCATGTTCATTCACATGTCCATGTTTTGTACCTCATGTTAATGAAGTCTTTTCTTTTAGACCAACACATGTTATGCCATGTTTCATCAATTCATCACCAACTATTTGAATAACCTAAGGCTATAAATAACTGAATGTGTTTTAATTGTGGTCAATAAGATCAACAAGATCTAATGGTTCAATTCTTATTTGAAGTTTTTGTATGTCTTTGCAAAATTTTATTTCTTAAAGTTGTGTACTAGTAGTGGTCAATTGGAGCAATTGACCAAGAACAAATACTAAAGCCATTAATACACCCTGTAGTTAGTTTTTTGCTATGACTGAAATGACCCAAAACCCAGGTATAGACTCTCAAGGAAGGCTTTACTAGTGTCTATTATAGGCATTTGTCATATTATAATTCATTAATCAAATAATATGGTTGCTATCTTCACTTCAAAACATCACTTATCCATCTTTTACTCTCCTTCTTCTCAAGGTTCCTCTCATTGTTCCTCATTCAATGGGGTATGTGTGTCAGTCACAGTAAGTATCCATCTCATCATGAGATTGTATAACAATAGTCTTTTGAGAACAATAGTCTTTGAGTATCACAATTGTCTTTGGTAACCATTGGCCAATGCATCTTCAAATCACAACAACTCCTTCATTAATTGGTCAATGTTAATTCCAATACAAGACAAATTGTTTATTTCTTAATTCCGAGATTTAATCACTACTCACAACGTATGCAACTAACAATGATAATCAAAGTCAAGCTATAGTCTTAGTTGCCCTGCACAACCCGCAACAACAACAACCAATGTAACACACAAGACAATAGTTGATCTGGTTAGCTTGCACTTTCATACTCAAAGATCAAGTCTCTAGACTATGTAATCATATAAAAATCCAATTAAGTCTAGGACAACTTATGCCCTAATTTCCTTGATAATCCAAAGTTTATCCTATCTCAAAACTACTTGAGCAATCTTAACTTCTCAAATCCACCGCTAATCAATTGTTCGGAATCTTTTCTCATCACATCAGTTAATCGGGGGTTCTCTCATTCAATAGACTTAATAAATTTTACTTCTACCAGCCTATGGTGTTTGCTTTAACTATAATCACATTCAGCTAAACGATTTACTCTACTCCTTCCTTCTCTTCTCTTTGCCTCTCTCAGGCTAGAACAATAGGCTATTATGTCATTCATAGACCGATGCTTAGCCTTCCAACTCCCTTACAGTGCCTATCACAGGCCTCAATTGTAGCCAATAGTTCATATACAGATTGTCTCTCGGCCTTCTAGATTCCTCCCTCTCACAGGGTAGTTCGAATCGTTGCTCAACGATGTTCCTGGATTATCCTACGTTTCCTCA
Organism: Polytrichum formosum; assembly: GCA_964035585.1. Lineage (NCBI taxonomy): Eukaryota > Viridiplantae > Streptophyta > Polytrichopsida > Polytrichales > Polytrichaceae > Polytrichum > Polytrichum formosum. The sequence continues at coordinate 19,008,445 of OZ037938.1, forward strand.
TACGATTATTCTACTCCTTCATTCTAATGCTCGGAGTTACTTCTCTCGACACTACCAGATCATAGCTTCACTTCGTTTTTTCTCACACACGTTCACTCCCTCATTCAGTGCTATAGACTCAAGTTCTCTCTCAATTTCCTCTGTTTCAGATTAACACTTATCAACTCTCAACAACTCACTCTCACAGTTTTGATTCACTCAATTTCTCTTACAACTGCGAGCTCTGTCAATGGCAGTCACAACAATAGACAATAGTTTTTACATTCTTCTTATCAATTCTGCTTCACGCTATGCTTTGCTCAATCATACTCAAATTCACATTCTCACTCGCTCACAATGCACAACCTCACTCGCAATCTCACTCAATTGAATGCGGCTTCAACACTGGTCAATAGTTCCACAATTCATATTGCTCATTCAAATCAGAAGATGGTTCAATTGAACTATAGTTCTTCAATTAACTTTCGTTTCCGAACAACAATATACTTTCACAAAATAGGATAACCCGCAATCACTGCGGTGTTTACTCAATTCCAAAATAGAAAATGACTTAACTCTATCCTCGCCCGATCTCGGTGCTGAGGGAGATCAGCCTATAGTTTCTTCTTTGCGCTCAACAATAATCAAAGATTGTCTGCCTTCCTCTCCGTTGCCAGCCCTTTTGGCTCGGCAGAGACGATAGTTGTTGTAACCAACTATGGGCGCCTAAGCCCACGCCCATTGTTGTAACTACCGTCATGGCCTATAGTTAACTGTTTTCATCTACTGGGATGTTATTTCATCCAGCCATTATCTATTCGTCCATAGTTTAACTATTTGGCCAAAAATTTGGCTCACACACCCTTAACACAATAATTTCTATCTACCCATGAGGGGAGGATGTAATGGCCAAAGTGTGAGCCCAAATTGATGCTCATATGTGTTGTTAACACTTGTAAAACATTACAAGTGGTGTTTTGTTGATTTATGATTATTCACAAAAATATAAAAAGAGTGAAGCTTGAAGAAAGTTAAGTTTGAAGCATTAGGCTTGTGTGGATTGGATTTAAGTAGTATGAGGACATACCTTGGTAAAGTGTGGTAGGTAGAAAGCCAAGGTTAGTTAAATATTTGAATTAGGATCTTTGTTGATCATTTGAGGGAGGAAGGCTTAGGAGATAAGATGAGAGCCTACAAAGTAGGAGGAAATTTCGAAGGCTTATCGAGAGCCTTGTGAATGGGATGAGTCCCTACTTAGAAGGAGAAGGTTAAGGGGTTGTGATTGGAGGCTCTAATCCTCTCACCCTATCCTTACCTCATGCCCTCTCTCCCTCTCAACTCAATATATAATCCCTCATTCTTCCCTCACTCATCCTCTCTTTCCTTCGTGCTCCTTAAGCACCCCACGGGTTATAAGTGTGGGTGTGTGGGAAGCAAGATAGGAGCACATGTGTGTGCTTAGTTCTTAGGAGAAGAGCCAAGGCTATTTAGCCTTGAAGAGGGATTGACCTCTTGTTAGAAGTAGATTGGGTTTAAGGAATTTGGAGTTTGATTGTAAACTTCAACTTGTTGCATTGAGATTCATATTGAAGTGAGAGAGTTCAAACTTGTTTAAACTTGTGGCATTTAGAGTGACTAGATTGTACTAGGTGCATTACTTGTAGTGTTTTATTAGTTATGAACTTGAGCAGAACTTTATAGTGAGAGATTTGTCAATTATGGATGATCAGAGTGTTCAATGGGTATGAAAATTTGAGAGATTGTTTATTATAAAGTATGGGAGTTGTGGTAAAAATTTGAGAGCTTCAGTCATTGGGATGAAAGAGTTATTAAAAGTTGAAGGGGAGGGTGTCTAGGAACAAAGCAGCAAGGTTTGAAAATATGTATCTCTTAGAGGGTTATAGATATGGATACCAAAATTTGACACTACCTTCTGAACTTATATATCTATCTTGTGTCAAAATTTTAGATTGATTGGACGTAGGAGTTGGAAGTTATTAGAGTTTTAATGACCGGATGCTTTATCACAGCATTCATACTAAGTAGTTAGAGTTAGAATTTCATGCATAACTTTTGCATATGAACTCTGTTTGTGCCAAAATTTGGTGTGGAGATTTTTGATAAGGTACTTAACAAGTGTACCAAATTTCACTTGAAGAACATAAGTTGGGTGGGAGTTATACTATTCTGAAGTTTAGTAGGAAGACATTGATAGAGATTTACATCAAGAAGAACTTAGAGAAAGAAGGGCAAGGATAAGTATATAAGTATTTTTCAATACTTGTATTTAAAGCCTATGTGCTCATGGAATCCACAAGCGAAGTGTCATGTACCAATACGGAATCAACCACGATGACATGTGATAGCACGGAATCAATAAGCGAGAACTCATGTAGTAGTGTGGAGTCGACGGCAAAGACTCGATTCACAAGAGGGATATCTTTGAAGGCATGCGTGGCCAAAGCGGCCGGGTGGACATTAGAAAAGGCTAAGGATATAACCTTGCCCGACATTAAGGAATGTAAAACTACATAGTGTGGTGTTAATCAAGTTGTGTATATTCCAAGGGTAGATTGGAATTATATATTGGGTTACAAAGAGAAAAGTCTCTACATGTCATTATAAACTTTTCCACTCGGGCTAGGACAAAATCGAAGGGTGGAGGATTGTTGGTGACAGGTGATAGAAGGTTTGTGTCCTCCCCAATCTACTACGGCGGTAGACATCCTTAACCAAGGTCGCCCTAACAAAATGGGGAATGCATCCTTATTGTCGTGCATTTTAATGACTTGGAAGGTCACAATGTATTCTTCACCTCCCGTGTTAAGCCGACAATCTTTGATAATCCCCACCGGAACCACCGGACTTTGATTGGCCATATTAATCACAAATGGCGACGGACCCGTCAAACTTAAGCCCAATTTCCGCATAGTGTGCTCGGGTAGAATATTGAGACTACTTCCACCATCCACCAAAACATGAGGAACCACCTTGTCCACTATTGTTACTTCAATCTCCACCGCCTTGACTTCCCGAGTTCTTCCTTGCATTTGGACCCTTGCCGACACTCCAGTCTTTGGCCTCTTGGCCCTCCTATTCACGGGCATCCCGTCCTTCAAAGTTTTCCTAGCTACCGGTGAAATTTCTAACAATTGGCCAAAGGTGATATCGGCCTTTAGTGAGCTAAGGTCGGCCCAAATATCATATCCATCTACTCTATCGGCCTTAGGCCTTCTAACACTATCAAACTCCTCTACGGGAATGCCCGGACCTTCCCACTCTCCTACATCACCACCCTCTAAATCATGGATGACATTAGACCTCTCCCTCTCATTGGCAATTTCATTTTCTCTCTCTAATGCCTTAGTGGCCTTCCTAGCCTCTCTAGTTACATTCTCCAAATCCGAAAAATAAGGAATTTCCCCCAATGGATTATCCTCTTCTTCCTCCTCCTCCTCTACTTCTAATGGTGCATTACCCCTCATTGCTCTAGTGGTAACGGCTAATGCCGGAGCCTTATGCACAATTTCCTCCTTAAGACTTTTTAACTCGTATGAAATGGAGTTAGCATGTGGAAGACATGAACCTTGACCATTTGTGGACATTTCTAAATTTACCGGAACGGTAGAAGAATCCATAAATCGGACATCTTGAGATGTAGACGGTCCCATTTGTTTAGGTGATTGTGTAACTTGCCCCGAAAGATTCGTATTCCCATCATAATAGAAGTTAGAAGGTTTAAGGGTATTATTACCTTTATTTTGTGAACCCCTCATATTCTCTTGATCCGGTTGGGTTGGGTTAGTTGGAGGGTTCGGTGCTCCACTTACCTTGTCCGGATGACGACATTGGTTAGAAGCGTGTGGCCCCCCACAATTATTACACACTTGACCTTGGTTTTCGGACCAACATTGCCCTATGACGTGGTATCTACCGCAAAGATGGTGAAAATCCTTTTTTTCGGTACTTTGGTTAGTTTGTCCACGTGGCGGAGGGCCCCGATTATTCCCTTGGTTTTGACTCGGACCCCTTAAGTTTTGTTGATGCCCATTATTGTTCGTTCGTTGATTGCGGTTCGGCCCGTTTCTACAAAATTGTAGTGTATGACCGTGTTGTTGACAATTAGTGCACCAAAATCCCGATGTGTGGTTTCCCGACTCTATTTGAGGTGGAGGACCGGGTTGTTGATTTTTGATTAACAATGCCATTTGGTCCGTTAGATTTTGAAATTGTTTTAACATTGTCTCTTGGAACCCTAGTTGAGTAGCACCTAGTCGTTGCTCTATCTCTTCAATTTGAGGGTCTACCCTAGGGGCCGGTAATGCTAACATGGTTGGGGGGGCCGTTACCGCTAAGGGAATTGAGGCCGCTTCAATGGCGACATATGGAGGGCGATTATGCGGCCTAATCGGGTTCATTCCCGTCTTAGGTAGGAGAGGGATGAATTGAGGGATCAACTCATCCTCTTTCCTCCATAGCCGCTCATAATCCCTCTCAATATGTTCCATATCCCTAGCGGCTACCTTAGCCTCGGCTAGGGTGCGAGGGTTCCTTTGTAATACACCCCTAATTGTGGTCGCTTTAACAAACCCTCTCATGAAAAATTGCATTAAAGTATCATCGTTGAATAAATCACCTACCCACCTTGCGCATACCCAATCAAATCTTCTAATGTATGCGGAAATCTCTTCATCTCTTCCTTGCCTCATTGTCATTAAGGCTCTAAAAGCCATACTTTGACCGACTTCGGGTCGAAACTCATTAAGGAACTCCCGTTGTAATTGGTCCCACGTTTGGAAGTGGCCCTCATCGTGGTCTCTATACCACTCATAGGCTTCCCCCTCTAAAGTCGTAGGGAACCAAACTAGCCAATATTGTTGGTTTGTAATTAGTGAGCTAATTACCCTCTCAACGAACCTCTCCATATGTCTAGACGGGTCTTCATCTTTAGTCCCGTAGAACTTCGGGAGGTTCGAAGGTATGTCTAACGAAGGTAACCCTTGAGGTACGATTATTGGTAGGCCTCGCGGCCTAACCAATGGATCGATGGGGGGGATTGGTAATATGGGAGGTGGAATTCCACCTCCCCCTAAATCATCCATGGTGTTTCGTGGTCCTCCTTCACTAGATTCTCTAGAGCTTACACTACTCTCTTCTCTAGTCCTATTAGGTTCTTCCACTAATTCTTCACTCAATAGGGAAGGAATATCTCCTTCCTCTAGTCGAGTAGTGACCGGAGATACTTCTACCAATGGTTCACCCCTAAAGCCACCCTCTACATTAGTGCCTACCCTTTCTACCACTTCCTCTATATTAGAAGATCTTCGTTTAGTAACATTTTTCTTTAGTCCTAATGCTAACTTAGGTTTCTGGGACCTCGTGTATCCTTGCATCCATCATTCACCGTTCAACCCTCACATTGACCAACCAAAGCCTCACAAGTTCTCTCTTTAATATTTCCGCTTAGTTCGTGTGATCATTGTTTTGGAGGTGAGGAAATAGAGACATACAATTTTCAATGAACAATCCCAATAGGGGATGGAAAGCTTATGTTAGTTTCAGGGTTAGTGCGAGTATCACCTCGTCACACCCCCTTACGCTCAACACTTGCAACAAGACTCTTCGTGAGGGGCTGACCATTCTTGGGTACCGTGCTTGGAATCGAGGTTCACCCTTCGATTCCTTGCACTATTCGTCCAAGTTTGGAATTACCCTCTCCGTTCGTAACGACAAAGACAATTACGAAAATCATTTTTTAATTTAATATTTTTTCAATTGGAAGAGATTTTGCTTACCTCAAGCTCTCGTTTCCTCCTGTTTTGTTAGCTCTCTCCCCTCGATCGAATTGCTAAACATACAACACTCAAATAATTGTAATTTAAAAAAATACTAAAACCCTCTAGTTTAAAAACTTTAAACTCTCACAACCGAGTGAGTATTTAAAGTTTGAGATCCTAATTCAATAATTATCCCTCTACCTCTTAATTTTCTAGTGCGGGTCCTATTAAGGTGATCTTCGTTATGCCATCCCAAGAAGGTTTAGTAGGCGCACCTTTGCCGTGCTCCTTCCTCAAATTGAAATTGCATGAAATAAATACTAAATTCAAACCATACCTCTCACGAGCGCTCCGTCCTTTAATCGATCTTCACGTTTCGCCTCTCCTACCGCCTTCCAAGACTTCCGTCGCCCGCTCTCCAAGCTCCAAGCTCCAAACTCGAAACTCCCGGCGGACACACCATTTATGTCACCAAAAATCCTCCACCCTTCGATTTCGTCCTAGCCCGAGTGGAAAAGTTTATAATGACATGTAGAGACTTTTCTCTTTGTAACCCAATATATAATTCCAATCTACCCTTGGAATATACACAACTTGATTAACACCACACTATGTAGTTTTACATTCCTTAATGTCGGGCAAGGTTATATCCTTAGCCTTTTCTAATGTCCACCCGGCCGCTTTGGCCACGCATGCCTTCAAAGATATCCCTCTTGTGAATCGAGTCTTTGCCGTCGACTCCACACTACTACATGAGTTCTCGCTTATTGATTCCGTGCTATCACATGTCATCGTGGTTGATTCCGTATTGGTACATGACACTTCGCTTGTGGATTCCATGAGCACATAGGCTTTAAATACAAGTATTGAAAAATACTTATATACTTATCCTTGCCCTTCTTTCTCTAAGTTCTTCTTGATGTAAATCTCTATCAATGTCTTCCTACTAAACTTCAGAATAGTATAACTCCCACCCAACTTATGTTCTTCAAGTGAAATTTGGTACACTTGTTAAGTACCTTATCAAAAATCTCCACACCAAATTTTGGCACAAACAGAGTTCATATGCAAAAGTTATGCATGAAATTCTAACTCTAACTACTTAGTATGAATGCTGTGATAAAGCATCCGGTCATTAAAACTCTAATAACTTCCAACTCCTACGTCCAATCAATCTAAAATTTTGACACAAGATAGATATATAAGTTCAGAAGGTAGTGTCAAATTTTGGTATCCATATCTATAACCCTCTAAGAGATACATATTTTCAAACCTTGCTGCTTTGTTCCTAGACACCCTCCCCTTCAACTTTTAATAACTCTTTCATCCCAATGACTGAAGCTCTCAAATTTTTACCACAACTCCCATACTTTATAATAAACAATCTCTCAAATTTTCATACCCATTGAACACTCTGATCATCCATAATTGACAAATCTCTCACTATAAAGTTCTGCTCAAGTTCATAACTAATAAAACACTACAAGTAATGCACCTAGTACAATCTAGTCACTCTAAATGCCACAAGTTTAAACAAGTTTGAACTCTCTCACTTCAATATGAATCTCAATGCAACAAGTTGAAGTTTACAATCAAACTCCAAATTCCTTAAACCCAATCTACTTCTAACAAGAGGTCAATCCCTCTTCAAGGCTAAATAGCCTTGGCTCTTCTCCTAAGAACTAAGCACACACATGTGCTCCTATCTTGCTTCCCACACACCCACACTTATAACCCGTGGGGTGCTTAAGGAGCACGAAGGAAAGAGAGGATGAGTGAGGGAAGAATGAGGGATTATATATTGAGTTGAGAGGGAGAGAGGGCATGAGGTAAGGATAGGGTGAGAGGATTAGAGCCTCCAATCACAACCCCTTAACCTTCTCCTTCTAAGTAGGGACTCATCCCATTCACAAGGCTCTCGATAAGCCTTCGAAATTTCCTCCTACTTTGTAGGCTCTCATCTTATCTCCTAAGCCTTCCTCCCTCAAATGATCAACAAAGATCCTAATTCAAATATTTAACTAACCTTGGCTTTCTACCTACCACACTTTACCAAGGTATGTCCTCATACTACTTAAATCCAATCCACACAAGCCTAATGCTTCAAACTTAACTTTCTTCAAGCTTCACTCTTTTTATATTTTTGTGAATAATCATAAATCAACAAAACACCACTTGTAATGTTTTACAAGTGTTAACAACACATATGAGCATCAATTTGGGCTCACATCACCTATGGTCCCATAGATAATAGAGTCAAGGTCTCTATTGCACCTTTAGGTGGTTGGGTTAGGGAGGAGATTGATCCAATGTCGGATGAAGAGGAAAATGGTGGAATTAAGGAGGATTTTGAGGATACATTGGTGGAAGTTGTTCAAGACAAGGAGAAGGCTAAAATGTATTCTTCTAGCGGGTTCTTAGGTCCTAATTTTTACAATCAAGATGTTGATGGAGATTTTATACATTGGTCAAGACAATACACGGAGTCCATTAGCGACGTCATGATGATGACTCATAGTTGTATTCTCCAAGATAGGGTGTCTAGAGAGGATTATTTGTCCTTAGAGCCGTGTGAGGTTCTCACGGAGGAAGAATGGGTGAAGGGAGGACTCACTCCATGGTTAGATGATATTGAGTTGAGTGATGTGAGTTTGGTACATGTAGATGGGACTCAAGATGAGGAGGCTATGTTAGAACTCTCAAAGTTAGAGCCCGCTTTGCATTTTAAAACTACTTCTACGGGCATTATCGTGGGTCATGATGTCAAGGACTACCCTAATGTACCCAACGATTGGTATAGAGATACCGAGGAGCAAACACGAGTGGTCGAAGAGGATTGGAAGTTTGTGGATGTCAAAATGAAGGATGGAAAAGTTAGACCAATGAAGATGGGCTCTAAACTCGATGAGAAGGAGATTAAGGAGTATAGTGATTTGATAGATGAGTTTAGTGATACTTTTGCTTGGTCATACGATGAGCTCAAGGGGATTCCTAGAGAGATGGTTGAGCATCGTATTCCGTTAGTTCCGGGTTTAAAACCGGTGAGACAAAAAAAAAGGATGAACCCTAGATTGCAATTATTGGTCAAGGCGGAATTAGAGAGGTTGTTGCAGGTTGGGTTTATAAAGCCGGTAGAGATTACGGATTGGGTTTCTCCTATGGTGTTAGTGAAAAAGAAAAATGGGAAGCTTAGAGTTTGTGTAGACTATAGGAAGCTCAATGATTGTACGCAAAAGGATCACTTTCCTTTGCCGTTCATTATCTTGTTGTTAGAGGAGGTAGGGGGTCATGAGAGGTACACATTTATGGATGGATACGCCAGCTACAACCAAGTAGCCATAGCGCTCGCGGATTTGCACAAGACGGCATTTACGACACCTTGGGGGACTTTCATATGGGTGGTGATGCCATTTGGTTTATGCAACGCCCCGGCAACATTCCAACGACTAGTCATGTACATCTTTAGCGACTTGCTCTTCAAGTCCATGACGGTTTATATTGATGATTTTAGTACCCAATCTAGTACTAAAGAGCATGTGCATTGTGTGAGGGGGGCCTTGGTTAGGTGTAGGCAAATGCGGTTGGCATTAAACCCGGACAAGACATTTTTAGGGGTACAAAGGGGAGTTTTGTTGGGTTATGTTGTGAGTGAAAAGGGGAGAGAACCGGATCCGGACAAGATCGCGGTCATTGATGAGTTGGAAACTCCGAAAAATGCCAAGGGGATCTCTAAGTTGCTAGGACATGTGGGGTGGTATAGAAAGTTGATTCCGGATTTTGCAAAGATAGCGGTCCCTATCACTCATTTGCTCAAGAAGGATGTTAGATTTGTTTGGACGGATGAGTGCCAAAAGGCCTTTGTTGAGTTAAGGTCCAAATTGAGCACTTATCCTGTCTTAAGGCCCCCGGATTGGGAAAAGCCTTTTCATGTGTATTGTGATGCTAGCAACGTAGCGGTGGGTAGTGAATGGTGTCATTCCACGGGAGAAAAGGGGAAGGATCTACCCATAGCTTATGCTAGTAAGCAATTGACTTCCGCGGAGAGGAATTACTCCACTACAGAGAGAGAATGTCTAGCCATGGTATTTTCGGTCAAGAAGTTTAGGCACTATCTTATTTGTAATCCGGTAGTGTTTTTTGTGGATCACATGGCCATTAAATATTTGGTCAACAAGCCGGAGTTGAGTGGAAGGTTGGCTAGGTGGGTCTTGTTACTCGATGAGTTTGATTACACGGTGGAATATAAACCGGGCCGCATGCATTTACAAGCCGACCACTTGTCTAGATTGTCGGAGGAGATGGGCACTACGCCAATAGATGATAGCCTCATGGATGATAGATTGTTTGTAGTCACGTCCACACCGGATTGGTATGCCGGAATTGTAGAGTTCTTGACCACTCAACAATTACCAACCGAATGGACGAAAGAGGAGAAAAGAAAGGTTAGAGTCAATAGTAGGCACTTTGCAGTGATAGGCAATAGATTGTTCAGGAGAGGAGCGGACACCATCTTGAGAAGATGTGTATCGCAAGTAGAGGTTCCGGATATTCTAGAGGCTTGTCATGATAGTGCTTGTGGAGGGCATTTTTCTGGTCAACTTACCGGCCAGAAAATCCTTAGAGCAGGTTACTTTTGGCCTACATTGTTTCAGGATTCACACGACTATGTTAGAAGGTGTGATGCTTGCCAAAGGTACGCTCGAAATGACCTTAGGATGGAGATGCCATTGCACATTTCATTACCACTAGTTCCCTTTGAGAAATGGGGAATAGATTATGTAGGGGAGGTCCATCCCCACTCTTCGAGAGGGATGGCATACATTGTTGTAGCTACCGAGTACTTGACTAAATGGGCGGAAGCCAAGGCGGTAAAAACCGACACGGCCGCACATGCCGCCACATTTATGTATGAAAATATCATTACTAGGTTTGGAGTCCCAAAGATTCTAGTTAGTGATAGAGGTACACATTTTCTTAATGACCTCATTTCAGAGATGACTCAGAGGTTTAAGATCGACCATAGGAAGACTACTCCCTATCACCCTCAAACTAATGGTCAAACGGAGCGGGTGAACGGGATTCTAGTGGGCATTTTACGCAAGACGGTCATCGACTCAAAGAGAGATTGGGACGTCAAGTTAAACGCGGCTTTGTGGGCTTATCGGACGACTTACAAAGTGACAACACAAGCTACTCCGTTTTCTTTGGTTTACGGTATTGAGGCTACACTCCCTATTGAATTTGAGGTGGAGTCATTGAGGGTTGCAATAGGGACACGCCTCAACGACAATGAGTCTTTGAGAAATAGGCTCAGGGATCTAGAGGAGTTGGATGAAAAGAGGCAGAGGGCCGCTCAACACATGGAAGCAATTCAAAGACGAAGGAAGGTTATCTTTGACAAACGTCACAAAAAGAGGGCATTAGAACGAGGAATGTTGGTTATGCTCCAAGATGGGAAGAAAAAAGATTTTCCGGGCAAATTTGATGCGGTTTGGTTAGGTCCTTACATTGTGGCGAATACCTTTCCTAACAACTCGGTACAATTGGAGATACTCAATGGACAAAGCTTCCCGACACGAATGGCCGGAAGTAGGTGCAAGCAATTCCACACATGAAGACAGTTGACTTCAAGCAAGACATTCTAGGAGTCGGTCCCAGATGGTCGCCAATAATGTGAGCCCAAATTGATGCTCACATGTGTTGTTAACACTTGTAAAACATTACAAGTGGTGTTTTGTTGATTTATGATTATTCACAAAAATATAAAAAGAGTGAAGCTTGAAGAAAGTTAAGTTTGAAGCATTAGGCTTGTGTGGATTGGATTTAAGTAGTATGAGGACATACCTTGGTAAAGTGTGGTAGGTAGAAAGCCAAGGTTAGTTAAATATTTGAATTAGGATCTTTGTTGATCATTTGAGGGAGGAAGGCTTAGGAGATAAGATGAGAGCCTACAAAGTAGGAGGAAATTTCGAAGGCTTATCGAGAGCCTTGTGAATGGGATGAGTCCCTACTTAGAAGGAGAAGGTTAAGGGGTTGTGATTGGAGGCTCTAATCCTCTCACCCTATCCTTACCTCATGCCCTCTCTCCCTCTCAACTCAATATATAATCCCTCATTCTTCCCTCACTCATCCTCTCTTTCCTTCGTGCTCCTTAAGCACCCCACGGGTTATAAGTGTGGGTGTGTGGGAAGCAAGATAGGAGCACATGTGTGTGCTTAGTTCTTAGGAGAAGAGCCAAGGCTATTTAGCCTTGAAGAGGGATTGACCTCTTGTTAGAAGTAGATTGGGTTTAAGGAATTTGGAGTTTGATTGTAAACTTCAACTTGTTGCATTGAGATTCATATTGAAGTGAGAGAGTTCAAACTTGTTTAAACTTGTGGCATTTAGAGTGACTAGATTGTACTAGGTGCATTACTTGTAGTGTTTTATTAGTTATGAACTTGAGCAGAACTTTATAGTGAGAGATTTGTCAATTATGGATGATCAGAGTGTTCAATGGGTATGAAAATTTGAGAGATTGTTTATTATAAAGTATGGGAGTTGTGGTAAAAATTTGAGAGCTTCAGTCATTGGGATGAAAGAGTTATTAAAAGTTGAAGGGGAGGGTGTCTAGGAACAAAGCAGCAAGGTTTGAAAATATGTATCTCTTAGAGGGTTATAGATATGGATACCAAAATTTGACACTACCTTCTGAACTTATATATCTATCTTGTGTCAAAATTTTAGATTGATTGGACGTAGGAGTTGGAAGTTATTAGAGTTTTAATGACCGGATGCTTTATCACAGCATTCATACTAAGTAGTTAGAGTTAGAATTTCATGCATAACTTTTGCATATGAACTCTGTTTGTGCCAAAATTTGGTGTGGAGATTTTTGATAAGGTACTTAACAAGTGTACCAAATTTCACTTGAAGAACATAAGTTGGGTGGGAGTTATACTATTCTGAAGTTTAGTAGGAAGACATTGATAGAGATTTACATCAAGAAGAACTTAGAGAAAGAAGGGCAAGGATAAGTATATAAGTATTTTTCAATACTTGTATTTAAAGCCTATGTGCTCATGGAATCCACAAGCGAAGTGTCATGTACCAATACGGAATCAACCACGATGACATGTGATAGCACGGAATCAATAAGCGAGAACTCATGTAGTAGTGTGGAGTCGACGGCAAAGACTCGATTCACAAGAGGGATATCTTTGAAGGCATGCGTGGCCAAAGCGGCCGGGTGGACATTAGAAAAGGCTAAGGATATAACCTTGCCCGACATTAAGGAATGTAAAACTACATAGTGTGGTGTTAATCAAGTTGTGTATATTCCAAGGGTAGATTGGAATTATATATTGGGTTACAAAGAGAAAAGTCTCTACATATCATTATAAACTTTTCCACTCGGGCTAGGACGAAATCGAAGGGTGGAGGATTTTTGGTGACACAAAGGCTGCTTGAAGTTCAATTGTACAGTACATTGTTGTCTAGTGCCTCATGTTCTTGATATCTTTGCTTTATTCAAGAATAACTACCATTGCATGCAATTAGTGTGGAGTAATGGACACATGTTTGAGCAAAAGTTATTTATTGTGGATTCTTTTTTATTTCATGACCATTTGATTGCATAATTTTTATATTTTAGCATTTTATGTGGGTGTTTATGAAAGAAAAAAAATCATCTAAATGCCTAAATTTCAAGAAATTCTCTAATCTTCCCAAGGCAGTCTCTCTCAACTTGGGGACTCAAAACTATATTAACACTTGCAACTCTCAATAATCTCTCATCCTTGTCAATGGGATGGAACATATGACTGATTTGCCTTTGGCTCTTAGCCATGCTTGCAAATGCTCAAACAACCTCTACCGAACATGAGCACAAAATGACATAATACATTGTAATTAGCACATTAAAATGGATTAACCTACACCCTCGAGGATAACATTGTGTACTTAGCCGCCATGAACGAATTAAAAATAAGTTACAGTACATGGATTTTTATGTAGGATATGCTTTGTGCCTAAATCAATAAATATACACATACATACTTTTTATTTTTTCTTAAATGTATTTACAGATTGCCTACGCCCCTTTTTGATATTAATTAATTAATGGGAAGAGCATGCCCAACTTACTATCAGCCTATGGTAGCATTGTCCCAACAACCGAATGAAACCTTCAAGTATCACAAGATATCCACAAGCATTTGAAACAACAAACAAGTTCAAAAGGGTTATAAAACTTGTCAAAAAAACACTACAATGAAACATAAACATGCCACCAACGACCAAGAAGGATTCATCATTGAGAAACGAGGCCCCCATAACTCCAAAATATTGGAGAATTTCTCCCGAGAAGTGTTTGACAACAACCTTAAGAAATTAGCCAAGGGAAAAACTTCGGGACATGACAACATCCCAAACGAAATCCTCAAGGCCCTCCACCCAACCTTTCATGACATGTTATTTCTCTTCTTCCGGCAATGCCACCACCAGAAAAAAAAAAAAAAAAAAAAAAAAAAAAAAAAAAAAACTTGCTATTGGAAACATAGCAAAACAATACTCCTCCATAAAAATGGCAACCCGCTACTACTCACCAACTACATACCTATCACCTTGGCCAACACTATTTATAAACTTTACACTAGCACACTCACTGCCCTCCTCACAGGCTATGGCGAAAAACAAAAAATAATACACTTTAGTCAAAAAGGCTTTAGACCACAAAGAAATACAATTAGACAAATCCAAATGATAATAGCAGCACTAGAAGACGCCCGCCTAACTTATAATGGCATATACCTCACCTACATAGACTTTAGAAATGCCTTTGGATCCATAGACCATGCAAGACTCCTTGCACTACTGGAGGGTCTCGGATATCCTCGAGACGCCGTTGAATAGGTAACATATATACAAACTCAACCACCTCCTTTCATGGTAACCACTTTGGAACAACCCCACCCATCTAAATTAACAGAGGCACCATCCAAGGCGACACACTAAGCCCCTACTTCTTTATCATATTCCTAGACCCACTCCTCTGATGGCTAGAAAAAAGATAACATAGGCTACCACTTCAAGACATCATCAACTACATGTAACAACATAGCATATGCCGATGACCTTGTCATCCTCACCGATAACATAACACATATCTAGCCACAAATCCGCAAACTCCAAAAATTCTTAGAATGGGCACACCTAGACCTTAACCTCTCTATTTGCGCAATTACATGATGCCTAAACAAATCAAACCTGAAACCCACTACCTTCAAAGCATACATACAAGCACAACATATCCACTTCAAAAATAATCCTTTCCCTACCCTCACACAAAACGAACCATACACATACCTTGGTATCCACCTAGTCCCCTCACTAAAATGGAACATCCAAAAAAACACCACCATGGAAAAAGCCAAAAACAAAGAAAAATATTAATGGCATCCCCAACCACAATCAAACAAAAAAATCCACATCCTAAACATAGTAACAAAACCAGGAATAGCCTATGCCTACTATGTAGTCTCGTTCTCTAAACCGGACATTAAGAAACTAGACAAAATCCTTAGTAAACTAACTAAAGAGATATGTAACCTACCCAATAGAACAACGAACATACTAACCCATCTTTCCAATGAGGACTTTGGCATTAATACCACCTCCATCCTCCCTGACTACATCAATTGTATTGGTAATCAACTACTAAACACCCTCAACGACCAAGGCCAACTAGGCCATACCAAGGCCTAACCAAACACATTACAACAAAATATGGAAGGTCCTACCACCTCCCATGCCTAAAATATCAAGCATGTGCAAGATCACCCACAACCCGCACATTATACCTACTTGAAAGGGAAAATGAAATTCATGTGCATACCACCATCAAAAGCTTCCCCATAAAACAGTCAGCAATAGAACTTGCATGGATACAAACCGTAGGATACGCCCTCTTCTCCCAAGACCAAAAACAAGCCACTAGAAGATACCTCAACAAACTACACACGTACAACATCACTCCCCTCAACCAAATCCAAAACCCAAACGCCCACCAAATCTTATCCCCTAAGGAATTCAAACAAAAATTTAAAGTTGCCCCAAAGCTAATCAAGGATGCCCTGGCACAAGCCCAAATACTATTCCCACATAACCCACCCACAACCCACAACCCTCTCCCACAACAAGTACCAACATACACCCCACCCACAAACACCAATAACCAAGTGGACCCCACAAGCGGAAAACCAATACAAACCATAATAAACACCAAAACAACAACATATAAAGACAAATGGGGAGCCAAATCCATAAAACAACACTATCTATGCCAATGGAATACCCATCCAATCAACACGACAAAATGGGTAGAACCCTCACTACTCCTCCATCATGACAATATCACCCTAGACCACAACATATTCACACTTCACAAATTCCTACAAAACCAACATCCTAACGACATACAACTCATGCATAAACTTTTTGCAATCTAAAGACCGAAGATTCATTCGCTCACCCATCATACTAGCCCCAAATCTCACACTCACCACCAAGGAATGTAACCCAGATAAAGATATTATAGCTACCAAACCTATCATACAAATACAAGGGATAGAATCCAATATTTATGACCAAATTGGAGCATACGTTTTAACCATGTCACTCACAAGGCTACAATGGCTATGGGAAAGATATAACCAAAACCAAATGCACCCTATGATCCACA
Organism: Polytrichum formosum; assembly: GCA_964035585.1. Lineage (NCBI taxonomy): Eukaryota > Viridiplantae > Streptophyta > Polytrichopsida > Polytrichales > Polytrichaceae > Polytrichum > Polytrichum formosum. Next base: position 19,024,921 of record OZ037938.1, read on the forward strand.
TTTTAAACCCCCCGCCACAAGACTTTGCCACCAAAATTTTATGGCTAACCCAAAGATATGTTACAATCCTCCCGAAAAGAAAACCAAAAAAACATAACCCAAATAACAACCACCAAACCCTCCACCCCTCCACCCTCCAAGCCCTAATAGAAACTTACAATATTACACATTCGTACTACTCCTCGCCCCTCACATGTCCAGTAACATTCACTCAATACAACTCCCCACACAATCGAGACATTATATTCGGATCGACATGACTCGCACTCTTGTCAAAATGGAAAGGTGATGGCCTAGCCCACCCCTCATACCTCAAAATTGCCATGACATCAATCCACTGGGCCGGCATGGCAACCCAAGAAAACCACAACACCACAACCATCATCACAAAGAAAACCCCCTCCCCATCACCCATGTAGAAATACACACGATAGTAACCATCCCACTTAACACCATACAATACAATCCCACATCGGAATGACCAAAATATCTACACCAATTAGAAAACCAATACACTACCATACTAAGCATAAACAATCAAAGTCCCCTATCAGACAACCTGCAAATACCCAACATAATCACCAACAACATACTTGGACTATATAATATTAAAGTCAAAACTCATCTACACCAAAACACCCCCCCCTGAGAAAAAAAATGAAATGCTCCCACGCATGGCCTCGGGGGGGGGTAGTCATTGGTTGGAGTAGCAATATACGTGCGAACAAATGATAGGGTATTTTAAAAACATGGGGGCTAAAAAATATAATTGGACTTAAGAGTAATATAGGGTATCAAAAATGGCACTGGACATTTTTAAAGTACTATAGGGTATGGAATAATAGGTAATCTAGAATTATAAGTAATGCAAGCCATTTTTCTATTAAACCAAAGTAGAAATTTACATAATGATAGCATGTGAAAAAAAAAGAATTGAAAGTAATACCCCCCTATAAAATAATGGTTGTTCGCACCTATATCCTTAAATTTTTAACACACTGCCCCCCCCGAGCGCATGGCATAAAGCCCCAAAATACAATCACTCGAAAAACAACCACCCAACACAACCCCTACCAATAGAACTATACAAAACCCACCCCCTTAAATTCAAACCCCCACAATGCATATACACCGACAGATCATTTATACCCCCTAACAAAAATGGCATAGGCAACACAGTTGGATCATGTGTCTACTGCCCTGCCAACAACCTTCGGATTGCGAAAAACTCTCAGGTTTACAAAACATCCTCGGAGTCGAATTAAACGCCATCCTAATAGCAATCCAAAGTACACAACACCATACGCAAGATACCCACATCTTTACAGACAACCCTAATAGTATATACCTAATACATAACCACATAAGACACCCATCATCCAAAACAATCACCTGAATAAATTACTCATTGCCGCTATAGTCAACCATGTATGATGTAACCTGGTCCACACAACCTACAAACATACATCAACAAGGAACATAGAAACCAAGAACTAAGATTGGTCCAATCAAAATTCACATACATAGACAAATGGACATCCAATGACCAAATCCACCACAAACTCTCCAACCAATTTTTGAAAAACCCCAAGATCACAGATGCCCAAATCACACAAACTCTAAAATTCCGATATGCCCAATATATGGGTAACCACCGTAAAAGTATATTCTGGCCTAACCTACACCCAAACCCAAACTACACACTATGCCCCAATGATGCCATAGACATATGGCCACACTTATTCTCTACATGCCCATACCCCCACATAAAGGGATTACGTATAGCACGCCGTAATAAAGTAGTACACCAAATCGTATATACACTACAGTCAAATAAACATACAAGATACTACACACTCATAAACGCAGGCAACCAACACTCTAGACCACAAGACAACACAATCCCACAATGGTTACTCCAGTGCACATGCCCCACTATACCATGCACATGCCTAGCCAAACTCAGACTGGACATACTATGCGTATTAGGCGCCCCTATAGACAGCCAACCCCCTTAACGCCAACCTCACCAACTGTCATATAATTCATTGAATTCACTTATTGCCATGACAAGTTCCCAAATACCGCACACAACGAAAAAACTGCTAAATACAACCCACTCATACAAACACTTAGAACAGTCAGTTGGCAAGTCAACCCTCTCATCACCATCACAGCAGGTGTTAGAGGGGCTATCCACGAACAACCAATTAAAGACTTAGAAAAACTCAAAATACTCAAAACCGAGATCAAAACACTTATGAAACAATTACACCAAATTGCCATTAAATACCTCACATACCTAATATTAAACAAAAGGAAGCTAGACAACAAACAACCCCCTGTAGATCCCCCCTAGATGTTAGGTATCTTGTTTTTCTTGAAAACTAAATGAGCCCACCTTCTGAGAGGGAGGAAGTACCCTTACGGTGACGCTTGGTCAAACATGAACATGGTATAGAGGAACGGGCTCCCATTCACGTCGGTGTATATACCAAACCCCAACGTTACTTTTATTTTATTTATTACAAACATGCCACCAACCTCATGCATATAGCTTGAAATATTATGAAGAGGACACAAAGGTTCCTTCCAACCAACTCTTCTCAAATGTCCACCACAATCATGTAGATACTATCTCGATGTCCTCCACTCTAAACTCTCAATCCCAAAGGAGTGACAAGAAAGCTTGATATATCTATACAATTCTACGTAAACTTTCAACAACCCATCGTACAAGAAAGAGGAGAAACCCATATGAAACCCAAGCTCAGGTTTGATTCTTACCTCGTACCCTCCAATACGCTTTAGGGTATCACCCAAGATAAGTGGGGGATGAATAACACATAGTGACAACAAGGGAAGTGGGCACATTGCAAGCTACGAGATATTTGAAATTGCAATGAACAAGGTGTGAGATTTCCTTCCTTCTCTTTCCACTCTTGTTTCTTGTTGTCTTGTTGCTTGAAAGGATTTCTTTGTGTGTTGCTTCAATTGCCCTAATGGCATTTTGTGATAAATTCAATTTAGTTTTTACATCACTATTCATGGTTGTAATTGTGTGTGTATGGATCACCACGAGCCATCAACTGCCTATAGATATTGAAAGTCCTAACTTGCTCATGAGATTCGTCATCTCTTTGTATGATTTTTCATATGGAAACCCTGATATCAATGACACCATGAGAGTTAGCCATGTATTAGAATGCGCCACTATGTCTCAATATTCAATAGGGTGTTGTTTAATCATTTTTCAAGTCTTTTTCCATCCTCATCATTACACATTTCTAAAATTGTACAAAGATCTATATCATCTATTTCATATATATATATATAAGAAACAAATTCATAACCTCTTTTTATGTGGCGTGATGATTTCCCAAGCAAAGGAAGTGAGTGAAACTAGGGCATGAAACATGAGCATGAGTAGATCCCTACTTTGGGACTTGCCCACATGTCCCTATAAAATCCATTGTTGTGGGATTTGACATGAGCAACAAAGCATGTTATAGCAACATAACATGTCACTCATCCAAGTGGAAAGGACTTCCAACAACTTTCTTGCTCTCTTCTATATGTGCATAGGATATTTCATCCATAATCTTTAGTTTACGCCTACGTGGAGACCGGTTATGTAATCTATAGCAACCCCTAGAGAGAGAAATGACATTAGCTCAGGGGCTAGCGCAAATGAGGGATGCTTCACCTTGATTATGGCATGTAGGTGCACAAAGGGTGTTTAATGAAAGTTTGGGTGACAAAGCATACATATGGGTTGGGCATTTGTTCCATCTAATTTTTTTGTAGAAATAAATAGGTAGTATAAACTTCAGAACGCATGCCTTTTTATGCACCTGTTCCTAGATCCACACCTAATCTCATACCAATCGTATATAGGTGTTTGTATTCAATGAGTACCCAGATTTGGACTAGTTATGTCAACACAAAGAGGGAGACCGTGACAACCCTCGATTATTGGTCCGAGACGACCCTAAACTACTGGATGATGGTGGAGAGATACCCAAATCTCGAGGAAGAGGTTGGCGGTTCAATTCCCGGCTGTGAAATCTCCTCTCTACTTGACAGAAACTTGCTAGGTGGTCAACTACCTCATGTGCTTTCGCGCTGGCATGTCTGCCTTCTGTCTCCAAATTTAAAAAAAAACTCGATTATCATAACTTACTGCGTGAAGGACCCACATGATAAGATGGTAATCAAATAGCATTTGGTTGAGATATGGTTGTGCATGTCTTTACACCAAACTTGAAGGCTTTTGACCACACCAAATTGAATTTCAATATTCCATGGCAAAACCTTGGAGTGAATTTCAAGGGTGCCAAGGACCATTGGGTTGCTAGAAGCATGTGAATAAGTGCAACATAGACATTTGCCAAGATTTTTGGGTATTTGAGTATTCATATGGGTGACCTTCCTAGCACTTGATTTCCAGTGCCCCTTACCATTTATTACCACCCAATCATAGTGTGGGGTATCCGGGTGATCTAAATATTTGCAACCAACTAGGTGGGAACCTAGGGGCTTGCCCTTGGGTTGGCTTGTCTGAGCCCGTTCAAGGTGTTCACCTTTGAAAGAAGGCAATAGTCGTTGGGGGTCCTCTAACTCTCGTATTGTCCGATTCATGATTACATATAGACTTAGTCTAACTTAAAATTAAAGCAACATTGTAATTCACACCAATGACATCATCAAAGTTGTGTTTTCTTTCTTTCTTTTTGATATTTCGTCACACATTATTTGACCACAACATTTTGGTTGTTGTGGACAACATTGTGATTGTTGGCCATAGCCACAAGGCTTTTGGCCACAACGATGTGGTCTTTGGTCAGATGGTCCTTGGCATCCACCAAATTATTTCGTAATATGTAGTGTAAAGTGGCCTTTACACCACTGAAATTCCACTTCCGAAAACATGATAAGTTTGACCCTTAAATTCCTTGAGCGTATTGTGGTTTCATTAGATCATGTAAGAAATAAGCTTTCTAAAGCTCAATTTTTATTGTACCAAAAAGGAACGTTGTTGCTAATGATTTAAGATCACATCAATACGGTTAACTTTTTTCACGATTCTTAATAATCGATTTAGAATTATTGAACTTCTAGAAATTGCAATAAATAAATGAAATAAAATCATAGTTCAAAATTTCAAGATTAAATTAAGAATCTACATATACACTTTGAGGTATGAAAAAGAGTCCATAGAAAATTGGCAAGTTACATTTAAAAACAAAAATGAATATAGTAATTTGTCAACAAAGGAAAACTTTAGTTCATTCTTGACTTTAAAAAATTGTTGTGAATAACATTTTTTTTCATATGGGAATGGGACCATTGGCACCGTAACATTACTTAGCGACGCGGACGCTCAAAATATAACAGGGGAATGCTGGAAGTTCAGTATGAAATTGAGTCTCCCTGCACAACTTTTCGAGCATCCCACTATTATATTCCGAGGGCCCGCAGAAGAAGAATAGAACGTTGGGTAATATTACGATCAACAAGGAAATTTCACAAGGAACACAATGATGCCTATTGTGACCTTCCTATCACCCTCTTTTTGAATGAATTTGCCTTCAAAAGCCATTCGTAAGCCCCAAACAGGGCCCTCATAAAGTTTACGGTTAAGACAAATTGTATAGAGAAGGACCTGTGACTGAATGCATGGACTTCCACATAAGGTCAGATTGAGCTCATGGGCAGATCGAAATGCGTCGCCTCATCAGCCCAGTACTTTTCCAACAATATCGGTGCATGAGAGGGCTTAGAAGGAATTAAAGCAAGATAGATGGGTCATAAATGGTTACTTTTCCCGACTAGCCCGCTCATAACATTATTCAGATCCATAACAATGTTCTGTGGGACTGACAATATTTCACGGAATATTTTCCACATTTAGACTATATGTGGGGAATATTTTATGGAATACTATCAGTCCCACAAAACATTGTTATGGATCTGAATAATGTTATGCTTCTTCTAGGATATGAAACACGCAATTAATACAAGATGGTTAGCAAATTCAAAATGAGGCCATAGCCACCTTCCTCATAATTTTTAGAGCTCATATCGTATATGAATATCTCATGAGGATTGTTAAATTGATCGCATAGATTGTCAAAACGACCACAAAGATGGGTCAAGCGGTCACATGATCTGTCAAAACTTGATTTATCAACGCACACGTGAAGAGGAGCAAGTATCAACTATGCTTCCTCTTTCTTTTCATTTCAACTTGCAACTAGAATTGTTCAAAGTTTGATAGGTCACGTGACTGTGCAACACATCTATGTGGTCGTTTTAACCACAGTGTGGTCGATTTAACAATCTTCTTCCTTATTCACTATCAATGTGAAGATTTTTGTGCTCATTTAATGGTCATATGTGTCCCCCCGATTAATTTGAACTATTGAACCTAGAATGGTTATCATATTTTGAGCAAGTAGTTCAATCTCTTTTTAACACTTGTCTTTATGGCATTCGTTCTTCAAACCACACCTAACCACATACTACTCAAATATAGGTGTCCGTTTAAGGTACGTCTACCTTAGACGTGCCTAATCCAATATAGTAAAAAATTGGAAACCGCTATTTGAGTGGCATGTGGTTAGGTGTGGATCTAAAAGCGACATCAAAAGACATGTGTCTAGAAGAGATTGGACTACATGCTTAAAATATGCTAATCATTCTAAGTTCAATAGTCAACATGAAGGGGGGGAACTATATGACCACTTAATGCGCATGGGAATCTAAATTATCATAGTGAATTAGATGTTCATATATGAGCTCAAAATTTCATGAATCAAATGGTCATGGGCACAATTTGGATTTGCTAATTATCTCACACACTAATTGCGTGTGTCATATCCTATGAGAAGTAGGTGCAGAGGGAAAAATATCCAAATAACACACATTATCACATACAAGCATGCCTCGAATCTATCCAACATAAAACTTGACCCCCTATTTAGTATTAAGTATGTGACCAATTCATTTGGACTAGACTAATCCAATCATAGTCGATTGCAATGTCAATGAACTGGAGTAACATCTAGATAACATACTATTTCAAAACTTTTATATTGGATGAATGAGAGGTACACTTATATGTAGTAATTCCTTCTCTCCCATAAGAGGGATGTTGGACATATAAGGTTTGTGGCCTTCTATATTATGGGCACTTCCAACTCCACATACTCATTGTCTCATGAATTGTCCCATCCAATTAGCAAGTGCAAAGCATGAAGATTGTCGTTTCAAGTGTCAAAATCGGAGACGAGATGCAAAGGTTATAAGAGGGCAAAGTGAAATTTTTTCTTTCTATTCAAGTAATTATTGATCATAGAGGTCCTCTTAAATTTCAAATTTGTTAACTATTGGATCTAGAGTGGTGTCCTTGTGAGCACATAGTCCAATATCTTTGTAACACGTGTGTCTTTAGAGTCCATTCTTATTACAAACCTTGCCCTATGCCATTTAAATATAGGCATATGCATAAGACTAGTCCCATACTAGTACATTCCTACCTCTTTAATATGACACTAGATAATATGACAACCTCAATATAATGACACAAATTTTGTAAACCAAACCTTGTAGTTAAAATCTACCTCTATAATAAGACTATGACATTGTTAATATGACACTCTTGGACCCCCCCCAAATGTCATATTATAGAGGTAATAAATGCATATATGGCAGGTCCCAAACATGTATAAGTACATAGTTAATATTAAATATATGGAACTTTCACATATGAAATGTGGATAAAAGAAATTTCAATGTAAAATGATGCTAACACATGGTTATAACGGAACTAAGTTCTCTATCTCAAAATCTAATCAAGAGACTCATTAGCTTCTATCTCTTTCACAACAATTTTTCACCTAAACCCTAAACCAAGGTGCACAACTTGTTTTCGCGCATTTTGAACTCAATATTTATCAGATGGTTTTGATCTGCATATCGATGGAAAGCTCTTGAAATTTCACTTCTTGTGGTGGTAATTTTGATTAACTCCGAATTTTATTGGCAAAGTTATGAGCATTTGAAGGCATGTTAAGTTTCCACGGTTGATTTCTAGACATCAATCTACTTTTATAGATTTTGAGGTCAATTTTGACCTAAACTTCCTCATCTACACATTTTTGTAAAGCTATTGAAATTGCACAAGTCCGTCTAGATTTCATGAGAGAAATTTGCATATTTATAAAGACGTTTGAGAAGAATATTTATTTAGTATATGTGATGAAATATCCAATGTGTGTTTTCGTGAAGTACCTCGTTATTACAACAAAGAGGTCTCATTCATCATATTATTGAACATATGACACCAATAATGCAACGATACTTGTGTCCCAAACATGTCATATTAAAGAGGTAGGATTGTATTCAACTAAGGCTCACATGCCTTTTAGGTAGAGGGACTTGAGCAACTCCACATGTGTTTATGAAAATTTAAAAAAATTTAAAAACAACAACATTCAAGGCGTTAAGCACCAACGATATGAATGGGAGTTTGCTTGCTTTATTTTGATCATGGTTCTCGGGCCAACCTAAGGACACGCTTCCATGTGCCGAACATTCCGGAAAAGCAAAGTAGAATGTTGGATGGCATATCCAAGGATCTTGTTGATTAAGCCCGTCCTTTGTGGAATACAAGGGCGACGTATGAGAGAGTAGATTTGCCCTATTGACAAACATGCAAGTTGGATTGTGGTCATCATGCAATGCCTCAAGGTGTCATACGGAGGGACTTAAATATACTTATTTGGCTAGTCACACCTAAAAGTGGTCCAATTGTCATATGCATTGAACCAATTCAAAATATATTCAAAATAGTGAATCTTTGGGAGATTTGAGCTCGTATTCTTGTCCTAGACTCAAATACATGAATATCCAATCATTGTTGATTATAAGTACACTCTTTTTCGTAATATGTTTTGCTAAATATGGATTCAATATCATAGACCAAAGAAAATTTTACTTCCATACATATTGTGGGTTTGTAGAGATCACCGCATACCCCATGTAAATACACCTCTAGGCCTTGAAGGGTGTTTCTCAAAGGCGAGATAACTTAAGATAAATGACTTTCCATGCTCAAATGTTGTTCATTCAAAACCAAAAGTTGTTCAGTACACATTTACATCCATATATTTAAGATTTGAATTTAACTTCTTGACATGACATAAAATCACATATAAGATATGTGAATATGCGTAAAAAAAATACACACCGAGGTATTATTTAATGACAATTGTCTCCCATGGTTCAAACTAACTTACATAAAACGTAGTTTGAAGGGTCGAAATAATCCAGACCTTGGATAGTTGGCCAACTAGCATCACCTAGCTAAATTTTCCAGGCCCCTATTTGTCACTTAGCTTTAGCTAGCTAGGTTCACCAAACCTAGGATTCTTACTTAGCTTTAGCTAGCTAACTATTCTGGAACTCTCATTTTCACTCAACTTCGACTAGCTAAAAAATTGTGTGACATGCATATTCATTCTAAACCAAAGAGAAATCCATTCAAATGAAACCAAACAATATATATTTGGTTGTATGGCTCTCAGTTGGCACTATATTTTCATGTTGTTGCACAAAGAAATTGAAAGGCTTAAAATCAACACATATAGCTGGCTTCCTCACTTTCGACTAGCATTGGTGATAAATCATCATCTTCATCATCATCGTCATTATCTTTATCATCATCTTCTTCTTCATTTTCATCATCATCATCATCATCTTCATCATTTTCATTATCATCAGAATCGTCAATGTCATCTGGCAATTCAAGACAAGATGGAATCAAGGTGTTCCAAATCGGAGATTCCATGACATTTGCTAGATTATTAGGAATTAGGCTCATGTTCGGTTTCAAAAACATCATTGCTTCAACAAGTCCGGGCCTAAGAGATGACCGTTTGGGTGTAATGACATAATTCATTCCATCGAGGTCACATTCAAATTCCAGCTAGTTATTAGCTAACTTCAACTAGCTAACTTTCCTCGCCCAAATTATGGCACTTAGTTTTAGCTAGCTATTATTTTGAGGCACCGAATTCATGCGTAGCTTTAGCTAGTTGGAGCTTTTAGCTAGCTAAATAGCTTCCCACTTAGTTAGTTGTCCAAGGTTTGAAATAATCCTACAACCATGAGTAGAAATGTTGGCATAGAAAAACTATAATAATGCATTTAAAGATATTTTTACGTGATATTATACATAGTTATTTCATTTGCAACCTATTGTTTAATGTGATTCTTCAATCAGACAAGCTCAGTAGAGACATAATGTAGTTTAATTAAATGAGGTTCACATTTTAAGAAATTGAAGTTAAGTACAATATTCTTATTCCTATTTTGGTCTCAAAGCCTCATCGGGGCCTTGGTGACCTCTAAGGTTAAGGTAAAATTATCTTCATTGGACAACTATATTTGATTGGTATGTGCTGAGGTGTGGTTTCAAGAACATACCCCATAACTACATGTGTTTAAACGAGATTGCACTACATGCTCAAAATATGGTAACCATTCTAGGTTCAATAGTCAACATAATTGAGGGGATTTGCATGACCATTTAATGAGCACAAAAATCATAAGGAAAGTGACTATGACCTTGGTTTGGGTAAGATAACCAACCTGTACTAATTGCATGTTTCATATGTTGTGAGAATTGGGCTAGTCGAAAAAGTAACCATTTAAGACCCATCTACCTTGACTAGGTGTTCCAATGAATGGGGAGATATAATTGCTATTGTAGTTATAGATGAACCGGTTGAGTTTGAGAAATATAGTAGAACCCCTCTTAATTAATGGCTTTGGGCCTGGAGATTTTTATTAATTAAGAGGGATTATTAAGAGGGGCTCTAATATTTGGCCCGGTCCCGACTTGGGACCAGAGATTTTCATTAATTCAGAGGGGTTATTAATTGAGAGGGGATTAGTTAAGAGGGGTTCTATTGTAAGTGGTTGAAGTTCAAGACTTCAGACCTTGGACAGCTAACTAAGTGGGCAATTATTTAGCTAGCTAAAAGCTTTGACTAGCTAAAGCTACGTAGGAATTTGGTGCCTCAAAAGAATAACTAGCTAAAACTAAGTGCCATAATCTAGGCAAGGAAAGTTAGCTAGCAAGTTAGCTAATAGCTAGCTAGAATCTAAAATATACACTAATTTTTTAAATATTAGGGTGGATCCCATATAGCAAAAACCACGCAATGTCGCACGGTGTTCCAGACAATTGCGCGATGCAATGCCAAGTCTCAAAAACAATTGAACTTGTTCCAGAGCGCGTTTGCAATGTCTGACTAGCTCCTAGATCGCATCAAACAGTTTTGCGAATCACCATGTTGTACTGCTATCACCAATGCCACTCGAAAGCAAGGAAGCCAACCATACGTGCTGATTTTAAACTCGGGGAGATCACTCCATTGTAAAGTTGAACAACCACGTGCGATCATTTTACATGTAAAAAATGTAAAAAGCATCACCAAAATGGGTCACAATTTTATCAATTTTTTTTCATGAGTAGATATAAATGGTACCTGCTACATAGTAAAAAATGGTGACTAAATTTGATGATTTGTTTTTTTAATAAAACATACCGTTTCTAACTAGAATGACGTAGAATTGAACTAAAAAAATTGCTACAAAAATGAAGATGACTAAAAATTTCAAAAAAATATACAAAAGATACCATCAATGGTTGTGTATATGTAGAAAAAATATCATAAAATTTAAAATTATTTATGGCATGTAATATAGGGGTAGCAAACTTTGTTCGCACGTGATGTTCAACTTGACAATGGAGTGATCTCCCCGAGATTTTAAACCTTTCAATTTCCTTGTGCAACAACATGGAAATACAAAGCCAACCGAGAGCAATACAACCAAATACATATTGTTTGGTTTTGTTTGAATGGATTTCTCTCTGGTTTACAATGAATATGCATGTCACACAATTTTTTAGCTAGTCGAAGCTGAGTGAAAATGAGAAATCCGTTAAAGTTAGCTAACTAAAGCAAAGTAAGAATCCTACGTTCGGTGAACCTAGCTTGCTAAAGCTAAGTGACAAGTAGGGCCCCGGAAATTTTAGCTAGGTGATGCTAGTTGGCCAGCTGTCCAAGGTCTACAAGACTTCAGGAAACTTACCGATCATTGTAGAGGAACTTAGAGAATACGCCCTAATTTAATGAAGAAAAACCTCAAAGATGTCAACATGTGACCAATTGGACTTGGAAACACTAGGATCGTGACCATTTATGTCCAAAAATCTCCCCGAACACTGTGGTGTTCATTCCTATCATTCAACATGCAACGTACAAGCATCATCGTAACAACATAAGCATTATCGATAAAGCAAGGCTGCAATTGAAAAGCACTTGTGAAGGTAGCATTGAGCTCATGGATGATGAAGATGCCAAATCAAAATGCGTCATGGAGACAACATTTCAAGGACACTGCATCGAAATTCATAGCGCAAGGATCATTGGATGACAGCATTCATGTCTACCCACCCGGCCCCGGGCCCAAATATAAATTAAAATCAAAAGGCGAGCATGGCAAATTCACTTAACAACACAATAACTCTTGAATCTCGGTCCAAGACGATCCTAAACCGCTGGATGATAGTGGAGAGGTATCCATAATCAAATGGAGTGGTTGGCAGTTTGATTCCAAGATGTGAAGTCTTCTCTTTATTTGACAGAAGAACTAGCTAGGTGGTGGTCATGCGCATCTTGTGTTTCAAAAACATAACTCTTGAATCTCTATCCACGGAGAGAGAGAAAGAGAGGGGATTATCACATACGAGCGTACCTCTCATTTGTCCAATACAAAAAAAAACATTTGGGTTGCATACTATTTCAAGGCTTTTATGTTGGGTGGATGAGAAGTACACTCGTATGCGATAACTCCCTCTCTCCTTCAACCACTTGTTGTGTTGTCATATTTCACTTTTGCATGTGAGCAAAGTATCAAATGAAAGACACGAAGGCCGAAGCCATAGAACTCAATATCACTAAGTCAAAGAATTGAGGAAGAAAACTTCAAAATTGACAATGTGGAGAGCAATTGATTTTAAATTGCTCACCAAGGCCCAAAGAGGAAATTTTGGTGTCTATGAAAAAGATATTAAGCGTTTGTTTGTGGAAATCGAGTAAGATATATATACATAAATATCTATGTATATATATATATATATATATATATATCTATCTATCTATATCTATCTATCTATATATATATATGTCTATATGTGTGTGTGTGTAAATAAATAATAATTCATTTAAAACAATTTTAGGTGTTTCTTGTAGGTGCCACCCTTGTAGGTTGGATTTGAGGTACTAAGTTCAACTGGGCTAAAGAGGTGAGGTCTAGAATTAAAGAAGAGATTGAAAATTACCAATTTTTGAGGCCACGGGGCGATCACACCCCTTACGTCTCATAACCACGTGTGATAATGGTTTGCTACCCTCTATTATATGCCATAGATACTTTTTAAAATTATGAAATTTTTTCTACATATACATAACCATTGATGGTATCTTTTGTATATATTTTTTGAAATTTTTAGTCATTTTCATTTTTTGTAGTAATTTTTTTAGTTCAATTCTGCGTCATTCTAGTTAGAAACGGTATGTTTTATTAAAAAAACATATCATCAAGTTTTGTTACCATTTTTTACTATGTAGTAGATACCGATTTTATCTACTCATGAAAAAAAATTGATAAAATTTTGACCCATTTTGATGATGCTTTATGTAAAAAGTAGATTTTTTTTATCGCACGTGGTGTTCAACTTGACAATGGAGTGCACCCCCCGGGTTTGAGGCATGTGCCCTTGAGATCTGTTGGGTATATAGGCATGCTATGCCAATTGTCTTTGTCCCTTGACACTACCTTGGCAATTTGTTGATTAGTTGCCCTATTTTTGTCTAGGCCTGTAGGTTTTGTCAAAGAGGAACCCATACCTCAGGTCTATAGTCCACTCCCAAGTCCGGAACATCTTGTCATTATAGAAGAAGTTGTAGAAGTATATGGCGATAGCGTGGCTAAAAGGGAGCCTAATGCATTTTGTATGTTGTGGAGGGACGATCATTCTCCCTCCATGTTAACAACTTGTAGCCTAGCTATAGAGCGAGAATGGCAAGAGTCTTGGGAGAGTTGGAAGTGCATAAAAGGTTGGTTGAGAATCAACAGAAGGAAATCAACCTAGTTGAAGGGAAAGTGTCTCAGTAAAAATAAAAATTGAAATTGACTAAGTCGGTTGAGAGTCTGTCAAACTGTCTTCACCAGTCAAAAAGTGAGAAGAAGGAATGGCAGAGCAAAAGTGATGAGGTAGTGTCATTGGCTAGTCAAATCTTGAAAGAGAAAAAAGATTGGGGAAGAGACAAATCTAGCCTAGCAAATGAGAAAGTGGATTGGCTTAGGCGGAAAGAAATACGAGAACAAGCCACACGGGGGGTTCACTCCATTGTCAAGTAGAATACCACGTGCGAGACAAAAAAATCTACTTTTTTCTAAAAACACCACCAAAATGGGTCAAAATTTTATCAATTTTTTTTCATGTGTAGATATACACGGTATCTATTACATAGTAAAAAATGATAACCAAATTTGATGATCTGTTTTTTTAATAAAACATACCGTTTCTAACTAGAATGACGCAGAATTGAACTAAAACAATTACTAAAAAAAATGAAGATGACTAAAAATTTCAAAAAAATATGAAAAAGATATTATCAATGGTTATGTATCTGTAGAAAAAAAATCATAATTTTTAAAATTATCTATGGCATATAATATAGGGTAGCAAAATTGTCTCGCATGTGGTATTCACTCGACAATGGAGTGACCCCCCCGTGACAAGCCATAGCCACAAAGAAAATTAGGAGCCTTGAGTCTCAAATTCATTCATTTTTTATTGATGAAATTGTTGTGTTGGACCTAAAATAGCAAGGCAATAGTTTGAAGTCATTGGGAGATGCCCAAAATGTGGTAATAGAGTCTTCAAGGAGGGGAATTGAGAGGCTTAAGGCATGAATTTGGGCTATAGAGAGCGTATCCCAACCCTTCAACATTTTATTTAAGAATTATGAGTTTTAGAGGGATATTTTCTTTATTGTATATGTCCTTAGACCATCCCGAGTCTTGGAACCCTCCGAGTTTGGAAGTTTATGGGAAGAAACCACCAATGATGACTATGAGCACCTCTTAACATAGATCTTAGTGAGAGGGGAGCTTAAGTTGCAAGATTTGTTCAAAGTTTTCATGCTATAGCCAACTTGGGAGTCCATATCGTTTGTATTACAATCAGTTAGAGTTGTCCTTGAGTACAAAAAGACAATTAATTTCACGTGTAGAGGCAAGTCGCCCTCCAACAATGGAATCAAGTTGTTGACACAACCTTGGCGATTTGCTCACCTCTTTTGATGCAACTGTGGCAGACAAAATTGGTGAGGTTAAGATCAAGTTTGGGTAATGACACATACCTACAAGTCAGTAATGGATGCAACTTCAAAGAGGTTAGCTATTGCCAAACATCTAGATATTGGCCCAAGGCAGTACGAGCTCAAATTGGCAATAGACCGTTAGGGAGTTTACAAGTGATCACCTAGTCGGGAGGACGAGTACGTGTACATCTACAAAACCAAGTGATTTTCTTCTTGCCACCAGCTAATTTGGTCCAGAGGATGTTACATTCAACAAAGAGATTGCCAATTTTGTCCCTGGCACATCATTTTTTAGGCTACTATTCTGCCTTTTTGGATTTTGAAATTGAAGAACCTATTCCCAGGATGTCGTGTAAATAACGATCGTGTGTCACTGCAGCTCGAGTACCAACCACCACTAAAAATAACATTAAAACATAGCAAAGGCACACATACACAACACACCTTCACATGCCCCCCCTCAGCTGACTATGGCGCCCCGCCAAGCAGCGAGGACCAATGCCAATCCAAAAGGCATGGATAATGAAGGATGGCTCCGCTACTAATTAAAGTGGTGAACGTCATCCCAAGGAACTATAGGCTGGATGCAATGTGAGCCCCATCCTTAATCGCCTCTGATGTTTGGCCATCAGATTCCAAAGAATTCATTCTACCGCCTCACGTTCGATCGCGTCCCTAAGCCATAACTCCTCATATTCCACTTGGACAAGCAAAACACGATGAAGTCACACAAGATCATTGAGTACGACTGGTGGAAGCACCAGGTACCGAAAATCCTCGACAGCGAAGACAACTCCACTGTCCAGATGGTAGAGAAGTCAAGGGTGGCCTCAAGCATGCCATGTGCCAACCATGTTGACACTGATCACACAAAAGCATAGTAGCCGCTCTTTTCTTCTTCCCGCACACGAAACATGGAAGGCCCTCTGGCACAACGGCCAGTTCAAGATGAACTGTACCCTCAATAGGTAGGTGACATGGGACACAGTTTTTGGAATGCTCGCGACATTCCCTACCATCCTTGCTTTCCAACAATAACAAATCACTCGGCAACATTTCCTTCACCCGAAGGATAGTACGCCTCGCCCTGACATCCAATGTCATAGGTGCCTCACGTTGGAGATAAACATAATCATCCTGTCGGAATCTCCGCAACTGAGGTCGGTAAGCACTACTACGAATGCGTGCATAACGCAATGTGTCACAGTGCTGAGCAATGGACAAATTCTCCATGACCATAGGCATGGCCCTCTGGAAGAATTGAGCCCGCTCCTGCAAACACTCTGCCCAAATGTTTGGGTCGTCCAAGTCCACAACAAAAGCTAGTTTTTCCCGAATAGAATTTGGGAGCATGGGCTCACGTCCATATAACAACTGATATGGGCTGTAGGACGCCAAAGAGGCTTGCCTACTAAATCGATAGTCCATAGCAATCCAATGCAACATAAGGTCCCAATCCCGATGGCTCCCCCGAAGTAATCCATACTTCCTCAGGCCACGCTTGGTTGTCTGAACAACCCGTTCAGCCAAGTCATCCACCTCCGGATGATCCCGCGAGGTGGTGCGGTGATCTTTAAGGGCCTTGGTGCATAACACCTCAAAAGCACCGAGGAACTCCCTCCCTTGGTCCGTCAATACCTCAACCGGTGCTCCAAAACGTGCCAACACACGATCCAAAAAGGTTGCCGCGGCCAACTCTGCCGAGTTTTGGGGTAGAGCGACAAGATCAATCCACTTGCTAAAATGCTCCACCATCACCAACACGTACTTTGCTCCACGTGGTGTGACAACCAACAGTCCTGCAAAGTCGAGTGACCAACGGTAGCCTAGTCCATAATAGGTAAGGGTTGTAATTCGGGTGACAAGGTGTTGAAGCTAGACCTGACCCGGTCACAAACTTCACACCTCCCGACATAAGCATCAACCTGCTGATACATGCCGGTCCACCAATATTGGCTACGCAATATCAAATGTGTTCTGCGTACGCCAAAATGGCCAAGTTCCTCGTGCACTTGCTGCACCAAGGAGGCCCTCTGATCCGGTTTAGGAACAATACGCCTTGTCCCATCCGACCACAATCGAAATAACAAACCATTATCCCAACGGAACCTTGTTATTCGATGTCCAATCCTGTCATTTTCCATCGCTGAGATGGACAAAGGAAAGGTTCCATGCTGAAGCTTATGCAATACGGGAAGATCCTCCCATATATCCGCATTAGTTTGAGGTCGATCAGTCTCATCATCCGAGCCCTGTATCGGAACCTCAACAGTAGAGCCAGAAAATAAAGTGAGGTAGGCAGCTGCGTGTCAACCTGGAATCGCCTCTCGATCACAATCTCCATGCCACCTGGCCCCGGTTAAATCCTCGTCCAAAGGACTTGGATTGCGTGAGAGTCCATCCGCATCCAGGTTGGTAACACCGGCACGGTGCACCAGCTCAAAGGCGTATTCCTAGAGCAATAAAATCCACCTAGCAAGCTTGCCAGTAAGCTTATCCGACTCCATGAGCCACCGTAAAGACTGATGATTAGTCACCAAAGTGAAGCGCTGACCATAAAGATATGGTCGGAAATGAGCAATAGCCCATACCGCCGCCAAAGCTTCTCCCTCATAGGACGAATAATTGGCCTCCGCACTGTTATTGCTTCGCGAAGTATAAACAACAACATACTCCCGACCAAAATTATCTTTCAGAGTGAGAACTGCTCCCAAACCCAATGAACTCCAGTCCGTATGCAACTGAAAAGATTTGGGAACATCATGACGTCGAAGCACTGGCGCTGTACCTAGTCTTTGCTTCAATGTTTCAAATGCATGTTGTTGCTCATGACCCCAAGTCCAAGGTTGGTCCTTGCTCGTGAGAATGGTGAGAGGCTTGGAAATCAAGCTAAAGTTCTTGACGAATCGCCGGTAGTAATTCGCCAAGCCTAAGAAAGCACGAAGTCTCGGCACATCGACCAGTGTCGGAATCTTCTGCAAGGCATCCACCTTAGCTTGCTGCACCCCAAGACCTTCTGGAACAATCATATGACCTAGATATGCCAGTCGGTCATGGAAAAACTTGCACTTGCCATGGTGCAAGCGCAATCCCCACCGTTGCAACCGTTCAAAAACGGCTTGCAAATGTCTCACATGCTCATGTGGTGTCCTGCTGAAAATGATCACATCGTCTATGTAACACCGAGCAAAGGGCAAGCCAGAAAGGACCTAGTCCATCACTCTCTGAAACTCAACATGTGCATTCTTTAGGCCAAATGGAAGAAACTTCCAATGATAAAGTTGATCCTTCCCATCTTGATCAACTATCCAGAATGCAGTTTTCACCCGATCTCCCACAAGTAATGGGAGGTGGTGATAGCCGGATCTCAAGTCCAATGTGCTAAAGACTCGAGAAAATCCAATGGCATCGAACAATTCCTCCGGGATTGGCATGAGATACCGATCCGACTTGGTCTTCCGGTTAACTGGATGGTAATTCCCGCACATCCGCTTCTCTGTCTAATTGCCAAAGATATCATTCTTCGATGGCATAACCGTAGCACAAGCATACTCCCCGTTGGAAAGTTTGATCAGTCTTGGTGCCAAGAGCTCTCGGCAATGAGCTTGGACGCCAATCCTCTTGGGAACACTAAGCCTATAAGGTCTCCGAAAAATAGGATGGTCGTCCTCCAGCTGAATGTGGATGGATTTTCCTTTGTAGCCTTCAAGATTCTGAAGGCTAAAAGCAAAACACCTACGATACAAGCGAATAAATGCTCGTACCTTCCGTGTCTCAACACTAGTGAGATGAGGGCCTAACTCCAATGGCCAATCATCGAACTCTGTGGTCTCCCTCTCCACCAAAGGGGAACCATCTGGTGCTGACACGGACTCTAACTGCTACTCAAAGGAGGGGGCATTAACCATGCCCCCAACCTCAATGCCAATAGTAGAGTCTTGCCTCCCTTCATCACCACCAATATGTGATGATGAAGCCACCACCGGAGGCGAAGAAGCCAAAGCAGTATAAACCCGTTGAGCTTGAAGCTCCTCCATCACCTGCTACTCGAATCGAGAGATTCGATAGCTTCTCCAACCATGGCCTCAATTCCTTCCTCCATGGATGTGGACAGATGTGCCCCCTTACCAGAGTCCTCTGCCCCCAGAGACAACAACTAGTCATCATAATGCCATTGCAATGCAAGACATAAACCAACAATCCACACCATGGTGTTAAGATCCATAGCTTGGCCCAACACAAACCGCCATTGGTCCTCAGAAAGGCCAGGGGCTGTTGTGGTTCCGGTCCGGAATCCCATAGCACGCTCCCGTTCGTCGGCAAATGGTGTGGTATGGGTTTTTGTGTGAGCATCCCACACCATACCAGGCCTCTGATTGCGGAATGCAAATGACTGTGGAAAAATCATAAATGTGGGAAATGCCCTCCGTGGTGCCCCCACTTTGTTGACCAATGCCAACGGAGGTAAATCATCTCGAACAACCGGCAAAGAGGTCCGGTGTGGATCCAAGATGTCATCCAACTTTTGATCCAAAGGTAGAGGCACTGCAGAAAATGTTGCAGCTAAAGTGGATAGCGGTGCGAGGTTGGTCCAAATCCACCGAGGCCGGTAGGAATGAGAACCGAGGCTCGCAGCAGCCACAAAAATAGGATCTCCAAGGTGTTGACAAACATAATGTCGGCCTTCCAACACCTTGTCCCGAGAGTCTCCTAACAGAGGTACATTCTCGAATATGTACCTTGGAGGGAAAGGTTGGTGGGCAAACCACCATTGCATGAGCCGGATGAGGTCCCAAAAAAACCTAGACCTAGGATCCTCTAAACCTCAGCCCGCTCCCGCATGTGAGTGGTCCTGGCATGGCCAACCCGCAATCACCAAATCCACGGGACCCAACCTTCGTAAGTCTTCATCGCTGATAAGTGTAATATCACAAAGAAGACGTCCAAAACACCCACGAATGGCAGTCGGGTGGAGCTGCTGTGGGTACACCACCATCAACTTGTGTAAATGGTGACGCGCCACACGAATAGAGATAGGATTGTTGTCGAACGGTGAAACCAGCCTCCAACACGGCCGCCAATCATGTCCCGATGCCCCCAAACAATTCCACCAAAGTAATCCCCTCGTCTGGCGGCCGCCATAAAATGGGATGTGCCAATGCCGATGCGGCATCCGGTATGACCGGTCTCGTAGGAGTGAGAGAAAGGACAATATCCTCACACCTACGGAATAACTCGGTGGAATCACGCCAGGGAGGAAGAGGATTCTTGGGATGGCGCACCAATACAACCTTAGGTGCCATATCCCGTTGATCGTCCGTACTCCCCATGAATGCCAATGACTCCTCCAACAATGCGGAACCATAAGGCAATGTATCCACAATAACACCACATCCAAAAACCATGGGTAATGGTGCTATGGTCGCAGCCGCCGCAAATGCCACAGGAATAAGTTCCCTGCGGCCGTCCCCAGTCGACCAACCTGGTCGGATCCAAGCCTCCTCGGTCTAGTTGTCCAAACCAAAACCAAAGGGGTAGAGTGCTTGCTGACCAACTAAGATGTTGTAGTTGGTCGCATCTGTCACCACACACATGAGAAGAAGAAGTGCGGGTGGATCTCCAAGGTTCACTCGGAAGCTAAGCTGTAATGGCTCCCGAGTATAACCCGTGGCCCGCTCCACGTGGCCAATGGATGTGACAATGGTGAATGAACAGGGAGCCAAGTCCTCGGCCGCCAACCCCAACTCTTGGGCAAGCCTCTTACCGATCATAACCGGTTGTGCCCCTGAATCCATCATCACAGAACGGAAAGCAACCCGAGTGGCATTGCCCCCAGTCCGACTGACCACCAAAATGTCGGTGTCATTCACCATACGTACGACACCGGGTCGAATGCCGCAGCGTTCACGAGCAGTTCGAGCAGTGATATCAAATAGATAAGCTGCTCCCACGGATTCTGGTAAGTCATAAGAGATGGCCGACCCCCTATCATCTGAGGTGTGTGCATCAAAAGATGCAATGGTTTCCGCGGCAAGCCTTGCTCGCCATTTGGCCACTTCCTCGGGATCTTCAGAGACAGGGATGTCCATGGTAGCCTGAGCCACGGTCAAAGAAGGTGAGGATGCCTCCCCTTCCAAAATTATACCTGCTAAGTGGAAAACCTTAGCAGGCTGGAACTCTGGCG
This sequence comes from Polytrichum formosum, assembly GCA_964035585.1. Taxonomy (NCBI): domain Eukaryota; kingdom Viridiplantae; phylum Streptophyta; class Polytrichopsida; order Polytrichales; family Polytrichaceae; genus Polytrichum; species Polytrichum formosum. Next base: position 19,046,572 of record OZ037938.1, read on the forward strand.
ATGACCACTCCATCGCTGTGAACAAAGGTGTGTGCAACACCTTTATGCCAATGTCTGAACCATATTGGTCGCCGGATTTGGAACCTCAATCCTCGGACGACCACTGATAGATTGGACAGCATCGAGTAATTCAAAAGACAATGGTAGCCGTGTCTGACCAATCTGATCCGCGGGACCATTGTCCCGAGCTCGTAAGCTTGTCATAGACTCCCTTGTGGCCGAAGGTGTGGTTCGTGACACGGTTTGAGTACGTGTCACGGCTGCCGAACTCATCACCTCCCCTGAAGCTCCGAACATATAGTAATCCAGAGTGGAAGAGCTAGCCTGAGCTCCGGATGGAGCCGGTGGTTCCAAAATTTGGCCAGATACGCCAAATTCTTGAACCTCTTCTCCAAGGCGCCAATCTTCGCCTCCAACGCCTTTTCCCGATCGGAAGAAGGACGTTTCTCTAGATGGAGAGCGAAGCAATTTTCCACCGCGTGATTGTTCCGCACGCAGTGAGAACACCTTAACTGCTTCGGTTGAGGCTTGCCAACCTCCTTCACCGGATCCTACACGGGAACAACTGTCTTGCTCTTCGGCCTTTCCGCGGTTTGGGCCTTCTTTTGTATTGAAGGACAATCCTTCTTTTGTATTGAAGGACAATCCTTCTTAGCATGGCCCGACCGCCCACAAGACCAACAATATAAGGTCTTGTCCACCTCTGCATCTGCCAATCCTCTAGCCGCAACCGAAATCTTCCGGAATTTGCTAGAATCCACTAGCAAGGACACCAAGTCAGTGGCATCATGCTGACATAAAGTACGATCACACTTCTCCACAATGGCAAATGCCTCTGTTAATATTGCCCGACCGCCATAATCCATGATGATCTTGGGCAGCGCTAAGTCAAGAAGGCGTTTATCAATCTTTGACAAAAACACCTTCACCAACTGACTCTCCGCGAAAACACCTCCAGATTCTCTGACAAACCTTGCAAACCTCGTATACATGGTACGAGGTGTGTCGTCCTTCTCCCGCCTGAAGTCTTGGATCCGCTTCATCTGATCCCAACGGAAACCTCCATATTCCTCCTCCAAATGGAGTTGGAATTCGTGCAGAAGATCAAAGTTTGGCGGAGCCCCTAAAGAGGCTAATGCCGCATGGGTAGCCTGGGCATACCAAGAGAGTGGAAGAATCGGGCTCGACGTACTCGCAGATGTAGGCGCATGAGCCTTATCCTTAGGTTCACCAGGGAAACTTCCCTCCACATCTACCACTACGACGCCCTCGGCTTGCTCCGGCTTCACCACAGGAGCGGCCAATGAACTGGAAGTTGTGCCTTCTTTCAACGCGGATACCAACTCCATCCGAGTCTCCCAGTACCGCTCCACCTGGCGCAGCTCCATCCAATGAGCATTCCTCCACTGCTCATAAGTCTCGAGCGCCTCGTACTCCAAATACTGGGCAGAAGCTCGAACGCATACCAATCATTGAAACTGGTATTGCGTTGATGTTTCTCCCTCATCCACGTCCTAAACCAAATTTTCCAATCTTGCAGAGAAATGGTCCTCGCTCGACCGGAAAATTAGTCTCGGATGTTGCATCGCGTCTTCTCCTCCATCTCGTCGAAAGATCCCACCCAAAGGACATGAGACCAAGTGGCAGTCCCCCACACCGAAATAGGCTGAAAAGCCTCGTCAGGTGCTTCCACTAGTTCGACATCCGAGAGATCCAAGGTTCAACCTTCCTATGCTGCCGGAGACGGAGAGCGATAATGTTGACTCCGAGTTGTAACCATAAATCCACAATGGGTCTGGCCACTGGAACCAACATCCCAAACTGATATAGTATCAAGGTAAAGGGTCAAAGAAAGGTAAAAGACAACCTGCACCTACAAAACCACCAACCTTATGGTCTGCTGGTGATCAATCTAACCTCACCATGAGGAAAAACAAGCACCGCCCACTTGGTACACACACAAGGGTCCCGTCGGCCATTACTCCGACCTCACCCCCACAATACCCTATCACAAACTAATACAACAGGAAATGGGGCAATGTCGACAATTGCCAGCAATACAGCCCGCCACAGGAGAAGGTACCAAAATAAAATACAGAAAACAATGCAATTTGCAGCACTGGATCATCTTTCCCAAACGACACTTAAGCATAAATAGAATTAACCGCAGCCAACCGGCACCCGTCTGCGGTTGGTGGTAAAAAATAAGGGCCCCTGTTGCCGGGAAAAGAAAATGACACATCTCTCATTTTCTCATTACACCCAAAAATCTCTTCTTACAACAATCCTAGGAATATGTGTTGACAAACACAATTCGACCTTAATAATAATTTAATTTAGACCGAACGGAAATTCCACATGCCACCCACTTTCCAATGGCACCCCCTCGGAAATTTTGTACAACACAACCCCTAAAAGAAATCCCAAGTACATTAATATTTTATAAGATCTTCGGGTTCCTATTGTTCTTGATTAATGAAAGCAAAGTTTCCACCAAAATTCGTATTTCTCAACCCCAAGAAATTAACCTCTTAGAGAGAAGACAAAAGACACGAAATTGAAAATGAAACATAAAATTAATTAATTAATTAATTAATTAATGCCCTAAATAATTAAAATTAACAAAATCAAAGTCCAAATCAAAATTTTAAAATAATAATAATAAATTAAAAATGGGCTGCAGCCTAGCCAGCAGTTGTGCTGGCAGCTGCGCCACCGGCCGCCGCAGACAGGCCGGCAAACTGCCAGGCAGAGAGGCCCAGTCAGGAGCTTCGGCTCTTGGCCCCCCTCTTCAAAAAAAATTTGACTTTTTTTTTAAAATCAAGTTGATTCCTCAAGTAAGCTCATAAATTCGCTTTGAAAGCTTAATGTCATGAATTCAAGCTTGAATGTGAGCAAAATAACATGAAATTCCTTGACAAAATCAATGATTTCTCACCACAATTCAACTTGATATGACATTCACAACAAAAAATATTCTTCTTCTTGTTGCTTCAACAATCCGCGGCTTTCTCCGCTCCAAAACTTTGGAAGAGAGTCAAAGACTACTAAGAGCTCTAGTTCTCTCTTCAAATATACACACAAGTCAAGTTATCTCTCACTCCACCACGGAAGAATCCAAGAGTGTAAGAAAGGGGAGAAGAACTCAAGATTCCATTGCAAAATCATGCAACCTTCACCTCACACAAGCTCTCTCCATACACTCACTCACAAGGCTTGACTTGGCAAGAATTCCAAGCCAAGGAGGAGACTCCTCACCTAGGAGCATCTCCACAAGTCCAAGGGTTTCATCCATCCATATCCAAATGGATGAAATCCCTCCGGATGCGGTGTGGTCACCGACACCGCATACCGTGACAAGGAGGAAGGTTTTTGACTAGATATTTGAGGATGTAGGCTTGTCGAGATAAATCAACACTCTACCAAAAGAGGCACATGACGTTGTCTACATGCGGGTTTGCTATGGTTGGAGTTTGACACCTCTTGTGACCATCACCAATGACACAAGATTTTGCGATTGTCTGAAGCATTGGAAATGGTCATCTCAATTGTTATTGATAGTCTGGAATACAACATGTCAATCAACCTAGAAAGTTTTATGACACCTAAAGATAGCTATAAGTACTACATGGAATTTCTTATGCACATCGTGAGCATCAAGACCCCATGTGCTTTCATGCGGCAATCTTCATAGCCATTTTGGTGTCAAAATTGTGATTTTGTGTACAATTTGAACATGCTAAGCAAGGCTAACATCAAAGCAATGTTCTAAACAAAAGTAAACTATAATTCAATACAGTGGTACAAGTGCTTGGAGGCTATGTGCATGACCTACTTCATCATCGGACCTCACCACAATTTGGTGAATGAGGTTGGAGCCACATGTTACAAAGTTTTTAGCTTAGCATTGAAGACCCAAAGGTTAATACTCAACACCATGGTGCACAAGAAGAGGTAATGGTGCCGAGATACGTTGAAGCCTATGGCCCATCTTCTTAGAGGCAATTCAAGCCCGGGGGGTGCACTCCATTGTCAAGTTGAACACCACGTGCGATAAAAAAAAATTACTTTTTACATAAAGCATCACCAAAACGGGTCTAAATTTTATCAATTGTTTTTTCATGAGTAGATATATACGGCATCTATTACACAGTAAAAAATGGTAACCAAATTTGATGATATTTTTTTAATAAAACATACCATTTCTAACTAGAATGACGCAGAATTGAACTAAAACAATTACTACAAAAATAAAGATGACTAAAAATTTCAAAAAAATGTAAAAAAGATATTATCAATGGTTATGTATATGTAGAAAAAATATCATAATTTAAAAAAATATCTATGGCATATAATATAGGGTAGCAAACTTTTACCACATGTGGTTATGAAACGTAAGGGGGTGTGATCCCCCCCAAGAATTCAAACAGATGGACCAAGGCAATAAGCACACCAAGAGGCAAAGTTTTGAGAGACGCAAAAATATTAGTGTGGGGCTATATAAGCCATTTTTTTCGCCATAGCCCAGCCAGAGTGGGCAATTTTCAACTTCTGGTGGCTTTCATCTCATGTGTGGTAGTTAGAATTTCATTCATAGTAGGATCATATCAAGGCTATTGCCATGATAAATTGGTTATTTCATATTTCCTCTTGACAATAAGGAGAAGGTCGGCCAAGGAAGAAGGAGGCTATTTTCCATCGTTAATATCTTGCATAGTCTCATAGTAGCATAGCAATAGACTTCTACGTGATCACCGAACTCAATGATTGAGTTTGGGTGAGTAAATGATAGGCGATTCTCAAGTGAGATGCTTGAGGATATATATTTAATATGAAAGAGCTGGGTGATTTGGACACTTGGATTTCTTGGAAACTCTGACAATGAAAGTAATTGAAGCATTTTGATGAAAAAACACTTTGTTATAGTTTAAAGTAGGATGTTGATTATTTCATTATGAATGAGAAATCTTGAATGTGTATGAGCAGTGGCTATAATATTTGAGTATGGACAAGAGGATTGTCAAGGTTAAGAGTGAGTAATCAAAAAAACTTTTGATAGTCAAAGTTGAGCGTAAATATAGAAGCTTTGGCAATAGGCCAAGGAAGAAGAAAGATGAGTGAAAGAGGGTAAACACCATATCAATTGTGACCGCAAAACCTTAATGAATTTGTGAGAATGGATACTAATGTGATAGTTTGAGAGGGAGTTGTATGTTAGTGCTCTAGAAAGAGAGATTGAAGGTTGTGAGAGCCATAGTCAATGATGAATATGACATCCTTAGGCAATAGCCTTGAGAGTTAATGTGAACATGAGGATTTGTAGACGATCAAGAGTCGTTGGAGTCCAAGAAAAGTGACTAACTCAAATGAGAAGAAGAAGGGGTAATTCAAAATAATATGGATAAGTTTTTGAACAACAAATTTGAGCAAGGATACAAGTTTGAGAGTGGAAAGAAATAAAAACCAATGACATGTGACAAAGGTGATAGCCTTTAAGTCATGAAAAAAAAGGATCAATCGTATGAAGATGAAGAGTCAAAAGGTTTTAAGAGATATCATGACTCTATGAAGGTTGAGGAATGACTAGACCAGTGAAAGGTCGAGACAATGTTAACTCCTCCTATAGGAAAATAGAAAGCAAATAACATAAGTGGAACCGAGGAGATTTAGAAAGGCCCGGGATGGGCATAGTCGATGTTAGTGAGAGTTGAAAGGTCATAGCCAAGTCCTAGGTTGGGAGATAGTCGAGTAAGAGTGAAAGACATTACCTTGGGTAGGTACGAAAAAAATAATATAGCTTGGTAAGCCTTTCCATCTTCTTAGAGCAGACAATGAGTCTATATGCAGAGATGATGAGGCATAAAGTTGCTTTGAGTAGGCTATAGGCTACCAAGGATAGTACCATGCTAGAAAGAAGAACTTAACCCGTTAGAGTAAGTTTGTATCCAATGACATCTATTTGAGCACACAAAATAACCTAAATCATGTAATAAAGGATATAGCCTATCTTGTTGGTGTGTTGTTAATGTATTAACTTGTATGGATGATTCTTGAGACAAGTTGCCAAGTCCACCGAAGACGAAGGTGGTGATTATAGTAGTGAAGATTTGCATGATAGTTGTAAGTTGATTGAGTGAACTTAACTTTGAGATTATCACAAGCATAATTCATGACCATTAAAGACTATATTGTTACTTAAAATACATTAATCTGGACATTGTCGTGACTACGAGCCATTGACTATTTGCCAAGCTTTTGAGCTTCATGACTAACATAGAGGATGAAATTAGAATGATAGGAGTCCACACACATAGGATAGAACCACACACGACTAAAAAAGCACCAATGAACCATAAGAGTGTGAATTAGCTTTATTAATAAGGAATGGATGAGCACAAGACATAGATTGTTGTTAGAAACCTTAATCCAATGTGACATTAATCCTTTTAGAGACTAGCTCAGCCTTCCCTAAGACCTTGTACCCTTAATTGTTTTCCTTGGGTTAGTTTAAGTGATAGCAAAAACCTAACTATAACGGGGCTTTGGAACATTGAATCCATTTTTTGGGTTGTTGTTGAATTCATCTTTAGTTAATTCTCAAATAAGTAATCCATGCTTGTATATCTTTGTTGACTTTGTTCCATATCATGGGATAAAAGCATTATGAAAACTATTTTAAAGTGATAATAGGGCCCAAGTAATGCATATCAAAACCTAATGAATAAGTTTTGGTGAAGCTCACTGAAAGCTCAGTGGGAGCTCATTAGAATTTCCAATTTAATATGAAAAACTAGTAATTAGGAATAATTACTTTTAAAATATGATTTAGGACAAAGTTTTTTATGGCAAAGCCACGTTCCCTTCTTCTTTTAATGATAAATTTTTCAATTCCATGAAACAAGTTCAATGTAGGGTACATGGGCAAATATGTGAGGGAATCCAATGTGCAATTATATACAATATTTAGTGATTCTAGCCACCCTTCCTACTCAAAGGGTTATATTTTTCTTTCTTGCAAACTATGTTGTACATAGTTTGAGCCTTGGGTAACCATGTAATACACATCTACCTTAACCTCTAATGTCCTATGTGACCATAATTTGGTCACGAGCAGTTCGCTCTAACCCCTTTGACACTAGTTCGAATGGCTTCTTGATTGTTTCAACTATTCCTCTTGTTCATGTTCAAATATGCTATGTTCTACCACGTGGATAATTTGATTCAACAAAGTTAACTACTTTGGATTAATTCAAATATGGGAGTGTGCTCTCAATTGGTTTACAATGGAACCGGTCCACAAACCAAAACTTGACATTTGTCACCTCCGTGGTTTAGGGGCAACATGTCCTAAACATGTTTTTTGTTGATTTCTATGTGCATATGATTCCCAATTGACTTGAAAATCTGCACGACACTCAAACCCAACATATCCTAAACTTCTATTATTGAAATCTTTAGTTGGACATGTGTTGATGGGTGTAATCAATGTGGAAAGTGCACAATTGTTGCACTGTTGCTCAAATTGCAAAGCTTCCTAAAAAAATAAAAATAATGATTTCAAGATTTGTGAGTTGATTTGAGTAGGTACATTTCCCCTCTTTTCAACGAGGGTAACATTTTGTCATTTGGAGATGATTTGAGTGGAGGTTCGATTGAGAAACCAACTTCGCCCTCAAGAACCAAAATCAAACCAAATAAAAGTACAATAATGAACTATGACAACTCAATGTTTGAAATTTGGATTGTGAGTAGTCACCTCTAACCTGCAAACATCTATATGGTTGGATTTGTCAGAAAAACTTTAGATCTTCAACTACGGTAGCTGAAATCGATGTCACTTTTTTGGGGCAAATTTGAGGAAATTTGGGCGTGGGAAGTGAGGGGGTTAACACTCGTTTCACGGAAGCATCAAGGTGGAAGATCCTTCCAAGTCGTTTCATGCATTAACAGGAAGTCACGAGCTGCTACCTGCTTGGAATTCCGTGCCCACCACCTCCCAGTACGAAGGCGGCTTGGCATTTATGTTGGCAAAATAAGGTCTTGACTACACCGAGCAACAAGCCGATGACGCCACCTGGGCCAGAGTGCCAAGTCCGCACTCAATGCTCCTTGTCGGCTGCTTCCAGAATCCATTACAAACGTACTAACTAATAAAGAAAAGGGAATGGATCTAAAGAAAGGCAACGATTTCCCTTTGTCGTGACTACGGAGTTGAAACAAAACTGGCACACGAATGTAGGTGTCAATGTACTTCCCGCCAAGTGGATTTGATCCTCAGAAAGTTCCCTCCCTATTTCCTGCTCCGTTACGTGCCCTCTCCGGGCTTCCTGGGCCTCCTTCCCAAACTGGGCTCGGGGATAACCGGGCCGGTTTAGTGTTCAAGATTGAAGTCTTCAATGCCCCTTCAAACGTGATTTGGCCCCTTCAAACGTGATTTGGCCCCTTCAAAATATACCTCTCTCAAAACACAACCCCAAATTGAAAACGAAGACATCACTTGAAGTCCTCAATATAATCTACCCGCCACAAGAACCAACAAGCGTAGGGCATTGTCACTACAAGAAGTGGAGTTAGATGGTTGATTTTTAATTCTTCACATTGTACTAGAAACATATACCATATAATTCATGCACAAGTTTAATATGAGTTTTGTATTTCATTTCTATATTCTTGGATTGACGACTTGGATTTGAACTAGCCCTTCAACTGAAGGGTTGAATATTGAGAGCCCTTCAAAATGAAACTCATATGAGGGCTTCAATCTTGAACATTGACCCTAACCCTTAAATGCCTGCAAGTTCCTTCCTACGTGGCCTTCAAACATGACCTTAATTAGCACTAGGGTGTAGGTCTCCTAGTGCCAAAAAAATTTAGAAGATTAAGTTCCTCCTTGTGCTAGGTCATTTTTGGGACATGAATACTAATTATTCATCAATACTAAGTATTGTTCACTTTGCAAGGGTGCAGAGATACAAGGTTATTTCTTTCCATATTAGAATTCATGTTTAGTATAAAAACTTTTTGGGCTCCTGTTTAGTTTTATTTCAACTGGTAGCATGCATGCCGGCTAGTCACGTGGGGCCCTACTTTGGTTACACATGTCAAGCCTACAACCAAATCATGTTGTTAGACACTAGCCCATATTGATTATCGGAACATGTAATAGGGTTTCTCTTCTAGTAAAGGGAACCCCGTATCATAGGTTTTTTAATGTTACCAAGGCATGTGGTCTAATTGTGGGCATTTTCCGTGTAAGGTAGATGTGCTTTAGAGGGATAATTTTCTTTTTGCACCCAAAACAAGCAATTTGTTCAAAACAATTTAGCAAATCCAAATCATGCCTCATAGTTTTTGGAAGTCATATGAATTTCTTGTTCATTATCAAAGTAAAGGTTCTCTTGCTCATTGAGTGGTCATATAGGTCTTACCCCCCCCCTTCATGGTGATCATTGGACCTAGAATGGTTAGCATATTTTGAGTTTGAAGTCAAGTTTCTTTTAAACACATGTATTTCTAGTGCCAGTTCTAGATTCACACCTAACCACACATCACTCAAATTTAGGTGTCCAAATTATTGTTGTGTTCGATTTAGGCACATATACCTCAAAGTTTTGTTATTGGACTGGTCGGGGAATCTTTTCATCTAGTTGGCAATCATGAATCATGAAGATTGTTATTTTCAAACTTGAAGATGCAAAACTTATAGAAAGACCAAAGTGGAGATTTTAGTTTTAGTTTTATTTAATTTTTCAAATGATAACACATGTCTTCCAAACTGTGTTCATTGGTTGAACTTAGAAAGGTGTCTATATTTTGAGCACATAGTTCAATTTCATTGTAACACGTGTCACTTTCATGTTTATTCTTAACTATGAAGTTGCAATGTACCACTAAAATGTAGGCATTCAATCAAGGAAGGTGACCACATTAGTCTACACACCTCAAATCTTCAAGTTTTTCTTGAAAAATGCGTATTAGTACATTACATCCCCCCCCCCAACCCTTGTTTGAAATTGTCTATCATCACAAGAAAAGTCATCCTCTATAGATCATGAATTGCTCACATCACTAACCTAACCTATATTGTTTGTTATCTCTCGATTACGATGCATTGTAAAAGATTTGTAGTTCTAAATTCAGTGTAGGAGGATCAAAACTATGTTTTGTAATTTTTACTATACAAACGTGATCACAACCAATAATCTTACATCAGACCATTGTCAATAAAGTTTCTATCACTCATATCCTCACAATTACCATAATCATCCATAGACAATCGTTTACTAATCCTTAAAGGTCTAAGAGCCGCGTCACTAAGGCGTTGTGAACACCTCCCGTGTAGTAGGGGGTTAGGAAGATCTCGGCCGTCAATTGCAATCTAACATATCTAAAGGCTCCTATGCTGTCCCAACTTCTGGCTTCTCTTCCCCTCGTGTAGAGCTTGAAAAACTTCACGTTGGATGAAATCTCCACCTCCATCCACTCACGAATATTGGATGAAAATTTTCAAACTAAGTCCTTAGTTAAAAGGACTTGCGGAGGAGATGATGCAAATGGGGGGGGGGTGTTCACACTCCTACCTCTTCCTTCCCAAAAGTAGAACCAAGGGTACTAGCCATCAACTCCAAGCCCCTTTTGATGACCAACCTTGAAATGGAATGAAATTCAACTGGTTGTATGAGAGCATTTGGGGAACACCATTGGGAACTTAGGTAGCCCTCTGGGAACCTTCAAAATCCCACACAAATGCTCTCATATGATGGGATGAACAATCAACCCCTTCATCTTGCAAAGATTGATTTTTCATCCGCCAAAATTTCATCCATCGGAAGTTTTTTTGGGGGCTGCTCAAGCAATGCTATTTCTTGCCTCCGAAATGAAGCAATGCTATTGGCCGTGAGGTGTAAAGTGGATCGAAGGCCCTTAGGTGAGGGTCCAAGGCCAAGAAGAGGCAAAGCGAGGTGTCTCATATATGGCATCGTTTTGGAGGGAAACACTAATGGTCCAAACCAAAGAAATGAAGCTCACTAGAGAGCTCATGTTTTGGAGATCATTTTGGAAGGTAGGGTTTGGTTCAAAGGTTCAATTTGCCTCAAATTGCTTCAAATTGGTCCCAATGTTCTTGGACCCTGGACCCCATCTACAACGCCCCTTAGGATCCAAAAACATCTATTCATGGGCCTTAATTTTGGCCTCGCGATTGGACTCAAACTTGAAGATTGGTTTCTCAAATCGGATGAGCATATTTTTGAGTGAGATCACTGGAATCTAGCGGAAATTTGATGCTACATTAGCGCCGGTTCATTTTTTTCATAACCTTGGACCCAGACCCTTGTGTAAGCTCCTTGGGTCCAATTTCTTTGGCCTTGGACCTTAGTGAAAAACTCACCCTTTTAAAAATGCTAGATGGCCTTTCAGGTCCGCGTAGCCATTTCCCGGTCCCTAACCTCTCTCTTTTTCAAGCTCTCCGTTCCGAAACCCAGTCCCACCCTCCCGGTTACCAAACGAGGCTCCGTTTGCTCCCAGGTTGCTGTTGCGTGGGTGCAAGTCACCCCTATCCATCGTCATGTAAGGAAAACGCTTCTTTGTCGTCTAACTTTTAACTACTTCCGGACTCAACGCCATCGCCTCCAAATCAACTTCATCACAACTCTCGCTCCACTTCTCTACCACTTCGTGACAGGATTAGCTTGTGAAGTTGAATCCCTGGAGCCTCTGTTGCTGCTGCGATCGCTGCTCTCGCACTCACGCCGTCACCGTAGTAGCTGCACGCAGTTCCTCCGGTTTGCAAGGTACTTCCACTTCCACTTCCACTCCTTCTACTTCTAGCTGCTCATTCTCTTCATGTTAAGTGCTCCGAGTCCTCGAGGTTCGATCAGTGAATGAAAGTACTGGAGAATTATCCTTTTGTAAGCTCTAAGGATTTCTAGAGATTTAAGGATTCTTGTTAGGATTTGAATTTTATTGTAGTTGGGTGAATTAATTTTGTAGAGAGAGAGAGAGAGAGAGAGAGAGAGAACTGAAAATAGTCAGGAAGTTAGGAAGCGGAGTGTGAAGGGCAATTCGATTCACATGTTAATCGCCTCCATAATCGCATGCGATGAGGCTCAAATTCTTGTGATATGGTGATGCTTCAAGTGTTCGTCTCTAGGTTGTTGCAGGATGAATCGTATCATCAATTTCTCCGACCTGGTTGGTCATGTGCGTAGGAGTACATAACATTTTTAAGGATTGTAGTGGATGCTTTGTTATATAAGCATCTTGGAGAGTATATACTAGGTGAGATTCTTTTTGGCAAGGTCTTGATTCGAATGACGTTGCCAAAAAGATTTTGATTTGTGTTGGCAATGATTAATAAAAATTGAATTAATGTTGGTAGATGTGAGAAGGCTTTGCGTTTAAAGTTAAGCAACAACGCTATGCTTGATATTCATGCGTGCACTCAAGGATTTTGATCCTTGGACATTTATTTTTGAATCTAGAATAGAGAGAGGACGTCCTTACACTTGTTAACGAATGCTGTGAGTGTCCGTGTGCGAGGACGACTAGTTTTTTATATTAGATCTGTTTTGTTATGGCACTCAAGTTATGGTGCCTCTGTTTTTAATGTAAATTGGATCCAATGAGGTTCAAATTTTCGGAGTGTGTTGATAATACAATCATTTGCATCATCTTGTTGTTGTTGTTGTAGTAGTAGTACAAGAGATGAATTGTGTCGTCAATACTAGGCGCTTGTGTGTCATCAACTTTTGCAATCAGGAGGCAGACGTTATTGTTAGACATTATTCTTGGGTCCTCTCTCTTTTTGAAACTTGTATCATTAGCACTTGTACCCCTCTCCCATTCCAAAAAGATTTAGCGAAAGGAAAGAAAACAAGCAAGGGATCCACGTCACAACAAAAGTAAACTAGTGCCTTCCCACATGGCTCGAGTGTAAACTTGTGATGATTGCACAAGGAAAGGAGATTGATCGACTCTTTTATGTGCACACAACCGCTTTCCATTTCTCAAGCATCTAAGTGTTGAAGTCACCGAAGCAATTAGGGGCTGCCTTCCATTTTCAAAGCATCTCAGTGCTGCGATGACTAAACTACGTGAGAGTCGTTTCCCTTGGTGGCTATGGCCAACTATCTACATGTGGGTTCAAGTTCTCACTGTGGTTCATATGGTTAAATGGACCGACAACCAAAGGGAGATTGTTTTATTTTCCGTTTCTAGTTTCCCCATGCAGAAAACCCTCATCTCACAATGGGATCCCACGTTGTTGAAGAGTTTGTGGTGACATAAGATCAGTTCAAATTGCAGAAGACCTTTTTTCACTAGGTTCAAGCTGATCCATAGTAGGTGGTAGTAAGATTGAGAGAGCCAGAAGGGCATAAATGCAATAATCCAATATAACACTTATTATGTTTATGCAATGGAGTGTCCTATGCCCCTCTTGAATTGCCTCTCAATGGTTGTTTGTTCTGATTATTTCAATTGCAGGCGAGCTGCTGGGATGGAGAGCCAATTCAAATCAACGGGCAAGGGTGGGCCGGACGTGTTGGATGTTAATAACAGCTCCACTGTTGGCGGTGGTGTGGGAGACACTTTTGGAGAAGATGCGGCGTCCGAGGAAATGACATTGACTCCTTGGACTCGATTGGTGGCGAGGTATTTTATTTCATTCCACCTCAATTTTTAATTGTCCCTTCCTTACTTGTGGTCATCCAGATGCACATGCATCTTGTTTCGTTTCTCTGAGTTGTCATTTCATGATACAGTCCTACCACTTTAATATGATACGTTTGGTAAATGAGAAAACCATTGTATTATTGAGGTGTCACATATTCAATAATATAACAAATTAGACCTCGTTGTCATAATAATGAGGTACTTCATGAAAACACGTATTAGATATTTTACCACATATACAAAATAAATATTCTTTCAAATATTTTTACAAATATGAAAATTTCTCTCATGAAATCTAGGTGGACTTGCGCAATTTCAATAGCTTTACAACAATGTGTAGATGAGGAAGATTGGATCAAAATTGACCTCAAAATTTGCAAAAGCAGATCGATGTCTAAAAATCAATTGTAGAAACTTAACATGCCTTCAAATGCTCATAACTATGCCAAAACAACTCGGAATTGGACAAAATTACCACCAAAAGAAGTGAAATTTCAAGAGCTTTCCAACTATATGCAATATCTGATAAATATTGAGTTCAAAATGCTCGAAAACAAGTTGTGCACCTTGGTTTAGGGTTTAGGTGCAAAATTGTTGTGAAAGAGATAGAAGCTAATGAGTCTCTTGATTAGGTTTTGAGATAGAGAACTTAGTTCCCTTAGTTCCCATGTTTTAGTATCCATTTACATTAAGAAAAAAATTATCCACATTTCATATGTGAAAGTTACATATATCTAATATTAACTATGTACTTATATGTATGTGGGACTTGCCATATATGCATTTATGACCTCTATAATATGATATTTTGGGGGTCCAAGAGTGTCATATCAACAATGTCACAATTGTTTTATAGAGGTAAATTTTAACTAGAAAGTTTGGTTTACAAAATTTATGTCATTTATATTGAGGTTGTCATATCATCAAGTGTCGTATTAAAGAGGTAGGACTGTATGCTCATTGTTGGCAACGTAAGTGTGATGGGTATTCTGGGTACCACCAGATCCTGGTATGGTGGAGGGATCAGTACAACACAACATCCATCACCAAATGGGCAACATATGCTTGGTCCTCGAATCGAGCCCTCAGCCATCTGCCTACTAGAGGACTGTTAACAAGGGCTTCCCATACTGTTATGCGATCTATTGGCTTATTTTGAGTTGTTCCTCTTGAAGCATTTGTAAGAGCCACTTATTTTATGTTTTCTGCTAACCTTTATTTTGTAAGTGTTGATGTTTGAACATCGATACTTACAAGGATATCATCATGACAGGAAGGTAAACTTTTGACACATACGACTAGTTTGGGAAGTTGGTGAAGTAGCTTTTTGGGAGACTGACCTGCACTGTGAAGTGGATTGCAGTGGGACGGAGTTGCTCAGGGATCCACGCTACAACAAAGGTCTTGCTTTCTCCGTGGAGGAGCGAGATACCCACTACCTGAGAGGACTTCTACCCCCAACTGTTATCTCACAGGAGCTTCAGGCAAGGACCTATATTCTTTTTTCATATTGAAGATCTAATCATAATTTTCTTGTGCAAAAAGATCCTTGGACTTGTGTAGTGGTTAGGCCAAGCGATTTGGCTGACGTGCCTATTCCTAATTGACATATACAAGATTGGATCACTTAAAAAACAGAAGGCCGAAGGTGCATTTATTACTAGCATGGTCTCCTTATGTGATATATTGTATGGCCTACTTCTGATTGGTTATGAAGTGACACATTATACCCGTAATTGATGACCCTGTCATGGCTACGTTTGGTAATGGACACTTGTCACTTTGCCATCAGTTGTACTAAGCACCAAGTGCCTATCTCACCGCTACCTCGGTTGGCTAGACTGGGTGACTACCATATTCTGTGACAGGGCTCCTTACATCCATTGCCTAGTTCATAATGGGCGGGCACATCAACATATTGCTGAAACAAGACATCTGTTTGGGATCACTCTATGAATCAAATTGGGTCAACAGAAAAAGAAAAAGAATTATGTGGAATCAGATCTGATGGTTGATGGAATCACATCTATAAAGTCCTTGACATGGTGTCACAGGCTTTGACTACCTGGCTTGTTCAGCAGTTTGCATGACCATTTCTAATGTGGCTATATGGCTATATGACCATTTCTACCTGGTTATGTGGCAGGTGGAACGCATACTTGAGAATGTGAGATCGATCAGTAATCCCCTGGAGAAATATGTTGCTGTGATGGATTTGCAGGTGCTACCCGTTCTTAAATGAATTTTCCACACCTTGTGTTCATTTCCACATATCCTTTATCCTATTCTTTAAGAGTTGTAACGATTCTCCCATACTGTTCTAGCTCCAAGAATGAATTTCCAAGATTCAGGTCCTTGGTTTGCATCCATGAACACCGAGTATAGGCAAGTGGCAAGCTCTCAGTAGTCGAGACCTCATTGTTACCTATCTTCGCACTTAAAGCCTTTATTCAACTATGAAGACTAAATTGAAGAGGAGCGCCCAAAATGGGAGCATTCTTAGGTTATCTAAATTCTCCAAGAATAATTCCTAAACTATTCAGATGACATAATAAATACCTCATTTGCGTGTGGTTTCATTCTTAGGTTATGATCCAGATTATCGAAGATTTATTCCATTTGCGCTGAGAAACCAGTACATAGGCTACTCAAGAATGTTATGCTCTTTGGGTTTTTTAAATTTATTTTGGTGTTCCTCCAGGGCCGGAGCAAGAAGTTTACTAGAGGGTTCTGTCCACATTGACAGAAACCCCAACTATATGTTATCATTTTGCTGTATAACTTCTAGCTTTGAAGTGTGTTATTATTCATCTGCACTGACTATAGGAGCTGGGGGTTTTTATAAAACTTCAGGAACGGAATGAGAGGCTCTTTTACAAGGTTTTGATTGATCATGTGGAGGAGCTCTTGCCAATCGTATATACCCCCGTCGTTGGTGAAGCATGCCAGAAGTATGGCAATATTTTTCGTCGTCCACATGGTCTTTACATCAGTTTGCAGGACAGGTAAGACGATTCATACCGAGGGAGGTTGTCCGCTCCATCCTTGAATACATTGAAGTGCGTTGACTTTAAATTTCTTTAGACCTGAGAGAAAGGCCACTCTAACCTCAACCACAACTTCAAATCCAGAATATTGTCATCGAATATTTGGGTGACGTTCTTACTTATGGCAATAATGTTCTTGCAGGGGTCATGTGATGGACATTCTCAAAAATTGGCCTGAGAAACATGTAGAGGTCATTGTGGTGACAGATGGTGAACGTATTCTTGGACTTGGTGATCTTGGATTACAAGTAAGTGACACAGTATGTCACATCTGTTGTGGGATTTTCTCAAAGAGACTGCTCATGGCATACTAGCTAAACCTGTTGCTATATCAACTACTTTTTCAGTAGATGGAGGCATTATTAAGAGAAGGATAGTAGCCACTTCTTCCTTGTTGTTGCATCCGTCATGTGTTGGGTGCACTTGCTTATTTTGAAAATAACTAATTGTAATCACTGGCTGTGGCAGGGTATGGGAATTCCAATCGGCAAGCTTGCTTTGTATTCAGCCCTGGGTGGAATCCGGCCCTCTCGTGTGAGTGCCCATCGTCAACTTTGTCAATCAATCAAATTATGATTCACAGTAATTTGCATAGAGAATGGTGCCAGCTTGTAGTTCTCATCAGGTTAAGGATGCCAGATTTCCTTGCTGATTTATTTGATTTTTGTGGGTGAGGCAGACGTTGCCAGTTACGATTGACGTGGGTACCAACAATCGAACCCTTCTTGACAACCCCTTCTACATTGGGCTACGACAGAAACGTGTTACTGGCCAGGTAAACTCATTTCTCCTGATGTCTTGAATATATGCCGGATACTTGATGTGATTTAATATATCGGCCTTCGATAATACTTTGCGGATCTCTCCTTTCCTTTCTAACGTTATTGCCTGCTCAAGCAGGCATACGATGATCTTGTGCATGAGTTCATGCTGGCCTGCAAACAAATGTATGGAGAGAAAATACTCATTCAGGTACGTAGTAAAGTTATTCTGATTGGAGTTTCGGAATGACTATGTGACAAATTCACTCATCTTCCAAATGTTTTGATTCCTATACCTTAAGGTGCCATTGAAGTGGTATCCTGCTCATCTGCTGCAACCACCTTCTCATCATTGCTGGCAGTTTGTTGACACGAATTGAAGCCCTTATTATTAATTCACTTTCTGTTCACTCATAAGACATGCGGTGAGGCTCTTGTGGAACTTGGAAACTGACAAGTAGTTATCGGAGTGGAGCGCAGTTTGAGGATTTTGCAAACCAGAACGCTTTCCGTCTGCTTCATAAGTACAACAAGACGCATCTTGTCTTCAACGATGACATCCAGGTTATTTTTCTTCTTTGTTTTTCTTTTTTATTTTACTACACATAAATGAGTAATGTAAACTTGGTATCACCCAGAAGCCTTGCACCACAAATGTTTGTAGTCAAAATTTCGAGGTACGTGTAAGCATAAAGCTCTTTGTGGAGGTATGTATAAGTGGACCCCTAAGATGTCAAGCCAGGTAATTTCGTTGATCAGTTTGTTCCTGATTGGATAAGAGGATGCACATTATTACCTGATAGTTGATGACTTTCCCGTGGCCTGACCACTATATGTGCGTTAATAGACACGTGTCACCCTATTTCTACCTCGCCACTATAGCAACTTGGTAGTGTGGGTGACTACTAGAGCCTGTGGCAAGGCCCCTTGCATCCGTCACCTAGTACGAAGTGATCAAGCCAAGTAATTTTGTTCACGAGTCTAATCATGATTGGATACGAGGAGGATAGTATCACCTGTAATTAATAACCTATTAAAGGCCTAACCACTGTGTCTAGTAATGAATGCGTGACGCCTTGCCGTCGATTGTAGTAGGCACCTTGAAGCCACTACCTCAGCTTGGTATGTTGCACGCCTACTACAACTTGTGGCAAGGCTCTTGACTAGATACAAGGAGGCACATTATTGCATGGATTTCATGACTTTCTCATGTTATGATCACTACGTGTCCGGTAGTAGACACGTGTCAGCCTATTTCTACCTTACCACTACCACAACTAAGTAGGTTGGGTGACTACTACAACCTGTTGCAAGGCATCTCACATCTATTACCTAGTACATAGTGGTTAGGTCAGGGGATTATGTTGATGTGTCTATATTTTCTTGGATACGAGGAGGACATTATCACTTGTAATTGACGACCTTCCCATAGCATAACCACTATGTTCAGTAACGAACATGTGCCACCCTGCCATCGGTTGTAGTAGACACCTTGAAACCGCTACCTCGGCTCGGTGTGTTGTGTGCCTACAACAACCTATGGCAGGGCTCCTTGGCTCCATTACCTAGTTCATAATGTTGTGGGGTCTCTAGATTTGTGTTGGTTTTATAAACAGTTGAACAGATAGATTGTGGGCAATGTGATTGTAGGGTACTGCGGCAGTGGCACTTGCAGGACTGATGGCAGCATTACCAATAACCGGAGGCACACTTGCTGACCACAAGTTTCTCTTCTTGGGTGCTGGTGAAGTGAGTCTACTCTTAAACCCACATCCGATTAATAAATGCATCTGATCAAAGAATGCATATATACCCAAATAAGAATTGCATCATACTGTATGACTTGAATGCAATTGCTAACTGGATGAAACTATTCCCAATCCAATTTAACAGTCAAATTTGTATGTGGAGTGGGAAATGCCCACAGTAATGCCACATACCTTAACAAGAACCCTTCAACATTGTGCAGGCTGGAACAGGCATTGCAGAGATCATAGCCTTGGAGGTGTCACGACAGGTTAGTTGCTGCCCCTTTGTGTGATATTGACACTTTATCTGTGCTGCACATTTGTTGGACCTATCTGATGGTTATGATATATTGGTCTCAGTTTAGTCTTGAAATTTGGAAACGACAATTTAAGAAAAATATTAGTTTTTCATAGAGAGAATTATCAAAGCTTAATCATTCTGGTGGGATCTTCCCAGGGAAAATGTAGCGTGGATGAAGCACGTAAAAAGATTTCTGTTGTTGACTCCAAGGTAAAGAGGATCCTCTCATTTAGCTGTAGCACTCAATGTTTTTCTCTTCAGTCTAGGTATTTGTTGTGATGAGACCCGCTACCAGGAGTAGCAGGCTGTGTAGCAATAAATACTAGACATAGCCGATGATTGGTCTGATTGATCGAGCTACAAATATCTAAAATCTATCCAGGATGAGGCGGAAAATGAAGGTAAATGCCCGGGGGTAATTCCCTTGTGGGAATATGAAGCACATGCGATAAAGGGGTATTTTCAGAGATTACTCGTGGGGTATTCCAAATACTCCTATAACAAACTTCTAGTACCCTGTTTTTATGTTAATTTTTTGTATATTTTATTCCTTACAATTTTATTTCATCCTAAATTTTATTTTTGCACTGGTTTTTAATATCTTACAAAAAGTGGCCTCCTAGGGGTAGATGTTCAGGGAGATATTACGCCTTCTCCTGCCACGTTGGCGAGACTGGATCAAATATCAACTTTGGTTACTTGTGGAAGTTTTGTTCCACTTCTTGTCCCTCATACGATGAGTTTCTATTTGTCTAAGTTTATATTGTATGTTCAATTTATAGTTTATGGGGTACCTTTCAGGGCTTGGTGACAAAAGCTCGGCTTGATTCTCTCCAAGAGTTTAAAAAGCCTTTTGCACACGAGCATGCACCTGCAGGTGATCTTGTGACTGCTATCAAGGTGAGAAAGCATCCATCACAATGGGTGGTGTATTATAAAATGTCATGTTAAAATTATACCTAATGGTCTAATGTAAACATTTAATATTACATGCATTATTCTAATGTAACAATCTACTTTGGAGTAGGATAATGTGGCATATATTTAGAAGAAAATAAGAAATAATTCAACCATACAGAAGTCATCATAAATTTTAAGATGTTCCTTCAACATTTTATTGGATCTACATGATGATTTTGCCTGCAAGAGTTTCCGATGTTCACAATCTTGTACCCTTCATTCAAAGGTGTGGCTTATGTATATCCATCGTGTCAGAAAGTAAATATTAATACTTCAGCACAAACCGTCCCCTGAAGTTGAGACCTCTAATACTTTTGAAATTTCTGCAGTCACTGAAGCCTACTGTGCTGATTGGAACTTCTGGAAAGGGTGGGACATTCACAAAAGAGGCCTTGGAGGAGATTGCATCGTACCAGGAGGTAAGCCCTATAATTCCCCACTAACCAGTAATATTTGGAAATATGCATTTATGGATGTTAGTCAACCTCATGAGGCCCATCAGCCAATGCATATCAACAGTCTGGATCCCAGCATGTGTGAATAACACAAATGTTCGTCTTTGGGGATGTCTTGAGCAGAAACCCATTGTGATGGCACTCTCAAACCCTACATCACAGTCTGAATGTACAGCAGAGGAAGCTTACAAGTATACTAAGGTGGGTTCCTAGATCTTTCTATGGCATACTTTTGAATGTCTACGTGGCTCCTTCAACCAGCTCTTTTCTTTTTTTTCTTTTTTCAATCAATACAATACCTGTAAAAAATTATTTTCTGGAATGTCAACCATAGCTTACAGTGCAAGTCTTCTGTAAGTTTGAATCTGTTAGTGTACGTAAGTATGCTAGAAATATCTGAATCTACAACCCAAAATTTATAGGAGTCGAAAGATTTTGACAGTTTCTGGATTTGATAATCAGGGAAAGTGCATCTTTGCCAGCGGAAGCCCTTTTCCACCTGTCACCTATGAGGGAAAGACTTACGTGATTGGCCAGGTACAGGATCATTCATATATGCTTGCCCATGTATTGAGTAAGCAATGAAATTCTGTTAATAAAAGGATCAGTAGATCACGGTGACCTTTCACTTGTGGTGTAAGCGTCAACTGTATCCCCTATTCTACAAGTTCAGAGTTTATCAGCGATATATGTGGATTTTGCCATGAACATATGACTGGCTGTGAACTTTTCTGAAGTTTCACTTGTGTACAGTTGACACAAAAATGATGCCTTTCATATCTTGTGTATGGCTTGAGAGGGCTCAAATTGAATGTTCTTCCTGTAAGTTGAATTTGCTTCCCAATAAGGTGTACTCCTAAAGTAAATTTTTTGTGCAGTCCAATAATTGTTACATCTTTCCGGGTATGGGCCTTGGCTGCGTCATTTCAGGAGCCATTCGTGTCCATGATGATATGTTCTTGGCTGCTGGTATGTACAACATATTTGCTCTTTCCTTCACATTAGAGGATAGCACATTTTCTTATTCACCTCTACCTTCTACTTATTTCACCTCTGCTTCCAAGAATGAATCCCTCTTAAATATAACCCATATATTTTAAAGAGGTGCAAAATCATTGGAAATATGACACAAACAAATACAAGTAAAATCTACCCCCCTCACTCCGTGTCTCCCATCTTCCCTTCTTCCTATCTTCCTCCTTCCTTCTGATTCTCTCCTCTCCTTTCTTCTGATTCTCTTCTCTCTCCTCCTTTCTACCCTTAACGTTATATACATTGTGTCCAAATATTTATGGGGTTCCCAAAACTATTCACTTTTAACATGGCTCCTCAAAGCCATCATTATTTAGGATATCAATTGAAGCGGCCCTGAATGTTCTAATACAACAGCATATCTGGTAACAACAGAGTGGTCTTTTCAATAATTGCATCTTTTCTAGTGTCCTATGACAATCTTGAAGTCCATTAGTTTCTTCCCAGAAACTTTTACTTCACTTATCGTTTGAGCTATGTGCTGTCATATTTGAATTCCTTGATTTCAGGAGGTTGTTTTTTTCTTGCTTTTAACGTCAGTTTGAGATTCATTGGGATAATTGCAGCGGAGGCATTGGCCAGCCAGATCAAACCTGATCATCTTGCGAAAAATCAACTGTATCCATCCTTCACTGAAATCCGGGAGATATCAGCCCACATTGGTGCAGCGGTGGCTACAAAGGCATATAAATTGGGTACAAATTTATTTTCCTCTTAACAATACTTAATACTACTCTCTTCTTAATGTCATGTTGTCCATGTCATACACCTCAATTCCAAGTTAGGGCCATTTTACAGTATGACCATGAAATTGTGAGGGTCTTCAATATGCAACCGGACTCAACCAAATGCTTTTTCATCATCATCCTTGTCATGTCTGCCCTTTCATTCAATAAGTTTCAATAAATTAAGGGTTGTGAGATTGAGCTAGACCCACCTTTTTGAGGTGGGTTTGACGTAAATTTCAGTAGCCCATAAAACATCACAATAGGTACCATGTAGGACTATGACTAGTTTTTCATACTGTCAAACTTGCTTGGTCCTCTAGGACCTCAAGCTCTAATGGAAAGTGGGCCTTTGATCAATTACAGCTGTAAGTGTTCTTGTACGGATATAGATTGACCCTATATAGACAAACAAGTCAAGTCTATTGTCTGCTTCATTGTAGGATTCAAATAGTCCTTGAAATAAAACCTGAATATATAAGTTTACAATGTTAATAAAGATTATAAGGTTGGTTATGGATTTTGTGCTTGCGTTTGTAATAAAGAGCGGCTTCTTGGGTGCAGGATTGGCAACCAGGCTACCTCAGCCTAAAGATCTGCTCACTTGTGCAAGGAGCTCCATGTACACTCCAACTTACCGTAAATATCGGTAAATGCAACTGTAAGGGTTTACACATCAGTGAATGCAAGCTTCAACATGTGTTGTGTTCACAGGTTTTTGATTATAGCATGTCATGTGCAAATACAAGTGTAATACCTCCATGTACCAATAAAGTCATACATATATATGTGTATAGATTTCAAGATGTACCCAGCTACTGAATTGGTTCGAATTTGAAGTTAAATCGGCCTAAAACTATACTTTCAAAGAAAATAAACTACAAACCAGAAAGTAAGAGAGGACTTTATCTGACCATGGGATCAAAGAAATTCATACAATGAAGATCGACCCTATAGAGTTGGTTGCCTGATGGAATTTCTTGTGAACATATTCTATAAGATGTACCAATACTATGTTTTAATTTTTTCTCGCCAGCCCGCCTAATTTAACCTATCTCAGAGATTTTTATTTGTGCACATTGGACCAAAATGCATGTGTTGGGCAGTACAACATGACACCCCAAACCATTGTATCCTAATTAGGAACTCTAAATGACTTAACAGTTTGTGGTCCCAACACCCATAAATGACATGACAGTTGCAATCCCAAGAATTTCACGGTTGGGCAACGATGACCAAGAATATCGCTGGACCATGGATACACCAAGTAGCCACTTTGGATTGAGGTTCGGTTAGAAAATCAAATTTAAGAGCGTCTAGTTTTAGTGAAAAATGTGTTTCCCATCCGCCTGCATTTCTTTCATATTGCAGACAAAAAATATATAATGATGTGTAACATACTGTAGTAGGGATCAGTGCCCGGGAAGTTTTTGGGCATAGTCGGTCAAGATGCTAGTGATTCTAAATTCAACCAGTTACATGTTGACATCTTCCGGTGTTGCTTTATTCATTTGAGGTATATTCTATAGATTCCTCTAAAATGATCGGTAATCCTCCTGAAGTCTCCAACTTCAACCGGTTATTTCTCAAACTCAACCAGTTCATCTGCAACTAACCGCCGGTTCTTCCCGGACATAGGTAGGGATATCATATCGAACAAGTGCCATGTAGAGCTCCTTATTGAAAAAATCTCTTTTTGCGTACTAAATTTTTTATTTATTTACAGAATTAGTCTCCATATTCACTCACGTTTTTTTACCTGCGTTTTTCAAGTTGTAGAATAAGGCCTCCTGCAAATCACAACCGCATGTCATTGCCGTTCCCATCTCCCAAACACAAGGAATTTGGGTATCAAGGTAGTAATTTCATGAGAATTGGAAAAGTCAGATTAAATTAGACCATTCACCCATTACTGCCCTCTTTTTTAAATACAAGGAAGCTGGGAATCAAGGTGGAATGTCAAGCAACACCAAGAATGAAAGAGGTGAGATTGAATCATTTAAATTTTTTGAGCATGTTGTAGAGAGTAATTTTGGACATGATAACACAACAGTAATCTTGGCTACAAACTCTTTCACCAATCTGAAAACGGCACTCCAAGGGCGCGCATGAATGGGTCTTGGAGATACTGGAGGGAGATTAGCACAGCTTCCTACATAGACAACCAACCAAAGTGGTTTGTTATGGTCTTGGATTTATTCCTCAAAGATACACTAGAGTGATCCATAAATTCCCTGAGTCAAACTCCAGGTGAGTTGGCTAAACGGTGAGTTTGAGAGCTTCTAGTTTGTCTTACTAGGATCGATGAGCTGAGCTGGCCTTGCATAGGCCGTGCCGAAAATTACAGTTTTAGGGCCCATGGGTCACATCTTTAGATTCTAAAGTATTTGGGTTAAAAGAGGAAGTCCAAGGAGCTCAACTTTCACAATCAAGTTCCACACAACATGCTCTAACGAGCTCTTAATAGAAAGTCCCTCAAAGTGGTACCAACTTCTAGTCTTGGTCCCTCTTTGAAAGACTTTACAGATACCTATATTGATTTGTCCAATTTGTGTGCGTGGAAAAATGCAGTACTAGAGATTATAGTGTGAGTGCATGGCACCTTCCCATACACACTCAACAAATATTTTCTTTCTTTGAAGCGTGTGGATGTCCAATTGCAACTCCCAACATATGTACAAGCAAGGAAATTAAGTCTCGCGCATTAATTGAACAATGCAGTGTAGTACCTGAACATAACAGGGTTCTGGTAGAAAGGTTCAATCTCAGGATAGAACAACAAGACATGGCATCTCAACCTTTCAATATTTTTGTGAGTGCAACAGAATTAGAGAATGATGGAATTGATTATTACCTCTGTCCGAATTGTACGACTTCCTTGTCCAGGGCAGGTATTTAGGTAGATATTAAATAAATGCCTTACATCTCCTACCTGCACCATGAACAAAAAGCAATTATGGTCATATAGGGAACTATGGTTGGCAATGCCACATTACAAAGCAGAATCTCATGTCAGGCTACCATCAATAGGCTTTCAATCAGCAAAAACCTCACAATCCACAGGCCTCAAGGTGGGACACAAAGGAATTTAAGATTACTTCTTGGTGTTTTAGATTGAAGTGTCAAAAGTGATCCTATCTGAAATTATCCCAATTATCAAAAGCATTATTCCAATCAGAGCATATATACATTTAAAACAAATTAGAGAAAGATTTGAGGTTGTATAAATGACCTGGACTCAAATTCATACCACATATATCTCAACATTCTCACATATGACATTAATTTCACTTCCTCTTTTCCATAGGTTGTGCTCAACACGGATTCAATATCATAGATCAACTAAAATATTATCTCAATACTTGCTCAGGATCCGTATAAACCATCATGTACCCTGGTTCTTTAAGGGTTCAGACGGATATACAAATGTGATAAGATAGAAACAAGATTTGAAGTTTCCAATTAATATACCTTAATAGTGGTGTCTAATTCCTTGCTCTCCTCTAAGCCTGCAACTCCTCCAAAGACTACCATCATGTGCCTTCAAGTCACACTCAAGGCAGAAACCATTAGAACCTGACAAAAACCTCCCAACTGTAAGGCAGGCTTTGTAAGTCCAAGAAACCTCAATTCTCATGTTGCACAAGCACAAACATAAAACCAAAGGATACAAATGCGAAGCACAATAATTCTGCAGACTACTCTACAACATGGTTCTTGTACAAATAACGAACATGGAGGGGTGACTAACTGAAGGATTATATTGGTGCATTTCAAATTCCTCAATAAACACGAGATTTAAATGCAATTCTTCATATCTAATTCATGCCATATTGTTTATGTGTTTTGAGAAATTATTTAGAGATTTTAAAATCCCCATGTTTGGCCATGTGTAGCCCTCAGCCAAAACTCCACAGCAGAGACTTGTTCCACAGCCTTCTCCTCTTGCTCTTGGATGCTCTAACTTGTATATTGATCTTGGAATATACATAGTTCTCTTGCATCCTTCTATACTAACATTTCACTGCTTGCATGAATACCCTCATCCTTGAACAGAAGACAAAATACTGTTTCTCGAAAATTATAGAAATGGTAGCAACGCAAAGCTAAATACAAAGTTTTTGCATCTTATGCTACCGGAGCACGTCACATCATATACATTTTAATTTACAACTTCGAAAGTTATGAGGAAAATGCCTACAGGCTCAATATGGATTTGATAATCATCTCATCTTAATCATGTGCTGAATATCCTAGAAGATGTGGGCTAATTGGAAATAGTAACCATTTAAGACCTGTCCACCTTATGTTGACTTAAATGTGAACAATATGCATGATATACGGTCATAACTCACTTGAACTTGGGGAGTACCAACTCTGCAGTGCTAACTTTCTGTCCATGCTCTGATGTTCCTATGATGTAGTCATATCCCCCCTGCACTACATGAAAACAGATGAAGTAATCAATCTGTCTGCTTTAAACTAGACGTTCTTACAGAATGAGAAAAGAATGGAAAAAGAATCTGCCACATACAAAAGCTGCAAATCCCCATATCATATGAAAGAAAGCAACATAATCCTATCATGCTTGGCAATTGCTGCACATGACTCAGTTTATCCCTGCCAAGCACACTATGGATGCTCCTTTTTTTGACCCAATATGTTATGATGAACAAGGTTTCTTTGAAATTTCATGTCATGGGTACAACCTTTAGCATTTACAACACACTGAATACAGATAAAAATAAATAAAATTTATATTAAAAAATCTTTATGTGTATTTTCTGATTATAATTTAGATGAATTGCTTCTTTAATCAAAAGCAAGACTCCAGAGGACAAAAAGGTACCTGGAAAGGGCTCTCCGAGAAGACAGTGCTCAAGCAAGTGGCATGGCGGACAGTGTAACCCCAATAAAGCCCGGCTTTTTCTCTAGGCTCAGACCTTGGCACAACATCTAATATTGTCCTGGCACCTGCATTCTCCACTCCGTTTCCTTCCTAGGTAAGTGTTTAGCCCATCTCACCAAGGTGTATAGAAATCATTAAAAATACAATTACAATTGCATAGAGTTATCCTTTAAACTCAACTGGACTTTTGATAAGGAGTTGGTTATTTCACAAACACCTTCCATGTTCGGTGCATGCTTGGAGGTAGCATGGAGGTTTGAAGAAAGAACGTTCTATTTTGGTTCATTGAGGGTCAAACCCATTTTGGAATGCCAAAAGGTGCTAAAATGAGTGTGGCCAATGAACCGAAATAGGTTGCTCTTCATTCAAATCTAAACACTACCTCTGAGCATGCACCACAAATGGGAAAAATAATTATTTGTATGCAAAACAACCAATGGGAAATCATAGAGGACCATCTCCCAATAAAAGTCCCCTTGAGTTAAAGGATAATTCTAATAAAACATCCTTTGACTAGTAATGACTGAGATAGGTGCCAAGGGATGAGATTGAAGACATATAAGTGGATAAATTAACAGGAGGCAGAGTAGCAAATACAGCAGATGTAGTAGAATTGGTATGAATATTAACAATTATAAAATAAGTCATAAAGACAGCTGTTGAAGGATGAAGCAACTTGTCAAGACATTACACAAACAGTCACCTGGCTCAGGACGTGTAGCACCCATTTTCACTGTCACTCTTGTGCCTAAAGGTAACTTTTGTCGCACAAGAACGTCCTGCACTCACCACAACCCATCAGAAAAGTACAGAGATCTAATAGCACTATTAGATTTGATTCAACCTTTTATTTAACAGGGTCAAATCAGAACTTTGAGAGTTAGTTAAAAAACATGTACAGCAATGATAAAGAATATCAGGAATAAAACTTTCAAAACCTACAGTAACATCAAGAAAGATGCCAAGTACCTCATACAAGCCAACATTGACGCAACTGCCACTACCAGATGGTGGTGGCTTAGTTGTTACAGCTCCTGCAGGAGAGTGGGCAGTGGTCCATCATCTATGAGTCTGTATGACAGCCCTATATATTTAACTGCATGAAATATTGTGGTGCTTAACATCTGGACACGTAACTATGGATGGTACTGCAAAAGAGTGAAAGGAGATACAAAGACATAAAAAGAAATCGAGGCTTAATTCCATGACCAGGGTTAATAATGGTCACCATTGTCACACATGACCTTATAAACATTTCCTCTTTGCAATAGCTCGTGCTGAATAACGTAAGAAGCTTGTACACATGGTGTGCATATACCATACAACAATAGCATAGTGCAAGGGTAAAGATCTAGATATTCATAATTAAATATATCAAGAAAAAATGTATGCACCTTCCCGGTAAGGAATCCATTCATGTTTCCGAGCTTGATGTGGCACGTCCAGTGGTGGCAGACCTCCCTGAATAAATCACACACATGCATTATACTTCTCATTCTGATTGAAATATACATGATGTTTTAGGGGCATGTAATTTCATTTGCAAATTCAAGTAAAATAGAAGATAAACTCAAACATTTACTGGAAATAATGCTGTCAATTTAAAGGGCTTAAGGATTCATTACTGTTCAAAGATTCATTCTCACGCACTTAGTTGAGGGTAGGTATTTGTTTACCGCATGTTGAAGACTACTGTGCTTGGGAACCAGAGCATGTCGAAGATACTGGGGGGTTTCCATATACTTTAGGATACGGGTTAAGAAAGTTCCACTAGTTTCTGGCATATCCTCACTCCACTTGGGTATCCGACTGCCTTCATCACCATCATCAAACACGACTATCTGGTAGAGATTACAACAAATGAACTTTATTGGCACTCCATGTATTCCTCCACTTCAACATAAACAGAGACAATAGGAGAGTCACAAATGTGCGTCAGCTAGAAGAACAGAACTTAAATCAAATGATGCTGAAGTGCGAAGAGCCTACACTTGGATCATTACAAGGTACCAAAGACATCTACCTCATCAATCCTGAAAATTGCTGCAGCCCGTGCAATTTGCCCTGCAAGCTACAAGAGTAATGCAAAGCTACATGGTTAGACATTCAATTTTTTAACCTGTTATTATTAAGAACCACATCATCCATCACTGTATCCTTAATAAAATACCGATCTTCAAGTACTGCCTTTTATGTCTAGTAAAAATGACCAATCAGCGCCTATGAGTTTAAGAACCCTCTCACTGGAGTACACCAACCCTGACTGGTGTGAGAATCTCAGAAGGACATCACTCTTCTTTGAAGAGAAGCTGCCTATTGAACTAGCTGCTCATGTAATGTGAGTGACAAGATAACCAAAATTGTATATGAGGTTTATGCTTAAACCCCAACCCCCTGTTCCTTAAGAAGGATACACATAGGACCTAATGACATCATCAACAAACAATCTTCAAACACAATGGACAATGAACCGGTACGAGGGTATCCCATCTGGAAACCCTAAAAACTGTGCCCCTTTTACCACAATCAGGACTTGAACCACTGAACACTTCCACTCTTAAATCCTTAAACACTAACTCAACTGACCAACCTGTTCCTTAAGAAGGATGTGCACAGGACCTCATAACATCATCAACTAAAAAACCTTCCAACACAATGGACAAATGTGGGACTGATTGGTACGAGAGTACTTCACATTGAAGCCCTAAACCCTTACCCCTTATGCCAATCAGGTCTCAAATAACTGAACTTATAGCCTTAAACCCCAACTCAATTGACTGATGCCACTGACATATCCCTTAAGCAGGATACACACAGGACCTAATGACATAATCAACAAAAATGAACTTCAACCACAATGACAAACGCAGCACTGACTGGTATAAGGATACTCCCCCTTGACACCTTAAACCCGTGCCCCCTCTGCAATCGGGACTTGGACCACCCAGCTTGAACCCTTAAACCCTAAGTCAATATAACCGAATGCCACTGACCTGTTCCTTAACAAGGATGCACACAAGAACCTAACGACATTCTCTACCAATAATCTTCAAGCACAATGAACAATGCACCATGGATTGGTACGAGAGTACTTTGCCTTGAAACCCAAAGCCCTTGCCCTTATGGCAATCTGGAATCGCTGCACTGCTTAAACCCTCATAACGTAATTCATTATGACCGAATGCCACTCCTGTTCCCTAAGAAGGATATACACAGGACACAACGACATCATCTACAAATAATCTTCAAGCACAATGAACGATGCACCATGGATTGGTACGAGAGTACTCTGCCTTGAAACCCAAAACCCTTGCTCTTATGGCAATCAGGATTCGAACACTGAGCTTCTCTCGCAATTTCTCAGATGACAGAGACATACCTGGGTAGCCAATGACATTATTTGCCTTGAAACCCTAAACCCTTGCCCTTCTGGCAATCAGGAATCGATCCACTGAAGTTAAACCCTTAAACCCTAATTTAAAATTGACCAAACGCCACTGACCTGTTCCTTAAAAAGGATGCACACAAGGACCTAACGACATCATCAAAAAATAATCTGTAAGCACAATGGACAATGCACCATGGAGTGGTGCGAGAGCAGTCTGCCTTCAAACCCAAAACTCTTGCCCCTCATGGCAATCAGGACTCAAACCACTGAACTTCTCTCGCAATTTTCTCACATGACAGAGACATACCCGGCTAGCCAGTGACATAGATTGGGCATTGTCAACGATAGAACCAGCAACTGCCATGCTGATGGTAAAACTCTTTGAATCTTCGGAGGGAGCAGCATCCTCCTCAATCTCCCTTTGAGTTGTGCCTTTTCCGTCATCATCCTTCTCCTTCTCTTCTTGCTCCTTCTCCTGGTTCTTCTTCTTCTTCTTCTTCCTCCTCCTCATCTTCTCCTCCTCCTTCTTGTTGTTGTTCAGCTCTCCTTCCTGGACATTCGTCGCAGCCGCTGGGAAATCCACGGAACCTCGTTCCTGCAGCTCCTGCGAGGAGAGAGCTGCTTCAGACCGAACCTCCGGGATGGGGGAATCCAAGTGTTTCCTCTTCTTCTTATTCTTCTTGTTGGAATCCTTGGGCTCCGCCATAGCTGCCTGTTTTTGCAACAACGCTCAGGCAAGCACCGTCACAAGTGCCCCTGAAGTTTCATCATCTCTGTCCAGTATCTAGGATGGGTGTAGATGGCATTATTCGTGCGAGAGGAACATCTACAGCCTTACTAGATATTGGGACAGAGGTCATGAACTATAGGGCCCCGTGAAAGGAGAGGGGGAGGTGTGCATAAATTTGTGATGATGAAATTGTGTGGCTTCATTCATTGGTTCTTGTTGGGCACACAACAGTAAAATGTGTAATTAGTGTGGGTTATCACCCATAACATTATTCAAACTAGAGTACTATGGTTGATTGCTTTCTTTCAAAAATAAATACATTTATCCTTTAATTGAACCAGAGTTTTGGTTAGGAGTTGGTTGTTTTAGCATTCAACACTTTTCCATGATTGGTAAGTATTTGGTATATATTTGGAGTTGGTGTGGAGGTTTGAACAAAGAACATTCTATATTAGTTCATTGAGGGCCAAACTCGTCTTAGCATCTCCTGGGGGAGTGCTATCTTGTGAGCGGTGAGCGGTAATTTGTGAGCGGTGAAGAAAGAAAAATCTTTGGTAATAGGACCACTAGTATCCTATAACCGTGGCCTATAAATAAATATAATTTTAGGCTTTAGTAATAAGATTGGGGAGGACAAACAACATGAATGCTAGATTGTGAGCAGTGAGCAACAAGAAAAAAACAATATATGCACGCCTATGGGCATATATGTATTTATCATTTACAAATTTTCATAGTTGTATTGCATGCCGTATGAGAGTGGAATGAAAAAAGTTGAAGTAAATGATGCTCATGATAATGATTATCATTGACATTCATAATATGAACACATTAAAATATAAACAAAACATGTTGCAAATGAAACTCAATTTTGTACTAGGTCAATTATACAACACAAATATGAAGAGTGCAAAGAAAATAGAGTTGGACACAAGACGTGTATAAGTTCTTCAAGGTATAGCATAAGTGAATGTATATCAAAGAAACGATACCAATAATAAAATCTTCCATTCTGATAGTTGAACACATGCTAACAAAAAAACCAATCATCACTATAACTTGAAGTAATGGATGTTAATCATGATTCGGACTCTAAATCTATGAAATTCAGAACCTGACAATCATAATGTCTAGTTTTGTTATGGGTAGAAAAATGGGAAGATTGAGCAAAAAGAACGGAAGCCATGGTTGCGGCATAGATAAGGAGGCTTCACGGGGGTGATGGACTTGCTACAAATCATGGATCTTCAAAAAATTGTCACCAATGTTGACGCCATTATGGTATCACATTCTTAGCACATGATAACATAGATGTCTTAATAATTACTAATGTCCATAATAATCCAAAAAAATACATATACAATATATCTCAAGTTAAAATTATGAAATCAGCCATATGAAACTTTCGAACAAGATAAATAAACAAAATTTCTTCACAAAATAAATTGATGGCCTTGCGATTAACAATTGGAGAATCATCCAAGTCTTCAGAATTGGTGTCTTTGCTAATAGGTAAAGGAGATTGTGTATTCAAAGGCTTGAAGACGGAATGAAAAACATCTTTGTCACTTTCTTATACCAAGAGGTGGCGTTTCAAAGAGCAACAAGCATATATGAAGGGGTCCTATGAAAGAGATAATAACAATTATCAAGAGAATAATCAATGAGAATATGTTAATTTGTATAAAAATTATATTAAAATTTTCTAAAACAAAAACAAATTGATTTATACTTGTGACGGCAATGAAGTTTGTAACCATGCCTTCAGGATTAGACAAAGCATCAATCAAAACTATGAACAACAATGGATGTTTTTCTCGTGGGCCGTTTCATGGTGTGATGCAATCATCTCTCATAAGTTGAGAAATAGCATCCGTGAAGTTGTATTGAATATCATCATCCAAATCCATACCATTGTCCGTCAATATTCATTTAAAAAGACAAAGACATGCGTTTGAATCCCGAAGTATGATAAAAAGAGCAAACAAGTAAGAACATTGTGAACTTGACGGTCTGCCCAGAAAATGTAAAATAAATAAAACCACAAACCGATCAAATTATAATATACACAAACAACATGATTCATTAAAATGGAAAAAATGTAATGAAAAAGAATTGTAAGACTAACCGTTTTGTTTGGATTGCGAAAATTGGCTAAACGAAGTGAGTTTATATAAGTCCAAGGTTTATGACCAATATTGAAATTGTAATTGAAAAAATAAGAAGATAATTCTTTCGTCCACTTTGGATCTTCAAGATGAAATATCAACAAATCATCATCGTCAAGAAATATTACATGTAAAAAAAACAAGAAGAAATTTAATAAACTTTGCATTCCAAGAAGGTATTGTAAAATGAGGTATTGAATAAATAAAATATTCATAGCTTGAAATCCCACAAGTTATTTATTAAAAATATTTTTATTCATAATATCATCATTCAATTTGAACATTTTGAAAATGTCGTTTCCCAACAAGTGACCCTCCAAGACTATATATAATCAGCAAAAAATGGCAAAATGCCGTTGCATTAAAGACGATCTTGATGATGATGTTTAATTCGGAAACTGCAAATCCATCAAAACCAAGAGTTTTTTTAGTCAATTGTTGCATGAAAACAAAACAAATAAGAATAAAGATATTGAAGTCGGTCGAATCAAAAGCATTAAAATCAAATGACACAAAAGGATAAATGAAGATAAATGAACTTGTGCGGCTTCATTCATTGGTTCTTGTTGGGCACACAACAACAAAATGTGTAATTAGTGTGGGTTATCACCCATAACATTATTCAAACTAGAGTACTATGGTTGATTGCTTTCTTTCAAAAATAAATACATTTATCCGGAGTTTTGGTTAGGAGTTGGTTGTTTTAGCATTCAACACTTTTCCATGATTGGTAAGTATTTGGTATATGTTTGGAGTTGGTGTGGAGGTTTGAACAAAGAACATTCTATATTAGTTCATTGAGGGCCAAACTCATTCTAGCATCTCTTGGCATACCACAATGTTGTTATGTCTTGCTTTGTGTCATTCTCGCTAGGTATCGTTCCCTTGCTACAAGATAGTGGATTTTCAACCTAGATTTGTAGTTCGTCAGAAATTTACCAAGAATTTCAAAATGACATAATCTTTTAAAAAAACTTGGGCCCACATAATTGTGCCACATGCCAAATAATCTTATGTTATGACTTACAAGGTGGAATCATATTTTGTTGTTGATGAGAACACCATTTAGCTATTGCCTATTTTGCAACAAACGTTCAAGCACAAAGATCATGAAGTTCATCACTTATGTCCAATTTAGGACAGTTTGTAGATGGTACCATTGATGAAAGTGTTTGCAATGAATTATCTCTAGTTCGATCTTGTTCTTACAACTCTCATCACAAATTCAGTTCCAAAGCAAGCTCCAATATACAACACAACATTCTAACATAAAGCATTATCACCCAAAACTTAAGACCCAACCTAGGTTTGGGCGCCCGTTCCCAAAGGTTGGCATTACAACTAGCAGAGAGTTGACCATAACAACAAGTTGAGCATTATTGGGTGACTTGGACAAAAATCACAATTCCCATATGTAACGTAACAAAAGGTATGTGGGTGTTATTCGATTTGTTTTCATGTTCTCAAACTTCTACACAACAAACATGTGGTGCATTAGCAAATCTAGGATGAAGCATGAACAAAAAATCATAGTGAAAATCAAATCAACTTTGAATTAGTTATGATTATCAAAAGTGCATGTTATTGGATTCCTTAATTAAATACATAGGTTACCCAATTGTGTTCACTATTGAGTGGAGTTATTTATTTTATTTATTTATTAACACATGATGCACTTGACAAACTAGCTAGTTTTTCCGTCAAGTAGAGAGATGATTTCACAGCGGGGAATCGAACTGCCAACCACTCCATTCGGTTTTAGGTGCCTCTCCGCTATCATCTAGTACTTTAGGGTCATCTCGGACCAGTAGTGAATAACAATTGAAGATGTAGTCCAAGTTCTTTCAAACATGTAACTTTATGATGTTTATTATTTGATCTCACAAATAAAATATAAGTGTCCGATTAAGAAAAGTAACTGAATAACACCCACACCTCGATGAGTCTTGTTTCATGAGCTCCTTTATTCAAGGTGTTGGTTATTATACTGCATCGCCAGGGAAGAGATACATTTAATATGATACAATATGTACTGTCAGATAGTATTTATTGTCACTATGGTAACTTTTCGGATGACACTTCTTATGTGTAAGTGAACAATTACTGTCATGGATGAGTTCATCCATTGTCCACAACCCTACCTTCTTGTCAGCAACTTGTGATGAAATATTGTCATGGATGATTGAAATTTGGATGAAAAATCACTTGGTAAGTGACAGTAATTGCAACAATGTAAATCTATAATCCCCTAAAAAATTTACAAGGAATGACAAATAATGTTGGGTTACCATGTAGTGTTGGTGACACTATACTGCGGTTTACAATTAAGGGGCACTTTATATTAGGGCCCATTTGGCGGCCGGCCCATTTGGAGTTGAGACCACTTGGACTTGAAGTGGGCCTTAACTTTAGCCCTACTTTACAAAGTGGGCCGTTGAGTGGGCCTTGCAATATAAAGTCCATAGGCCCGCTTGTAGGGCCCAAATTGAAAATTCTACTTTAAAGTGGGCTTTCCAAATTCATACATTTAAAGTGGGCCGTGGATTGGGCATAATCCATAAACCCTTGACCCATTTTTTTGCAATATAAAGTCCACGGCCCACTTTGTCTTAAATGAATTATGCCCTTGCTTGAACTAAAGTCATAAAGTCATAAAGTCATAAAACCATAAAGTCATAAAGTCATAGAGTCATAAATGACTATATGACGGAAGTTGGGTGAAGCGGGCCGAAGGTGCAAAGTGGGTCTCCATAAACCCTCGACCCATTTTTTTGCCTTCGGCCCAAATTTTTCCCTCCAAAACGCCGCCATGTCACCCGCCACGCAAGCTCATGGAGAAGTGGGCCGACTCTCAATATAAAGCCCTTGGGCCCATATTAGGGCCCATTTGGGCAATCTAAGCACTCTCATTGGTTGCTGCCTAGGGTTTGGAAATGGGCCCTAGAAATGGGCCCCAATATAAAGTGCCCCTAAGTTATTGAGCAAGACAATTAGAATTGGTGACACTACGTATCATATTTAGTGTAGTTGTCCATTTGACAAAAATGCTATATAGACAAAAAAATCTCCATAGTGGTGATAATTTGTTGGTCATCATACTACATTGGTTACTTTGATCCTTGAGGGATCTTTCATTAGTTTTGTGTCTATAAGTACACCGGTTATGGTATTTAGTGTCACATACACTATTTGCAAAGGGCCTAAGTTAGATGCCTAGAGGACTCGAAGTGCCATGTCGGCTGATTGCCAATATGATACTATTTATAAACATCAATAATTTCATAAAGTGGAAAAGTATTTACATTATGACGTTTGGTGTAGCACATTGGGATACATGAGATGTAGCTTACGTTTAGTATCAAGGGGAGGATATTATTGAGCATACTAATGACAAGTGTCATGTGTTTGCATTTTAGTGTGCAAGCAGTAGATATTCTTAAGCACAATGATGCCAAGTGTCATTTAAGTACACTTTAGTCAACTTGTAGATATAGACATACACCTCATAGCACTATTGAACATACTCATGCCGAAACATTAGTAAGTGCACTTGAACATCACGTTGTCTTGGGGTGACACTAATAGTGGAGTTGTTGATCATTAGTATAAACTTGCTGCTACTTAGATAACTAAATTGACTTCATATCATTGTCCATTAAATATACAAACTTAGCTATATGTGCAATTAGGCTGCCTTCAAGAATAGGTTGCCTCTTTACCCATGCAAATTACCTTGGGTTCAAATCAGATCAAGAGAATCCATACTTTGTTTATCAATCCGTATGCCAACCAAAGTATACAATATGATATTGTATTTTGTTAAAGTGGTAAAATATCCAAAATAGTGTGGAATGTTGATAAATTAGCATGGGGCAACCAAATTGCACAAATTAATGTAGCTGAGGAATGGACAAGGCGACCCTAAACTACTGGATGATGGTGGAGAGATACCCAAATCTCCAGGAAGAGGTTGGCGGTTCAAATCCTGGCTGTGAAATCTCCTCTCTACTTGATAGAAACTTGCCAGGTGGTCTGCCTCCTGTGCTTTGGCATTGACCTGTCGGACTTCTTTCTCAATAAAAATTTTTTTAAAAAGAAGAAAAAGAAGAAAAAAGAAGAGATGGACAAGGCATCCATTGGGCAGAGATACGTATTCCGAACCCAAGGCATCACACA
This sequence comes from Polytrichum formosum, assembly GCA_964035585.1. Taxonomy (NCBI): domain Eukaryota; kingdom Viridiplantae; phylum Streptophyta; class Polytrichopsida; order Polytrichales; family Polytrichaceae; genus Polytrichum; species Polytrichum formosum. The sequence continues at coordinate 19,084,646 of OZ037938.1, forward strand.
AATGAGGTATGAGGCACTTTCAACCCTGAACATAATTTACTGTTAAAGCTTGGAAAATGTCTCATCCACTCAAGAATTACACATCAGACATGTGTTACAATGGGAGTAAAGATGCAGAAATCAAAAGAGGTCAAATTGAGTAGCATCTTACACCTTAAATGGCCACATAGGCCCTCCCAATTGTGTTCCCATTGAACATAATATGGCGTCTACATTTTGAGGCCATAGTCCAATCTCATTTGTGACACATGTTCTTTTTGGTATCCAATCTAAACTGCAAGCCTTCCCAAACATAGGCCTCCAATCAAGAAGAGCGACCCACACAAGGCAGACATACCTTGTATGGTTTACTACATGAAACATAATTAGGAATTCATTCCAAACTGTGGACAAAAGAAGAAAATCATCCTTCCTGACTAGTCACGCTGCCATTCACACGCATGGTGGGTAGCTGCATACACATGGATTTATTGTGTTCAGAAGTGCAAGGGAAACACAGGTGTCTGCAGTTGTGCAAGATTCAGAAATTTTAGTTCCAGACAAATGTGGCTAACAGTATCTTTTGGTCCTTCCAGATGAATAAACAATGAACAGATATATTAGAACCATTCAGAGCAACTAAATCAAAATAGCAAGCACCCATGCACTTGTGAAGATGGCGTTGATAGACCCCAAAATATTTCATACCATGTAGTTTCAGTAACATGGTAAGTTCACTCTACAAGAAATGTTCCCTAGAACCGAAGCTTGGAAAAGAACCATCTGTTCTTTCCAGTCTTGAACCTCTCTTCCAGAACTCCTTTTGCAGCCTGCCACCAATATGAACATGCTGTTGGTCAAAACATAAACCACAAATAAACAAGGCATCCACAATTGTAAAATAATGACCTTTTTCATTCATTCTACTGATATTAGAGAAATCCCACTCTTAGAATCTAATGTCATCTTCGTGACTCATCATCAGCAGCAGAGTGTCTGGGCACCTTACTAAGCCCTTAACAATCTTGGGAATGAGTAGAACTCCAATTTAAACTCCATAACGCCATAAGCCTCAATTAGACATGCACAAAATTGCAATATGCATAACAGACGATAGTACAACAACAATAAGTCTCTGTTCCCTAATCTGGTACTGAGAAGTTTAAAGGGTTAGCAAGCACCTTTCGGGCCTCAACCCGGCTGGCAGTGCTCTCCAACTTCTCAGGTGTCACAATATTCTTCAGATCAACATCCAATGTGTACCTGGGATACATAGAACGGGAGGTGAGATATGAAACCACACAATAACAATAAGACAGAAACTGTGAAGCATTACCTTTAATTCTAGTAGTGGCAGCCCATAAATTCAGATGCCTCATTTTGTGTATATGTCAGTCTTAGTGATCATACACATTCTAGTTAGTCATTAAGAAATTGTGTAAACATTCCCTTGTGATTTGGTATATAGCTGAAGTGCTTATTGATGACAGGAACTCAATCTCTACACTTTGAGGTACTGGTTAGACGGTTATATAGTATGCTCACAAGTGCAGAAAGACACTGGTTGCAACTCAGGAGCCTCAGTAAAGAGGAAAAGGTTCACGACCTGAAGACATTTTCTGTGAACCAATGCATTAAGTGTTGAGAAGAATATAGGAGAGCTTCAGTACTCCTCAAACAGGCTTGAAAACTATTTAATATCAAGAAACACCCCATAACGTGATGAAAGGTTACCTGGTGGGCATAATGTGGTTGTAGTTTACAACTTTAGTGAAGGCTTTCAGTCTTGACCGCTTGGCGATCGTCTTCTGTGATGCCTTCTTGATGACCTGCAGGCAAAGGCTAACAAGATTATTCCGAATGCCCACATGTATCAACTTGACACTGAAACCCTAACCCTCCCAATATATTGGGCTAAAGAACAGGGGCATGTATCATCCTCATTGATATTGTGGACCACCGTGGAACTTATACTTTATTAAAACATGCCCAGAAAATAAGTATGCAATGTTCGAAATCTAAACTCATATGCAAAATCTCTGGAAAGTCTCTTGGGAAAAAAATTCCTTAGACCTCAAAGACAGATACGAGGCTCGAATTATGCACCAGAAAAACTGAACGAGGTAGAATGTCATAAGTGGCCGGGATATTTCACTTCACTGGAGCACTACACCTGATGTAGGTGCTCCAGAGTAGCTCAAGAAGGAACGCAATGCGCAGCGAGAACACTTTCCTTTCGAGGAACACTTATCTTAGTGCGAGCCCTCTAATCGGGTCAAACTAGCTCACAAAATGCTTACGAACCCCCAGATCAGTTTGGTGATCAAGTGACATGTTTCCAAACACCTTATTTACATTTTACATGATGAATAGAATGTGAATATAGATAACAGACCTTGCGGGGGTACTTGGCGATGCCGCAGACGATAGCATGACCGTAAGGTCGCTCCTTCGTCCCATCGTCGAAGTTCTTCACGATGACGGCCTTGCGACCGGCATAGCGGCCCTGGAGTAGCACGACCACCTTGTTTGTCTTCAAAAACTTCACCATGGTGGCGTGACGCTCCTCCGCGGCTGGCTACGAGCAGGGGTCGTGCAAAGAGGAAGGTAAGCTTGACTTTCCCAAACAAAACCCTGAGCAGAGCTCCAAACCCTAACCCTAGCTTGCATCACGCTCCCTACCGAGAACAAGAGCGTTCAATTCGTTCCCACTTGCAGCCTGGCATTGGGGAACACCATATAAACCGTCAGCTTTACAATGACATCAAGGAGCGTTCACACACAGCGTTAACCCTTTAGTGCCTAAAGGAGTAGACCAAAACCAAAGATGTATTATAAAGTATATGTTAAAGGATTAGTTTGATTTAGGCTTACAGATGAAAGGTATAGAGCTGGAATTTTAGGTCAAATCTCTATGGTGGGATTAACAATTATAATAAAATTTTGATAAATTATAATTTAAGAAGTTTTATTTTTTATTTTAGAATATTTACATATTAAAATATTTCCAATCTAGGTTTTGTATCATTGGAAATACAATGTATACGATGATATAAAGAAAACCCAAGTGAATCTCATCCAATGTGCTTAAAACCTTCAAAAACTTCTTCATATAAGGTGTGCATGTGTTATGCAGTTCTTTTTCTTAATCGGACCCCTATATTTGATGGTATGTGGTTTAGTGAGGATCAAAGAGCAAACATCATAAAGACATATGTTTAAAAGAGATTGGATTGCACCTTCAAATAATATTAACTAGTCTACACTTAATAGTGAACAAAGTTGGGAGTACCTATATGTATCTAGTTTAGAAATCAACAAACACGCACTTCTGATAGCCATAACTAACGCATGGGAGGTTTGATTTTTAATCCAATTTTTGCATATGTTTCATCATAGAATTGTTGATGCAATCCAAGTTTTGTTGTGTACATCTAATTAGTAGAAGTTGGAACCAAATAACACCCACATACCTTTATAAGTTCTCTGGCACAATAACTTTTTGGACATAAAGTACTTTCTTCTTTTACATATGCCACATGATCATGAGACATATGCCATTTGAAAACAAAGTTCCTTGTGAATCCATTGATGTATGGAGTGACCTTTCATGAAGCTTTCTTTTAATGGAAAAGTGTGCTCAAAATCATCCATCAACCACAAAAGGCTTTGCAGGCACTTGACATATTTAGCTTCAATTTTAAAAAAGAAGAAGCGGAAATCAAGCCATATGTGGTAATGGCAATGAGTATGTATTTGAGTCTAGGTCATTTATACAAGACCGTATCACATAAATTGAGGTTTCTACAATGATCATATTGCGAGACTTGTCCAAATATTCTTTGGTCTGTCATGAATGAATTCTATTTTGTTTAGTACCATTCCCACCTTCATATTTCACTTTGAGCATGACCACTTTACACTTGCTCAAACTATCAAGAGCTTGAGACTTGATGAAGATGTCAATACTTTGAGTTTTTGATGCATGAAAGCTTATCGACGCCAAGTATCAAACTCCCAAAAACGATTTCAAATTCAAGCTCTCAACTCGAGCTCTAGTCTATGTTATTCATGAGTGAAGTTTAAACATTGAGTAGTACTAGCATGTCATCTTCTTCATTTCCATCATGTACCCATCTCAATTACCAAAACTTGTCATTTCAAATTGCGAATTTGAGTTCGCAATTGTAGTTGCTGCACTTCCAGCTGATATACAATCCGACAACAAATTAAGGCGTTTTATCTTCCTAGAATATCAATATTTGGTTGCAGTAATTATTATTGAATTGAATGTTGTTGCATATGAAATAGCATTCTTTAGTGGTGTAGCAAGTGTTCTCCCTAGACAAGCATCTTGGCAAAGTTCTTCAAGTTTGAACCTTGATAGATGGGAGAAAAGGATTTTTTTTTCTTCCCATTTTTCATTTTTCATTCAAACTATCAAGGTAGCCACACTGGCAACAAGTATTGAAGTGATGAAGCCACATATAGATGATTTTACAAAAAATTATCCGAATATAATCAGATATAGATCACACTCATCAAATTTAATGAAATTTCAGTAGTTTTATGGCAATCAAATGGATGAAAAACAATGGAATATTATGTTTATTTCATTTTTGCGTTGAAATTTGGCAAAAAAACACTAAACAAAAACCCGTAGCAGGATGGTCTTTGGTCGAAGGTGGGTAGCGAGGAGGTGTCAACTAATGAGAGCTTTCCACTGGACAATGCTTGGCATTCATGGATGTAAATCAAGGATATTGATTCTTAAACCTATTCTTGAAGCTAGAATAGAAAGAGAACGACCTACTCATGCTTAAAAATGCTACGGAACACCCCATTGCAATTCATAACATTATTCAGATCCATAACAATGTTCCATGAGATTGACAATATTTAATGGAATATTCCCGGATATTCATATTCGGTCTGAATGTGGGGAATATTTCGTGGAATATTGTCAGTCCCACATAACATTGTTATGGATCTAAATAATGTTATGTTTAGGGTTTGCAAAATGTGTAGTTGCTGCACTTTCAACTGATACACATAATACAACGGCAAATTAAGCAAATGCATTTCTATCCCGGTCAAGTTTGCATGAGTTTAATATCACGAGAGATGATTGTGGTGCATGTTATATGTGAATATATTGACGTTTCAATTTGCTGAGCAGGTTTATTTGTTGCGCAGTGTGCAGTGTGTTCACAGAAGACAACGGAGTTTTTTTTTTGTGTTCGGGGACTCAATGTGGATACATGAAACATGCTCAAGAGCGGCCCTTACGAAGGTGAAGTGAAGCTAGGACATGAGCATTGAGCATGAGCAAGCCCTATCACCAACTTTTCCGGACCTGCCCATGAATTTTGAACACCAAAATTTGCATGTATAAATAGTTTTTGTTCAAGGTTGCTAAATTGTTTTTGGTGGGCACCTCTGCCCGTGTTAGGCCCTTATAATTGAGGGTCAAAACCCTATAACCCCTACAACTGAGGGGTTTGACATGAGCATGCTCATGAAATAGCAACCCCTTTACAAAGGTGAGAGATACAAACACCCGTAGAGAATCACGTGGCCCGGGCACTGTTTTGGTTGACTTGATAAATTAGGTCTTTTCCGTTCCAACTGATTCGGCATACTTTTGGAATTTGGGTTGTGTGTAGAAGGATGTTGACAATTAACCCTATCTAGATGTTTACTTCTCTTAATTCTTAAGCCTTAGATTGCCATGGCCATCAAGAAGTACACTAAATTGTCCTAATAGTGTGGGTTGCAACAATGTTTTAGAGCCTATGCTATTTCTCATAATGAAAATTAATGTGGACCACACTAATTTTCAACCCAAGTTTTTTTTTAAATTAGTAGAAGATTCGCATGGGTCACACTAATTATTTTGTAGAAAATTTATGTGGGTGATTATTTTAATTTTGCACTATTTTTTTCCTATAACTAATATTTAATGTGTTGGTCAAAAGTCTTTATAAAGACTTAGGGGAAGACACAGGGTCTTGGATCCACGTTAATTTTACCTTGACTAGAAAATAAGTGTGGCCCATGTGATTATCCTAAATAACTTTATATGTGACACCTAGATGATATATGAATCACCTTTTGAGTTTTCCCTAATTGTTTCCTTGGTTTTTATCTTATCAAAAATCTTAACTACAACTATCTACCTACTCACTTTGGGACTAAAAAATAGGCGTTTGAATTGGGTCATTGACGAAATTGGGCATGTCTACCCTTTTTTTTCTTTCATTTTTTCATTTTTTTCTTGTTGTTGTTGTTGTTGTTGTTGTTGTTGTTGTGGTGGTGGTGGTGGTGGATATCTTGTCTTCATAGGAAACGGCTCGTCTCTGGTGGGTTTGTGTCTACTATTATTACGTTGATGAAGTTTGGTATGGCTTTAAAAACATATATGAAAATGAAACGTGTTTTAAAGAGATTGGACCGCACGATAACTATTCTAGGCTCAGGAGTCAACATAATTGGAGAGACCTATATGCATTTAATGAGCACAAGAATCTTCACTTTGATAATGAATAAGACGTTCATATGAGCTCTAAAAATTATGAGGAAAAGTAGGTATGACCTCGGTTGGGATTTGCTAACCATCTCATATCGATCATATAATTTCAAATCGTAGGAGAAGTGGGCTACTCCGAAAAAGTAACCATTTAGGACCCATCTACCTTATGCATGAGTAAGTTGAATGTGGAATTCAATTTTTTTGTGAAGTTGTTGTGTATAGAAGTACTTGCAGTACATCGACCTTAACGTGTTGGGTTCAAAGTGAACTTACAAAGACTCTTCGACCTTGGGCTGCGCAACGTGATGGTGGCCAACCTTGCCCCAGTTGGTTGTTTTCCCTTGGTCACCCAAAGCAATAACTACAAGCATAGTGCAAATTCCACCGACGAACTCGTGCAACACCACAACACAGAGTCCTCCTCGCCATGCTCCAGAGCCTCAACGCCTGGAATTTTGGGGCATGCTTCATGATCTTGAACCTTGAAGTTGCATTTGGCCACTTGATTCGGCACGCGAAAGCCCTCAGGTTCGCCAATGGCATAACCTCATGTTGCAAGGGGACAATCACACATTTATGTTAACACTACAGACCTCAATATTTTGTGCACTTTGGTTGTCACATACATGATATTAGGGAGGTTACACTGTACTTATCTTAATTGAACACCTGTATTTGAGTGGTGTATGGTTAGCTAGGATCCAAAAACAACTGCCAAAAAGACATGTGTTTATTAAAGATTGGACTACGGGCTCATAATATGATATCCATTCGAGAACTAGTAGTCAACATGATTGGATGGATCCATTTAACAAGCACATGAATCTTCTTCACTTTCATAATGAATAAAATATTCATACAAGCTTCGAATGTTTGAGAAAAGTGGCCATGGCCTTGATTTGGATCTGCTAACCATCTTGTGCTAATCGTGTGTCTCACATCCTACGAGAAGTCAGCTAGTTGGAAAAAAAGCGACCATTTAAGATCCACCTACCTCAAGCGAACCAGTAGGGTTGCTCTAACAACCTCATGTGTATCATTTTCTTTGTTAGACACATTGTTGGCAACCGGCCAACTCGAAGCGGCATTCAACTTCCTTCTAAACAATTCTTATTACTCTGAAGCACTCAGGCTCTTACAAACCTCCGACTCGGGAGTCCCTCCTCGGCCAAGAGCCTCAAACTATTGTCACCGTATTCCTCCCCTCCGACAAGAATTTTTGTACACCGACCCCACATTCATCAGCCGCATGTTCTCAGGGACAACTACAATGCAAATGCTTCACGACAGGCAAGCCTCGGGCCTAATTCCGTAATCATCTTGACCGAAACACCTATGGTTGATGCACCTATATCCGTGTCCAACACATTAAGCAATTGAATGTAATATATGCAAAGATTGAATCACAGAAACACAAAATGTTTGAACACGTAGTAAATTCTTATAAAATGTTAAAACTTATCAATAAAAATCTCCATTTGATTCAGAAAACAAATAACAAAAAATTGTGAAGCTAAAAAGCATATGTACCCATCGTACTCACATAAGTGCCTCTAAATCCGTCACCCTCAAGTTCCCAAAATATCAGGTATGCAAGTGATGTCACAATCCAATTAGGTTATTGAACTTCTAAGTGACATTTTCAAAACTCACACGTGCTGACAATGGGTGCATTTTATAGGGGTCCGAATAAGGACCATGAAGGTTTTAGGTCCCAGAACTGACATGAAACATTTTTAGAGTATATCCTGGAACCTAGTATGGCTCATCCTGAGTTCAATAGTACACATAATTGGGGGACCTCTATGAACATTTCAGATAATTGTCATATATGATACTCATATGAGCTCCAAAAATTATGAGGAAAATGGCTAATCATCTTACAATACTAATCATGTTTTATGTAGAATTTAGTAACCACTTAAGGACCATGTTTACCTTACAATTGTGCAAGTATGCTCTTGTGACAGGCTTGCCCGCCACTCTCACGACCTGGTCAAATCAACGATTGCCCACAAGCTATGGTCCACTGCAAGGAATTTATGTCGGTGTGAATGCAACTGCAAAGATTGTCCACCCCAACTTGTATAATGTACACTTGCAAATTGTGATTCACAGAATCAACCATGTCCTCATGCCACCCGGATTGTAGCCCCAACAACATCCACACCCCCTAGGTCAATTTCAACACTTACTGTGTTGAAATATTGTAACTTTGGGAATACACATGCTAAAGTTCAAGAATCATCCATGTTCAATCCATAAGATTGAACATCTCTTCACAACATGTGAAATGCATGTTTCTATATTCACGGTTGAATAAATTCTGCTTTCAGGTCTCTTCCCTATAGAGAAAGCCAACAAAAATTGCTACTGTTGTTGCGTTGCAACGGGATCTGTGCTAGACTTCCTCTCTCAATAAAATAAATGCTCAAACTTCAGAGGCGAAGACTATAAAACCACCTTCAGAGGCAAAATAAAAAAATTAAGTGTTGGAGCGACGGAAGTATAAGACAATGGCAACCGCAACTACAGCTACACTGCCAGCTATAAGAGCCGTGTGCATTGTCGACCAGCCTTCCTGAGGTTCCTGAACAACCTTTGACACCCTTGGTGCTGACGAAGCTGCTCTTCGTGGGGCTGGCTTCCATTCTTCCAGATGAAGAGTCAATGCCTGCAAAAACAGAAGGATCTCCATAAGATTTTGCATCAAGTCAATGTGGATTTGATTACTAGTAATCAGATCAAACAGAAGGGAAGAGGAGAAATATCTCTAATGTTGCAACCAGCTTGAATTATGTATCGCTTCATTCTCAAGCTGGTCTAATTCTATATGTAATCCCGAAACGTGTATAACAAGAATTAGAGGGACCTCAAAGAATACCGCATCCTTTCAAAGGTGAACACCTTAAATGGACTCGGACAAGACAGCATTACCTATATCCTTCAAGAGCAAACCCCTAGTTTGGATAAATAATTAGTGTTCAAAACAAAGTGAAGAGATGACTCAAATTGCTGCCATTAGCACAAATTGTGGCATTGCTTCTACAGGAAAATGTAACCCCGAATCAGGGGGACCTCAAAGAATATGCCTCTTTTCAAAGCCACCTATCATAGCACTAATCTGGACTTAACACAGCTTGACCTCAGAGTTTCCTTGAATTTAAGCCACCTCTCTACATAATCAAAACTAACTAAATGGGAGAACGAAAATAACAAGGCACATTTTTTGAAGATGTGTCTACCAATATACACTTCTATGAGCACATATTGAAAAAAAGGACATAGATTTCAATCATACAGAGAAAAGTTATAATACTCACCTTCCAGCCACTGATGCGGGCAAAGTTCACAGCAGCCACCAGGTCAGTGTCAGTGGCAAGTAGCACTTTATCACCCTCGTCATCAACATACTGCATTTGCATAACCCACCACAAACCCATTTAGCAACACATAATAGGTCCATGAAAAGCAGCAATAATATGGAGTGATCTGAAACTACAGAGCTCTTGAGAGAAATATATTTGAGAGAAACCCCAAGCTTCTCTAAGTTTGAAAGCAAAAAGTGTGTGCAAACATACCATGATTCGAGGAAGATGTTTCCGATCAATGTCATCACCAACACGTTGCACTATCATGGACATAAGCTCTGTCAAGCTCTCAGAACCTGTGATAGTCCAAACAATAACTCTTACGAACAAGACACGTGCTCACCAAACAATACATAGCAATTTAAGTGTATAATATTAAAAAAGACGATACCCAACATGTACCATATGTTAACAAGAATCTGAGAAGCTACTGCACCCCTAGGTCAGTTTGAACATTTCTGTGTCTAAATAACTTAATTTTGAAAATTCAGATAGTGCAGAACGTCATTTTTGAATTTTCGGAAGATTAACTAATTTTGAAGTTCCATAATTCACAAAGAGCTATATATATATATATATATATATATTAAAAGCACACTTTTGTTTCTTGAAGATTGGTCTCCAAATCTACCCAAATTCAGACATGCTTCCAATTGCACTTAATAATTTACAAATCCCTGTTTATCGAGAGTGAAGCCTACCACAGTTAAATCTATGGTTCCGCTCTTTGCCATCACGTCCAGTTAGCTTCAACTTGAAAGCAAATGCATTGCCAAGCCCAAATGAGGGGTAGCTGGGTTGTCTCTCAGAATAAACTTCAGATTGTCGAGCAGAAATATCACTGCACAATGGACATGCCAAATTTTATACATCCTGAAAATAAAAGTAAAACATTTATAGAACAAATGCAGGAACAAATTACAACAATTGCAAGAGAGCCAAAAAGGCATGAGGAGTGGATTTCACTAGCCTGTGAGAGTCATCATCCTCTTCAGGTGGTTCCAAAGCCATAGCAGAATCCCAGAACTTTTGCAGCATTGTAGTGGCCATGTCCCCTCCAGCACCAGCACTACCCCCAACCTGTGAAAAACATAAACCCACTAATTATCTACACCTTAGTAGAACAAACATCTTAGTAATACTCGACAATTTCTATTAACTCAATAGCATACAGCTGATGATGTGCAAAATCATCTGAATATTTGTGGAATCAGAAATTTGGAAGTCTGAAGTCAAAGAAACATATTTCTAAATCAGCACAACAGCAAAGCTTGCAACTATGTCAGAACCACAAACTGACAAAAAAGGGTTATTTCATCCAACTATCAACCATGTGCTCTACATGAGTCAGAAGAGGTAGGCGCTCACCGTTGCCACAGCTCCGTGCGTAAGCTGCAGAACATCCACACAGCCCACCACATATCCATCTGCAAAATGGCCCAAGTGAGATTCATATCCAGAACATTTGTTCATGAACGAAAGTTCAAAGCAGGATAATCACATATTCCATCAAATGTCCCCGAATGCACTCCCAAGATGAAGCACACAAATTCCTACTTACCTCGGTCTGTAACAGGAAGATGTAGGAATTTTCCATCATGCATAGTATGGAGTGCATCCACTAGTGTAGTATCTAAACTGGCACACTCAGGATTAGGAGTCATCACCTGCAAAACCCCAAGAAAACTAAGCTTCACCTTGTTGCTCAGACTGCTACATCCTTGTCTGACTCATATTTTAGCGTGTACGCACTTGCTACCTGATAGAAAAGAGGGAAGAGTTGGGCAATGGATAGCCACATACCTTGTCCAAAGTGGTTGTTTCAGGGGATAGACTTTGTGCAACGACTCTCATCAAGACATCCTTGGAGCTGGAACCATTCATACAACATATCCACAGTAAATAACTGAATGTCTTCTTAGATACAAATTGTAGCTTTGAGATTTACCTCCAGCTTGAAAGCATCAGAACTTTCTATTCTGGGTCACAAAATATATTGACACAGGAGACAGGTGCAATTTCTAGTAAAGCCTTTCAAAGGTTGACTGGGTTTCCACAGCACACAAGTTACTTCCCACATTTAAACAAAAAAGATCTGTGGAGAAAAAAATCACTAAGGAAATCCAGCCCAAGCACAACCTGAAGCAGTCATACAATGCTTTGTGAGTCTATCCAAAATACACGTACGTGAGAATGCCTATTGGTTTGTTGCTGGGCGAAGTAATAATCACTGAGTTCATGCGGTGTTCCTTCATCCTCTTTGTTGCAGTGGTGACAGTGTCAGATGGTGAACACATTGGCACCCTGCCACATCCAGTAGGTTTTGAGTAAGCTTTGAACCACATCAACTGCCAAGTTTGCTACATATTTGTGCATTTACAAGCACTGAAAGTAGTAATCCACACAAAAGCCAACTGGAAATATGAACTCACTTTGTCCCTTCCACAATTAAGGATCCAAGAGTTGGCCTGAACATCTTCTCTCGGAGCGTCTCAATGAAATTTGATTTATCTGGCCCAAACAAACAGCCAATTTTCCCTTTGAGCCCACACTGCAGCATGTCAACACATATGTGCGATCAAGTCATTCTGGAGCATCCTTAATCTCTGGGCATTTTACCCACAAATTGCCTATCCACACTGACAACCCAGGATAGAAGGGACATCCGGTGGTTGGATCTTTCATCATCAATTTTCAGACCATCAGGAGGACATCAGATTGAATGATACAGAGCAAGTGCCCACCGGAGGAATTAGTGCTCCATTCACGCTCAACATTCTCCACAGCAGCAGCAATGGCATTGCCTTTTTCTGCAGCTCGCTCCATACGGGCTATAGCATCATAGAGACACTTTGTAATGTCCAAGAGTGCAACCACCTCCCCATTCTCAACAACAGGTAAATGTCTAAACTTGCCTGTCACCAATGAACAGTGAAATCATTATAAACTCTCAATCTCCAGAATAATAGTGACACGAAATACATCTACATAGATTTTGACACGAGAATTAACCTAGATTGTTCCAATCCGCTGCACTGAAGTTGAGAGAAAAAATCAAAAACCAGACACAATACAGAACCCCCAAAACAATTATCTCCACACAGCAAATCTCCAAATTAACTTCCAAAACCATGTCGACATATCATTGAAACAATGTCTGGATAACCATATTGCCACAGGTAGCCAGGTACAACTTCAGTCACACTGTTAAAGATCAGCACTACGCAGAGAACGAGGTATTCACCTTGTACCATCTTTTGTAAGGCTTCTACAGCTAATGTTTCTGCCATTACAAAGATGGGATTTCTTGTCATCACTTTTGAAACCAATGTTTCTTCAGGCTTCAATCCCTCTGCTATGACTCGAGTAGCTACATCCTGCCAATAAACCACAAAAGGTGAATCCTAGAACAAATCATCCTCCAATGTGACCAGTCCCCCAAAAAAACCCAAAATACATTATACATTGAACACTGAATTTCATAAAGTCCAAACTGGTGCCACATGTGGCCAGCACATAGTTCCACATCATGTAAATAGGTGTTGACAATGACAGTTTGCTATGTACCAGTGTTATAGTATTTTTTTATACCATTCAGATATCTATAATGAGGATTTCAAAAAAAATGATACCAGTAGGGTATGGGTATTTGAGATTTTTTTTTTTTTCAACACTGAGCAGGTCTACATACCATGCAAAAGACTTCATACCTAGGCAAAACCTCCATAGTTTACAATGGTGTTGACCCAAATGATTGCTCAGGTATACAAAGATTGTCACCTTTAGATACCCACCAAATATCAATATTTGACTGGTATTACAATTTATATACCCACTAGTAGGTCCTTCGACACCATTGATGTTGATTATTGATACCATGCATTCACCTATATACCGTCCAACATTGCTGTGTACCTTATCTGTGATGATGCCACAAAGGAGGGCACTAGCGTCAGTAAGCAAGGCAGCATCAACTCGTCGGGTGGCCATCCGACGACAGGCATCAGCCACAGTAGTGCCATCTGGAATTGTGAGTGCCTTTGACAACCTCAACCTCTTCACAGTTCGCTCCCCGGCTGGCCTGTTAATGAACAGCATCTCAGAGGTTTAATAAACACAAATAGCTGTACGAAATGGATATTGATTGATGACATTGACAATCACACAATCAAACCAATCCGCTTGCTGTTGGGCATTCCAGGATTCATATCTGCCACTGATCTCAGTCACACCTAGTGATTACGCTAAAGAAACTGCCCCAAATCGTAAGACGGACACACAAGCTTTTGCTAGCCCTTCTTTTAGCAAGTTCTCACAAATGGTTCATATATAAAGCTGCATGTACTACTGGTACTACTTGACTGTAGCGAATATCAGCGATATTGACAAGGCATAGGGGCCATAATAAGTTCCCATTTGCATATATTTCCCCATTTCGGATGACCACATTATTCCCCATTTGCATATAAACTTAGCTCCCAGAGAACAGTGCTCCAAGATTCACGCGACCTTTTACAATATTGCCCACCATACCCGACTGTTTCAATTTTTGGGCCAGTGGACACTTGCATTCAAATCTATGTAGTCAAATCCGAATTCATCGTCCTTTGCTCATTGCGAACTGAAGATCAAGAAACTCGTGTAATTAATTCGGCTGCTTAACTTTACACTCAAATCAATGTCAATCTACCGAGACCGTCAGCCACAAGATCACATTCCTGGTAGATGATTCCTGGATAGTCAGTCAGCAAGCATTTCCTATCACTTTATTTTCTACATCTTCGTTTCAACGGTGTCAACTCAATCAATTCTTATCAATCTCCAACATAAAATGCCGCTTTGCTGAAATGCACGAGAGAGACAATTCACTAACAGCCTAGCCAATGTGACACAATTCGAGTAGATCCCGTGTAAGACAATAGTGAACGTAACCTAGTTTCTCTTTATCAATTTCCATAAGTATAAATAAACTCGTCCTCCAGTACCTTAACCTCAGGATCTCTTAAGCTACAGTAGTAATAAGAAAGTCTCAAGATCGATAGCAGTTCTAAAAGCGAGCCAGCGGTTCATGTAGTGGAAGGATACGAAAAGATCGTTTTAAATCCACTGGCGAGATGGAGATCCAAGGTCTTGCAAGAAGTTATCGAGAAATCAAAGTAGTTCTTCTGAAGGATTGGACGCTTCATACGCCCGCTACACTCCACCAAAAGTTCAGGATGCCGATTGAGTGCTCATCGATATTGACGGGAAACAAAATAGAGCGGGATTTTAAGGGCGTACACAGATCTGGCTGGCTTGCGAGGAAGGACGACGCCATTGCCTGCTGTGGCGCCAGTGGAGGTTTTCCTCTGGCCACTCAAGGGAGCGGACGGAGTGCCCGAGCGGCTCTTCTGTGACGACATCGAGCCTCGCTTCGATACTGATGCTGCTGCTCCTCCTCCTCCCCCTCCTCCTGTTCCCTCCCGCCTTCCGTGAGCCTTGGAAGTTAACAACAAGGCTCCTGCTCTTATCACACCCCCTTAGGCTCTCTCCTCTTGTGCCTTCAATACTTTGCCACACTCCCGGCCACCGCTACATGCAAGGCTACAAGCTACGGGGTTCAGTCCCTTCCGGATACGATGCTGCAACTGTCCTGTTACCTGTATACTTTCCACACCCGATTCTTCGCCGAAACCTGAACCCTAGCTCACATTCTTGAAGCTCAGTGATCCATTTTAAAAGACAGGAAAAATGCAATAGCCTAAGCAATGGTCTGCTCACAGCAGTTTCCGTCACACTGTTGCGGCAGCCGCAACACTATAATTTAATTAGTATTCTGTCATTTTTTTAAGTACAGAAAATTTGCAACGACAACATGATTTCTGAAATGGCTGTCCACTTGCAAAAGGTTCGGGCCAGATGAACACTCTTCAGGATCAGCTGAGGTTAAGTTAGGTAAGTAAGTAATTAAATTTATGTTGTAAACCTGCGGCAGGGACAAAACAACTTGGAGGTCGGTCAATAGAAATTGTTATGTTCAGGAGCTTGATGTGAAAATACCGCAAAAAGATGAGGGTAAACAGAAGAATGGGAAAGGATGCCAACTGAAGTCTTAAGCTTACTCATGCCCTGATCACACCAAACTGAAAGTACATTTTCTGTAGTGAATTTTAGGGGTTGTTTACACCATGGACCATGAAGTCGTCCCAAGGCCCTATGAAATTTGTGGTTGGTTGTTGAACTCGTCCCAAGACCACTTCAGTTTACACCAAGGAAAAAATGTCAAAGTGACCATGGAGTTCCAGGTCCCCAAAAGACATATTTTAAGGCCTAGATCATCCACTGACATGGTCCAACGGATTTTGCAGTGGGAGAGGCAACAGAGGCGCTCTAGTAGAAAAAGACAAGGGCCCATGGCAGAGAAATGTTATTATAATAATTTTTAATGAATTTTTTTGGGGAAGAGAAGATGAAGACAAGAGAAGACAAGAGAATGGTCAAACTTTAAATTATTTTTTTCAAAACTGCCTTTTTTGGACATATATTAAAAAAATCAGCACATTTATTTTTTGGTGCATGGTCATTCCTCTTGGTCCACATTCGGTTTACACCTAGTGAGGGGCCCAAAGGCTTTGTAAATTGATTTTTTAAGAAATCGGACCGTGGAAGTTGGACCATCAAGTCGGACCATGGAAAAAGGCCATCTTCCATGGTCCAACTACATGGTCCATGGTGTAAACTGGCCCTTAGTCTCCCACAATGACTTTCATGGTGGGCCATCACTGTCCAACCTATATGACAACACCGGAGATGGTCATAACCTGCACTATGACGTCCACAGTTGGACGCGTGTCGGATGCATGGGTCCCACCACACAAAACTTGTGGTATGTCCACATGGCCCATCTTTGTTGCCCCACAACTATTTTTAGTTGTTGGGAAGGTAGGACAGTTAGGCAAGCAATTATACATCACAACAAAAATGTTAAACAAGCCGAGATGTTGGTGTGAACAACTTGGCATCCGGCCATGGTGGCATCCCCAATTATTTCACACCCGGAAGTTGACAGAAACTTGGTGTGATTGGGGCATCAAGGCGTGCACTATGCAACCTAAGAGCATGCCACCCGTCATGTAGCCAACTCAATAGTTTGAGTTTGACTTTATTAGTAAGCTTTTAGATGCAGTAGCCAACTCTAATCGAATGATCCATACATAGGCCCTACTTGTAACTACATATCCCAAAAATATATGTCATGTTTTTTTGACGAGTAACCCAACCACCCAATATCATGAAAAATCCATTACATGGCTGCCCCCGCAATAATTTCTCTTGTCCACTATGTGAAAGTTGTAATTCCAATAGCAAATCTAACCTACAAAACAACAATTTACAAACCATCCTTCAATCCATCCAAAATTCATGGAAGACTCAAAGACACCCTTCCAAAATTGAAAGGCACCCAACACTCTATGGGTAATTGTGCTAGTAATGAACCAATCAAACACGAAAAAACACGAACAATTAAGAAATTAGAGTGAAAATTGTGGGATCCTTTTATAAATATGAGCAACTGTTGGTTTTCATTGTACAATTGCCTTCCTAATGCCAT
Organism: Polytrichum formosum; assembly: GCA_964035585.1. Lineage (NCBI taxonomy): Eukaryota > Viridiplantae > Streptophyta > Polytrichopsida > Polytrichales > Polytrichaceae > Polytrichum > Polytrichum formosum. Next base: position 19,102,119 of record OZ037938.1, read on the forward strand.
AGTGATTGATATGTAGCCTAAGATACTAGAAAAATACCACAAAAACATCTTTTAACTACAAAACTAAATTACAATCAATGTCAAATAAAGACACATGATGTTGGACATGGCCACCTTATTGAGGTTCAACACATCTCTCACCCCAATTTGAATGTCTTGTGTTTCTTCAACAAATGATTCCTTCAACCCATATGTGGAGAGAACCAACTCCCTCACCCGAATCGCGTTTGTCCTCACAATCTTCCTCCTAGTCATGATCACCCTCAATGTGATCACCCAATTCAATTGGATTGATCCTTGTATTTGGGTGGACCCGACAATTGGTCGGAATTTGAGGGCAAGCAAACATCTAGGAAAGAAACGGGGGTGGTTTGGCTTTGATTTCCCAAGGCGAGCATGGACTGACTTTAAGGAGCAAAAATAGGCCCCACAATATCATCTCCAGGTTGCGGCCTAGGAATTGATCACGGGCTTCCTAACTTGCTTTGTGCCAATTGGGTTGAGCTAAGGGTGCATGCAAGCACCTAAACCCGACACATTGTTGTTGCAAGCTGTCACGTACCTCAATGCAAAACAATTATACTCCCAAAACAACTGTGAACTTTCAATGTATTACAAAGGTTTTCTTGTTGCAACTATAATTGTGCTTCTTACAAGCTCGAACCACCCGACCATAGGAGGGAGACAAAAGATAGATCCCCTCTCCTCCCCCGAGCTCTTTCTTATATGCCAAAGGCACTACTTTTACTTCTATTTCCACATATAATAAAAGTACTCTATTCATAGCTTTATTTTTAGTTCTACTATGAATCTTCTATCTTTGGTTCCTCTAGAACCTTCTTTCATCTTCTAGCTCAATCACATTCCTCCAGTTGGAACTGTCTCATCCAACTGGATTCGCCCATCCATTCTTCTAGTTGGAGTTGTCTAACTCCAACTTAATTCATCCATCCTTTCTTCTAGTTGGAGTTGTCTAACTCCAACGCAAAGATCTTCCACAGGGAGAGGTCTAACTCCCAGTTGGAGTTGTCTAACTCCCAGTTGGAGTTGTCTAACTCCAACGCAAAGATCTTCCATCGGGAGCTGTCTAACTCCCGTACATACTATGTCCATGGGTTGTCTAGCCCATTTCTTCCTCTGGAGTTGTCTGACTCCAGTCCCCATCTGCTCACATGCTAAATACAACAAAGCATGGTAAGTTATCATTTTTTTTTCTTTCCAATCAATAAATCTCTTAATCAAAGTACCACTAGGGTATGTCACACTCTCTCCCCCTTAAAACACGTCATTGTCCTCAATGACAAAATTGGGATAGTGTTGTCGAAAATCAACTTCTCTTTTCCAAGAAGCTTCTTCTTCAGGATAGTCTTTCCACTTCACATAGAATTTACGGAATATCTTATTCTTTAGCTGTTGGTTCTCCATCTTCAAAATCTTTTCAGGTTCAGCTAGAAGTTCTCCCTCAGGAGCAGCTTTTGGAAGATCAGGCAAAATATGGTTAGGATCAGACACATATTTTCTCAACAATCCCACATGAAATACATTATGGATCTTCCAATCCGCTGGTAGCTTTAATTCATAAGCTACTTGTCCTATCCTCTTCAAAATTTCAAATGGACCACAAAATCTAGGTGATAACTTCCTGGACTTTCCAAGCTTCAGTCTAGATCGATTCGGTGCTACCTTCAAAAATACTTTATCGCCGATTTCAAATTCACGAAAAATTCTTTTATTATCGGCATAATGTTTAGCCCTATCCTGAGAACTTTTCATAGCCAACTTTGCTGACTCTCTAATTTCATTCATCTCGCTAATCATGTCATTAATGCTTTCAAATCTAGTATTAGGAGTAGAAAGGGTAATGGGAGTTCTACATTCCTGACCATATAAAATATAGAATGGACTTACTCCAATACTACTATGAAGATGATCATTATATGCAAACTCAATCATATGTAACCACTTATCCCATGACGTTTGTTTTTTACCAACATACATTCTCAACATATCCTCAAGAGTTCTGTTTGTGCGTTCAGTTTGCCCATCAGTCTCGGGATGATATGCAGTGCTTAACTTAATTTTAATCCCACATAATTTGAAAAGTGTAGTCCAAAATTCACTCACAAATTTACGATCCCTATCACTTATAATTTCACGTGAAATTCCATGGTGTTTAAAAATTTCTTTCATAAATAACTCAGCTACTCCATAAGCAGTTATAGTAGTAATTGTAGGAATAAAATGAGCTATCTTAGTCAATCTATCAACCACCACCATGATACTGTCAAAGTTATTTTGACTCTTAGGCAATCCAACAATAAAATCCATACTGACTGATTCAAATTTCAAGTTAGGCACTCCAAGTGGTTGTAATAATCCAGGGTTTTTGATTTGTTATGATTTAGAGACTTGATATTTTAGACATCTCTCAACATATTCTTTAATATCTTTTTTCATTCCTGGCCAATAATAATGACGTTTAACTGCCATATAGGTCTTTTGAAAACCTGGATGGCCTGCTATTGGAATGTCATGAAGGTTATTCATAATGCTAAGTCTATGTTCTCCAAAATTGGGAACACAAACTCTACCATTATAATATAAAACCTCATCTTTCAAGTCAAAATATTTAAACTTATCGATTTCATCTGAGGTTCTAGCTTCCTTAGACAAGCTCTCAAATGGAAGCTTAAAGAAATCATCATTAGCATAATGCATTTTAATCTCATCCATCAAAGAATTCTTGATGCATGAGATGGCATTTGCTAGCGGTCTTCTAGACAGAGCATCGGCAACTACATTTTCTTTACCTTTAATATATTCTATATCAAAATCAAACTCTTGTAGTAATTCTATCCACCTACATTGCCGTCTACTAAGGTTAGGTTGAGTGGACAAGTACCTCAAAGATTGGTGGTCAGTCTCAATCTTAAACTTTGTTCCCAGCAAATAGTGTCGCCACACTTTCAAAACATGAATTACTGCAAGTAATTCTTTTTCATGAACAGGGTAATTTAATTCCGCAGAATTCAACTTACGAGATTCATAGGCAAGCACTCGTTTGTCTTGCATCAAAACAACACCAATAGCTAAGTCACTAGCATCAGTACACAAAACAATATTTCCCTTTAAAGGATCCATAATCGTTAAAACAGGTGTTGAAGTTAAAGCATCCTTTAAGTTCAAAAAGCTTGAATCACAATCAGGGGTCCAATCGATAGAATCAGATTTTCCTTTTAGTAAAGCAGTCAAAGGAGCTGCAATCTTAGAGAATCCCTTCACGAATCTCCGATAATAACTAGCAAGGCCTAAAAAACTTCGCACTTCTGTCTTGTCCCTAGGTATCATCCACTCAACAATTACTTTGACCTTTTTAGGGTCAACCAATATGCCCTTATCTGAAACTATATGTCCAAGATACTCAATTTGTGATGAAAAGAATTCACACTTGGTTCGCTTAGCATAAAGCTTATTTGACCTCAAAACCTTAAATACTTGTCTAAGATGTTCCTTGTGGTCTTCCTCTGTTTTAGAATAAATTAAAATATCATCCATAAATACCAACACAAATTTACCCAAATGTTGGCGAAATATGGCATTCATCAAGGTCATAAATGTAGCTGGTGCATTTGTGAGCCCAAAAGGCATTACAACATATTCATAATGGCCTAACCGTGACCTAAACGCCGTCTTTTCAATATCAGACTCTTTCATTCGTATCTGATGGTAACCACTCTTCAGATCAATTTTAGAAAACACCTTTGCCCCATACAAATAATCAAATAGATCATCTGTCCTTGGTAAAGGATATTTGTTTTTTTATGGTCAATTTATTTAATCCACGGTAATCCACACACAATCTCAAGGAGCCATTTTTTTTCTTCACGAAGAGGACTGGCGCACCCCAAGGAGACTTGCTAGGTCGGATATAACCTTTGTTTAACAAATCGGTCAATTGATTTTCTAATTCATCATTTTGGGCCAATGAAAGACGATATAGAGCTCTTGAGACAGGGGTTGCATTAGCTACCAAGTCTATTGCGTGATCAACTTCTCTTACTGGTGGCAGTTCATTTATTTCATCTGGGAATACATCATTAAATTCATCCAGAAATACTTTTCTGTCGTTCCAAATAACCTCTTTTTCCTTGTTAACTTTGCTTTGATCACATAGCTCCATCACTTGCACCAAAAAAATTTCATGGTATTTTCTAATTGACCTCTCTCACTTGCAAATGTGAAAGCATGGGAGTCTTTGGTAGTGAACGTTTACCTTTGATGGAAAATGATTTTCCATCTGAGAGTTTGCCACGTACTACACCTTCCTTGCATTCAATGTGCGCGTCCACTTGATACAACCATACCATTCCTAAGATGACGTCGTATCGCGTTCCACTCCAAATTTCAAAATCAGCTGAAGTGTAGACTCCCTGAATGTTCACCGGCACCCTCAACATCCGGTGGTTGATAACACTAGACTCATTGTTTGGCAGTAATACATAACATGTTTTTACCGGAACTAGGGGAAGTCCTAGTTTCTTAGCAAAATCAGCCGACATCATGTTATGTGTACTTCCCGAATCAATCAAAATCATGCATGGGTGGGAAGAGTTCAAATATCCTGCAATTTGAACTACTGTTGGTTCTTGCTCTACGGTCATGTTCATCACAGCCGCAGAAACTTGAATCGAATCACTTCCATCATATTTTTGAACTTCTGCCAAACTCTCCACCCCCAAGGCTGCCGTTTGTCGTTTCTTTCTCTTAGGGCACTCGAATGACCTGTGTCCAGGTTCATGGCACTCAAAACAAAGTCCTTTCTGCCGGTGTTCCTCTTGTTTTTTTCAGTCAACTTAATAGCCTTGCTACCTTCACCACTCTCATGATCCTTTCTAGGGAATTTAGCGGGTGTGAAAAATCGATTTTGAGAGTTATATCCTATAGGCCTTTTTCCAAATCGATTAGTCTCGGCTGCCCTATCTTGTTTTTCAAAGTTTGCAGCCAAACGATATGCTTCACTCAATAAGACAGGGGCGTAGGCCTTGACTTTGAACCCAATAGAATCTCTCAAAGCTTCCACAAAAAATTCCACTCGATCCATCTCTGTCCACGAAGGAAAGTAAGCTGAGTGTTCGTCAAACTTAGACTTAAATTCTCCGACGGACATTCCTCCTTGTCTAAGTTTGTACATGCTTGAACGCATTTGTGCTTGAAAGCCACTTGGAAGGAATTTTTCGAGGAACAACTCTTTGAAATCTTTCCATCTCTGAATTGGACGTAAATTGCGCCCTTCCCTATCTCTCTTAACAGTGTCATACCATACACGGACTTTGTCTGTTAGAAAAATGACAGTCGCTCTTATTTTATCCTTGTCTGAATACTTCTTTGAGAAAAGGTCCTCGACAACAGATAGGAAAGATAAAGCCTCTTCAGGTTTAACATTTCGCCCTCCAAAACAAGGTTTGACAGCAAATTTCCTCACATCTCTCATGACATCAACTCGTCTTTTAGCATGCCTTGATCTATGAGACTTCGACCTATGATGAGACGAAGCAGAGAGGCTAGAGGCACTCTGGGAAACAGAGTTAGGTCCATCACTAGATGATGTAGACGATGGAGAAGCTGCTCTTGATTTGGATCCATAAGATCTTCTTTGCCTTTCACGACTCTTGGACCTCGACTTTTCGCCACGACTATTTCACGTTGGACTAGAAGATCTCGAACGCCTATTGTGGCTCCTTACTGGAGTTGGAGATGATCGGCGTTTATCGGCATCGTTGGGAGCGGACAATACCGCCGCAGGATCACCTTCGACATGCCTCTCTCTGTTTCCTAGTTCCTGAGCAATCACCTCTCGCATCATTCCCATAATCTCCTCTCGCATTGCAGGAGATATAACCATGGCGGTTGTGGTGTCACCCATGATCTCTACAATATCAATTCAATCTCTCGCTCTGATACCAATTTTGTCACGTACCTCAATGCAAAACAATTATACTCCCAAAACAACTGTGAACTTTCAATGTATTACAAAGGTTTTCTTGTTGCAACTATAATTATGCTTCTTACAAGCTCGAACCACCCGACCATAGGAGGGAGACAAAAGATAGATCCCCTCTCCTCCCCCGAGCTCTTTCTTATATGCCAAAGGCACTACTTTTACTTCTATTTCCACATATAATAAAAGTACTCTATTCATAGCTTTATTTTAGTTCTACTATGAATCTTCTATCTTTGGTTCCTCTAGAACCTTCTTTCATCTTCTAGCTCAATCACATTCCTCCAGTTGGAACTGTCTCATCCAACTGGATTCGCCCATCCATTCTTCTAGTTGGAGTTGTCTAACTCCAACTTAATTCATCCATCCTTTCTTCTAGTTGGAGTTGTCTAACTCCAACGCAAAGATCTTCCACAGGGAGAGGTCTAACTCCCAGTTGGAGTTGTCTAACTCCAACGCAAAGATCTTCCATCGGGAGCTGTCTAACTCCCGTACATACTATGTCCATGGGTTGTCTAGCCCATTTCTTCCTCTGGAGTTGTCTGACTCCAGTCCCCATCTGCTCACATGCTAAATACAACAAAGCATGGTAAGTTATCATTTTTTTTCTTTCCAATCAATAAATCTCTTAATCAAAGTACCACTAGGGTATGTCACACAAGCGTTTGTGTTGCAAATCCTTGATCACACCTTCAAGAGGATCAAGAAAACTCAAGAGAGAAAGAGGGGCAATGGGTAGTAGAGAAGATCTGCCCATTGTATTCTTGAATCTTTTAATGTTATGAATCGTATGATGATGGTTGCAATCCATGATCATAAGGGTTTTGTTTTGGAAATATATGCTAGAAGTTACATTATGTAGTATTAAGGTGGATGTTTTGGAGGTGTATTGGTTTTTCAACGTAGTGGACATCTCCAGTTTGGGGTTGGAGGTAGTGTTTGTGGTGTATTTTGTGGAGATGATCGTGTGCACTTTGGGTGTAGTGCTTGGTGAGAATGCATGTGTTGTGAGCAGGGTCACAATCTCTATGGTTGCCGAATAGGTTTTCTTCATGTTCCCATGAGTCTTCCAAATTGAGATAACATTGCAAGTGGCAAAGGTACATATGTATGGATTGGTGAGTCCATTGGAGTTTGGTTTGTAGAGTATATGGATGCTTTGGATGGCGTTTATGATGTCAGTTTGGGGATTGGGATCCGCAAGCTGGGGGTGTTGAAAGGGGGGTCTATGGTGGTGTTGGTTGAGGTGATTGGGGAGTTGTCAGGGTTGTGTTTGGGGGGCGGTGTGGATGGTGGATGTTAAGGGGTGGGGAGGTTTGTAATGGGGGAAGAGGGTGTGGTTATTGGGCTTGTGGGGGCATGGGGGGTGTGCATAGCAAAATAGTTTATGGCCATGAGCGAGTGTTTGTTGGTTGATTATTGTGCATTTTCCATATTGAACTTCAAAGATTTATGGGGTGATGGTGCATATGCATGTGGAACCAATAATATCTTGGATTGGGTGAGCCATTGGGTGAGCCATTGGGTGAGGAAGGTCTTGAGGAGTTGGTGTTGGATTGGGTGGTCTTGTGGATTCATGCATGTTTATTTGTTCATCATGTGTATATTGATATGGTGTGAAGATTGAGGGCCAAGGCAAGGTTTCATTTACACCAAAGGGCAAGGACAAGGTCTAAGTTTGGTTGAGGGTATAGGTACCATGTTTGTGTGGAGCACCCTACTTTCAATGACATCATGTAAGCCGTGAAATCGCCATCCACAAACACACAAAGAAAAACTCTTGTGCGCACCATGGTAGCAATATAAACACCAACCTATGGTGATGATTGATTTACTAAAGTATATTGTCAAATACTGCAAATTTAGGTATAGAATCCACAACAAAACTTATATTTTTTCAATATCCTCATAAACTTGAAGTTAAATGCCAATTGCATCTTTAAATGATTTGGTGATGCCAAATTCTTTGTCACAATCATGTGGAAATAAAGGTAGAACTTTAAACATAGTACATACTCCATCTTTATTAGCAAGCTTCAAGGCCCATCAATTGCAAACTTGATTTTTTATTTACTAAAGTATGGCCTTTGGACGATTTCAATGTGTGTTTGTGTGTGTATATATATTCACTATTGGAATCCAATGGATTTGATGTCGTATTCGTTTGTCAATTTTTTGGCATTCTTAATTTCCATTGAGAAAAAATGTCATATTTGTGATATTATAGTGCTCAATCACGGGGGGTGCACCTACACTTGCTTTATGTATACACGTGCGAGAACCCCCTATTTAATGGGGGGGGTATTTACCTTCCTTCATTGAATATTTTCCACCCTATAAGTAGCTAAATTTCTACTGGATGGTATTTTCTAACACCCTATCATTATATATAAATTATAGAGTCACATAATAATAATCACCCTATCTTATTTATAAGTAGTAGAAATTTTGTGTGAACAATCTGCACATACATTATCCATATAGTGCACTATGCAATGACAAATGCCAATTTGGGATGGATTTCAAGGAATATAGATGCAATTGTCTTAAGTGTTCATATAGAGGCCACAAAATATTAGTGTTGAGCAAGTGTTAGCAATTCTAGAGACAGGTCGACTCACCGACACCACCAAAAAAGGCCGGAATTAGTCCTTTGGTCACCCTTTTCCAACAACAACAACAAGAGCAAGCACATGAGCACATGAGCACATGAGCAAGCACAAGAGTGAACACAATGAGCACAAGAACAAGCACAAGAAGCACAAGAGCGAGCACATGAGTGAGCACAGTGAGCAAGAAACCCTGAACCGAAGTAGAGCAGCTGACTAGAGAAAAAACAAAAACCTAAGGATGGTACTTCCATCCAAAGGTGACCGTTTCAACAAATCCATACACATGTTCACATACATTTTGCCTATTTCTCATCCAATGCCACTAATGGCATATGTTTTATGTTGCACCTATAAATTTTTAAAAACTAAATTTTATTTTATTTATGCTACTTTACATCTAAATAATAATAAATACCACAACTTAAAACACACTGTACATTATATATAATTCCCAAATTCAGATTTAGAGGACGCTATTGTATATCTAAAAAAAATGTAAAAATTATGTGTCTTGAATAAAATCCACCCTACATTTTCTCGCACGTGGTTTTCTACATTTTCGCCACTGCACCCCCCGTGTGCTCAATAAGTTGATGTCAATGTAGCCAAAACATATTAGTCTTTATGTTAATATTGTTTATGTATTGTCATATTATTGTTATCAATACTTCCCTGTCATTTTTCTTCCTCCAAATAATTATGGGATTTTTGTTAAAGGCCTAAAACAAATGTTTAAGTAATTGTAACCTTTTGATGAGTTTGGAAATAACTAGTGTGTGAGTATATTTATTAGCCATATATGCCACTTTGGAATTCGTTGGCGATGGAAATAGGGCAGTGGTTGTAATGGGGTGTAGGGAGTTTATTGCATGTAGGGAGCCACGTTGTCATAGGGTGACAAGTGGTAGGTGAGAGTGTCACCAGTATAGAGGTTGGAAGAAACCACCCGTTGCTTCGACAAAATGTGGTTATTTGTTTGCTTGCAACATTGTTTGGAGCTTGGGGTGTTCGATGTTGTTTTTTGTGGGAATTCTACACAAATTGTTGCATTTTTAATATGTCTACCTTGTGTATTCTTGTGAGATGTCTCCCATAATGCAAGCTGCAACTTGTGCTCGAGCACAAGTTGGGACTCGGGCTTGTTTGACGTACTTCAAAGTTTTTGTGACTATTGTTGTGTGTGTGTGTGGGGGGGTGAATATTCATATATCACTATATTCGTTAATCTGAGATTTTCTCTTGTCTCAATTTAATATATGGACCACAACAACATGGTCTAATGTTTGGGTTGTCCTACCTAAACCATCTTGATATGAGTTCTTAATTGGATTCTTGATATGAACACCCGCTTCAAAGTATTTGCATCTTACAACATTCTCCAATATCTATGTGATTTTATCCATGTTCTTATATTTGTAACTATCTCAAAATGCCGAAAAAGTCCCCAATTAACGAATATAGTGATATATTAGATATTTGGTTAATATGAGGAGGCAATTCTATTTCAAAGGTCATGATGATTCCTTATGACATTAAAACGGAGGACATTAAAATGTGCTTTTTGACACTATCATTGGTGTTTCAAATATGAGGTATTTCGACGCCCAACCATTTGCTCCCAATCATGGGGTGAAAGAAAGAGACACAATGTCATTCTTCATGATGATGAGGAATTCACTATCGCGTACCTCTCCATGAGGAGTACCTGAAATACCACGGGCACAAGGGGGACCCCGGAGTGACACCCGGGACTTGTGGTGCCGTTGGTGAGAGGGCCCAAGTGATCCTAGTGTGGGTGAGGGCCTGGGCATTGGGAATGCCTCCCACCCATGGAGACTATGAGGCACGAGGGCCATAAGCTATGCATAGCTTATGGCGTGCCAATTCTAGAATGCTCAAGAACACCTTAATTGAAGGTGTGAGCTACCGTAGCTCTCTAGCAGCTTGGCACCTTTCTTTAATTAAAGTGCAAAAGTAAGTTAGGCAGCTTAAAAATTAATAATCTAAAATTGGGTAGATTCAAAAATCAATTTAAAATACGTTAAACATTCATGGATGGTTTTCCTAATTTCATCTATGGCGGCTACGATTAACCTAAACATTTTTCTTAACCAACATTCCTTACCCTAAAGTTTGTTTTTTACTTGTATGTCAGGGTTTGGCTTGGCAACAAATCTTGCTTTGATTTGATGCTACTTTGTTGGATTCTAGTGAAAATCACTTGCATTATTATGATTTTTAGGCATTTTTTGAATGTTGTTTCTTTTTTTTGGACACTCAACGAAATTAATTTTCCAAAAATTTAAGCACCTTTAAAATTAATTATTTTCTACCCAAACTGTTAGAAAACTACGGTAGGAGATATGACAATTTGAGTGGGGTGTTGTCCTGGGACAACGCCCTGGTACAACAGTGGCCTGGGAGTGGCTCCCGGGACTGCGAAACTTTGAACATGCATAATTTCCTCAATATTTGCCCGAATTGGGCAAGTGAATAGTCCATCGGCATCTATGTGAAACGTAAATGATGATGGAGTGGTCGATTGTTAGCATCCAATAACATATGAAGAAGTTATGGTGTTTTGAAGTTGTTGGGGGTTTCCAACCCCAGCGGCTAAAGGAGAATGTCTACTTGGCCCCAAGTTTTGGGAGAGAGACAAAAGGTTACTTGACGGTGGTGGGTAGGGGCTTTGCCTAGAGTCCTAGAGGCTTATATGGGTGAGGTGGTGTGGCTGAACCCACCCGAGGCCGAACGGCACGGCCTCCATGGGCATTGGCCCAATGTGAGGGCATAGTTGTCTAGTATGGTTCGGGTTGTTGTAGTGTTGCTCTGGCAACGCGATGATCAACATAAGATTGGACTTTCAGGGATGGAAGTCCACATCTAGGAATTGGTTACCAATTAAGGGGTGAGTCCCGAATGAAAGAGTAGGAGGGTTGGTCCCCCTCCTATGAGCTAAGGGGTCCGCGGTATGGGGAGCTAACCATTCGTATCACGGTATGCGAAGGGTTAGCGCTCGTAATCCTTGCTAAAATGAAAAATGACCAAGTTACGTAAGGGGAGCTAGCAAGGGTTGCGACACTCACCTTGGAAGGGGATGTTAAAGACATTGATCTTCAAGCTTTTCATGAAGGTGGATGTAGAAAAACATGCGAGTAGGTGCAGCTATAGGTGACAATGAGCTTTCTCATGGTTGCATTGCTCAATATGCAAAAACAACCTTTGGCAATGGCAATTCGACGAGTTCCTCCCCCAATTTGGGTCGTAGGTGTGTATAGCCAAGGATGGCAATTCTTCTACTGCCTTTGTAGATGAATCCTAGTACATCATTGACATGGGATTGAGGGAAGATAATGTTGAGGAAGCATTTTGAGCCTTTCCTTGATTTAAAGATTTTTTCATATGAATTCATGAATCTTTTTTATGTAAATGACGACGTGAACTTTATGGTGTTCACAGCCAAACAATGGCTGATTAATGAAACTCCCAATAAACAGTTGAAAATAAGCAAACACTTTTTGAAAATATGAACACTCATGCTTCAAGCATTGTTATTTAAACTCGCCATTTAGCCATAATGTAGGTGATTGTGTTTAAAAAAATTGTGGATATCGTGCAAACATTTGGCATTATAGTGGAGATATTAAAGCGGACGTGCAACAATAATTTAGTCCGGAATTGGTCAAAGCCCAAATTATCTAAATACTAGTTATCCTAATTATCTAAATACCGGTCATTTAAATATTTAGTCCATTACACTAAATATTCCAAATAGTGAGGGTGGTACTAAATCAAGTCAAACACACAATCTAAGCCAAATCTCAAAATTACCACAAGCTGAAATGTTTATTGAATGACATTGAGTGAATACATGCTCATTTACCATAGATTTCAAGAAAATTAATGTGTGATTGTCATTAGTATGTGTCACATGCTTGTTAGTATATAGTGCCATGTGCCGATATTTTGAGTTAATAGTGCCAAGCGTTGGGATAAACAATGCTTTGTAGATTTTTTGGTGGCACTAATTTCATAGCATAAAGAAACTTGACATCACTTTCACTAATTTCCCACCCACACTAATTGGGATATTTAGTGTAACAAAGGTACATTTAAAATAAAAAATATTAGTAGGTCAACTTTTGACACCATTTCCACAACCAACTTCTTTAGTTGAAGACTCCCAATTACGAAGACCACCCTCTCTATTCCCCTCACCCTCCTTGGCGCTGACATGAAACTCTTTCTGAAAGATTCTCAACCGAGTCGAGGGAGGGAGAAAAGAAAATCAAGGGTGAAGAATGAGCACGTTAGACATATAACATTATTCAAATCCATAACAATGTACCGTGGGACTGACAATATTCCACAAAATGTTCCCGAATATTCCCACATTCAGTCTTTTGTTATACAACATGCTTATGCAATTGAAGTTTATTTAATTTTGCTAGACTTTATAAGCTCATCTTTCCAACGATGTGACACTAATTTAAAATAGAATAAACTAAAAATGAGATATTCAACTGCATAACATTATTCAGATCCATAACAATGTTCTGTAGGATTGACAATATTTTGCAGAATATTCTACCATTCAGGCTGAATGTGAGGAATATTCCGAAGAATATTGTCAGTCCTACAGAACACTGTTATGGATCTGAATAATGTTATGTGTTACTAGCAAAACTGAATTAGAATTAAAAGGCGACAATAATATAATAATAATATTAGGTCAACTTGACACCTCCACCGCCGCAGCCAACCTCCCGAGCTCAAGGGCTCCCTTCTTCTCTATTCCCCTCGCGGCTCCTCTGCGCCGGCACGAAACTCTCTCTCGGAGTTTCTCGGCCGAGCAGATCGACCGACCGTAGAGGGACGCACACAGCACAAACAATAAGCAAAGCAACATCAAATCAAAGCAAGCAATGGGTGCATTAGGCAACAACATGATGGAGGCATCAACAACGGCGGCACAAGAGAAGAAAGAACGCAAGAAGAAAAAGCGAGCAGAGAGGGAGGCAGAAGCAGCGGCAGCCGCAACGGCAACCGGGGTCTCGGAAGAAGGAGAAGAACAACAAATCCCAGCTAAGAATAAGGAGAAAAAGAAGAAGAAGAAGAAGGTTGCAGAGAAGGAAGAGGTCGAGGACGTTCCGGAAGAAGGCAAGGAGGAAACGAGGAAGAAGAAGAAACAGAAGAGCGGGGATGGGAGTGGTGAAAACCTCAAGGTTAGGGTTTCATCAGCTGAAGTGGGAGGAAGTGAGAAGCTATGTGTGGTAGTCACTGGGAGCGGCAGCGATGATCCGAAGTTTAAGAAATTGGAGACGTTTAAACTGGATGGAGTGCCGGCAAATGTATTGGAGTGTTGTGCGGGGTTCGAGAAGCCATCGCCAATTCAAGGCCACGCATGGCCATTTCTTCTTGCGGGGCGTGACTTGATAGGTATAGCGGCAACAGGCTCAGGGAAGACATTAGCCTTTGGGATTCCAGCTATGAAACATGTGTTGGATACAGTGGAGAAGAAGAAGAAGGGGGAGAAGCCTGTTCCATTGTGTCTTGTGCTTGCGCCTACAAGGGAGCTTGTGCAGCAAATTGCAGATGTGTTGGAGGAAGCAGGGGGACATTGTGGGGTTAAGATTGCATGTATCTATGGGGGTACACCGAAAGGGCCTCAAAGAGCCGCATTAAGGGCAGGCGGAAGAATTGTGGTGGCTACTCCCGGAAGGCTTCAGGATCTCATGGAGGAGGGGATTTGCACACTGGGGGAAGTTTCATACTTGGTTTTGGACGAGGCAGATCGTATGTTGGATTTAGGGTTTGAGCCTGCAATTCGAGCTATTGTGGGTAAATGTTGTAAAGTTCGGCAGACAGTGATGTTTAGTGCAACTTGGCCTATGCAAGTGAACCAGATGGCGCTTGAGTTCATGAATGATGTAAGCCCTGTGAAGGTTATGGTGGGTTCACAGGATTTGGCTGCGAACCATGATGTAACTCAGATTGTTGAGGTTTTGGAAGACAGAGCGCGTGATGCCCGGTTGGAAACCTTGCTTCAAAAGTATCATAAAAGTCGGACCAACCGAGTGTTGGTGTTTGTGTTGTATAAGAAGGAGGCTGTGCGTGTTGAGACTGCATTGCAGAGGAGGGGATGGAAAGTCTCGGCTGTGCATGGTGACAAGGGCCAGGCCGACCGAACGAAAGCTGTGAGCTCATTTAAGGATGGAACGCGCCCACTTTTGATTGCAACGGATGTGGCGGCCAGAGGATTGGATATTCCTGATGTGGAGTATGTGATCAACTACAGTTTTCCTCTTACCACTGAAGACTACGTACATCGGATTGGACGGACAGGAAGGGCTGGAAGGAAGGGTATAGCACATACATTCTTCACTCAAGCTGATCGGGCGCGAGCAGGAGAGTTGGTGAATGTGTTGAGAGAGGCAGGCCAAACTGTTCCTGAGGAGCTTCTCAAGTTTGGTACCCATGTCAAGAAGAAAGAATCTAAGCTCTACGGTGCTCACTTTAAGGAGATTGGTGCAGATTCTGGAAAGGCCACTAAAATTACATTTGGCGACTCAGATGATGAGTAGAAGATATCATCAGCTTGCCTTTCCAGTATGGAGATGGTGGTGCATGGCTGCTAAAAATTCTCGACGACACAGGAATGGCAGACATTCATGTCAACCGGAGCAATCTTCACAATTGAATTCCGTGCCAACCTGTATGTATTTAGGTACTACATCAGGCCCATCCTCCTCTGCACAACGGGTCTCTTAAAAACGACGGCATCAATCAGCTGTCTTGAGGGACACCCCTTGCTGGTGATTAGGTTCTTATTTCTAGGTAGCTGATATTTTCCATCATTTTATGAAGTTTCCAGAAATACTATGGAATTCCCCAATTTCAGTAGATTGCATATTCAAGTTCCGGAGAAAGCAGGGCCGGAACAATGCACATCAAACAGTTATCCTGCATGGTAACACCCACCTTTTTGCACTTCAACCTGCCATACTAAAGATTCAGTATGAACTTACAACTTTCAGGGATTGGTGGTGTGTCCAATCTCCTCCACTATCCTCACTGGCTGCATAGATATCTAACACCGACTAGTGCCTTTTGAAGGCGATTTCTGCAAGTAGAAAAATATAAGAATGGTGTGTTGGGTTCACCAGTTAGATATCTGCGAAGTTTTCTCTGAGATTTTTTGCAACCTCCTGGTGCCTGGTATATTATTGCAAGTATTTCTCAGATACATGAAATTATTTCCTTGCAACTGTTAGCTTGATTTGGTGAATGAGGAGCATGAATTCCACCTCTTCCCATTTATTGTATACCAATGTATCACAAAAGATTTATGTTTTTGGCAATTGAAGCTTCACCAAAGATCCTTGGTGTTTGTATCTCTTGTAAATGTTTGTCTAGATCAAATCAGTCAACTAGTCATCAACTTACATGTTTTGGTGCAACAAATTTCTGCATTTATATGTATTAGAACTGCAGCGGTCCCTATATTATCATTTTGATCTCATGTTGAATGGTCTGGTAGAGTGGTTTTGGATGTTGGCTTCTCTCAGCTGTGGAGCAAACAGCCAAATTATCTTTAAGGAAATCTGCATACGATGCCCTATTCTACAGACTTGGTTTCTCAAAGTGAAATGCAGGCTCTGAACATTTTTGAATTTGAAGGAGCTTCAGCAGCTTTCCAATTCTTTTGACAGCATCTATGCCATCAACAATTTCAAGAATGTTTCTACAATTTTGTTCTTCATACTGTGGAATGTCACTTGTATACACACTGACAGTGTGTTCTGTTTTTGTAGAGTGCATTCCTTTAGCGCCTTCCATCCCTTAGGATGCTTCATTCATGTGGCAAAGTGTTAAAAATATGCTACAAATTTCTGCGGTTATGGGGAGTTGTCTGTGGAAAGTGCTCTCAGTGTTGTGCCCTCAGCTTGGGTTTGTACCCTGGTGTGTGGTCTTTAAACTGATTATTTTAACATCCACTGTCTAAGACACTGTTAAGTGAAGCAGAAGCACAAGCTGAGAAGTTGCTGACTAAGCTGAAAGATTCCGTGAAAGTGCATTATAGTAAAACAAGTCCCACTTTATGAGAGTTGCAAGCGTTTCCATCACCTCCATGGGTTGTAGGTTTAGTTGTGACGTGAATTGTGCCCATGCCTAGTCCGCATGGGTTGGGGGGTGGGGATTAGGCCATTGTCATTGGAGCAGCCTTGGAGGAAGATGCTCCTGGTAAAGTCGCTTGCTAAAATAATTAATTGCGTTAAGGAGGAAGTGATGATGGAGGTAATATTTGTTCGAAATGAAGGGGGATTAAGTGGAGATCTTTGTCATATGAGGGCATGTATAGGTTTATTACTATAATGGGGTCTAGGGGTTTGTTATGGATGAGTAGGGGTTGAAGGTATGGTGATATTTCAACGGAGGTTTGTATTTTGGTAAAATTTATTGATGAATAGATGTTGTTGTGGATCATTGTTAGGAAATTTCCATGGGTTGGAGTCAAGGGTACAAAGTGTCTTCTTTGGCAAATGAGAGCATCATTGGGGTTATTGTACAGTGGGCTAGGTAAAGTATACGTATTATCAGTTTCCAAGTGCCGAAGTGCACAAAACAGGGAATGGAAAAAGCCTCCCGAGAGCTCAAAAATTGGTATTTTACCACGACATGTTTACCATAGCATCATCTTTAAGTTAATTATATGTATGCCAAATTTCAAGGCCAAAAGATTCACCAAAAAAGTTATTCAAAATCTACCAACATTGGTAGATGTGGAAATTTTTTCACTGTTGCCAACTTTGACAGAGTCCCAAAGATTGAATTTTTTTTGCCATGAAATTCTTGGAACAAAAACCTCTTTATGTTAATAACATATGATAAAAATTTCAAGGCCAAAAGATTAATACAAAAAAAGATATTAACAATCTACCAACATGTGTCGTTTTGAGAAACAATTGTGAAATCCGTTTCACTACTTCAACTTTGACACCCTCCCAAGGGCTGAAAAATTACTTATTTACTATGAATTTTTTTTCTACAAAGTGATTTCTATGTTAATAACATTTGTGACAAGCTTCAAAGCCAAAAAAGTTATACAAAAAAAAATATTCAAAATCTACCAACATGTGTAGCTGTGAAAAACCATTTCACTACTTCCAACTTTGACACCCTCCTAAGGCTGCAATTTTACTTATTTACCATGAGTTGTTTTGCACAAGATCCCCTCTATGCTAATAACATGTGTGCCAAATTTGAAGGTCAAAAGATTTACACAAAAAAAGAAATCCACAATCTACCAACATGTGTAGTTGTGGGAAGCAATGGGGGAAACCATTTCATTGCTACCAACTTTGACACCCTCCCAACGGTTGAGAAATTGTCTATTTACCATGAAATTTTTGGCACAACATGCTCTTTATGTTAACAACATTCATGCCAAATTTCAAGGTCAAAAAATTTATACAAAAAAATATTTTCAATCTACGAACGAGTTTCACTATTGCCAACTTTGACACCCTCCCAAGGATTGAAATTTTGTTTTCCATGAATTTTTTTAAGAGATTGAATCTATGTTGATAACATGGACGCCAAATTTCAAGTTCAAAAGATTCACCAAAAAAAAGATATTAAAAAAAAAGTGACATTGTCACCAAAAAATATTCACCAAAAAATAGTGAAATTGTCCCTTTCAATGACACATGTTGGTAGATTTCGAATTGCCTTTTTTGTGTAAATCTTTTGACTTTGAAATTTAGACCAAATGTTATTAACATAGATTTGATCTCATGACAAAAATTTCATGCCAAAAGAAAAAAACTTCACTCCTAGGAAGGGTGTCAACGTTGGCAGCAGTGAATTTCTTTCACATCTACACACATTGGTAGAATTCAAATATCTTTTTTCCTGTAAATCTTTTGTCCTTGAAATTTTTCACAAATTTTATTGACACAGAGATGTTCTTATAAAAAAACAATCATGGAAAAAAAATTTGAGCCCTTGGGAGGTTGTCAAAGTTGGCAGCAGTGAAAAAATTTCCACAGCTACCAATGTTGGTAGATTTTGAATAACTTTTTCCTGGTGAATTGTTTGGCCTTGAAATTTGGCATACATATAATTAACTTAAAGATGATGCTGTGGTAAAAATTTCGTGGAAAAATACCAATTTTTGAGCTCTCGGGAGGCTTTTTCCATTCCCTGTTCTATGCACTTCGGCACTTGCAAACTGATAGTACGTATACTTTACCTAGCCCACTGTACATGATGTGGTATTCTGAGGAAAGATGGTTGATGTATGTAATGGATTTGTTTTTGGGTAGTTCGGTCTTTTGGATGTGGACGCTTGCGGGTGGCTGTGGGTGGGAGGCGAGGAAGGTTGATAGGCCTAGGGGGTTGGTACTAAGGTGCCTAGTGTTTGAAGATAGTTTGGTAGTGGGTTTTGGCTATTGTTTGGCATTTAAGTATCTCTATTGATAAAGGTTGAGGTGCATATGGGAAAAATGTGGTGATGGATGAGAGAGTTGGGGTGAGGAGCCGTGAGATTTGGTTCATGATGAACTTGTAGATTTTGTATATGGGTTGAAGGTGTTCATTGTGTCCTTGTGTGCATGTCCTTGGCAATGCATGAGCGGGTTGGGCAGTGTGGGAGAGGTTGTTGGACCAGTTGTTGTAATATTGTGGCATAATGTGGGTTTGTTTGGGTAGTGAAGAGTTCATTGCATGTGTGGGGGGTTGGGCTAAGAGTTGGGATAAGGGAGAATATAAGGTGTGGTGTGGGGTAATTTTGTGGTGCTTGACAATGCATGGGCGGATTGGTGTGTTGATGGTTATATGAATTGGGCCAATAGTAGGTGGTGGGTTGTTATGTTGGTATGCGCGAGTGCTTGTTGTGCATGTAATAGATAGGTGGTGGGCAAGTTAATGTGGGTGGGGTGGGGTTTTTGTGTGTTCCAGTGGTACTGAGGTGTAAGCATAGAGTTTGTGTTAGGGTGTGGGGAGGTGAGTTCACAAGAAAAAACCAACTTAATATCAATGCTCAAAGAGGTGCAAACTCTAAGCATAGAGCAATTCCAACAGGGCTTATTGATACTAAACATGACTTGGTGCATGGTTTGACATTGTGTGTATGTGTGTGTGTGTGGGGGGGGGAGGTGGGGGACTGTGATATTGGCTATTAGGCGGACTTTGTCTATGGTGCCATCCATATGGGCTGTGAATGTCCAGAATGCGAGTGACATTTTGCTAAGCCTAGCTAGTACCTCAATGTTACGGGTAAAGGCGTCCTCTCTCGTGCGGGCTTCCAAGGCTAGTAGCTCATATGTGGTGGTGCTAGAGATATGGTCGGCTTGAAGGGTGGCATATTTGTTATCCAATCTCAGGCACTATTTCTCCCCTTCAATGTGGATGGTCTCATGTATGGATGTCATGGAAGTGCCTGTGAAGTGGGGGAGGGGGGGGGGCTAGTGGATTCAAGACTCCACTATGTGAGCCATAGCTTGGCGGATGGAGGTACGTCCCATAGCCTTGGCTTGTGCGTTGGGCCGTGCTTTGTCGAGGTTGGGGGCATGGGGAATGAAGTCCACAATTTTTCCTAGGAGGGGGATGTGTCAATGGTTGTGCCACATAGTGTGGGATACCAGGTCAAGACATTGGATGAATGCTATGCCATCATGATGGTTAAGGACATCACCTTTGGCCTTATTGATGCTTATGTCAATAATATTACCTTCTCCCATGAGGGTGTGAAGAGTTGTTTACACGGGGTCTTGGGCATAGCAAATGTTTAACTCCTTTGTGCACGGCAAGTGGATTTGGTGGTGATGCCATCCTTTTAATCCGTGGGGCTTGTGACATTGATAAGGAAAAAAACACCATCGAGAGGGAAACGCTTGGTCAAAAGGATTTCCCTTGTTGCAAAAGGAGGCAATTGTGACGAACACAAATCGTGTGTTCGGGCAAGGCTTCACGAATTTGTAGTGTGCTTGGGTTGTGGCGTTGATGGTGAAGGTTGTGACCGAGCAACCATTGAGTGGTTTGCCACTGATATGAAGTTTGAGGTAATCTGAAATCTCGGGAGGGCTATAACTTCTCACCATCTACCAAAATAATGATAGCTCTATCAACTCTGAGTAGATCAAGAGCGTCGGTTCCAAGTTTTCAAACTAAACTTTGCAAAACCTAACTGTTTTTGTAAACATGGTGGATCATGACACTAATGGGAGTGATGACTTTGTTGTTGAGGTTAATGTGCATGGATTCCATATAGTGTTTGAGAAGAGACATTTCCTCTGCTTTGTGAAGATGATAGCCGTGTTCAAAATGGATGGGAGATTTGGAATTCGTTTGCCAGTCCGGTGACTACAATCGTTGATTGGTGGGATGGCATTTGTGTGAAATGAAGAGCTTGGCCTAGCACACCATCAGGGCGGGTGGAGGGAAGAGTTTTTGAGGAACATGAGGGAAAACGTGCTTACATGAGAGCATGAGTTCTATTTCCAATAGGGTATTACCTAGTTGGAGGAGGGTAGTTATGCTTCGCATCTCTGTAATTGCGGGGTCTTTGTTTGCTAGTGCTTCCTCTTGGGCCGTGGCTATCCCATGCGTTAACAAAGATTTGAAGTGGATTTTAGATGTTGGCACCCCTAGGGGGGCAATGGTGACTTGGGCCCCTGTGTGTTGAAAATGGGTTGTGCTAGTGGAGGGTTGGGTTGTGGTTGGGGGCTAATGGGCATGTGAAGGGGGCCCATTATGAGGAGAAACAATTGATGTGCAGCTATGGGAGCAAAACCTTCGTGGAGTTTGGTCTTAGGACCTAGGGCTAGTTGTCTCCATAGGAATCGCTCATGTACAGAACACCAAGGCAAGGTTAGTAGTTGGGAAACTTTGTGGGGCAGTTGCAACGGAGGCGGAGTAATTTCTGGTGTGTTTGGCCTGTGCAAGTTTGGGCAAGCCGACATACCTCTTTGAACATGAGCCAAAGTTCGTGTAAATGGGGGAACCAATGGGTGAAACATTGTTGGCCTCACCCACATGGTACTGGGTGTTGACTAGGACGTCTTCGGCGGCGAAGGAGGTTGGCTCCATGTCAATATCAACGTGGAGGATCTTCTGTACTTGTCGTTGAAAGTATCCCGAGGATGTGGAGCTACCGTCCTCTTGCAAGCAAAGTGGGGGCGTAGTGCCTTGGATGTTAGCCATCTTGCTTGAGTGTTGGAGTGAGATGAACTTGATGGGCATGTGCCGCTTGGATCTAGAGGCACAAGGAGAGCAATGTGTGAGGTCAAAGCATGTAGTTAGGATGGTATGCATAGAGTGATGAGCAAGGTGAGGTGATGGAAATTTACATTATGTGGGCTTTGTGTGTGAGTGAGGAGGGTTGGAGTGGTTGTGCGAGGTTTTGTGATAGCTTTGGGCGGTGCGGTGGTGGAGGAATCGTTTTGCTAGGTGGAGCATCTGAGGAGTAAGGTTGCACGGTGAGTGACAGTCATCAATGTGATTGTGGCGGGAGAGTAATGTTGTGGGTGAAGAGGAGAGGATTAAGGTAAGGGAGATGGGAGTTGTGGGTGCATGCTGAGAATAAAGAGCTTGTTGGGCGAGGAGAGCGAGATATATGTGCATGTAAGGGTAGTTGTGTATTCTTGGGGTGTAGGTGTAATGTTGGTGTATTGTGTGGTGATCACGTGTTGGGGGGATGTAGGCGAGGATTTGACATGTGGCTAGGTGGGCCGACTCGAGAGGAGGTGCTTGGATAAGGATCCAAGGTGTTGGGGATTGATAGTAAGGGTGATGTGGAGTGGGAGCAAGCCTAATGGCATAGTGGCCATGGAGTGAGGTACTAAGGTGAGCGATAGGGGCGAGGCCCTTTAGTGAGATCTTGGGGCGGGAAACATGAGCATGGCCCTGGAACGTTGGGGGAAGGTGGATGGATGGCATTGTAGGGTGTAATGAAAGGGAAAACAATGATGGATGCCATCCATGTGTAGAGTAAGAAGTGCCGGATGTGGTGAAGAAAGGGAAAACTAAGTGTAGAATTTTGACATTTGTAGCTTTGCAATATAATGTTATTGGCTTGTGATGTAGTGGGGAGCCATTGCTCTTGGGTTTGGTGATGAATAAAATTGTGATTGCCAAGATATTAATGTTGGTGTTGTGGTGGTGCGGTGATGAGTAAATTTGTGGTTGTTGAAATATGGGTGTTGTTGTAGCGTGCAAGAGCATTCTAAGAGTTTGGTTTTCTTGATGTGCACTTGTTGGGTCTTTTGAGATGTTGGGTCGCTTAAAAATAGTGTTGGTAAGGTGCACTTGTTTAGATCTTCCAAGTTGCGGGTCCATTGAATCAGGTAATGGTAAGGTGCACTTGGTTGCGGGAGGAGCTGTATCTAGGCCAAAGTGTGTATTTTCGTCGATGTGTTTTGCGAAGAGCGTGCTTGGCTTAAGCTTGTGGCCGCCATGTTGTAGTTGTTTGTGCTTGCTTGGCATTGAGTTTCATGGAGCTCTGCCATCGCCCTAATTTTACCAGCCTACCCCAAGTGTGGTATATTTTGCATCCTCACATTTACGTCATGGAATATTGTCATGGGTGATTGAAATTTGGATAAAACATCAGTTAGTAAGTGACATTAATTGCAACATTATAGCTCTAAAATGCCCAAACTTTTTTACAAGGAAAGACAAATAATGTTAGGTTTACATTTAGTGGTGGTGACATTACTTGGGCGGTTTACAATTAGTATTGAGCAAGACAAATAGTATTGGTGACACTAAATACAATATTCAGAGTGGTTCTCAAAAAACCCTTAGATTTTTTAATTTTATAGCACTATCTTAGAATACGCTTTACCCGTCATGTCGGATTAAATAGGTTCGAGTCCCTTGTTTCCAAGCGACACGTGGCGTTCGCGTGGCGCCAATTTTCTTGCGTACGAGATCTCATAACTTAATCATGTTGATGGCAGTAGGAAGGGGAAACTCTTCAGTTCGGGAAATCAATCTCGGCGGTCTCCTCGCTCCCAATTCGACCGATAGGTCACAGAGCAGCTCAATTTTTGGAAGTCTCCCTTTCGGCCTTCAAGAATCTCATCAGGGAATTCATTTTGTGTGGAAACGGCGGCAGCTGAGGAATCAATCATGCGATTTGGGGGGATTAATTAGTGTGTGTTCTCGGGGAGATGTGCAATCCTGCGGCGAAGAAGTAGAAGAAGAAGGCGCTTCATTCATTATTGCGGAGGGAGTCCGATCTTTCTTTAGTGGAAAATTTCCTTACAAGGTGGGATGGCTGCCCTGCGCCTGCCGCCACTCGCATTGTCTGTTCCGGCTCAAATATGCAACGTTGCAACAAATCGGCCGATGCGAAGGGCAGCTGAAAATGGTATGTATGTATGTATGTATGTGGGTGTATGTGGGTGTATGTGTGTGTCTCTCTTTCGAGCGGTTGATCTTGAGGCAAAATTTGAAGGAAGAGTGTTGTGCAATCATGTATGAGAAAGTTTGTGCTATGAGAAGATTCGAGAGGATTGATATATGTGCAAATGGCAATGTCCTGTCACTGAAGAATGCACCAGGTTTGTATTGTGTCTCTTGCGATTGATTTTGAGGCAAAATTTGAAGGAAGAGTGTAGTGTGCAATTATGTATGAGAAAGTGCGTGCTGTGAGAAGATTTGAGAGGATCGATGTATGTACAAATGGCAATGTCCTGTCACTGACGAATGCACTGAGGGTTTGTATATGGTGATGGCCATTTTATGTCCATCGGGAAGAGATTATGCACACCACTGATGATGAAGAACTAAAGAACTTTGTAAACAATTTGTTGGACTGTACGACATTATCCGAGTGAGTGTTTGAATGTGTGGTTCACGTAAGGACCTTCGGGTGGAGTGGGGGGCATTATCTCTTTCCAATGAAAATCACTGAGGGTGGGGATGGCATTTAAAGAAGTTTGGAAGCGAGGTAATTTCGAAGGAATAGTAGGGACTTTGGATGTTTGTTGGGGCGGGAAATTTGGAAGGAGGTGGAAAAGTAAGGAGTAGATAGTGGCCATTGAGCGAGCCAGGTCCGCCCAATGACCATTATCGAACATGATTTCTATTAGGAAGAAATTTTGCACATCCCTGAAAGAACTTTGTAGAGTATCGGTTGGATCATGGGAGATTTTCTAAATGATATGGATGTGTTTGAATGTGTGGTTCAACCTAAGAAACTTTGGGTGGAGGGAATAATCTCTTCCTGATGGAAATAACGTAGTGAGAATGCTGGAGGGCCATCAATTGGGAGAGGGAGGGATGGACTTGGGGTGTTTGTTGGGGTGGAAAATTTGGAGCGAGGCAGAAAGTAATTAAGCATTAAACAATGGCCATTGAGTGAGCCGGGACCACCCGATGGCCATTATTGAGCGGCAAAATCTATTTTTTGGGAGGAGATTATGCACATCCCTGAAGAACTTTGTAAACAATCGGTTGGATCACATGGGATATTTGGATTGTGTGGATGTGTTTGAATGTGTGGTTCATCCTAAGAAGCTTTGGGTGGAGGGCATAATCTCTTCATAATGGAAATTATGTGATGAGAATGCTAGAGGACCAGCATTTGAAAGAGGGACAAACTTTGGGTATTTATTGGGGCAGAAAATTTGGAGTGAGGTGGAAAGATAAGTATTAGACAATGGCCATTGAGCGAGCTTGGTCCACCCAATGGCCATTATCTAATTAAATTCTATCAGGAGGAGTCATTATGCACATCATTGAAGAACTTTGTAAACAATCTGCTGAATAATGTGGATGTGCTTGAATGTGTGGTTTATCCTAAGAAACTTTGGGTGGAGGGCATAACTCTTGAATAATTGTTTGTTGTTCATTGATTAATTTAACAAGGATGTGTTGTCTGGCTGGTTTGTGGTGGGAAATGCTAGTGGTGGTTGGAAAATCTAAGCTAGGTGGATTGTATGCAATTGGTGTCTTTACTGCCCTTTTTTGAGGTCTAGCTGGGAGTTCATGTGCAAGTCATTGAGAATGCCTCAACCTTCCATGCCAATTCTTTGCTTTAGGACAGCACTTTCAAACAAAAAACGAAGCTATATTTGGATGAGAGTTCTGTTATGCACTGTGTAAAGAATATTGGACTTACCCTTTGACGTAATGCAACTTTTTGTCGTGAGTTTGTCCCTTACTATTTCCCATTGGTTTTTTCTGCATACAAAACCAATAATATCTTTGCACTTGTGTTGCATGCTTGGAGGTTATGTTTGAATTTGAATGAAGGGCAACCTATTTCAGTTCATAGAGGGCCAAACTTATTTTAGCACCTCTTGGCATGCCAAAGTGAGTGTGACCCTTAATGCACCGATAGAATGTTCTTTGTTCAAACCTTCACATTACCACCGAATATGCACAGAAAACTCACCAAATATAGAAGGTATTGCACGCAAAAACCAACTCCTGGCCAAAAGTCCCGTTGAGTTAAAGGCTAACTCTATTGTCTAAATTTTGTCATGATACTCATGTCACTTGTCTCCTTATGGTGGGTTTTGTACAGGAGGATTCTCTAGTGCAAAGAAAGGTCCCTTGATAGCAGAAATTCCTTTGGAATATATAAGGAGGCCACTGCTTCGAACTCGAAACAATGATCCCCAGAAAGTCCAACAGCTGATGGACAGCATTGCAGAAATTGGCCTCCAGGAGCCAGTGAGATCCTTTTTCTTTCTTTACAGTCTGTTTTGTAGATTTTTACTTAAGGCGTTGACTTATACAACCCAACTGACTGCTTGATGTATGTGCCCAAAGAGTTTTTGGTGGGATATGCTGTCCCGTCACAGAAGTTAAGCACCTCACAGTTTGGATCATTGAATGGGGAGAGCCGGCAGCTAGTTACAGATGAACCGGTTGAGTTTGAGAAATAACCAGTTGAAGTTGGAGACTTCAGGAGAATTACCGATCATTTTGGAGGAATCTATAGAATATGCTTCAAATGAATGAAAGCAAAACCGGAAGATGTCAACATGTAACCGGCTGGATTTAGAATTACTAGGATCTTGACCGACTATGCCCAAAAACCTCCCGGGCACTGGTTTGGATATGACAGAGAGAGCATCATCACTTATGCTTTTCTATATTTTCTCAAAAGTTTAGTTCCACATGTTAGTTTAAGCTGTTTCTGTTATGTGCATGTGCCAGATTGACGTATTGGAGGTTGATGGTGAATACTATGGTGGGTTTCTAGATCCCTTGATTATTGGCCTACTTGACTTACTAGATGATTTGGAGCCTCTGGTAACTGATTACATTTTACATGTAGATTAGTAATTTGGTCAGTCAATTTAAATTGCAGTGAAAAAGTGGTATTTATCAACATGACATTTGGTTGAAAAGCTGGTTTTGTGATTTTTTGTGATATGTTGCAGGGTTTTCTGGATGTCATCGATTTGAAGCGCATCAAAAACTAGGACTTCCTACAATAAAATGCAAAATTAGACGAGGGACCCGTGAGACTCTAAGGTATGGTGTTCATTTTCCTTGTTGTGTTTGTTCAATTTGCAGTCTTTATTTTCTGTACTTTCTCCTTTTATCAATTTCCTGGGAGAATAGCATCTCTCTGGTAATTATGAGGAAACATCTGTGTCTATCCCCACTTAAAAGTGTTGAGAAACGCTGTAAGCGTCTCATGTTAATGGAGGTTTGACATGCATGTTCCACTGACCAAAGGTCATGCATGGACTGTAGTGTCATTATTTGGAGTCTCCCTTATTTAGTGTTGGCCACACAATTCATCATTGACCCACGACAGTGAAGATTAGACTAATTAATATAGGTCACATTATTTTGTAGTAAAAAAATTCCTCACTAATGTTTAATATCATGGGCCACATGATCTACCATGAATGTAGATTAATGTGGCTCAATAAATTATGACAAGTGGCATATACAATATGGCAGGTAATACTAAGTCGAGAGGCTTCAGTAATTTGCAACAACACAACACATCGATTTTAGAGATTTGAATATTGATGTGGCCCCCAATAAATATGTGGCACATTAATTTTAATGCCACACTATATCAGATATTTAGTGTAGTTGGAATGCTTTTGTATCACCCAGTAGACAGAGTCCCTGCCACCATGAAGTCTTGATATAATGCCCAATTCCAAGGAGTGCATTAAAGCAGGAATCTGAAATCAAATGGTGAGACGCTAAACTTTGGACTTTAAAATGCTTTTGTGGTTGTGTGTCTTGTCTTCTTGCAGGCACCACCTTCGGTAATGGCATACACTTACTGCTCACTCTGAAAAGATATTGTCTGTTTTGCTCTAGTTTTTCTGTTCCCCATAGCTACACCTTAGGGTTGGAACACTAAAGTATATTTTTGACAGTGTGGCTATTGTTCTGTCACTTATATTCCTCCTTCGGAACTTCACATTGTGGTGCTTATGCATCCTAAATACAAAGTAACCATGGATTATAGACTTATAATTTGTACCTACTCCTGGGTTGTAAGGGTATGATTTATGTAGGTAAGTAATGTATATGTAAAGATTGTCTACTTTTTGCAAGTTACATAGCGCATTCGAGTGACCACTCCTTTGGGATTTGGCAACATGTCTACTCTGATTTTGTACATGACTAGTTTGGGCCTATGCCATCCTGGCATGTTGCACCGTGCATGTGAATAAATGTGCCAAGCCATTTCTGCACCACCCAACTGTTTGCACATTGTTGCAAGTGAATTGCTTCGATGCCCATGCACATTTGTCGTATCAAAGTTTCCAAATGTATAGTAGACTAGTTTAGGTCCATGCAATCCCAACCTCTTACACATGTGCATATAACTTGCCCCCTAAATGCTCAAGAGACCCAAAAGTTGTCTGTTTGTTGTATAAAGGCTCTAGGTTTGAGAAATTATTGTATTTGCCAAAAATATAAAATTGAAATGTGGGGTCATTTGTCCCATATTTCATGTATGTTCATTTTAATAATATAATAATGATAATATTTGTGACATGTATACACCCTCACATGTCCTACATATGTATCAGGAAAATGTTGGCATGTAAACTTGGTGACATTTGGTGGCACACATGACAATCATCACATGATATACAAAATCTGTCATAACTTATAGTAACTTATCAAGCCATTTGTCATTAGCCTAGCCAGGGTAGTGTCATCTTCAGGAGGCTTTCTACAAGCCATGCAGGTCCAAATGTGACTTGGGTACCTAATAACGCACCCCTTATGTGCTAAAAGGGAAGTGTTGAAGTACTGCCTATTTCACTATTCTATGCAACATACGTCTTCCTACATGGTGGAGGTAGTATGATGGTTAGAAAGGTATGAAACAAAGTTAAAGTGCTTCATAATTTTTTTTGTAAAATTTGTTGTGATGTTGGGAAGTGTTGGTGTACTTATTGTGGTGTTTGTAATCTCATAGTCCAAGCCCAACCCCCCCTCCCCCCCCCCTTGCACAACCCTAAATTCAAGACTGTTTGGTGTGTGATAACTACACTAAATATGATATTTAGTGTCACCAATTCTGATTGTCTTGCTCAATACTAATTGTAAACTGCAGTATAGTATCACCAACAATAAATGTTAACCCAACATTATTTGTCATTCCTTGCAATTTTTTTTGGGGATTATAGGTTTACAGTGTTGCAATTACTGTCACTTACCAAGTGAAATTTTCATCCAAATTTCAATCACCCATGACAATATTTCATCACAAGTTGCTGACAAGAGAAGATGGGGTTTTGGCCAATGGATGAACTCATCCATTACGCATGACAGTATTTGTTCACTTATTCATAAGAAGTGTCATCCGAAAAGTTACCATAGTGACAATAAATACCATATGACACTAAATGTCATATTTAGTGTAGTTTTGTATTCACAACCTCATACAATTCTCTCTACATACAAAATAAGTCTTGGACATTTAGTGGTTAATGTCTTGGGTTATTTACACAACGTCTACTCAACATGTGATTGTTGAACCCCACCGCCCGTTCACTGTTGTAAAAAAAATTGTTTCAATGCCCATGCATCCATCTAGTTCCAAAATGTGTAGTAAACTTGGTTTGGGCTTGTTACGACTGTGCACATGAATTAATGTCATGGGCCATACCTGCACCGTCCAGTCAGCATGCCACCGTTGATGGTTGACGGTTGACCGTTTTGGAATTTTGGAATGGCGATTGGTCTGTTACATGTGTCTATCTTTGCAAGACATGCCTTGAGTGGCAAAAGTGTACATTCAAACCGACCATACCCTTCCACCTTGAAAAGACAACCTTCCCTCATCCAATCCGTTGTTGCTACCTTTGATTGGGTGGTGGGAATTTGACCTTTGGCCTTCACTCCATTCACTCAACATTTGTTATAAATCTGGAAAACACTTTCTTGTCACAGAGTCACATGTACAATTATGTGTCAGAAATGTTAGTCACGGACGTGTTAGCAAAAGCACAAAGAAATTTGACGGAGAGAATTCAACCTTGCGAGTATTTGATGGAGATCATTACATAATGTATCCTCTCAATGGCCTCTCATAGAGATCACATTCAGAGGGTAGAAACTAGCCTACCGCACTTGTTTTAATCTTTGGCAATGAAAGACGACACAGATGCCCTTTTCATTTGATAATCTTGTGAGTGCTTCAAGTCACATGCACAACATTCTTCAGCCACATCTACATCTTCGCTTCCTGGAGAATCGGGATTGGTAGAAAGAACCAAGTTCAAAAAATGCTGGACTCTGGTAGAGATTCAATCTGGAATCCCGAGTTTGCAATGAGGGAAGAGCTAGGTATAATTGAAAACAGATTGTGATTACCTGAACGTGGTGATTCATGAATGATCGATTAAGGCTATGTGATTAGAGGTCTGCGCTCGAGCACAACACCCTCAAATTCTCAGTATGTTTCAAAGGACGAAACGAAAATGGTACCAATCACCATCCCTTCCATTACCTCGCCTTGCATTGGAGTGTGGACTCGTTGACACAATTGACATTACTTTCTGATTGCCCTTATTTATTATAGGTTTTGACAGTCAACCTAATTGAGGGATCTCTATGACCATTCAAGAATAACGAGACTTTCCATTTTGATAATGAATAAGATATTCATTTGAGCTCTGAAAATTATGAGGGGAGGAAGTCATGGCCTCGATTTGGATTTGCTAATCATCTTGTACTAATTGCATGATCAACATCCTAGGAGAAGTGGGCTCGTCGGAAAAGAAAAAGGTAAGCATTTAAGACCCGTCTATCTTAGGCATGGACGTTACAAGTTTGCTGAGTGACTCATCCACTGAATAATTTTTACCTAGTAAAGCTACTGCACATATTGTATCAAGATGTTTAAGGTAAGCTCAATACATCACACACGTGCTTTTTCTTTGCATTATCAACTTCTAGGCACGATTGTTTTGCTCTTCATGAACCTCTCAAGTGGGAAGGCAATCAAGGAAATTAAAAAAAACGTAAATACAATCACGCAAATCACATAACATTCCTAAACCGTATGATTATGTTCGCTCTCTAGAGAGTCGGGATAGGTAGATGTTGGGATCAAGCTAGATAAATGTTGGAATCTGGAATCTTGATTTTGCAATAAGGAAGGAATTAGGTTCAATTGAAACCAGTAAAAGTGCATGCCTAGCATGGCTAGAGAATGTTATGCACGCAATCAAGAAAATCATAGCCTTAGGTTTATCTTTGAGCAAGCACTGCCATGTTGAGAGCTGCCAAGGAAGATGGAGAAGTCATGAGGACTGCAGTTTTAAGTTCTTGTGGATTTCATATATGTTGATGTTTAACATCATAACTTTGCAAACAAAACAAACGGAAACGGAAATAGCTTCTACATAAGCCAATAGACAAATCATAGCCTTGTTCGAAGCCTGACCTTGACACTATGTTTCTTGGCAGTAAGCGAATCCTTAGGGTTGATATTCTCAAATCAATCCTAGGCTGCGGGAGAATCCTTGAGGAGAATTTATGGAACCCCAGTCCTATCACCCAAATAGTTTTCCCACTGAAAACGTTGAGCACCACACCCCAATTCCTACGCAAGGAGAGCCAAGCAAAAGCTCACTTGAATGATTCCACCAAGCATGCAGCATTGCAAGGTGATTTTGAACCCTTGATGACCTAAACTTGCCAACATTTAAAAGCAAAAAACCCAAGCTCAACATTATGCTCGTGACTTGTTCAACATTTATACAACTCATAATTTCGATTGTTTCCGACTTGCCCACTTTTCCTTAGGATATGAGTGACACAATTAGGACAAGATGGTCAACGAATCTAAATCAAGGCCGTGCCTGCTTTCCTCATAATCTCCATTGTTCTCGTGGATATCTTATTTATTAACAAAATGAGGATTTTCTTGCTCATTTAATGGTCACATAGGTCCTCCTCAATTACATTGACAATCAAGTCTAGAATGCTTATCGTATTTTGAGTATGTAGTCCAATCTTCACTAAACACATTGTTAATTTGTTTGTTGGTGTGTGTGTGTGTGTTAAAGATATAAATATATATCTGCTCTTAGAGCCATATCTAACCACATATCCTTTAAGTATAGGTGTTTGATCAAGATAAGTAACCAAATTAGGCACATCAACCTTAGAGAATGACCATTGGGTGAATCCGGAGGATGCACTAGATTTTCGTACATATAACATATGGGTGCACAAAAGGGATTTTAATTGTGAGTATGTTCCAAAATATACAATAGGGCTAGAGTGTTCTTTTTCTTAGCAATGTAGATATAGTATAGGTATATTAGTGTGTATGGAACATTGGACCCATTTGTAAGTTTGTGACAACAAGGGCATACATATATTGAAGATTATAACAACTAGGTAGGGCTTAAGATAGAGATCATCATCCAAGATCTCCATATTTCAACATGTCCATGGATGGCTCACCCACGATCATCACAAATTGTCAAAGTCCTTAGTCACCAAGAGTTGGTATCTTGGAAGGATATATAGGTTGCTTCTAAATATAGCTAATGCAGATCCAACTGCCTTCATAAACTGACCTTCAAATATCGAAATAGGGTTATGTTGGGTCAAGTGGCTCAATGTGGACTTATGATTTGACCGACCACATCAATGATGTCTGCTTTTAGTGAAGGGTGCACCCCCTTGGAGTATTTTGAAACATTGTACTTTGATGTAATTGAGTCGATTTGAATTCAACGTTGACGTATGGATCTAGAGTTTTTTTGATATGAAGGCTTGATGAGTTGGGGAAATTAATCAAGTAAGGTAGATGATATTGAAGCCAACACCCTAAAATCTCGCACAATAAATGCATCTTGACCATAAGAGTGTGCACTACCTTAACATCATGCTCCCGTGCTAGGGCTAGATCATCTTCCAATTAAATTTGGATTCCTTGTGATTTCTACATATGAAATTCAAACAAGATATAATTTGGTGTGTTGAAATCCCTTACCAATTGCTAACAAGAATCACATAAGAACTTTTGTAAGTTAATGATAATACATGTGCTCAATGCTTAACCCTTAACTTCCTAAGAGGCCATATTTGGGCTTATGAATGACTCTTGAGGCAAATTCATCCCGAAAGAAGATGTTTGGAAGGTCACAATAGACATCAACATGTTCCTTGTAAAATTTTCTTATCAATGGCACTGATCCCATTCCAATATGAGAAGATGGTGTTTACAAGAGATTTTCAAAGCCAAGAATGAATTAACTTTTCCCTTTGTTGATATATTTCAATATACAACAACTTAATATTATTTTGATTGAAAATTGTCAATTTTCTATGGACTCTTTTTACTATCTCAAAGTTTATGTCCATTCTTAATATAAGCTTGAAAGATTGGACTACAATTTGCTGCATGTATTTAACTTGATTTGTGAAGTCTAATGATTCTAAATCAATTATAAAAAAATCATAGAAAATACTAAATATTGGTATTGTATTGATGTTATCTGAAAATTGCTAACAACACTTTGTTTGAGGTATAAGAATCATTTTTTAGATGATCTAATGAAACCACAATACACTCCAAGAAGGGTTTAAGTGATGGATTTTTGGCACTATCTACCTTAGGCAAAAAGAAGGCCTTGTCCCCAAGAGACGAAGAAGATGCAAGTCGGCTCCTAAACCTTGGCGCATCGGCACTCTCACAACTCACCGGTACAAGAAATCCCTCAATATCCATGTGTGAGGAAATCAACCATGAGCGCAACTTTGTAAATAAATTTGCTCGAATTCAAAGAAGAGGCCCCCCGCGGCTTCCGACTAACAACAATAAGCCTCACAAGGTGGATCCAGAGGCCGAGGATGTGAAGGAATCCGAGAATCCCAAGGGAGACTCGGCACTCCTTCAAGCACTTGCTGTGTCCACCAAACCGGCAATTGATTTGGTACCTAACTAACTGAACAAACTCGTCTCTTAAAATTGATCTTCATGCAGCTCTAGTAGCATAACATTATTCAGATCCATAATAGTGTTATGTGGGACTGACAATGTTCCACAGAATATTCCCGAATAATCCCATGCTCAGTCTGAATGTGGGGGATATTCTATGGAATACTGTCAGTCCCACAAAACACTGTTATAGATCTGAATAATGTTATGAGAGTCACCCTTAAAGTCTCTTCAAAAACTCATGGCTGGTAGGGAGTTTTTGAAGATTTTAATGATGGCTCACTTACACCGTTTATGGTAAATAGTGTCATGCACACTATTTGCGAAGGGCCTAAACTATATGCCTAGAGGCCTCAAAGCGTCACGTTCACTAATTGTCAATATGATACTATTCATCAATATAAGTAACTTATGTAAGTGAGGATCGATCTACATTATGATATTTAGCGTAGTCGTATTGGGATACTTTTGCATTTTAGTATGCAAGGGGAAGATATTATTGAGCATACTATTGACAAGTGTCATGTCTTTTACATTTTAGTATGTAAGAGGAAGATGTTCCTGAGCATACTATTGACAAGTGTCATGTCTTTTACATTTTAGTATGTAAGAGGAAGATGTTCATGAGCATACTAATGCCAAGTGTCATTTGTGTACACTTTAGTCAACTTATAGACCATTGTGTAACATAAGCATACACCTCATAACATCGTTGAACATATTCATGCCAAGATATTAGTAAGTGCACTTGAACGCCAAGTGTCATGGGTGACACTAATGATGAAGTTGTTGACCATTAGTGTAACCTACCATGTGCCTCAAAATAGGGAAAGTGACGCTATCATGCATGTGACACTAAATACCATAAACGGTGTACTATATCTCATTTACCTAGTGTGGCCACGAAGTCGATGTGCGATGTTAACCTATAAGCCACTTTACACTGTGGCCAAGAGGTGTTACCATGGAATTGTGAGGGTCCTTGATACTCATCTGAAGGCCCTACCATAAAATTGTGAAATTAAGATTGTGTGGCCGTGGGCCTTCAAGTGTAGTGTAAAGACATAACATAAGTGAACCTTTTTGCAAACACTTTTAGCTTTGCACCCACTTCCCAAAGAATATGAAACACACACACAATTGGGCAAAATGATTAGCACATCTATATTGTGCATATGGTCATTATCTTCATACTTTTTGGAACTCATCTGAATAATAGTTCTATTCATTGTCAAAGTGAAGATTCTCTTTCTTATTGAATGATCATAATATGGGTTCCCCGAATTCCTAGGGGGTGGACTCTTCATACCACGTACAAAGTAACATGAGTGTAAGAAGAGGCATTGTTTGAGGCATTGGCATACATAATATACATAAGGGAGAGGTATCAATTTTCTCTAGTGTGTACATTTAACCCTTAAACGTCGGAGAGGCCCTATCAGGGCCTCGTTGACCCTAAACTATTTGACCATAAGATAGCGTCAAAACATGTCGGAATTGCAAAAAAATTTCCCCCAAAATGTGTATCTCAAAATTCCATATCTAAATATATATGCTGATCGCACTAAAAGAATTACATGGAGGTTTGAAATGGGGTAAACATAGGCTGATGGGAGAGGCCCTCTCACCCCCCCTTGGACGTTTAAGGGTTAAGTGTGAAGGCTATTAAGTATTTTGAAGTAAAGGTAGATGTACAAAAGGGGCCCCTAAGGTTTAGATAATTTTTTGACAACAGATGTGTTGGTTTCATCTAATTCACAATTTCATCCATTGTTGTCAATGGTAATAGACCTCAATGACTCTCTTGTCCATTCTTGTTAGGGTTCACATTTAGGTCATAGGACAAGCTAGAGGCTCTTAGAGTCATGGGCACCCTTGAGTTTTACTCTTCGGATTGTGGCTAAGTTATTGTGCTCTTTTCATTGTTTGTTTGATGCAATCCTTGAGTTACATGCTATGGGTGAAAAAATGTTCAATGAATTTCTCATTAGAAAGTGAACATGGATTTTACAAGTAGTAAAGGCATAATCAATTCATGATTTATATTTTGTATATGTAGTGGAGGCATTTATCACATTAAATTGAAAAGCTTAGTATAAATACATGAATCCATTTTCTAGCATGCCGTTAGTATGTATACATTTGTTTTCTCTATGAACTTGTTGTATATAGGGGGTTTAATTTCATAGTGACCCACACACGTCATTTAGGTTTCAGATGAAAGAGCCCACCCCCAGGCCCCAGTTTTAATGATTGGTGAGCCTAGAATGGTTAACAAATTTTGGTTCCACGGTCCAACGTCTTTCAAACACATGTCTTTTTGATCCGTTCTTAGATCCACACCTAATCACACACCATTCAAATATAGGTGTCCATCTAAGATGAGCAATTGAATTAGGCCCACTTACCGTACACAACGGATCCCAACAAAATGCTATTTCATTACCATCTTATTTATGTGAGCCCTTCTACATAATAAGTTATGATAAATAAATGGTTGTTAGATTCTAAACGTCTTGGTCTCCCAATCTTGTGTTGAACTCATCTCTTCGAGGCGCACTCGATGCAAAACCCAATATAGACCATGAAACATCATCCAACACATGCCATGGAGGATTTTGAATAGGTTTGTTCATCAATTCAAATTTCTTTGGTCCCAAAGGCCCTCAAGCTCTAGTGTAAAGTGAAGTGGCATGGTCTTGGTATTCCCCACAAATGGAAGATTTCAGAGTTCAGCGGTGAAGGACCCTCAATCTCTACATTGATATGAGCAATTAAGTCGCCCTATGCTAATTTTTCGACATTCCACATATTTGTTTTGAATATTTATTACCACAAGAACAAAATACAAGAGACACACACACACACATACATACATACATATATACATACAACTGTGGTTGTTATACGGATTCATCAACGAAGCTATGTGTTATTTTGGCAACTGGTCCGCTTTTGTGAATATTATAATTGTGAACCTGATGAGAAGGAGCTCTTGCAGATCCGACACTCGAGGCTTTCGCACCGGAGGAGCCACTCCATTGAGTGAGTTAAAGTAGGCGATTACCAGCTTTTATCACTATATTCAGTAATCGGAGACTTTTTCATGATTTTGAGACTCTATGAGGGCGTGGTTTTCAAATAAAGAACAAGAACAACACAAAAATATGTTGAATCTGACTTGATTTAGATGAAATAAAGTGATTTGCATGGGCGGCACTAACCGATTTGACACAAATACATGTCATCGCAATAAGAAATTAAACTGGATATTAAATCGTTCGCATTTATTTTGAGACTTTTCAAAGTCTCTGATTAACGAATATAGTGATTTTTTGAGTCATCTTGTAATAAAGTCATCCTTAAGAGGCCAGATAGTAGGGGGTGAACTACAAGAAAATTCTTGAAATTCATAGGCAATGTGTTCTTGAGTAGCTTGCCTCTACCGTGTTAGGACCTATAAATAAACAAAGATTCAAAGAGGTTTTTCTTTTTTCTTTTTTCTTTTTTTTTCTTATTATCAGTTTCATTGGAGTTCAGTCTCAAGTTAGGTCGTTTTTCTATGGGAATTTCTTGGGAGCCGTGAGGTTGGTGGTCTGAATCTAGAGAAATTGTTAAAATTGTATCTTTTTTCAGTTGACACACCAAAGACAAGACCAGATGGTCACTCCCCTCTTTTATGGATAATTCTAGTATATACATATGATATTATAGGTTCTCCAATCAATGAGGTTTGTGGCAATTTTATCAATAATCCAAAGTGTCGAGGACCACACCAAACATAGCACTACATGTCAAGCCCTTTGGATCCAACTTTGTAGAGGGCTCTCCAATCCGACATATCATAACCAATATTCCCCCCTCAAAATTCAACATGTCATTCACACATTGGTTGAGAACCACTTAAATCCCATGTGGAGAAACGACATTCCAACTATAGCAAGGATAAAATAGAGTGCCCTATACAATATTCCATGATCCATCCCGATTCCCCACCACCCTCACTACATTGGCAAATGTTTGCAACTCTCACAAAAAAATAAAAAATAAAGCAAAACAATCATTGTTGTTCGACTAATGTGAATGTAAGCCCATCAACCTATTGAGTTCAAGTGTCCCCTTGGTAAGCATCACATAACGCTATTCAACCATAGCCTTATGTTTTGTCCAAGGGATTATTGCTCATGCTAAACGACAAATAAAATGTGAAGATTTTTCATGACCCATTATAGTTACATAAGGGCATCCATTTGAGCTACCCTTCTTGGTCACACCCCACCTTTGGCATGGGATAAAATGCTCCTTGAATTATCTAGTTATGAAGCGGGCTAGACCCCCACCTATTTGGGTTGGGTCCCCACTCAATGTTACCCAAGCTTGTGAAAACGATGTCAGTTACATTATAGCATGTAGGTTTCATTCTTAGAGGCTTTGACCCCAGTATTAACATCCGATCTTCAAATTAGAATATGGGACTCACTTGGATTGATTCAACCACAAACATACGGGGTTCAACTTCTT
This sequence comes from Polytrichum formosum, assembly GCA_964035585.1. Classification (NCBI taxonomy): domain Eukaryota; kingdom Viridiplantae; phylum Streptophyta; class Polytrichopsida; order Polytrichales; family Polytrichaceae; genus Polytrichum; species Polytrichum formosum. Next base: position 19,140,664 of record OZ037938.1, read on the forward strand.
ACTAGGCCCCTTTTACTTTGGTTACACTGGTGGGGGGGGCAAACTTAAATAGGTGGGCGTGTAGCCCACTTCCCTTTTTAAGAACTTGCCTAAAAACGTCATGATTGTGAGAATATAAGACCATAATTGACATGCCATGCTTGCTTACAATGCCTATATATAATTCATGAAAGTGTAAGATTGACGAATTCATTGCCTTACCTATGTTGGGGCCTCCACTGACCTATTCTTATCATGGTGTGCTACAAGGTGACCTGTTATATGTGCACGTATAGGCCACCATTGCAATCACTCCACTTGGTTTCCATGTCTTGGGGGACCATGTAACATTTTCTTTGTGTCCACGATACATGGAATATTATTGCAAAGTCCAAGAATGTAGTAGGATAAATCTTATAGCTATACAAAAAAAAATTAGATTGACATGTGAACTTAAAATGACAATATTTGCCTATGCTCAAACATAGGATTTTTAGTTCCAGTGGTGTATGCTTTGCACAACATAACTTGAACCATAGAATCATCGAAACGCATTCTACTAGACCAAATTTCTCCAATCCTTGTGTCCTTAGAAGGGTCGTTCCCTGGGGGGGGGTGCACTCCTTATAAAATACTGCAAACTATGTGAGGGAATATATATATAAGGAATTACAAATAAAAATAAAATAAGGAGGGGTTTACAACATTTAGATATTACAACTTTATAGGGTGATTTTAAAACAATAGTTTTTTCACATATGAAACCTTGGTTCGAGTATGGTAGGGGACAATGTTTGAGCACCATGATATCCCATTCACATGATGGATGGATGTGGGCTGAAGTGAGGTTGGAGTGTCCTCAACTTGTCTTCATCCATGGAAACGTCTCTTTCAAGCCCCCCTATCTCAACCAAGGAAGTTGTGTCTGTAGCAAATTTATGTCAAGATTTGTTAGGGTGTTGGCATTTCATGGAAGGTTGCCTTGTGCATCTTCAATATCGTGGTATTGGTAACTGGGAGATTGAAAGGATGTCAGAACGCGATGCTACGCTACTTGCGCGTTTGAGGGGTTGCTAATATTTGAAGTTGTTCGTCTGATTTCCTACGTTCATTTTCTAACCTTGTCTTGTGTGTGGAAATCTATGGTTTGTACATTCTCCTTGTTTATTGATTGCCATTGCATCTTGATGATGCAAATGCATTATGGGTTTTGATGTGCAAGTGAATCCTTCACATTCAAGGGTTAGGGTTTAGGGGTTACCATGTTTATGATGATCATGTTATTCACTTGTGTAGATGGTTTTAGCGAGCTTGAATTGTTGGGTCCTCTAGATGAACCAAAGAAACAAACATTTGCTGAATTCAAGAAAATATTAGAGGGTGTAGTATTGTGGATTGGCCTTTGAGTTTTGGAATGGGGATTAAGAGCATGTTATCTGAACCAACTAAGAGCCCTTCAATATACAAGGTGTAGATGTTTCTGTTATCCCAAAATCTAATGTTCCCGTGGATAGAAGTAAGAGAAGGAGAATCAAGGCTTTTGGTTCTAATGAGGATACTCTCACTCAATAACTACAAGATGGGCCCTTAGAGTTTGATGACCCAAATGTGCCTCTCCCTCCTTGTGCTTCATCTAGGGTTAATGCTGATGGTAGTCTTGTGGCTCAGCTAAAGTTGAGGTTGTTGTTAATCCCCAACGAGGTCATGGACAAATACATATCAACCATGGATGAGTTGAAAAGGAATAAAATTTGATATCACTAGAGGATCATATGTGGTCTCTAAAATCCTAGAATCAGAATGGTATAGGTATTGTAAAACTATGGTGTGGAGAATGTTGCAAAGACTTTGGTGGTGCTACTGGGAATCATTTTTAGATCTCAATTAGCAATTTGTACACAAATTTCAAGAAGAGCCATATAATTGGGTGTAAGCATGGTAAAGTGGACCAAGAAAGTGCTCCGGTCAATGTAAATTTAGATGTGCTATTAGAAAGTGACCACTATTAAATATAAGTGTGATTCTTTCTATGAATATAGAAATATTTTTATTATGGTACACTAGTACAGGAATCAAGTGAGTGAAAGAAAAGTGAAGAAAACATGTGTTTTAGAATATCTATATGTCATTTTTCAACACCTACGCAAACATGTCAAGATTTGCAAGTGATTGAAAGTGACATATAAGTAGTCTCATAACAACATATTAAATTATAATTTTTGTATGATGACCTAGAACATATTTGTTAAAAAAAATCAACAAAACCGTTCATTTCACTGTAAGAAACACTTGCGTGAAACACAAATTTGGCAACTTTACTTATGAGTATTATTTGAAGGGTGAATTAAGTATTTCTTGTTCATTTTTTTGGAATTGCTATAGTATCATATACACGGAGGTCATGTTAAATTAATTTCTAATATATTGCAATTTTTTATAAAAACATTACATAGTCAAAATTTGATATTTTTGGGAACAAAGTATTTGATCCACTAGTTCTAATGCAAGGAGCATTAGGAATGCAAGTGAGATTAACGAGGGGATCATGGAAAAACATCCAACTTTTTATCATCATTGATTGTAAAGGTTCACACAACCATTAATAAATTTAGGATCCTTTCAATTTTGGAACCATTGGGTCTAGAAAGCATATCAAGTAGACTTATAATAAACCTATGGATATTTTATGTGGCATAGAGTGGAATAAAGGTTCATGTTCCACGTGGTTCCCTTTTTGTTCTCCCGTGTTCCCTTCCACGTTCTCATGGTATTAACACATGGCGAATTCACTTACAACGAATGAATGCAAGGATCAAAGATTGTCCACTTTTATGTGCTTGCCCCCAATTGCTAATATCTACATTCAAAATTCATCTTGTTGGAAAGCTATTGATTTTTCTAACCACCCACAATTTGCGACACCGAAAAGTAAGTCAGTTGTTCTAATAGTTACAAATCATAGAGCCACAATGGTTGAAGGCATTGATGCACTGAAGGTTGTTAATGCCAAAAGTGGGAGTGATTCCAACCTATTGTATTGGTGGGAGATCCGGATGCTATCGAGCTCGAATCCTTTTGGTACAAGGCTAGATGTACATTCTACAATGATTTCTTCCAACTTTGCCCACCAAAAAAAACCTTCATACCAATCTAAAGAATCATCTAGAGGGTACCAAACATGCTAAGATGGTCAAAACCTCCCAAAATTCTGATCTTCTTGCCACATTAGCCCTTTCAATTGGTTGCCATGGCAAACCATTCACCTTCTCGAAATCAATACATAGAAACCAAAGGAACTTCTATGGATGGATCCATGCTCCTATGAATAATATTGTTTTGGGTGTTGATGATCCCACTGTTTAGCTTCCAGCTGAGCACCAACCATCCCTATCCCTATCCCTATTGTGTTAAGGTGACTAGTCCAACACATATAGATATGCTCCCAACAAAGTATATGAGGTGAGATTGTTGTTGCAAGACTCATTATAAGGTAAGAATTGGGCTATTGAGACCCACACAAAGGCCATTGTGTGCAATGGCAATAGATTAATTGGCATGAATGGTTGTTTTTGGCATATTGATTGGCAAAGGTTTTCATCCAGTGGTCAACCCTTCCTTTACCTACATTGTGTTGCTTGCTCTGGCATCTCACAAGAGAATAACTTAGAAAAAGGGTAGCACGTGTGAAATCTTCCACTGAGAAGAGAGGTTTCCGAGGACAAGGGTTGGTAGACAATTGGGGAATTTGTTTACTTTAGACTTTCTACACATAGTAGAGTGATAAAAAAATGAGAGATGCTATTCTAAGCTATAGTTGTCTAAATTTAGATGTTCCATGTTGAAGATGTCTCGGCCGTCCTTGAGAGCCAAAAACCTTTAGTTGCTGAAGATAAAGGATGTATTTCAATTTTTTGTTCAAATATATTGTCTGCACACCGAATTGGTGCATTCATTGATAAATCATCATTGTGGAATTTCATGTGTGATGTGGGTAAGAATATTAACCATGCCAATTAAAGTTGCAGTTTGGGGACCAATAGCAAGGCATTCCCCCAAGCGATGAAGATATATGGTGGGCGATGCATGTGCGATTTGTATTCAATGAATATTCCGGGTCCTAGTTACAAAATTATTATAGAGGCCAATTAAAAAGGGAATATGGATTATTCTTGGAGAACACACATACATTTTCAGTTGTATTGCAAATATTTACCGAAAGGTTAAGGTTGCCCATAGCATGGAGGAGTTGATACTTGTAATATTGGTTGAAGATGAGACTAAAGTGAAATCCAAAATTTCATGGGAGGCTAAGTCAATTACTCCATTAGGTTTTTGTGGGTTGAAGGTAGACCATGCTTGTGTTACTACTTTCAAACTTGTTGTAGGTTCCGATTCAAGAAATTATGGTATGATCATGCATGCATTCTCTACTCATCGAATTGCAAGCTTTGCAAGGGTGATAATTCTTAATCCATTGCACGATAAGTTGCCTAGGCTTGTTCTTGTAGTTGCTTGCACTTGCAACCATTTTGATGCTCTATGGGTTTGCAATCAATGGGACAAAATTGATCAGTTGTTTTCTAATGAGTATGCTCAAGTGGTTGGGCCTATTGTGGGTCATGCTTTGGACATTGATAGTCATCACACACTGTTGATGTTGTCTAATTATAAACTAACTATTGGTTAAAGGTGGATTGGGAGGGTTGGCTTTTGCTTGGGGGTTTGAGCAATGGAGGGGATGCATGGGGTTCACATGACCATGATTACATTCACAATGGAAAAATTCGATCAACCCCCTTGACAATCATGTGAAGGCTCAACAACTTGGTGCCCATAATTGTTTCTTGGAGCATACTGGTCAAGTGTATAATAAGTACACTTTTGACAAGCACGGACAAGGCTAGAGGATATCCACACTTTCACTGACACAATTGGGCATCCATCCAACTTATTTGTCAAATAAAAGTACATTCGTGTTGTAGTTTAGATTTTGGTTACAAACAAACACTCATGGAAAACTCAAAAGGTGACTTGTGCATCGTTTAGGCGTCTCAAATAAGGTTTATTAGGGAAAACATAAGGTTATTTCACTTTATTTCGGGTTTAGACTGACAAGTGGATTATAAGTGAGGGATAAAAATTTAGAAATCTCTCTATGTCAATACATGCAATGGTGGCGGTCACTCACCTCACTCTAATTACCCAGACAATGGTTTGGCAATGAGTTCATTTTAATTGGACCAAGTGCGGTGCACAAGCATAGGCACAACCATAGTCAATGGTCTTGCATGAGTAACCCATTTTTGTCTCGTTACCAAAGCCAAGGGCACTTTGGTGTTGTCAATGGTCTTGTATTAATTAATCCTCTTTAGTGTAACTTGAAATGTCCGTGCAGTCATCCTTTCAGGATTTTCAGTCTTCTTTGATTATGTGTAATTTTAGTTACAATGTCCGACAATAGTCTCGTACCTGGTCTTGGCCAAGGTAATCACAGTTCTCCCCATTACAACCATAAACCATGTCACATATACATGTCAATCTAGTCTTGCATGGTTCTTTGTTTAATTAATTCTAAGTTGCTTGCATTCATACTATCATCTTGCGACTTCCTTTTATCTTAATTCAATTAAACTTAATTTCTCAATATTATCAACTGGAATAAGTGCTAACAAGTTCTTTGATTATTGACAAATTATGATTTCTCATTTTTAAGTGATTCTCCCCTCTCAATTCCTTTAACATAAAGTCACTACTTACTTGGATATTGACAGTTGAGTCTTTTCGGCTACCTCCAACTCGCTTCCCATCCTCTCTAGATGATTGTCTTGCTCAATTACCCTTTCGTATTCCTTGAAAGGTTAGTATGGTTGAAACTCAACTATTCACCGACATCAAGACTATAGCCTTCAACATCAACATTTTAACATACAATTCAACATAATATGCAAGGAATCTCTCCTTGTTATTCTTACGCCTTAATTCACAATTCAATTCTCACACCAGAAATCACACGCTACAACTTATAATCCAGCGGCATTACCAATGATTACGGGTAAATATTAGCCAATTGCCTCACACATGAATATTTCACTTAGTTGCACATTATATAAACTGTATTGGCTAAATTAAATTCCAAGTGGCTCACAGCCAAGTAATCATTAGAGTATGATATTAAAATATAGTAATCAAAGTCTCGATTCACTGACCAGATCTCTCTCAGACCATGGTCACTAACACATATTTAACTAAAACTAGACGTATGAATTAAAATTAGACTAAATTAGAACGTGATTACTATAATCACGGGCTTAAAATGGTAAATTAATATAATTAATTATGGTAGACAATGTAGGTAGAGAATAAAATTAGCGATAATAATGTAAGAAAAGAAGGAAAACCAAACATAACATGGGGAGATCTCCCGATGCTAAACACCAATCTGTAATTTATGGAGGCAAAGTAAAGAAGCATCGGGAGACCTCCCCGTGTTGTCATGTAACACAATTGGGGAGTACCCACACCAAAGAATGTGATAAAAGATAATTGAGGACACATGTTGGCAACATGTAGAAAATAATAGTATCCCACACTAATAGGAGAAAACACAGAACATAAGAAAACTAAAAATACAGTTTGCAACAAAGTCTCCTGATATGGGACAAGAAGAAAATGGCATGAAGTTCACAACATGTGCGTGCAAGGCAGAAAACATCGGGAGGTCTCCCGAAAAGTGAACGACACAAAATGCAGTGTGAAGCAATTGAGAACAAAAATCACATAAAATGTGCAAGAAATGAGCACGAGCGAGGATATACATGAAAATAAATACAAAACATGTGAAATGATAGCCATGTGCAAGTGCAACAAAGAGGAGGACCACGACGAGTGAAATAAAAGATGAACATATATTAATTGCAAGGAAAATTGGAAATGGAAACACCGGGAGGGCTCCCGATGGTTGGTCTAAGAAGGCTGACTTACAGAGTTTGCAAGTTCTAGGTTTCGTTGAGCATACTTCTTTTCAGATTTGCCTATTTGCACAACAGAAGTGTCGTTTGTGTTTTTTCTAGCTCTATTGGAATAAAGAACAGAACTACATTCTATCACATGACAGATGTGGAAGATGGGTTACACTCCCACTTAGAATCCCAAGCCCCTTTGTAGTGATCATGGTCAGAAATTTTTTCCTGCCTTTGGTTGGCCTCCAATATCGAATTTGAAATTGTCCATACTGGGGATGGCTACGATCGAGTTGAACAGCAGTGAGTGCTCGGCCCATCCAGACAGGGTAGAGGTCAGGGTCGGAAGGACGAACAAGAACAAAGTCACCAAGGAGAACATCTCTGTAAGGATTGAAGGATTCCTTGGGTTTGTTGTGGGCCACTCCACAGAAGGGATCAATGGGAACATCCTCGGGGGTTGTGTCAGTTTGAACAAGGTCAGACATAGATGAATTTGGAGTGGTGTAAGAAGTAGAAGGCCAAAAACCAAGTTGTAGGGTGGGAGGCGTGGGGGGGGGAAAGGAGCATCCAATTCCTCAGCGACATCTTTCCAATAGGTGACACAATCCTCCATTTCTTGATGGTAGGTATCATTCTCAAGATAGCCGCTCTCCCAAATTTCGATATATTTTCTGATACCAACACGAATCCCATCATTTTTTTGATTTGTATCACGTGCATCGTCAGCAGTTACTTCTTTGTCACCGTAACGGCCAGGAAGAACGTGGCCCCAAGGAGGCCTAATCTGGAGAGCAGGAGGGTCGCCAGAGGGGAGGAGGGGACGACCACGACCATCGTCCTTCCACATGCGAACGGAGTTGCTTCGTGGCAACCAATCCGGATCAAGTGCAGATTTTTTATACTGGAATACAGGCCAGTCATCGTTATCGAGGAAGAAGCGAAAAATGTGCATTTCTTTAAGACCGACGAGCTCCTCGGCGTATCCCTTAATGAAGGATTTGAAATCAGCGACCTCCTGAATCAACTCGGGTATGAAGGAAAAGAACTGTGATTCCATGAACGTTTTCATGAGGTCGGAGAGAACAAAGGTGTTGGTTGTTTTGAGTTGTTTGGACAAGTAGCTAAAGTAGCCGTCAATATCTTCGTGGGTGTGGCCTACAAGAAGGAAACCGATCTGGATCTCATGAAAGACCTTGCGAGTTGTCAGCAAGGACAAGAAGGCCATGACGTATTGATTTTTATTGTCCCTAGCGAAGTTGTCCAACTGGAGATATAATTTCTTTGGAAGGGGACGTACAACATCCGGAGCATCCGTTGCATCGGGAGGAAAGATTGGCATCTGCACACAAAAGGGACCAGAAAATGGAGATGTGGTTGGAGGATGCGGCATCGGGAGGCCTCCCAATATAAACGAAGGAGGCCAGCCATGGGAGGAGAAAGAGGGAGCATCGGGAGGACTCCCGATGACAAGGACCCCATGACCTGAATGACAATGTTGGACAAAACGAATGAAGAACTCACCGAGATTTACCCCATAGAAGTTTATCAAAATAATCGTTCAATGGAGGATCTTGAAACAACATTTTGGAATTTCGAACAGGGGGTTTCTCCAACGCACGGAGGCACCTGGCAAGGGACGAAATGGTGAAGTTGGAATCCTTGGGCCACAAGTCGGTTGCGTAGTGTGCATATGCGCCGTCGCCATGGCCATGAGTGACCATGCCAGTGAGGCTGACTGGAAGTTGAAACAACCCTGCAGTGGCCTTCGTGATGACACAAAGTCGGGGGATTGCTGTTTTGTTTGTGTCCATGGCGTCGTGGATGATAGCCAGAACCTCGTGAGGATTAATTTTGGACTCATGGCGCCATGCATGATAGAAATTGCGGCATGAACCCTGGTGGTTGTTGTGCTTTCTCAACTCCCTCTTGAGATTCTCCCTCTCTTCACTGCCTTTGATATTCATGCCAATCAAGTCTTTGTAGTGTTCGCATTCAGAGCACTTTAAGAAATTGAAGCCGCCTTTACGAACGTCAACGTTTCGAAATACACTATTCCGAAGGCGGTTGACAGTGGACTGGGATACACTCTGTATTCCAAAGGACGTGGAGGTCTGCAGAAGCAATAAACAATGAAATAAATCATGAATAAAAAACAATTTATACCGCAGAAGTAATAAACAATGAAAGGATTGGGAGCCCTCTTGATGCTTGATCCAAACTGGACACAGATGGAAAAACAAAAATATTAAATAAAATGATGGAAAAATGGATAATGAACCATGGCAGCATGATTTCAGGAGATGACGTGCCATGGGTTACATATACTAGGCACATGCGAATTCGGCCAAATCATCGGGAGACCTTTCCATGCAACATACACGATGGCGATATCATAATAATTATTTGATTAGATGTAATCAGAATTAAAAAGAAGATGCGGTGTATCAGATTCACATAACATGATGGCCCCACAGATCATATGTACATACGTGCAATGCCAAGAAAATCTGACGTCTTAATGATAGTTGGGAAAAGATATGATGTCCCATGAGAATTGAAATGCTTATAAGGGAGGCCCCCAGACAGCGCAAAAACACCAACATCTATTTCTGTAGGAGTCGATTGCAAATTCTATTCAATTTGTATATCCAACTCATAGAAGACGTTCACAAAACCGGCAGTATGAGAAGGAAGGAGAGAAAGGGCAGCTATGGCGGGAGAAGTTCCAAGAAATGTAGAGTAGATGAGAGCAGAGGAAGCGACACAGAAAACTACAGAGTCGAGTGGAATTCGAAGAATTCCACTAGGAAAACCGTGAGTTCGAGAGAGGCAGGGGAAGAAAATTCTCAGCATTCCAGTGTGGGAGCATCTAACAATGCTGGAGGCGATCGCGACACAGAAGAATGGAGAATTTATGAGGAATTCTTTGCACATCATCAAGAGAAAGAGGAGAAAGGCGGCGACGGGGATGACGAAGACGAAGACGAGGAGGAGGAGGAGGATGAAGACGACAACGAGGAGAAAAAAACCGAGGAAGATGAAGAAGCCTACGCCATGGACAACGGCGAGTATGGAGTCTTCGACGACAGAACACCTTGCACAGAATCTGATGAAGAGTGCTACGAAAGCTCGGCAACTCAAGACTCGAGTAGCGTGTCGTAGTTGATTGGAAAGTGAGTAAAATAGGATGGAGCTTCCAATGTACCAAATTTTTGTATATGAATAAATACAGATTCTGAAAAGAGTGCTTGCAAAAACATCCAACGTTGAAAATGCATGTCCAATGTTTGAAAAGAGTGTTGAATGCAAAAAAGAAACCAAAAATGAAAAGAACTGAAAGGCCATGGCCATCGAAAGGCCTCCCGATGGTCATGGATTACCATATGTAGACAAAGACAAGAAGTAAATATACATAATGAAATGGCCTTGGAATCCAAAAGTAATGAATATAAATTAAGGAAGGGAACACAAACAGGAAAAAAAAAACAACGGAAACGATATTCGAACAGTAGCTCTACACGAGAAATGCATAGAATCGTGAGACCTCCCGATGCTCTACATGACAGTGGACCCAAACAAATATGCAGAAGATTTCAATATCTGCGTGAACTGCATGATAGAAAAATGCACTAATCACAAAAACAGGGTTAGACATCGGGAGGTCTCCCGATGTTAAGGATTCCTAAAAGACATTAAATGATGGTGACATCTTCTCACCTCATTAACTTCCTCCCGCACCTTCTCCCAGGTGAGATGAGCACGAAGAACTTTGCGAATATGTTGCCATCCATTTTCAGTTCCTTTCATCTGATGGGACATTTGATCAGCATTCATGCGAATGATGGACTCCATAGTCGCTTGAGCTTGGATGGTCTTCGCTCTGGATTTTCGCATGCCCTTGTTGCCATGAGTTGACGATCTCTTTCCATTTCTATATCGTTACTTGTAAGTCATGAACGTTGCACGAGATACGCCATGAACTTTCCACCAAGCACAGAGACAAATAATTTTTCCCTCTAACACAACTCCATGTCCCGATCCCATGGTTTGCATCTTACTAAAAACCTCCGTACCCCATTCCCTCCGTTCGTCAAAGGACTTTCTCCAATAGTTCACTCTGACGTGTTGGGTGGACGACCATGGAAACAATTGACAACAGTTCCTCGAGCAACATTCTTGCGCACTTACAACGCGAATAGATGTCAAGTCGAGGAGACGACCAATTTTGGGCACCTTCTCCGGTGTTTTCTTTTTGCGAATGGAACTGCGATAAGCAGATTTCTTAACACATGCAAAAAATTCTTCTTCACTCTCACTCGATGGATTGTCACAAAGGTGATGGTCCACCTCAGAGAGTAGGAGACCGTCTAGAAAACGGGTTTCCTTTAATGGCCACAATCTCATGGACATTATCTGGTCCCCATTTCCTGGAATCGAACTGATGACCATCACGCCAACGTGATCAGGTCCAATCATATCCATGACAAATACCTCTTCTGGCAAGCAAGCATAGATTCGGCCTGTCGCCAACACAGCACCCGTGTTGTCCTCCAAGTTGCAAATTTTGTGTCTCCACTCCGTCCGCGAGGGATAAGAAGCTTCCATCGCATGCGATGGCGTTGACATTGGGAGAATCAATTCGTTCGATTCTGGAGAACTTGGCAGCAAAGGCTTGGAATTCTGGGGATTCTCCATTTCTTCGTCATCATCTTCGAATACAGTGAGCTCCTCTGACGAATCAATGGAGGACTCCACAACGTCCCCGCCACACACCACAAGATTCTCCGGGGCCCATGGAATTGGATATCCCACCGAGTCGCCAATGCAATCACCAACATTCGGATATTCGATTATGATATGGTCGAGGCCGTAGTGCACACGCAATGCTTTGATGAATACTTGTCCTGGCAAAAGAGGACCCTGAATGCACCCGCCATCGACCACTTCGCCTATATCTACCTGGACGTCATTCAATATGAAATAGACTTTCTGGCCTGCGGTAAAAGTCATGTCCACAAATCATTCAAGATCGGGAGGCCTCCCGATCTTGTGTGAACAACAATGACTACGATGTGCTAGGGGGTGGTAAACGTGCATCGGGAGGTCTCCCGATGCAAGGTCGGGTGTTCCAAAAATCTCAGCTAAAGTACCCAACGCTACGAGCATCGGAAGACCTCCCGATCCATTGATTAGGAATTGAAGATACTAAACCCTGAGCGACGGAATCGGGAGACCTTCCAATCCTATTGGTGTTCCAGACTAAGAAAACAATTTCACAACTCAGATCATCGAGAGACAACCCGGTCTTGCGTCACGATGTCCAGTGCTGACGTCACTATGGATGAATGAAATGGATGAATAATAGGGATGAATACTGTGGATGATCAATTTGAATGAAAATCAGAGAATGAAAGCTTCTGAATGACAGTCTCGGCATGAATGTGTGCGAATGAAAGTAAGTGTGGCTTGCGAGAAACTTGCTTATTGATGAAGCAAGAGGATTGTACACTAGACAAGCATATACACGGGACGTAGCGGAATGAAGCGTCAAGCACGCACAATGAAGCGTTAGAAATGAGGAGTCGCAACCTCAGAATGAAGAGGTGTAGAGGGATTTCTGTGGAGGTCATTGTGATATCGGCCTAATCCAAAAGATGCCTTCTCTTCTACTGCATTGGATCCATTGGATTACTTCTTGTTGTTTATCTATTTTTGGATTCTTATCGCCTTGGTTCTTCCACCACTTGTTCTCGCAGAAGGCCTCGTCATCATTAATGGTCATCGTTCAACCATAGCGCCGAGCCTTGACATTGTTCTCTCCATTGAAATGACAATTGAGCTTAGAATGGGGAAGTGATTTCATAATTCCAAATTTTGAATCCGGTCAACATTGTTTTCTACATTCATTTTTTTTGCGTGAATCCGGTCTTGAGATGCTGGATTCATGTAGTTCCGCATTCAATTTCAATACCTTCTACGCTGCTCTATTACCCTGAAGCAATAAACCTGACATTCTGTCAATTTTTGTCTGCATCGGGAGGCCTCCCGATATTGTTGGATGGATGTCAAAGGGTATATTCACTCGCTGTAAACTTTATTCACAAGCATTATTACCGCTTGTAATTTTTGTGAAGGTGATAGAATATGGCTATTGTGAGGCCAAACCGCCCACCTTTAAGCGTCCTAGTCCGGGTGAGGGAATGGATATCACATTCATGTTTTTCCAACTCCATTTGACCAAATTCGTGAGAATCCATTACATCTCCCATCAATCATTGCACACCAATCCATTCCATGATAATATTACAAGCGTTGACAAACGCTCTTCTCTACTATCACAAGCCTACACACTCTATTGCGACCCCAACATTACTCCCATCCGAGTTCACCCATTACTCCTACAATCTAATGCCTCTTGTTCCCCTAGTTTGCTAATGAACTAATTTTATAAATTAATGTTAAGTAATGGCCTAATTAACTAGCCATCACCTAATCTAGTGTAGTACTATGGGCTCCCTTCCTTATACCACCTCGGTCTACCCTGTTAGGCCTCTAACTAAATCCTTCGAGGCCTAACATAATAAGTCCAGCCACAGTTACCAGCTGCTGCCTCTCGTAGCCACAGTCCAGCCACAGTTACCAGCTGCTGCCTTCGCAGCCACAGTCCAGCTACAGTTACCAGCTGTTGCCTCTCGCAGCCACAGTCCAGCCACAGTTACCAGCTGCTGCCTCTCGCAGCCACAGTCCAGCTACAGTTACCAGCTGCTGCCTTCGCAGCCACAGTCCAGCCATAGTTACCAGCTGCTGCCTCTCGCAGCCACAGTCCAGCAACCATTCCCAGCCGCTGCCTTCGTTACCCTTAGTACAGCTGCCGTCTAAGCTCCCTCTAATCAATTATATTCTCTACCACACTACACAACATACACACACACACACGAAGAGAGAGAGAGAGAGAGAGAGAATGAGAGAGAAAGTGAGAGAAGGAGAGAGGGAGGAAGAGGAGGAGGAGAGTGAGAGGATGAGGAGAGTGAGAGGATGAGGAGGAGAGGGCACCCAAGACCACAAACCCCTTAACCTTCTCCTACTTAGTAGGACCTTATCCTATCCACTAAATCCTCACCCTCTAAACCAACAAGAACATGTTCTAATTCAAACATTTAAATCCAAAGCCCTTCCCCTTGCTTCATCAAACACTACACTCTTAACCAAAACACTCCCTAATGCCACTAAGCTTCTAATTAACCACACAAAATGGCTTAAGGCCTAAACCTAAATCCACACTAAGCCTCACTCTTTTTATACTTTTAATTGTTTCAATAACACTCCAAATGCAATTCTAAGTAGATCCTAAACATAAAACAAATATGAGCAACCATTTTGGGCTCATAGCTATGTTTAGCTCTCCTATGATAGAGGGTTGTCGGCCACTCGTCGCCATTCAGTTACATGACAAGAGTTTTGGAATCGTGCCAGAGAAAGTCTTGGAATGCGTGACGAATAAAGTGTTGATTGAAGACGGCGATTTGATGGAGAGCGGCACACTCGACAGTGACAATGCAGACGCCATTGGCGTGCAAAGTGGTGGGGATTGGAGCCGTTGGCACCCTCATTATGTGCACGACGTGATCATTAAATAGAGTGTGCTACCAAATTAGGAACCTAATCTCTGTGGACAGCAACCTGCAGTCACATCGCGATGTAGTCCACACGTTATATACCTGACGTAGGGAAGAAATAGGGTTTAGGATGTCGGCTCCAGAGCAATATATATGAGGAGCTCTCCCGGAGCCATTTGCAACACTTGCTCCATGGCGAAGCCCTGCTACATTGTGGAGTGAGCAAAGGACGTTCAGACTCTCCTCCATGACATGAACCCATAGTTCATCCATCCTTGCACAAAATTTATCATCCATCCACAATATTTATCATCCATCCTTACATCATCCATCCACATTACTCTCATCCATGTGGTAATTTTTGAACGTGTAGTCGAAGGTAGAGGTCTGGAGCACACGGAGGTGTCGCACAAAGAGCTTGGAGTAGCCGCACATATGAAAACTGGTGAGTTGTTGCAGTGGAAATTTTAGTTTGTCGGCCATTATATTTCGCCACCAGGAGGTCTCCCGATGTCAAATGGATTGCACGCAAAATGTTTCTGCATACATGAATTTTTGCAAGTACTCGAAATTGAATTTTCATTCCCAAACCCCCAGCATCGGGAGGCCTCCCGATGGCAGTACTCGAAATTCAATTGTCATTCCCAATCCCCCAGCATCGGGAGGCCTCCCGATGCTGAAGGATTCCTATAAATTTATATTTGAATTTGGTCTTCCGTAACTTGTTTAGAAGCTTACAATGGCCTGTTTGAATCAGAGACGATATGGGCACCTTGCGGTTGAAGCATCTGGTGTCTCAAAAGATTGGAGAGAACGTAGGTCTTTTCGAGCCACCTTCTGTGGCCTCCTATTTAGTCAAGAACCAAGTTGAGAAGTGGGGCGCTGAAGTTGTGGAGGACACCTCTCAACAAAAGATGAAAATTAGGTTTGTCTATGTGGTCGGTGGGAAGGTCACGTCACCGACCTCAGTTGATGTCGTTGATTGTAAAGAGTATTCAGATGACTCCGTCATCTTGAACCTTTGCGAATCCTCCCCCACCGTGTCCACGAACTATGTGGGGCTGGTGGTTCCCGTCACGAAATTAGACACAGATATTTGTGGGAGATCGACAGATTTTGGCTTCATGTGGCTCCTCGATGACGAGAAGCTGCCAAGCGACGTGCGTGAAAGGTTTGTGACTATGGTGGAGGATTTGAAGGCCATCGTCATCCCGCCAACACAGAAGAAGGTGAGGAGGGGTTCCACACCTGGATCGGAAGACCTCCCGGTCTCCAAAGGTTCCACTCCTGGTTTGACTCCAGGTGGGACGCCGGAGAGACAGAGGAGGGCAGCCTCCAGGCCACCTAAGACCGCAAAGGAAGCTACCCTCGAAGATCTATTGCGCATGCAGAAGAGCTCCAGGACCAACCCCAAGAAGTTGGAAATCATCAACCAGGCCATCCACAACCATCTTGAGCCATTGTACGTTTGGGGCTGCGAGCCACTCGACGACGCCGATGGTCGGAGGGTCAAGGTGCCATTGAACCGGCTGCACTGCGCACCGGCTACTTGGGTGCACATGCAAATCACAATGGAGCGACGTCAACAGTTGATGGACGAAGTCATCGCGCTCCATGGATCCAGGGCTAAGCAACCAGTGTTTGTCATGCCAATTGTATTTGATAACACATTGACAGAGTTCAAGCCTTTCGATTTGAAACCGACCTTGAAAGAGGACATGTTGGATTGCGATTTTTGGATTATTGGTGGTCAACACACAATTCAGGCCATGAAAGAGGTAATGGCCATACCAGACCTCGCCGCCAAGCAGGACATCAAGACCTATTGTGAGAATCACGAGATTGTCGTGGTGTGGTCCCTGGACAAGGAGAAAGTTATGTACATGTCCAAAGTGTTGAACCTCAAAATTCACGACAAAGACGCCAAGCCTACATTCTTCGAGGACGTGACTCAAGGGCGTGCAGTTTGGATGGACCACAACCAACCACAACCTGCTAAGTTGGGTGGCATACACTCTCCTGAATGGAATGTAAGTACTATTCTCCTCAATATTATTGTTCAAGTTTTGAGATACATATCCATTTATCGGGAGGCCTCCCGATGCTTTTAGCTTACTGTTTCTATTGTCACATATTCTGACGTCGCTCTACACCATGTCCAAAAATTCAAGCATGCAGTGACAACAACATTCCATGACACGGGAAGTATCAAAGAGTGTCTCCCCCTTGTCATATGCAGCGAAATTACGTTTACCATTTGGAGATTGGTGTTTGACAACTGGATTGATGGGATCATTCCCGACAGTCACGGGGTCATTCTTTCCGGGACATCAAAACGACCTCCCCTCACCAAATCCAATGTTAGCAGAATTCAGGGCCTCCCTGACGATATGCTCCAGGAGATTGGCAACCTCATTCTCCAAGGGAAAGTGTGTTGCAAATCTTTGCAGCCTGGTGTTGCAGGTCTTGTCTCCCTCACTGATATGTGCGACAAGAAGAAGGACAAGATGGTCATTAGGCAAGAGGTGATGACAAAGTTCGGCTGGGAGAGACCACACAAGGGGAAATGATACAAGGCTTGGACCTATTCGGAATGGCAAGCCGTGGCCAAAGAGCACAAATTCGATGCCGCTTTCATGGCCATGATGCGTAAGCTTGTCAAAGGAACAAAAGCTAGGAAAACTTGGTTGAAGGAGAGGAAAGACTTGATGAAAATCTCCCAAGAACATGCTCTTCCTGATTTCTGGGGTGACTTCCACGCCGCTTGCAGATGATGCCATCAGGTCAAAACACCTTATCATCAAGGCGAAGGGCGCTCAAGATATTCTTCATACTGTGCACGTTTGGAATATCTCTGATGATCCTTACATTGTCAGTGCCTCCAATTTCTGGGACAGAAAACGAGGTGTCCCATCCAAACATCTTATAAGTCGAGAATTCCTAGAGGTCTTCGAGGAAAACTCTTCACCTTTGGGGGTGCACTATTTCTTTTGCTCCTTCCCGACCGCTTTAGAATTTGCCATGTGGGTGCGTGGTTCGTCCATTTGGGATTATCACATAGTCGTGTATTCCCCACACACGAAGCTGGAATCTTTTGTTACTCCCGCCCATGATACACAGGTGCTCGTGTACATCTTGGTTGTATTCCCGAAGGTTGTCGAGGATGGTGATAGCGCCAAACATTTGCGGAGAATTTTCGGTTCACCCAAGCTACCCACCTTTGTGGATGCACATTCCCTCGACCAATCTGATTTGGGAAACTGGTCGACCCTAAGTGCAGAGCTCAGCGTCGCCTCCCTCGACGCAATTATGGGGGGTGTTCTTAAACCCGACAAGATTCTCTTGAACATACAATGCGGGGGCAATTTGACAATTTTGGGTCTCCATAAACTTGTCCCCACTACGGACATCGTCCGTGACAATGTGAATCACACTTATGCCACAGAGTTGGGAGAACAGATCATTCAATATCTGCATGGGCTGGCGCGAAAACAACTTGCTCGTGCCTCCAGGAAAGACAAGAAGAAGAAAAAGGTTGTGGAACTGGACGAACCCACCCCTGCTGAAGACTCAGACACTGACATGGAGGTTATTAACCTTGCTGACTCGGAGTAGGCAGGCGATAGAGGAGGCCCCTATCACCTCGGTGATCCATCGGGCGACCTCCTGATGGCCGAAGACGCCACGCCCGACATTGTTGCTTCGCCAACTCACTCTGCCATTGGCCCAAGCAACGTTTCTCGTCCAGCCTCACCTCCTTGGGCATCGGGAGACCTCCCGATGCCTCCACCCACACCAATGTCTCCTCCAACCGCGCGACCTCAATCGCCTATCCTCATTGATGACGAAGTTCTTGACATGGATATTGTTGCGGAAGAAGCCATGCAGAATGAATTCGTCCATGATATTTCTACCCCAGTAGATGGTGATGACACGAGTTTTACTCCCCCTCCCCCCCTCCCCCTGTTCGCCAGAAGTTGAAGTCCCAAGTGGTTGGTGGTCCCATGCCCATGGGCAGTTCGGGTTCACATTCACCCAAACCGAGATCTAGACGCACCGCCAATACTGACAGAGAACAGCATACCGTGGAGTCTGTCGCTGCGGATGCTGCTATCCTCCAGGAGACTCCGGCCACTCAAATGTCCCCCCGAGGTGAGTTCTTTCTCACTTTAATACTCTTTTGCAATATTCTCTTTGAGGACCGGGAGGTCTCCCGATGATGGATCTCCATAGATATACTTTTAGTGTATGAGGTTCATGTAACCTTGTTCTGAAATTATGTTCCATTGTCTTGCAGCAACGACTGACTTGCCTCCGCAGTCCATTAGTGTGCCATCGGTAAGATATTTCCTAGTCTTTGATCTCAACGGGCTCCTTTGCTCTAAACCGCGTAACAAATTTGACAAGCCCCTTTTGCGAAGTGGTGCGCGTGAACTCCTAGATTGGTTGTACGAGAAAGCTGACGTCTTGTTCTGGACTTCAACCCGGAAGCACAAAGCCTTGCAGATGGTTGATGCTCTTATGCAAGATTGCAGGCGATTCAAGCTTGGTCGCCTTGATATTCCCCTTGATGACTATGGATTCTTTTATTAGGATCATTGCACTGTCTCCAAGCATAGGGATAATCCCGACCAACCCATTTTGATGAAGGATCTCACACTTAGGGTTTTCAAAAAACTTCCTAATGCTACGTTACGTAATGTTCTGCTTATTGATGACTCCCCGGATAAAAATTGTCCTAACCACTGGAGTCAGACCATCCATCCTCCCACTTTTAGGCCTGACGTCCAATTTGAGGATAATTACCTTCTCCGGACTTTGTTTGACTGGTTGAAAAAACTCTTGGCCTCAAACATGGATGTGTGAAAGTTTGTTGAAAAGAACCCCCTCCCGGATGGAAAGGCCCAGCTCCGTAAGTTTGACTCTCGCTACGTTAAGCTTATGGCTTCCTACTCCAGGAGGTATCAGCCAGCTGATGTGGACAAAGCGCCTGAGTTTCAACCCAAGTATTGACATCGGGAGACCTCCCGATGCTTTGCCCAGCGTCTCACGGTGTTCCCATTTTTTTCAGGTGTCAGAGGAAAGAAGGCCACTCAAAAGAAAGGAAAGAGGTGATTCAACGTTGCCCCTTCAGGTGTCCCAGAAAATTGCCAATATTTTGGGTTCTCCAACGTCACCCGCTGTCCAATCGGCTGGCCATGTTCCTGGTTACTCTGGGTTCTCTGGAAGTATCCATACTGGCCAGTTGCTCTCGGAGTGCGGTTCTGCGCATCTTCGGCAAAATTCCATGTCCTCTGGCTCCCCTGAATCTGTCACGGAGGTGGGCTTGGGTTGACGCTTGGTTTCTCTTTTGGATTTCCTCATTTCTTTGTTTTGGGTTTCATTTTTTTGGGTGTCCTTCTTCCATCTAACATTTTGGACATGCAACCAGCAACCAAATACCGTTATTCATGTTTTTAAGTACTCTCATGTCTTTGTAATAACTTCCTCGTTTCTTACCAACCTGTTCATTTCCTACGTCATGAATGTGTTTGTAAATGTGTTACTCGTTGAATGAATTTTTGTCATCATGCATTGTCGACATTTCCCCCGCCGTTTCTTTCTTCATATTCTCTTCGGGAGACCTCCCAGTGCCTCTCATGTGCAGGGTTTTGAGGTTTCTATTGCTCCTGTGCGCCCTCGATTCCAACCCAAACCCAAACCCTTCAAGTTGATTGTTCTCTCCGTCGATGGTCTTCTTTGTAGGCGCTCCCCGGAGAGGGTTCGAGCCAAGTCCTTCGCGCGTTTCGGGGGCAAGGGCAACCTTTTGATGGTCAAGCTATGGGATCTCGAAGTCCGTCCCGGGTTGAGAGAATTCATGTCCCTACTCGTACGCGATTTCCATGTCGCTGTCTGGTCGTGCATGGAAGATTCAGTCCTCCACACTGTCCTTCGCCGCCTCTTTCGCGAAAACATCATATATGTGCTCAAGTTTGTCTGGGGTAAATCCATGTGCACGAATACAAATGGTTTCATTAGTAAGGACGTCCCTTTCCTCCTTAAAGAAAAACAAGTCCTCCTTAGTCACCATGCAAATTATTTCGGTTGTAGGGAGGGCAATATATTGTTTGTCGACGACCAACCCAGCCGTCATATTAGGAACAAAGCCTCCGACTGTTGCTATTTCCCTCACACTTGGCCCGGTCCCAGAGTCATCGATAATATCACAACTGCATTGTACCCTTACATCGAGGGACTCATACACGCACCAAATGTTCCTCTCTATTTGCATAATCATATCACATACGGACAACCCCCACTCCCACGTTACCATAAATGGTTTAGCCCATTCGTGACCGCCAATTGCGCGCCATACTCCGTCCAATCTCGCGACACTTTCAGTATGTGCTTCATACATGCCTCCTCTTCCAATACTTTCAATTCATTCTCACTTCAATTCTTTCTCCCCTGTTTGATTTTGCTTTTCATTTCCTAAATTCACACCGGGAGACCTCCCGATCGATGATGTTCACTCACCCTCTCTCATTTTTCTAACATACTTTAACTTTCGTTTTTTTCGTCTGGAGTGTCCTCGAGGGCGGCACTTTTGGGGACCACATTTTTGAAACCAAAGAAATCTCCCAAGAAGCGAGTCGAATTGAAACCCAGCAAGATTTCAACCTGTAACTCCTATGCTGCTTACCGCCTATTGCAAATCAAGGCAAACGATTCATCAATTCCACAATGGAGAAGATTTCCAATTAAACGCCGCCTTCAACTTTCTCACGGTACTTCACTTCTTTTTTTAAAATCTCATTTGGTATTGCTTTCTGCATGTGCTAACCTCTTCATGTTTCCTCACATTTTTCATTTTTTGCATTTGCAGGCTCAACTATGTCATCCCCGTCTCGGACATCCTCGGGTTCCCACGCCTCTAGGTTTGCCCACAACGAATCAACCACTGATGCTCCGTCGCTCATCCCTTCATTCGCACCGGGAGCCCTCCCGGTCCTATGGTCTACCTAGACATAGTCCGGGAAGTTGTACTGCTTCAATACTTAGAAATTTAAACGCTTAGCCTTCCCGTTGTTCAATTCTGGTGCTACAAGCATTTTTCAAGTATGGATGTTGGATTGTCATGTTATGTTCTATTTTCCGTGCATGGCTTGTCAATGATTCAATGCACGGCTTTGGTTCAAGAATTCATTGATTACTATGTACAACAACATGTCCATCGTTTTATGTATTGTTCACTGTCTTGTAATTGAATTTTTCTGGATGGGGAGATCTCCCGATGTTCTTGTATACATCAGTGCCTTGTTTTTTCTACCATTTTTGTGCATGCTTCCCACACATTGCCATCGGGAGACTACCCGATCCCCCTCCGTGGCACGATATATTGCGAGCCGCTTTCATTTAATTTATACATTAATGAACTATTAATCATGTTTATTTAATTAAAAATTAAATTTAGACTCCTTAATTGTCTAAATTTAGTTAAATATGTGTTCACTCCTCTCATTTGGGTTCGTAGTAATAATTAAAAAAACGTAATTTACTCAAATAAAAGCCTAAATTCCTCTAGGCTCTAAACCTCATACATTGCAAAATTATCCATATATATTATAAACTCACTCACGCTCGGGAATTCTAGTTTAATTATCCAAGATGGACTTGGGCCTAATTTGATTTTATATTGTAAAGAATTCAATTCAATCTCAAGACAATGGCCCCTTTCACCTTATGCATTGGTTTCATTATTCGAAGACCATTATCATTCAATCCCCCTTTAGGCAGGGCTTAGCTTCAGATTACATTGACCTTATTAATAAGGGAATCACTCCCTGTAAATCCTACCATATCGTTGCAATTGTAAATTCAACAAATTCAATTGAAGTTTATGGACGATCCAATTCAATGCTTTAATTACATGAGTTACTTCAGACAGTAGCCAAAATTACATTGGGCTCAGATTTCTGGACATTACAAAATTACTCACACAGACTATATGCTCAAGTTTTTCTGAATTTTCAATTTTAATTATTCTCATTAGACCATAGCCTAATTCGCTCAGGCTACCCTTATGTCACGTAACTATAGATAATAAATGAACTCTAGGAATCCCTCCTAAGTAGAATAAATCATTGAGAGACCAACCCAATCACTCTGGTCTCTTCTCACAAGACAAATCCCTTGAGCCCTTCCTTAACAAACTATAGCTTCATATAAGAATTCCAAAAATTAATATGCATGATGTGAATCACGAAAACACTTTGTAATTCCTTAACTCTCAAATCTAATTTGCAGGTCAGCTGGAAAAATGTGCATTAACCCCAATTAGGACGATCCAGTACGTTCCCCCTGGATCTCACCCATATTTTCAACTTTCACAGACAATTGCCGTAAAAACACAAATCCACACAAGTGCTACAATTCACAAATGATAATGGATATAAAATATAGTTTCAAAAGTTATAAAATTCTGCAAAGCTCTGGTGTGAGTCAAAACTAACAATCACACACACTTCAACCTCTAAAGGCATGGCCTTATATAGCTTGCCCAGACCATTTGTAGATATCAAACAATGTGCTCCTTGCTATCAGGCTATGGTCCTACCTACCCCTACTTTTTGATTTCTCTAGACTATAGCCTATTCACACTAGCTTGAATCCACTGTTCTAGTGATTTAAGTCACATTTACACTGAATTTCAGATTTAACCAGGAAATGAAAGAAAATTTTACTACACGTGCCTTAGTAAACTAACATTAAGTTTTGATACACATTCAAAAAGGACTATGGGTACAGGGAATTACCTGCAAATATGTGCTTGTGGTACAGATTTTTGGTCCAATAGTAGATATTTTTGAATTTTGATGAAATGTGAATACAAAGTGTGAGTTAGAATGTAGAATGAACACTGAAATAGGTGATTAGTTATTAGTTAGTGGAAATGAGCAAGAGGTAACTTACCTTGCTCATCCCAAATCAAATCTTAGGAAGGGAAGAGTCGGTTGGGCAGGACTATAGTCATGTGAACATTTTGAAGAGACTCTTGAGATCAAGCTACAGAGAGATGTGGCAGTTGGGGAAGTTAAGTTCATGGGATATAGACCAGGAGGAAAAGAGAAGAGAGTTCAGTTCTTCTCGAGAAGAGAGACTCTTTCGCCTCCCCAGTTTTTGAACGTCCATAGCTTGGTCAAATTCTTGGGTGTGAAGCCCTGTAATATGTATCAAATGTTCTCTTCATATATAAAGAGTATTACAATTTATAAACTGCAAGTGTCATTGTTGTCTTGATTATATTTTTTGCGAAGTCTTTTCTGTGGATGTGTCATTCAATGTCTTTGTGAGAGTGTGTGGACGCTGGAGTGGATTAAGGTTCTTCTGGGAAAGAGAGATGATTGCCGTAGTGATTGATGTGAAGTAATTCCAAAGTGTAGTTTCAGAAGTTTTAAGTTATCCGGAGTTCCCGTGTGTGCAGATTCAGAATCGCCCCTCGAGAAGAGAGTGGATTCTTGACTTCTTAGAATCCTGCTTCATGGTATAAAGTGACAGTATGGCTCGGGTGTGAAGCCCTTGACTTTTATGAGATTGTGTGAGTGTAAACTTTCTGTGATAAGGACCATCTTCCGTAAATTACCAGATGGAGTCACTGTTCTATCAATTTGGTGTTCTGTGTGCTTGGGGTATGAATCCTTGTGAAAGGGTAGAGGGACCCTTTCTGAGTATGTCCTAATACTTCAGATCATAAGATTTCAGTAGAGATTTCTGTCTCATGTTGTTGTTATTGATGTTGCAACATATTCGTAGGTTTCAAAAGTGTGCTCTATGAATCTTGTCAAGTAGGGCCAATCATGGACTCCATTACCTTCAAAATAGGAATCTCTTTCCGATGTGTGTGTGTGCGTGATCTCTAGAACAAGGGTTGAGTGATGAGTTCTAACCTCTGAGTGATTCGAGTATCGGATTGAGGGATGGTATCTCTTGCTTTTATGCGAGGCTAACTTGTTAGCCGAGATGAAAGAATTCGGTATCTGCCGAGATTAAGGAAAATAATCCGTCAGAATCCTAATGCTACCAGGTTCAACTGGTTACAGGTTGTGATATTCATGCACTTCTTCATCTGTTGTGTTGCGGTATAATTCATCGAATACTTTAACATGACCTGTAATGATCTTGAAGGCTTGAACTTCAACTAGTCATTTCCCAAACTCGATTGGTTCGTCAGCGACTTTCCATTGTGTCTCTCTTGAAAAGTGGACAGGTTGAAGAAAATATGAGGCTTCGGAATTAAGCAAGGGAAAAGATGGTGCTGATGTAATCGATCCTTAAAATGAGAGGAAGAGGTCTGTAATTTTCTAGAAGTTAATGACCCTGCCACAGTCTCAGGAAATTGATTCGTCAGAGCTTTGTATGTGGAAGTAGAGTCATGTGCATCCATAACTGATGGCGAGATAATGACTTTAAAGTATGTCTTATGCCCCCTTCCCACCTGACTTTAGCTAAGACTAAAAGTTGGTTCTAACAACCCGGCCTTCACACCATCGACATTATCTAGTGCCGAGCCTAGTTGGCAAATGATGTGGCATGGCTTAAAAGTGGAGGTTTTAAGCCTCAAGCACCAACCCTCCCATCGGTACCTAAACATGAGGCAAGAATATAGGACTAAAAGTGTCACCTCCCGCCTTGTGATTGGTTGCTTTTTAGTCTTAGCTATGAGGGCACGAGGAGCTCCATTAACAAAAACCGATGGTAAGATAGGTGAGTAGTAAGGCATTTGGGGATGGGACAAAAACTACCCAACATTCATTGCTTGGTAGATACAACAATGAACATGTGTGAAAGCTCCTTAACTAAAACCTACTTGAAAATCTCCGGAGCAAGTTCTTGTAGGTGCATTGAGATAGCCGGATGCCTCTGCTATAACCGAGGGAGCTTTACCCGGTTTTTAGGAAATACTTTGGGTCTTAGCTAAAGTCAGGTGGGAAGGGGGCATTATAGAAGTAAGATTGATATAATGCCCGGCCCCCAATCTGAAAGAAGTGGAAGTCGGAGAAGATGAAGAGTATGAGTGTGAGAGAAAGGTTCGGTTGAAGGAGAAGCCGCGTCCCTTTAACCCATATCGTTTGGGAGAGGGATGAAGGGTAAGGATATAAGGAGAAGTGGCCAGCTCCAAGTTCGAGTACAAGATGTTGACTTGGAGCTTGTGATTGGTTACTTGTGACTAAGACTATGGCCCGAGTCTGTGAGACTCGTTACTTGGAACTGGTTACTGTTACTTGTGACTTGTTACTGGGTATTTAGACTATGGCCAACCCTGATGGACTATGGACGCCCCGTTAGACTATGGTCTCGTGAATTAGACTCGCTCGCTTAGTTCCGGTCCGGTTTGCTTCGCTTACAGTCGGTTACTCGGTTCGCGTTACTTGTAACTAGACTTTTGCAAATTATGATAACTAATTTTAATGCATTAATTTCAATATGATTTTGTTAAGTCCTAAGGGATTAAAAGTCATAATATTAATTTAAGTGACTTAATTTCAAAGTTTGAGGGATATAAGTGTAGTATGTGGGGAACATATACTAACCTGTGGTATGGCCTATGGTCCCTGGACACTTAAGAGAAGAGACTATGGTCCAAATCAAGGTGCCTTGCCTTGGGTGTGTGAGACTATTGCCACCCAAACAACTATTGTTGAGCTGTGACTCTTTGCATTAAATCATTATAATAAATGAACCAATATTGTAGAGGGTTGGTTGTGAGGGAGAGACTGAGCAATTGCATGTACAACATTGAGTGACCCTTGTTCCTAAAATTACCCCTTAATAAATCCCATTACCACCTTAAAATGAGTTTTGTATGTGTTTATTGTCCTAAAACTCACTTCCGATACCTTGTGATCTATCAATTCACCTAATAGTGACATCTAAAGTTACATCTGACACTCATTTGGTCTTCCCTGGGTGGTTTTCTTAATTGAAACCCGAACCGAAAAAAACTATCTACAGTGCTAACTATGTAGATATATTTCATTTAGTTACTATTGACTTGTGGGCTAGATTGATACTTGCAACCAAGGTTGTTTATTTATTTATTTATTTATTTATATTTATTTTTGGCTTTGGAGACTATGGCTCTAACATCTAGACCATTCAATAGGTGGGAATCCACGTAAGTTGATTGTGGCATATCTATTTGTATCCAGTTAGTGTTATTTGGATGTCCAGCTATCATGTCATTTTGTTGTGCTATTAGTCAAAACATTTCAGGGATCGATACTCATCATTGGTTGTCCCCCTCCACCTAACTAGATTTGATTATTGTGAAAAAGTTCTCTAAAATTGGAGGAATGCAAGCTATGGAGAGAGCCTATGATGTTTAGGAGCTAGTCAATTGTGTTGACACCTTGAACCATTTGGCATGTATTGAGTACGGTGAAAATGGGTTACAGTTTGGTAGGACGCAAATAAGATGCAAAATGTATGGGCGGATTTGCATCCAATGCAACCGGGGGAGACACAAGCTGATTTGTCTGATTATTCTATGTTGTGTAGTGGTGATGATATTGTTGGTGCCCTTAAAAAAAGCTTCAAACAAGCCCAAGAGTTGTTTCTTACACTAGACATCATGAACCCAAAGAGTAAGTAGCCATTAGAGAATAAATGGTTTTCCCATCCATGGGAAGTTGAAAAGAAAGACAAGAAACATTTGGCATATGTAGATAATGCCCCCTTCCCACCTGACTTTAGCTAAGACTAAAAGTTGGTTCTAACAACCCGGCCTTCACACCATCGACATTATCTAGTGCCGAGCCTAGTTGGCAAATGATGTGGCATGGCTTAAAAGTGGAGGTTTTAAGCCTCAAGCACCGACCCTCCCATTGGTACCTAAACATGAGGCAAGAATATAGGACCTTTAAAAGTGTCGCCTCCCGCCCTTGTGATTGGTTGCTTTTTAGTCTTAGCTATGAGGGCATGAGGAGCTTCATTAACAAAAACCGATGGTAAGATAGGTGAGTAGTAAGGCATTTGGGGATGGTACAAAAACTACCCAACATTTATTGCTTGGTAGATAAAACAATGAACATGTGTGAAAGCTACTTGACTAAAACCTACTTGAAAATCTCCAGAGCAAGTTCTTGTAGGTGCATTGGGATAGCCGGATGCCTCCGCTATAACCGAGGGAGCTTTACCCGGTTTTTAGGAAATACTATGGGTCTTAGCCAAAGTCAGGTGGGAAGGGGGCATAAGTCTTCTAAGACTGCAAGGGATGATGGGGACTTAGAAGTACTACGATGTGGAGCAAAATATGTTGATGTTCCAATTCATGTAGGTGTTACGCATGTAGAACTTGAGTTGTGGGATGATGGGCTCAACGACATGAAGGTAATCCAAAGGGAGATAAAGGATGCTATCAATGACATGCTTGGTAATGTTGGGCATGATCCAAGTGATTCAAGTAGAGATGACATTGGCCCAAGTGTTGGATATGAGGGCCACAAAATATATAAGTGTGCATTGGTTAGCCAAATGAATGGGCACCCATTTATGTCAAAGGACATATTGACCAGTGTCAAGAATTTGTTATTTTTCAACAACACTGAGGACGACCTAAAGGCTCCAGATTCTAATAGCTCTTGTTTTTTGGGTTTGGGTTGTGACTGTGGTGTGTACTTCCTTCAAGCCATGATAGCACCCCAAAAAGATGGGATGAGATTGAGAGGGTCTTCCTCAAGGACTGGGAGACCCACAACAATAGTCAATGGATCCGATGATGGTTGTTGGTGGCTTGGTCATGTCCAAAGAATTCGGAGGAGGGTTGGCACAAAATGGGGCCTCTCAAGGTAACCAATAGAGCTAATGAATAAACCATCAGTGGCAACTAGAAGCACAAATGCAGATATTGTTATTATGGTCATGCTAAATTGGTTTTCAGAATCCACAAGTGATTTGAAAATCAAGCCCGAAGGGGGCACTAGTGATATTTTAGAAACGACATGCAATAAAATATAGGGTATTTAATATTCATTTGAGGAAAATTTTTGAAGAATTCTATATAAAATATAGAGGGAAAATTAATGTTGGAAACCAATTATAAAAAAAATACCATGCAATATAACATGTGTAAGGGACCACATTTTGCTTCACCAAAGAAGATGGAGGGCTCAATTTTATTCCATGAAGGTTTCTCTTCATTAAGGATACTTTGAACTCCATTATGTTTAAGCGTTGACATGAAGGGGCATATTGATGTTTGAAATTATTTTGCAAATGTTGTATGAACTCTTGCTATCTTGCAAATGTTGGACAGTTGTGTTTCTTAACACACTAAAATTTAAGGTTGCACTCTACTTGCATTCTCCATTACAATCTTGTTGGTGTAATTAATTTCTATTGTGTTTTCTTCTTGCCCTACCACAACAATGCAATCCCGTTGTTAAAATGCCAATTCACAATGCACCCCCCTGCCTAAAAATTAAAGGCTATCAAAAATTTGTAAAAAAAACAGGGTATTTAATATTGAATATATTCTAGATTTCTAATTACCAATAGGGTATTAAAATTTTAAGCTCAGTAGATTTTTTTCTACTTTAAAGACTCCTAATATTCTAATTCTTAAAGGTAATATCCCCCTTGAAAATAAGTGGTTGTCACAGGTGTCTCCAAAAATTTACTATGAGTGCCCCCCCCCTGCCCCGGGAATTCAAGTTTGCTTCTAGTGACACTAATTGGGTTGATGAGGCTACAACCAACTTGTATTGGTTGGATCACAAAGATGTTGATTCATTAGATGAATTTGTGGCAAACAAAATTGACATTATGACAATCATGAGCTGCATATCACATGTACAATCATATGTGGATTACATGTAGTGCTAACCTAATGACAAGCTACTCATGGTAAGATTTGATAGGCTATTGATGTCTCATCGGACATGATGAATGCCATGATGGAACTCATTCTAGATTTTGAAGATCTCATACTAATTGCTACCTAATAAGGTAGTAGTTGTCATGAGATGGGGGTTGACACTCTAAACCCATATCAAAATGAGGACCCTAAACCCAACCATCAAGGGACCTATTGTGTGTTTGCATGTGAGATTACCCTCCTATTTCGGCAATCTGTTTCAGCATTCTGGTCAGGGGCTTAGCAATTGTGTGTGAGGATGGCAAATCTAGTAGCTTTTCTGCCCTTAAAGATGGCAACATATGTATTGGTCCCACAACTATTGCTAGGTGTGAGCGACATCAAGGTGGGAGAGAATGCCGAGAACCTCCATCAATTGAGATTGTTGAAGACACTTTGATGTTGCAACTCGAGTTGGAGAGAAAAGGTTGAGGATTAGGTGCAATGGGCAACATTACACCTAGCTGAGGCAAACATGGAGAGGGTCGGGGATGGTTATAAGTTCAAGTGTACAACCAAGGGTGCCTATGTGGTTGCTCAATTCAATAAAGTACTTTACTCGAAGCAAGCGAATGGCATGCCATCTGGGTCCAACGCTTTGGTGGGGTGTTGTGAGGGATTTGTCTACATACGAATCGTAGAAACTAAGGGATACTCTATAGTAGGCGTACCTTGTGATAGATGTATACAAGAGTGGGACGGAGACAGATGGTTATCCAATATGGTTAAGTCCAGCAGATAGAGCTAAACAATAGCAGCCAAAGTTTAATTGACTTGAAATGTTCTAATTGAAGCTCACGTGTATAGGTTGTAGCAATGAAGTATGCAATATTGGTTTAATGACTTGGTTGCTACTATGATATTTTAAACCCTTTAGACTTTTTGGATTACTTATTGCATTTTGTAAATGCAAATTTTGGTCCTTATGGGAATGGGGCACTTGTGCATACTCAAATAGACCATGCACATATTTTCTTGTAAATACAATTAGAGTTAATGGAAAATGCTCCTGATAGTACCCCAACACTTATGTGTGTTTGTTGATTGGCTCATTGCATGTTGTATATGATTATCTGATTTGATTTGATTTTAAACAATCATGTATATGTGCAATTATATTCTTGTGTACACATTGGTAATTCTAATTTATAACTAACATAGCCTCATATAATATACACACATGCCATAATTATAATTAACCTTAGCATGCCTAAAATATGGCCTAATTAGAAAATTAGGTAAGTATAGAGTGCCTAAAAACCTTAAGGTACAAAATAATACCCCCCAACAATATGTACTTTGCCTTAAGGGGGTACAACTTAACAAGGGAGTGTGCCCCTGAGGTTTATTTGCACTAGGGGTGGTCGTGGTTGTGGTAGTGATAGTGGTTTACTCAAGTGGTAGCACATATTACTTACTCCCATACTTTGCAACCAACAAATACTGTCAAACAAGTGACCCCATTTCAAGTCTACAAGAGAGTAAGTAAATTAAGGGCCACTTCACACACGAGACTGAGAGCCCATGACCATTACACTTCAAGCACTCTCATTGGTGGAAAAGGCAGAGCTGGTCCAAGTTCGCTTCACACTACGCTTGAGGGACCAATGGAGCATGTGAATGCAAGATGGATGTAAAGTCTACATAGATTCCTACATGGCATTGAATGGATCATGTTTCATGGTCACTTGGACTATTTTCAAAACCCACCTCTTGGAGGTAGGCCTAACACAAAACCGGGAGTCCATGGCACTCTGAACGCTCGCAACCGTTGATTTATTCTATTTTATCATGTGTGAGGATCCGCATGAATAAAAATTCGTTGAAATAACATTTGGTTGAGGGCCAGTAACATATGACTTCACACTACACTTGAGGGTCTGTGACCACACTACATGATTTTGGAGGTGTCTTGGGACAGCCTTTGGACACTTTCTTTTGGGCTGTCACAATTTCATGATCGCGGCTCTTGGCTCGTGTGTGAAGTGGCCCTAAGTCTCTTGGACCCCATTGTTGACAAAGATCTCAGCTTGACTGCCGGAATCCTGAAATACTAGATTGGTAAGTTTGGGCGAAGTGGGATTGGATTTGGGCAAGAATTAGAACGTGGCTTGGGGTGGCTTACTTATATGTATTTATTAAGATCCCACATGCAAAAGTTGTAAGGGCTGAATTTTTTTATGGGGTGGAGAGTTGGTTTTAGTGCAGGGGCGGTTTGGGCAAAAGGTGAGGGCAATTTTGGGAGAAAGAAAATTGATTTTGGGCGAAAAATGGGAGTAGTTTTGGGTGAGTGTTGGGGCAGTTTTGGAAGCCATTTGTAGTGTGAAAAGTAGGGTTCTAGGAAGGGAATTAGGAAGCTAGTCATAAGTGACTTCAAAAATTCATATAATGTGAAATTTATTCTAATTCTGTTTCTACTATGTCTAGGCCAATTTCCACTAATTCAAATGAACTTCAAAAATAGGCTAAATTGCTTAAAGTGCTAGTTTTAAGCACCCTCTACCTTAAGTTTTGGTCATATAGCGCTACTCATAGCAGGTTCGTTGCATTGTGGGGTTGGGAAACACATTGGAATTGTGTCCTCATTCCTAGATCCACACCCAACCACGCAACACTAAAATATAGCTGTCCGATTAAAAGAAATGACCATGAAAGTGCACAATGGGTCACCAACACTTGCCAATCCTTGTGAACAGATAAAATTCAATGCAGCAATGAAAATGCAGAATAGACATTTAAAAAAAAAAAAACATTTAGACATCTATGATTGTGCATTCTAGGGGCAGAAACTGAAGCTTCTGCCAATTACAGCATTAAAGGTATTGGTCTTAGTGTAAATGCCGTCATATGAGTAAAAGCTATCAAGAATCCCATACCTAATCCTAGCCTCTCTTTTCTACAGCTAACTCTAACCTGCTCCCTGCAAGCCCCTATAAAGAGGGTGATGTTCTCAGTGGCCAAAGCTAAAGCTCTTCATGGCCTATGCATCCACACAGCTATGTCATCCCGCAAAACAGATTTTGCACACCCAAACCCTCCGGATTTTCCACTTGGCCCAAGAGGTACTACCCTTGAGAATTTTGAAAACTCCATGAACTTTGCTGTTTGTGGGCTTGGGCTCGCCAACACAGACTGCATATTTTTTCGCACCGGTTGCCACCACAAACCCATGGCAATGACGGGCAACGTCGTTGGGGATTTTGTCCTCATGGTTAGTCTGTGTAGCCTGGTATTTTTTAACTGACTTTTGATGAAATTCACCGTGTATGGAGGCCTCTCAATGCCATTTTTATTACTGGATGTTGAGGCTTGCATTGTTGTTGTATTACCCGTCTTTTCGGAAGAAGATTGTTTGGTGTTCTTCTGTGGCTTCTTTTGTTGCAACTGAGCTTGATTCTTTGCATTGAATTTGTGTTCAGTCTGGGGTAATGATCCTGAAATGTTGGCTTGAGGCCGCATGCGATCGAGGAACCGCAAGATTCGGTTGCCAATGTTTCGACCAATCGAGATGTCCCGTCTTTGCACCTCCTTGTGCACATTCAAGGCCACTGTGAAAACAGCTTTCGTACGCCTACAATCAAAACCACAAAATATAATCAGTTCACTGAGATTGGATCAAACCAGGAATTGTCTTATCCAATCAGCAGTTGCACATCACAGAGAATGTCATTTCAAGTTTCACAATCTTAGTTGAGATGCAAAAGTTATAGGAGGTCAAAGTGAAAATTCTCGTTCTCAAAGTGAATAGGCCCTCGCATTTGTGTTAAAAACTAAACCTAGAATGGTGTCTGTATGTTGAACACATAGTCCAATCTCATCATTATACGTGTGTTTTCGCTGTCTATTAATAAACTACAAAACCTTCCCATATACCAATCAGAAGTAGGTGTCCAATTAAGAAGAAGAGTGGCCACAGAAGGTCCACACACCTTACAAAATGTTTCACTAATAACAGTTGATTAAGATTGATAGAAAACAAAGATAGGAGACTTGAAAGATAAAGATGACTGAGTGCTACCTGTATGCAAAATCACGCAGCCGAGGATGATTTGATCCGATCAACCGCCGCTGCAATCGCAACGCAAGCCTATATGTCCGTGGCAGACCAAGCACGTAGGCCGTCGCCAACGTGATCTCCCACAACACCATGGCTCTCTATGCCTTTATAAACCCTTCCAATCCTGCAACCCCTGCAAACACTTCAACATTGTTTAGAAGATGGTAAGAATCAAGGCAACCCAATGTACTTAATGTGACTGCAATATGGTGATCAAAGTTCATGGTGGCCATCAACAGTAATAAAGAGGAACCTTTGTAAATGTGCAACTGAGACTGGGCCACAGTTATGCACCAGGAGAATTAAACATAGCAACTTCATTCACATCAACATGGTTGTGAAATCATGTAGTACAACTCTATCAGGCCCCATATACTTTTGCACCCATTGTTTTACGTGGCACCTTAGGCATGGATGGCCACTCCAAGATGCTACATTGCATGATATATATGCCTCAGTAAAGGTATAAAACAAAATTATATTACATTGCAGGATAAGTATTGTGTGAGTTGTGTCAACATAGTCTAGTTCAACTGCTAAACCATGTATCGCATGAATAGCATGACAGAGGTGAAGGAATCACTCCTAAATTACAAACAACCACTCAATGATGCACCAGAAATAGTTCTGCTAATCCTTAAACAAGTTCTATGATGAAGGAGCTCCATGCACACCTATCATTATCCGTTTATGAAGGATATATATATATATATCCTCTCTTGATGCATACGATAAGAGATCATTTCTTAATAGCTCGGTGACTCCCACAGGAACATAAATCTCAAAAACTCAGTGCATGGTGAAGCTGGAAGAATTTGTTTTGCCTCACCCACTCTAAAATGGCACTAAGGCACGCTGCATTTGAACTACTGCTTGGCCCTTGATATCAGACGGTTTAGGTTTTGGATATGGAATAGTCTGCAAACTGCTGGAAATTCTCATCTATTCCAAAACCCATACACTTTCTTCTACCATGGGCATGAATTTCACAAATCTACCCTCCTTCACAGAATTACTGAATATCTATTGTGTTCCTGGTGAGTTTTGTATCTTTAACATGTACCAAAAGTTGCCAGATTTTACACTCTGGACACAGATGTCATTGTGTACCACCATAGAAGCAACAATCGTGCCACACATTGACACTTGACTTTGCATTTGAGCTACCACTTGGCAGATGGTTTAGGGTTTCGGATTTAGAACAGTCTGCATCGCTTGCTGGAAATTCTTTTCTAATCTAAGACCGATTCAAGCTTTCCTACGACAGACAAATCTAGAAACTTCAGAGATTGGCAACTTGCTGATTTCAATCTAAAACGCCAGTCTGGGTTAAACCCTAAGCAATTTCAGTCTCAAACATGCACTGAATTACACTACACTTGTATAAAGAGCAGTTATGGACTTCGTTTGTATTCAAATTTGAAGTGGCACGACACTCTTAAAGCATTCTTCGAAGCTCTTCATGCATGGATATTAAGGTACTGAAAGTGTGCATGGGTAGATGCATAAATGTAAATAAAGCAGGTTGACAATGCCTCCTCTCACACTACACTTGTATGAGAGAATTTTTTGGAAGAGGACTGCGTCTGGTTTCAAATTTAAGGTACGCAGCACTCTTGCAGGATCAACGCTCTTCACATATGCATATTAAGGTACATGAAAGCATGGAAGTTTTTGAAATGCAAAAGTTATACAAGATCTGTAGATAAAAATATACAAGTAGAGCAGGTTGGCAATGCCTCTCTCAAGCAATTCCACGTATGAGAATTACACATTGGAGATGCTATGAAGATGCACCTTGCGTATTGAAAATTATGCTCCAAATACATCGGTCCTACGTGTCAAATACTATGCATAAAACACAAACACAGAGAGGCCCGTTTACGTCCCCGAAAACGTCTAGGAGTTAAGGCAACATGAGATTCCAAAGGCCAATATGGAAGTGTAAGAGCTCACAATCTGTCCAAGAAATCGTAGGAGAAGCGATTTTTTGAGTCCCACTTGAAAATAGAAGCTGTGGCTACATCATCTCCACCTTAACCCCACTGCAAAACCCTAAATCCAGCTCCAAAAATTGGCATGCTCACAACAACGTCGACTCCAAATCACACGAATCCTCCTCCGAAACTACTAATAAGCATGACTTGAGTGATTGACACGGGATCGGTTGAGCTGCCAACAAGGACACAATGGCAAACATTAATGTGACAAGGCAGGCAACTTCGGAAGACGAAGCATCCCCAGAACGGACATAGAGTCCACGGGATTAGGGTTCGGAGTGGTTATAGGTTTTGTGTCCTGTCCAAGGCAAAGGCAATGAAATGTTCATCTGCATGTCTCCCACAAAGGAGGAAAGTAGAGATCGGAGTCGGCTCTTTGCGCGGGCATGGGTCACAAGACCAACGACCACTAGGGTCAGTATTCAAGATTGAAGTCTTCAATGCCCTTCAGATGTGATTTGGCCCTTCAAAATATATCTCTCTCAAAACAGCCCTTCAAAACGCAACCCCAAATTGAAAATGAAGACGTCACTTGAAGTCCTCAATGTAATATGCCCATCACAAGAACCAACAAGCGTAGGGCATTGTCACTACAAGAAGTGGAGTTAGATGGTAGATTCCAGACCTTGTACAGCCGCTAGCCCACATATTTTTTGGGCTAGCGGCTAACCCAATAGCTAAGAGTTATGGCTGAAAATGGTACCTGAAAAAAATGGGCTAGCCCAGCTATAGCTAGATTGAGGCCTGAAAAAAAATGGGCTAGCCCAGTTATAGCTAGATTAAGGCTTGAAAAAAATGGGCTAGCCCAGCTATAGCTAGATTGAGGCCTGAAAAAAATGGGCTAGCCCAGTTATAGCTAGATCGAGGCTTGAAAAATATGGGCTAGCCTAGCTATAGCTAAATCGAGGCCTGAAAATATGGGCTAGTCTAGCTATAGCTAGATCAAGGCCTAAAAAATATGGGCTAGCCCAGCTAGCTATTAGCTAGCTAAAGATAGGTCAGGTAGCTCAATCGGCTCAATCGGTCCAAATCCAAGTGTTTCCAAGTCAAACCGGTTGCATGTTTACATCTTTCGGTTTGTTTTTACTCAGGTGGGCTATATTCTCTATATTCCTCTAAAATGATGGGTCATTTTCTTGAAGTCTTGAACAAGAACTTCAACTGGTTATTTCTCAAACTCGATCAGCTCATCTGTAACTAGTAGCCAAATCTCATCTATAACTAGTAGCTCAACAATTTGACTGAGCCAGGATCAATTTCTTCATCTGCATAGAAGAGGGGTTCTCAAAGAATGAGGAGGCATTTGATTGCGGAGGTAAGAACTACTTCTAGGGAGTTCACGCCCTATTTTCGACAAGGAGTTGCAGATAGAGGATAATGACGGTTTGTTGGTAGAGAATGGCGAGCAACAGGGATTAGCCATCGATGACAATGAGTGATTTCCACTGATATGAAATATGATTGTATTGATGAAATGACGCCTCCTTGAGATCAACATATGAGCTAGTTGAGCTAGCTTTTTAGGTTAGCTAGCCCAACTATATGGCTAGATCGAGGGCCTGAAAAATATGGGCTAGCCCGGCTATAGCTAGATTGAGGCCTGAAAAATATGGGCTAACCTAGCTATGGCTAGATCGAGGCCTGAAAAAATATGGGCTAGCCCAGCTATGGCTAGATCGAGGCCTAAAAAAATATGGGCTAGCCTAGCTATGGCTAGATCGAGGCCTAAAAAAATATGGGCTAGCCTAGCTATGGCTAGATCGATGCCTAAAAAAATGTGGGCTAGCCCAGCTATGGCTAGATCGAGGCCTGAAAAAATATGGGCTAGCCCAACTAGCTAATGGGCTGTAAAAGGTATGGTAGATTCTTAATTCTCCACATTATACTAGAAACATATGCCTTATAATTCATGCACACGTTTAATATGAGTTATGTATTTCATCTCTATATTCTTGGATTGACGTCTTGGATTTCAATCAACCCTTCAACTGAAGGGCTAAAATTTGACAGCCCTTCAAAATGAAACCCATATGAGGGCTTCAATCTTGAACACTGACTAGGGTCACAAGACCGAAGACCACTAGGGTCCAAGACCAAAGAAACTCCAAAATCGAGCCATCCTATTGGGTGAGAGTACAAGGAGTCCAATCTAGTTGACCAAGAATGGGGTTACTCTTGGACCCTATTGTAACCCTACCCAATTTTTTGCACTAAGGCGAGCTTTTGATGGGGTCCATGGTCCAAGAACATAAGGACCAATTTGAAGTTTGAGGCAAATTGATTCTTTGAACCGGACCCTCCCTTGGACCATGCATTCCAAAATAGTTCGGAGAAACACGAGTTCTCCTTTGAGCTTCATTTCTTGGTTCGGATCATTAGTGTTTCTCTCCAAAACAATGTCATATAGGAGATGCCTCACTTTGCCTCTTCTTGGTTTTGGAGCCTCATCTAAAAGCCTTCTATCCAATTTACACCTCTCGGCCAATAGGATTGATCCATTTCATTGGACCCTCCCCCTTGGTAAAGCACCCCTAAGGGTGGGTTTACTAGGGTCCAACACCAGAGAAACTCCAAAATTGAGCAATGATGTTGGGTGAGAGCGTAAGGATCCAATCAAGTTGGCCAAGAGTGGGGTTACACTTGAACCCCAATGCAACCCCACCCAATTTTTTTGTAGTAAGGGTGGGTTTACTAGGGTCCAAGGCCAACGAAACTCCAAAATCAAGCAATGTTAGTGGGGTGAGATCATAAGAAGTCCAATCTAGTTGGCCAAGTGTGGGGCTGCACTTGGACCCTAGTGTAACCCCACCCAATATTTTGCTCCAAAAGACTTAGGGTCCAAGATCAAAGAAACTCCAAAATCAAGTGATCCGATTGGTTGAGGGAAAAATTTTGAACCCAAGGAATTTACACCAGGGTCCAGATGCAAGGCATGAAAAACTAAAGTGGTGTTAATGTGACCTCACTTTCTTACCAAATCTCGGTAGTCCTACTCAAGAAAATACTTCTTCTAGTTCAAGAAATCAATCTTCAAGCTTGGGTCTAATCTTAAGTCCATTTAACTTTCTTGGACCCATATCCTAACAGAAACTCGCCCTCATTTGCATGCTTTCCAAAAAGGAGGAAGGTATGGAGCCTAGCTCTTTGTGCACATGCATTTTTTCATGTCAACAAATTCCATGCAAGGGGTGGCAAGCATTTTTTTTAATGCCTACAAAAGGCCTCGCAAGTTCAACTCAAGGTGCTTTGATGCTAGGGACATGTATTTTGTGCAATGTGGATGATGCTTTCTCACTTTGTCACATTCACATGGTAAGACACATATCTTTCTATTCAATCTTTAAGCCACACTAAATCATTCTATTAATGTGGGTGGAAAGTTAATGTGGAGATAATTAATGTGTGCCCAAGATCTTGGGTCCTCCCCTAAGCCAACATGAAAACTTTCAACCAACACCTTGAGCAGTGTTCAAGATTGAAGTCTTCAATGCCCTTCAAACGTGATTTGGCCCTTCAAAATATATCTCTCTCAAAACATCCCTTCAAAACGCAACCCCAAATTGAAAATGAAGATGTCACTTGAAGTCCTCAATGTAATATGCCCATCACAAGAACCAACAAGTGTAGGGCATTGTCACTACAAGAAGTGGAGTTAGATGGTAGATTCTTAATTCTCCACATTGTACTGGAAACATGTACCTTATAATTCATGCACAAGTTTAATATGATTTTTTTATTTCATTTTTATATTCTTGGATTGACGTCTTGGATTTGAATCAGCCCTTCAACTAAAGGGCCGAAGTTTGAGAGCCCTTCAAAATGAAACTCATATGAGGGCTTCAATCTTGAACACTGACCTTGAGTATTAGTTTGACAACAAAAACACCATAAATAAAAACAACACCCACATGAATTTTTCTTACAAAACAATTAATATGGCCCATAATAATTCTAAACCAGCGATTGGCATGGGTTGAAAATTAACGTGGTCCACATTAAGTCTCATTATGAGAATTAAGGTGGATTTTCAAAAAATTATTATGGTCCACACTACAATAGTTATGGTATTTAAGTGTCACATACACTACTTGCGAAGGGCCTAAACTAAATCCTTAGAGGTCTCAAAGTGTCATGTCCACTAATTGCCAATTAGATACTATTCATCAAAATAAGTAAACTTTTTAAGTGAAAAAATATTTACATTATAACATATGGTGCAGCATATTGGGAAACTTAAGATGATAATCTTGCGTTTAGTATGCAAGGGAATGGCAAGTGTCATGTGTTTACATTTTGGTATGAAAGGGGAAGATATTCTTGAGCTTACTAATGCCAAATGTCATTTGTGTACACTTTAGTCAATTTTTAGACCATTATTGAACATACTCATGCCAAGATATTAGTAAGCACACTTGAACACCAAGTGTCATCATGTGACACTAATGATGAAGTTGTTATTCATTAGTGTAACCTAAGATACACTGCAAAATAGGGTAAGTGACACTATTACACATGTGAAACTAAATACCATAAACGATGTAGTTTATCTTCCAATCAAGACTCTTCGTTTCATGGGTAAGTTTGACCACTCAATGGCATGGTCAAAGGACCTCGTACTTTGTGACTTTCATGTCCAAGGGAGGGGCCAAGATATTTTTAAGTCTATGAGCTTTTCTTGAGCTCTTACAAGTACATCCTCACCCATGAAGCCAAAAGAGTATTTTAATCCATAGTGCATGGTTTGCTCCATGGAAGTTGGCCTCGAATTGCTCACCGGTTCTAATGTGTCCTTTCTAGCAAATAGATGTGAATATACAACCCGCAAATAGAAGAGACGGAATCTAAAGGATGGAACATACACCCCCTCATAGTCATTACTACATGATCTAAAGGTGTAATATACAACTAAAGTGTCAAAAAAATCACGGGGGGTTCACTCCATGTAAAGTTGAACACCACGTGCGGCCAAAGTTTGCTACCCCTATATTACATGGAATAGATAAATTTAAAAATTATGATATTTTTTCTACATATACATAATCATTGATAATATCTTTTGTATAGTTTTTTGAAATTTTTAGTCATCTTCATTTTTGTAGCAATTATTTTAGTTCAATTCTGCGTCATTCTAGTTAGAAACGGTATGTTTTATTAAAAAAACATATCATCAAATTTGGTTACCATTTTTAACTATGTAATAGATACCGTGTATATCTACCCATGAAAAAAAATTGATAAAATTTTGACCCAGTTTGGTGATGCAACTTACCAAAAGTAGATTTTTTTTGGCCGCACGTGGTGTTCAACCTGACAATGGAGTGACCCCCCCATGAAAAAAATAAACGAATTACACATCCTCTTGTCAACCATTCAAAATTCAATGGGAGAAACACACACACGCGTACACACACACATCTTCAAGTTTCTTGCTTAGATATGGGTTTTTGAGTTGCTTGTTGGTTGTTTTAACAATGTATGAGTCTGACAATGAGATGATTTTTTACCATGCTCAAAGTGGATTTGGCAAAAATCACATGTCAATTCTTTGCAAAATTTTCAAGTCATAATATTTCAAAACATATGATGATCATACCGTAGCTCTCTAGCAACTTGGGCACCTTTATGCTTAATAATTAATTAAAGTGCGAAAGCTCGGGGAGATCACTCCATTGTAGAGTTGAACACCACGTGCGAACAAAGTTTGCTACCCCTATATTACGTGTCATAAATAATTTTAAATTTTACGATATTTTTTCTACATATACACAACCATTGATGGTATCTTTTGTATATTTTTTTGAAATTTTTAGTCATATTCATTAATTGTAGCAATTTTTTTAGTTCAATTCCGCGTCATTCTAGTTAGAAACGGTATGTTTTATTAAAAAAACAAATCATCAAATTTAGTCACCATTTTTTACTATGTAACATGTACCATTTATATCTACTTATGAAAAAAAATTGATAAAATTGTGACCCATTTTGGTGATGATTTTTACATTTTTTACATTTTTTACATCTAAAATGATCGCACGTGGTTGTTCAACTCTACAATGGAGTGATCTCCTCGAGTGCGAAAGTAAGTTAGGCAGTCCAAAAAATAATATTCTAAAACTGGGCAAATTCAAAAAGTAATTTAAACTAAGTTAAACATTCATCAAAGTCATTTTTATAATTCATGGATGGTTTTCCTAATTTCCTCTATAGCAGCTACGATTAACCTAAACACTTCCCTTAACCAACATTCTTTACCCTAAAGTTTGTCTTTTACTTGTATGTCATGGTTTTGCTTGGCAACAGACTTTGCTTTGTGTAAGAATTATACAGAGTGGTTTTTGTGAGAGACTATACTGCTATGGTGTTTGTGAGAGATTAAGCTTGAAAAGAGTGACAATGTCAAGGCAAAAGACATTGCCGTGTATGTTTAAATCCATTGATAGAGAGGAAATGCATGTACATGTGGAATGTGAATTTGAGAGCTTAGGCAAAATATTGGAGCTGGAGAAAGCTATGGAGAAGGAGGTTGTCAAATGGCCTCTTGGGAGACCCAAAAAGGAGTTACAAACAAATCTACTTATACCAAAGGAGGAAAATCCGCAAACATAAGGATCAATTTCAAAGAAGGCTCAAGTCAGAGGTAAGTACATAAACTAGTTAATGCCTTCCCTTTGAAAATCTCATACATGCTGCAATGAGAATGCATAAGAATTAAATTGTTGTTCTCATGTATCTACAATCGAAATACAAGCCTCTAAGGCATATTGGAAGTATCTATGACGATCTTACAAAAAAACAACTCTTCAATTGGTTCACCACTTCTGGAGAATTGGAAAAAAAAAAGGAAAAAAAACGGGAAAAAAAATTTATGATAAGAAGTCTTCATTTACTAAAGGTTCTCCACATAAATATGTTCTATAAGAATTTCTTGGATTAGAGGAAGAAATCATTGTAAAGCCCCAAGGCCTTAGAGATGCAAGTCAATCTTTTTTTGCATCTTTAGTGCGAACAAGGATTAGAATTCTAATTGAAACTAGACAACCTCAATTACTTCAACAAAAAGGCAGCAAAGCTTTCAAGGTTAGTTTAACTTGGTCAAGGGCATTTTAAAAAGACAATTTAAATTGGAGCTACAAGAAGGTTACATAGACTACAAGAAAACTAACAACAAATTGGGAACAACTAGGGTTGAAGATGGCATAAAGGGTTGCCTATCTTATCAAGGCTTACTCAATTCCTCCAAAATTATTTGTTAACACAGATACGATAGGCATATACCCAATCTCTACAAGAGGTGCTCATACATGGGATGTTAAAGGTTCAAAACATATACTTGTTCATGAAGCAGATAACAAAAGATAGATAATAGTGTCAGAATCCTCTACATCAGTTGGCAACCTCATACATTTTCAAATTGTATTCATGTGGACAACCACAAAGTGCTTACTTTTGTAAAATGTTGGATGTATTGATTGTGAGTAAGTTGGATGGCATCTTACATTTTCAAAGAATCCCAGAGCCCACCTCCCAAAGGAGGCAATACACCTTATGTTGCATCATGGAACGCCTAATCAGCATAAGGCCAACGGGCTCACATTCATACCAGTATTATGATACGGGCGTATTTTTAATTTTAATTTTAATTCAAAGAATCATTGGTCAAATGTTGAAATGTACAAAAACTTTGTGAACAAGATTTTACAAACATATAGGTAAGAAAAAATTGAACATTTGGACTTATCAAAAGAGACTAAACTTATCTAGTTAATAGATTGTGGGAGTGTGCACAAGTTAAAGAAATTAAAATCTTGGATGAAGATCAACCATCCTGAAATTCTTATTATTTTTATGTCAATATGTTGTACAAATATCTACCAACCAAATGTTGTCGTTCTACAGAAGCATTTCAAGTATGAATTTTGACAAGCATTTGAACACATCAGATGACATTATCCAACATTTCAAGCACAAGGCAACAAAAGATATGAAGGTTGATACTAAAATGAAAGCATTAAAACCTCATCTTTGTGGTTGGCTATTCACAACATGAAAACAATTTAAAAGCAACCATATGGTGGATGTAATTGTAAGAGGATGGCATCCAATGTAATTTGTTGTAAGCTTTTAAACCCTCATTTTAAATGATAGTAAGAGGAGGTTGGACTAGAGAACAACGACGAAGATGACGATGTGAATAGAAATCAACCTATTGAGCTAGTAATGCAAGATTCAATAACAAGAGTTGTTGAGATAGCAACATCAAACCAAAAAAATCAAGTGTTTCTATGCTTAAGGACATGGCTCACAAAAAATATGTCCATGCAACATGAAAACCCACAAATTTTATGAGATTTAGATTAAATTTCAACAAATCCATCACAAAGATTTTAAAGAACATGATTGCAATCAATTTAACAAATCACTTGCAATTATAATGGCAGGGTTGTTGTTAAAGGTCCAATGCCCATTCAGCCTCCACCTCTGAAGAAGAGAGGCCGTCCTCGAAAAAACCCCACCAACCAATAATGTATATTTCGCAAAGGTCTCAAACCTGCGAAATCTTAAACTTTAAAAAAAAAATTCACTCCCAAATCGTCCTCCAAGATCGGTCACATTGTCCAACCCCGGACTGAAAGAAGAGTTTCCCCCCATCAACCTGCCATAGTCCACAATGATCACATTCTGCCCCGTGACATTGGAATTGTAAGACAGATCATCCACTTTGAGAAGCTCAAGAGCTCCAATGACTGGAATATCTGTAGAAGCAATGCTGTAGAAGCAGATTGTTGCCACACTGTCGGGAATATGTAGGCATACAGATCTGAGTAGGCACCCAAGTTGCTGTTATCATCGGTCCATGGATACCACTAGCTAAACACCACGGTTCCTTCCACCGATACATTGAAACTTGGTGAGTGACTCAAGTTGTCGTAGTTGTTGTAGGCAAAGAACATTTGAATTTGGTGTCGGCCCAATGGCACCGGTACTTCGTAGCAGTTCTTCTTGCCCTCCGATGTGCACCGAGCAGTCCAAGAGCAGCACCAAGCATTTAGGAGGAACTGCGCGAGCACCGCGAGCAGCAACGAGGATTGCTCACCGAGGAGCCCCGAGAAATTTCAAGTGAAACATTTCAAATCCCGTTTGTGGTCATATTGTTTATGCAACCCCTCTAGGTCATGCCCCACCTTCTGCATGGGATAAATTCTTCTTGAACAACCTATGATGACTTGCATGAGCCTCATGTTTGTGAAGATGTGAGAGCACAACTGAATGCTACACTTGGTTACAATGCCTTATATATAGTTCACGAAAGTGCAAGAACTGCCAA
This sequence comes from Polytrichum formosum, assembly GCA_964035585.1. Taxonomy (NCBI): domain Eukaryota; kingdom Viridiplantae; phylum Streptophyta; class Polytrichopsida; order Polytrichales; family Polytrichaceae; genus Polytrichum; species Polytrichum formosum. The sequence goes on from OZ037938.1 coordinate 19,185,496, forward strand.
ATTCACTCACTTGTCACTATTATGGTGTGCTATCCTACACGGGGAACATTCCATGCATCCACTTGGTTTTCCTTAAATGGAAACCATGTAGCTTAATATATTGTATCCACTAGGTATACCCTTTCTTTAGGTCACATAACAATATCGATACGTCACCTTACTTGGGGCAACAAAATTTTCATTCACTGTGTTTGTTTTTAATGCCACCAAAGGACAGAAACTTGATGCAAAGTTTTGTGATGCTTGTAAGTATTCTTCTGTTGAGGTTAGCACCTGACATCCAGTGACCAAATGATTATGTTTCAATGCTGGTCAAGTAACTTAGTGCACCGTTCAAAGTAAAGAGGTCTAATTCGGTTGCTTGTCTTTCATCACGACACATACATTTGAGCGGTGTGTGGTTAGGTGTGAATCTAAGAACAAACACCTAAAAGAGATGTGTTAAAAAATCACTGGACTCCATGTCATTAACTATTCTACGGTGTCTCACCGCTTCTCTTGATCACCGCCAAGAGAACTGGCTGAACTCTTGGATCCTCTGAGAAAATCTTTACATATTTGTTGCCATATCTTTCGGTCTGGCCCTGATGACTTCATAGTCACCTTAGCTTTCTTGATCTCCTCTTCCTGCACAATTATGCGCAAGGGCCCCCAGGGAGGTCACTCTTCATAAGATATTAAGAACCACATGCAAAAAGTACAGGGTGAAATAAATCCAGTGTGAAATTTACAACACGATTAGCATCAATATAGGGTACTAGAAATTTATTACGAGTTCACCAAGTATATTTCAAGTATATTCATCAATTATATGGAATATCCCGTGAATATTCGCAATACTTCATAACCCCCCTGAAAATATCCCTTAATTGCATGTGGTTCATATCCTTACAAGGAAGTTACCCCCCAGAGAAGGACCCAACACAACTCAAAACTTGCAGCCAGTTTGAAAGATACTGTTTGCCCAAAAAAGCACCATATGTCACCATGTGACATGGAAATTGAATTTAGACAGGTTTGTGCCCAATCATACAACACTTAGGACCATGCAATGAAACATTGAACACTCAAATGTAACCACTCGCATGCACTTTGTACCAGCCACAACCCCAAAAACCTGAAGGAGTTGAAGATATGGGATTTTTTACCGTCATGAATGCTTTAAGCCGGCCCTCAAGAAGGTCATCAACAACATCATCAAGAAACTCCGGGTGACCTTGAATGGCAAGAGTGTGCTCTCCCACTGAATACATTTCAATGCCTGTTCGCTCCGACGATGCCAACAGCTCTGCTCCCGGGGGCAACTCCGAAACCTGATCAGCAAAATCATGAGTCCTTACCAGTGTGTTCATGCACTACAAGCATAAGCCGCTGAACCAATTTTCTTGCAATACTGAACCCAATAGCAAGCTGAAATGATATATCCTCCCCATATGATATTGCTATATATCAAGAAGGGTGGCTCAAACCCCAAGGCCTAGCTCGGATCCCATGGGAACTCCAAGCTTAAGCCGCCTAACGCCAGAATAGTGCACCCAATCCTAGGTATTCAATTGAACTGCATATTTTCAAGTAGTCTTCGAGGTCCCTCTAAATTCTTGTGCTGCCCGATTCAAGATTATAGAGTTACACATGGAACATTATAATTTGCGCCGGTGGCAAAATCTGAGTCATCTCTTCTTTTTGATATCTATCAATCAATCGATCCACCTGTCATGAGGCTTTACAAAACGAGTTCAGATAGGTGAATGAAAGTATTTAGAGTTATCTGTTATTTTGTTACCTGGTCTCGATGTACTTCAATGATTTTAATTTTTGTTGGCACTCCTCTTGCGTAGGGCTTGCCAAAGAATGCATCAGAGAACTTTACGTCCCTAAATCCCACCTCCCACCCTACATCTGCTCTTCCTGTCTTACCTCCAAGCGCACGACTCAACACCTGCATACACATGTAATTTACCACCAGTTTAGTAAAGTGTTCAGATAAAGAGGTAGATCTTAAGCCAAATGTGTGACATGAAGAGGAGATGAAAAATTTAGTCAACAAATGATGCCTCAAAACTCTTCACATGTTAAAATTTCCTATATGAAAGACTTCTTGGCCCAGTTGCTCTCCACCACCTTCAATCCCAGAAAGACTACAATTCTGCCAGACTCATTGTTGAACACCTATGCATCAAGAAATATGTTCTCCTACAGTTTGCTCTTCGTGTATCTTGAAAATCTGACCAGAAATTCAGTGTGTATTATATTCATATGACATTGGGGTAAATAGAGCTGACTGTATGATGCAGACAATGCAGTCAGCTGTATTTACCAGTGTTGTGCCAGTACTACTTTTTTCATATACCTGTAGGCGAGGATATTGAACGGAAACTTAAGAGTTTTACCCGGTCAGTCCAGATATTAAAGTTGTTCATGAATTGTCTAAGGGTATATAGGTGATACCATGGACTTTTGCAATGGTATGTGTGCAACTATGAAGTGGGAGTCAAGTTTGATATTGAGGGATATGATGCCATTTGTGTCAGGTACCTTATACCCATACACCTACCTTTGTTCATACCCCGGTTTAACATAGATACCCGCAAAACATTGGTATTTATCGAGCACTGAAAGAAGATGATAATTGTGCTATCTTACCTGGTGGCCAAAGCACACACCAAGTAGTTTCTTTTGCTTTTCGTGTATTTGTTTAAGAATCCTGCATAGCCTTTCAATCCACTCTTCTTCACCGTGGGCATCATGCCGGCTGCCAGTGACTACAAACCCATCATATTTGTCCAGGTCTTCAGCAGTTGGGAACTGCCCTTCAATCACCAGAATCTCATCCCAAATCTCACCGGGGTCCTTCAGGAGCTTCACAAACAATGGGCCATAGCCCCCATACACTCTTTGGCAGTATTCGGCCGAATGACCTGTTGCAAAGGAGAACGAGGACAGAAACAACCCATTACTTGGCTTCCATTTCTCTGGCAATTTATAAGCAGATACTACATGATGATTTTAGTACGTAGTTTTCATTAGGACAAGGTTATGCCCTCACTCTAAGTGCCCTAGGCTGAACCACAAATGTCACACGACCCAACAATTTGTTTTAGAAGTTCTTCAATGATGTGCATAATTTCTTCCCAATGAAAATTACGTTAGATATTGGACATTGAGTGAACCCGGCTCTCGGCCTGGTCCAGCCAATGGCGATTATCAAATACATCGTTTACCTACTAGCATTTCCTTCTGCACATCAAAAGGAATGAAAAGTAGGATGACATTGTGGACTCAGCAACACTACATCCTTAGCAACAAAGACAAATTATTTGTCTCTTAATTTAAACAGACACCTTGCATATAATTGCAAAAATCTGGTGCTCTTTATCCTCTATCCACCAGTCCATTCTGTAGGAATTTAAGTCCACACTACTAGGCAACCTTAGGGAAGTGCACTTGAATTCCACATTGCACGAAAATTCACCCTCCAAAGAATGTTCATTTTCGATTAGAGGTTCTTTGAAGAATGCCACAGTGAAACAGGGTTGCTGACTAATACGCTTGTCCACTGGCCAATTTGCAACAAGAGTGACCCAAAACTTTGAGATTAGACATTGACAAGAGCAATTTTTCAACCTTCTCCCATCTACCAAGATTCAAATGAAGAGGTGCGCTCCCAATGGAATCATGCTTTAGTTATCAAGTTTACCCTTGAATTATTCCATAGCCAGGTATGATTCTCTCATCGACGAAGATTCCATTGGAGAGGCGCGCCCCAAATGGAATCATTCTTAAGCTAAATTATCCAGATAACCTAAGAATTATTCCATAGCCAAGTACGATTCTCTTATCGACGAGGATTCCATAAAAGAGGTGCGCCCAATGGAAACATGCTTAAGCTACGTTGTCAAGTTTGCCTAGAATTATTCCATAGCCAAGTATAATTCAATTCATCAAGAGGTGAGCCCATAAACTTGGAATCATTCTTAACATATGCGGATTGCCTAACAGTTATTCCATAGCTACCAAGATTCATTTGCGCTCCAAGCACTTGGAATCATTCTTGAGTTATCCAGATCACCTGAGAATTAATCCACAGGTACCAAGATTCAATTACGCTCCAAGTAATAAGAATCATTCTTGAGTTATATAGATCACCTAAGAAGTATTCGACAGCTACCAAGATTCAATTGCAGAGATGCCACCCAAATACTTGGAACAATCCGGATCACCTAATATTTAACGTAATTTCCATTAGAAATTATGCACATCATTGAAGAAATTACGTTAATGTAGGAACAATCCGGATCACCTAATATTTACCGTAAGTTCTTCAATGATGTGCATAATTTCTTCCCAATGGAAATTACATTAACCTACATTACCCGGATCACCTAATATTTATTCCATATTTTGCGTCGAGACGCGAGACCGACCACATAGCTGGCTACCAACTCAAGAACGTTAGCGATTGGATCAGCTCACTCTTTAAGTTAATTACCTGTCGTTAAAACTGCGTAACGTCGAGGAGCGGCAGCCACTTCCTCCCCGGCTTCATCAACTCCTGCCGCCGCCGCCGACTCCTCGGGAGCACCAGCGGCACTCCTCGCCTCTTCACGCCGGTCGCCGCCAACGCTGCCGCCAACCTCCGTTACCTCAGACTCCGCCTCAGCCGCGCGGGAGCTGCTCACCCCCTGTTCTGGCCGCTGCTGCTGCGGCGGCGTCGTCACCGGCTCAGCCATGGCCGCAAACCCCCGCGACGCACAAGAAACACTCCGAAGCAAGGAGAAGGAAGAAAATTCGGAATCGCGAACGAATCCTAAAGGAGCGGAGGAAGCATCCCCTCGATGCCAATCATCAACAACAACAGCCTCCACAGCAACAGGGAGGTGGAATTGATGGTGAACGGCGCAGCATCGAGCCGCAGCAGCTTGGAATTGACGCTGCGAGTGCTGTAACCGTAACAAGAAGGTGTTGCGCATTTTGGCGACCACGGTAACCACGACTATAATAGCTTAATTGCCCACCTGGCGACTCGACGCGACGATGGCAGCAGAGGAGTGCGGTGTCAGAGGATCATTGCTCATGGCCGGCACACCTCTCTTTACTATCACCTTTTCAATGGCGAGCCTGAAGAAAATTGGAATTGTTGGGTTAAAAGAACTTCCAAGAGATGCTGATGATTGACGTGGAGTTGGCACAGCGGGCGGAGTAAACGGAGTTAACCCGAAGACGACAAGCGGCCGCCGGAGGTTCGAGGTGTGCCCACCGTGCCGACCGTTGCGATGAATTTGATAATAATGAATGATGTGTGATCGATGCTTCAGTCGACGGCCACAGGAGATCCCACACAAGAATGATACTGTGCGTAAGTAATTAAGTAAGTAAAGTTCGGAGAAATTGTTGGAGGAAGGAGTCAGCTTAGAATATGAGAGAGAGAGAGAGAGAGGTTCCACATAGGAAGCTTAACCCCAACAAGTGACTGTCGAGGAGTCATGTGATTGTGCAGGGAATTCTTTATGATTGCCATAACGTGGAATTAGGCTTGTCCTTTTGAAAAGGTAGGAGAGAGAGAGAGAATAAACGTTGACCTTAGTGGGATCAGCATGATTGAAATGCCCGTTCGACCCACCCTTGGTACACCCTAAACTCCGTAATATCAACCTCCATAATGTCACTCACTCTCTAATATCCCGAAACCCTAGGGAACGGATGTTCGTAGTTCAAAGCCCACTCCTTATTGTCACCTTTCTCTCCCTTATATCACGAATTTTGTCATTAATGCAAACCACCAAAGAAGTCAACCCACACCCTTGCATTGCGTCATGTGTCAATATGCAGAGTGTCACCTTCTTTTTCTCATTCTTGTTCTTCTTCTTATGCCACTTGTTGAATGTTGGTGCACGCATATGCCACATCGCCTAGGAAGGCCAAGTGGAGTGGACCACACCACACTATTTAATATGTTGCACTTTGTGTTATTCCATAGTGTCACATGCTACACTAATTCACTAGTATCACGCATCCATGTTAACTACAAAACTCTGTAATATCACATGCACTTTGGTTGCCACAAGTGTGATACTACGGAGTTTAAAGTGTATTATGTCCACTGGACATAATATTAGTGGTGCAAGACTATTAACCCCTCTTGGGGTGGGCACTATAGTAACTAGGGTAACCAAAGTGACCATGTGAACTGAGTGACTGAATGATCTTTGTCTTGGTGGGGTTAGTGTGGTTGTGTTGTTGTAAGGGTATATGATCACTTTTCTTTGTGAGGTCGCCGCCAAGTCATAGGACTTCTCACTGGTTCATTGTATGTGAGGGTTAGTATCACATGTTTAGTGGTATGGGTTCGATCCCTTATGGCCTTTTACAAGCACTGTATTATGATGTAAGTGACTTAGCATATGCCGTGTGAGTTACTTGGCAGGAAAGTTGTATCCTATTGAAAAGGTAGTACATAATACATGGATCTTGATTGATTGCTTTTTCCCAATCAACCCGTATTGTAATAGCATGCGCACACCAGGACCAACAATTGGCCCACAACATTGAGAGAGTTTCCATCTTGACAAGAGTTTATGTTTTGTACGCAATGAACATAACATTAAGGCATTGTGTATCAATGCTTTGTGGGGCCGGGAGTCCCATGAGCATTATGTCCCTTCTATTCTAAGTTTTCCCCACATTTGGGATATACTCAACCTGAGTATAATTTATCGCAAATTGGTAATCACCAACAACTAGACATTAGTATAAAAACATTGTATCAATGAAGTTGTGTGTCAAAATCGCAGTCACAACTTGAATGTCATATATTAATTTTAAAACATATTTATTTGTCATTGCTTAGCTACACTAAATATGTTATTTAGTGTCACTTACTAATTGGAATTACGCAATGCTATATCTATTTACTATATACCTCATATTTTACCAACAAATGTCAAATTGATTGTTTGGACATTATAAGACAATAACAACTTCTTTTTGGTAAAAAATTACATCATAGAAAAAAGATATAGCAAAGGGCCAAGGTTGCCTCTTTTTGCAAAGAGTTGCCAAATGATGTTAGCTGCATAGTGCCACACTTGTTGAGCTAACAAACATCTAAAGAACTTGTGCTCCACTAATTCCATAGCTCTTGAACCGCAATGACGACAACTTTTGTCAATCCTTGTTGAGATCCATCCATGCCATTCGTTCACCACCACCACCTTGTGAATAATTGACCAAAGGAAGGCCACTACCTTATGTGCCTTGTGGTTTTGCCAATGATGTCCATCTAAGGGAGGTGGAAGGTGGAATTTCATTCTACCACTTCTTGCATTTTTTATACAACCCAACCCAATAATGTCTTGGGGAGATCACTCCCTCTTTAATTGATGCATACACGTGCGCTCAAGACCTATTTATCGGGGGGCTATTTACCTTGCAGAAAAGATTTTAAGGTATGGTATTTTCAAAATAAAGGTAAATGCTTGTATTTTAATACACCCTATCAATAATTATAATTTGTTGGGGAATCATTTAAAAATACCCTATTTTACTTATATTGCATTTTTTTCCTTATACCCCAAGTAACCAATTTTTTTGACTTTATCCCAATTTTTTTCCTCGGAGCCCAACTGTTGTCCATTTTTTTCCAACACACGATTCCAACACACGTTTATATATCACCACCGACAAACCAAAGCATGGCATTTTGGAAGTCATCCATCCAAGATTTTTCTACAAAAAATTACTTCTTTTCATCCATTAGCACAGACCTTACCCTACACCCGCTATCCCTAGTAATTGTTTCCAAGCTATTTTACATGTACTGACTAGATAAAAGAGGCCATTATATGTCATGGTATTTTACATGTAAACATGTTTCACTATTTTAAAACCCCTTGTATTATATGTATGCTTTTTGCAAAATTTACCTACAATGAATATATTGGACCCTATTTTTTATCGCACGTTGTTTCTACAATTTTTGCTAGTGATCTCCCCGAGAATAATGTGAAGTAATTTTAATGCCATGTTTAATCCTCTCACAGAACGAGCCATAGTGCTCCACAAAATTGACTTATAAATCATCATAAACCTTGGCAAGGGAGAATTTCTCCGGGGCTTCCTCCCATCTCAAAAAATTGATCCTACCAAGGTCCCAAATATCCCTAAAAAATCTCAATTTAAAAAAAAATTAAAATAGAGAATGAAGGCCCTATCCATGGCGATACCCACATAGAGGCCCTGGTACTCTATCTCTCACCAAAGGTCAAGTTGCAAACTATCTTCTGAGCATGATGGAAAGAGAAAGGTAGTTGTGCATGCCATCACCTTCCATGACTAAGCAATATGACGCCATACTTTTGAATTGTCTTTGATAGAGAAATTGGACGTATACGACCAAAGAGAGGAAGGACCCCAAGAGCCATGACAATACCCAAGTAGGTATCATAAATTGTATTGTTCGGTCCCCCTATGAAATTATTTCCCATCGGTACAAGTCCCCCTATAAAAATTTGATCCATTGGCGCCATCAACATTGATTTGTGCAATTAGGTTTCCCTGGACTAATTTACTAACATTCCACACAATTTAAAATTCTCATTATCACAATAGCCGTTTATTATTTGAAATTTGGTAACTGACAGTAATTCTAACATTGTAAATCTATAATCATCCAAAAGATTTACAAGGAATGACAAATAATGTTGGGTTAACATTTAGTGTTGGTGACACTATACCACGGTTTACAATCGGTATTGAGCAAGACAATTAGAATTGGTGACACTAGATATCATATTTAAATTTAGTGTACTTATGTTTTTTTGGGTAAAAAGTGATGCTCTCAGTAAAATGTTATAGCAATGCTAATTAGTGTGGCATTAAGTAGCGTGACATTCCACATCTACTCTTCCTTTTTGCTAGGAGTGAAGAGCAAAAAGGAACACATGAGTCTTCATTGCAACTGCCAAGACTAGGGGCCGCGGGGTCCCAAGGTCCAAGTCCCAAGTCACTTAAGGTCAATCCATACAATCTCAACCGTTGAGAGCATGGAAGTTGAGACTTACCACTTCACACGGGGACTCAAGTCCCAAGTATGACATGGATGCCTACATGACAACACTTTTTGGAGGTGAGGCTTGGAACTTGTGTTGAGAGTTGGGTTGAGCAAAATGCTAGACCCAACTCTCAACACAAGTCCCGTAAATATTTCATCATAAAATAATCAAAATCCGACTTTCATGATAATTAACCATATTTTAATGGCATCTTGAGGCTCGAAAGTTGGGACTTTGCCTCCATGTTGGAACTTGTTGAATTGAGTGGGACTTGGGACTTGGGATTCCATGTGAACCAACCCTTAACTTAGACCAACTCGAAAATGAAGCAACACCATAATTCACGCCGGTGGCAACATTGGAGTTGTCTTTCCTTACTTCTTTCTGCAACTACCAAACTACTGAGGAAACAACAAAGCAACCACCCACCTGTCGATGTGGAGCCTAAACAAGGTTCCGCCGTCTCCAGAGACTTCTATTAAATGCCTCATTCATCCAGTGAAACACGTGGCCATTGATCATTTGTCCAGACCTCATGAGTCATCTTATTTCCATCCATAGTAAACGTAATAAAATAAGTCTCATCCATCTCGAGTCGATGCCATTCGCAACTCATCCATTCAGACAGACACGTGTCGATTCCATATTTTGTCTAAACTTCATTGAGTGGTGAGACATCGTCGTTTTCATCCATCGGTCACCTCTCTCCACTCGTATATGAAGGGACTCCGACTCCACTTGCGCCCAACAGCGTAACTCTTTTCTTTTGTTCTTGCACCGCTCTTCCTCTGTTTTGTAGGCATTGGAGGATAGGAGACGAGTTGTGCACTGTTTGTCAGAGAGATAGATAGTTGTGAGGAGGGTATACTCTTTCTTTCTTCGCCGTTAGAGGTTGCTGTCAAGATGCAGATCTTTGTTAAGACCCTAACGGGCAAGACCATCACCTTGGAGGTGGAGAGTTCGGACACCATTGACAACGTGAAAACGAAGATCCAGGACAAGGAGGGAATCCCCCCCGATCAGCAGAGGCTCATCTTTGCCGGTAAGCAGTTGGAAGATGGACGGACGCTCGCGGATTACAACATCCAGAAGGAGTCTACTCTCCATTTGGTTCTGCGTTTGAGAGGAGGGATGCAGATTTTCGTCAAGACCTTGACTGGAAAGACAATCACCTTAGAGGTGGAGAGCTCTGACACAATTGACAATGTAAAGACCAAGATCCAGGACAAGGAGGGCATTCCTCCCGATCAGCAGAGACTTATCTTTGCAGGGAAGCAGTTGGAGGATGGCCGTACCCTAGCTGACTACAACATCCAGAAGGAGTCTACTTTACATTTGGTGTTGCGCCTGAGAGGTGGCATGCAAATCTTTGTGAAGACCCTAACGGGCAAGACCATCACCTTGGAGGTGGAGAGCTCCGATACCATTGATAACGTGAAGACGAAGATCCAGGACAAGGAGGGCATTCCTCCTGATCAGCAGAGACTTATCTTCGCTGGCAAGCAATTGGAGGATGGCCGCACTCTAGCCGATTACAACATCCAGAAGGAATCTACTTTGCATTTGGTCCTTCGTTTGAGAGGAGGGATGCAAATTTTTGTGAAGACATTGACGGGGAAGACGATTACTCTCGAGGTAGAGAGTTCTGATACTATTGACAATGTGAAGACGAAGATCCAGGACAAGGAAGGCATTCCTCCTGACCAGCAGAGGTTGATCTTTGCGGGGAAGCAATTGGAGGACGGCCGTACTCTAGCCGATTACAACATTCAGAAGGAATCTACTTTGCATTTGGTGTTGCGTTTGAGAGGAGGCATGCAGATTTTTGTGAAGACGTTGACCGGAAAGACCATTACGCTGGAAGTGGAGAGCTCGGACACAATTGACAATGTCAAGACGAAGATCCAGGACAAGGAGGGCATTCCTCCCGACCAGCAGAGGTTGATCTTTGCGGGGAAGCAATTGGAGGACGGTCGTACTTTGGCCGATTACAACATCCAGAAGGAATCTACTTTGCATTTGGTGTTGCGTTTGAGAGGAGGTATGCAGATTTTTGTGAAGACGTTGACCGGAAAGACCATTACGCTGGAAGTGGAGAGCTCGGACACGATTGACAATGTCAAGACGAAGATCCAGGACAAGGAGGGCATTCCTCCCGACCAGCAGAGGCTTATTTTTGCTGGCAAGCAGCTGGAAGATGGTCGTACTTTGGCCGATTACAACATTCAGAAGGAATCTACTCTTCACTTGGTTCTCCGACTTCGTGGGGGTCAGTAGAGCGATTCTCTGCTGCACGATGGTTCTTCTTTCTCCGGTTTTTGGCTTTTGGCTTTTGTAACTGGACCAGATGTTGCATGCTCTACAGAATAAAGGTAGCCAAAGCAAAGGACTCTTAATTGTAACCTTTCTATCGACGGAGTAAATATTTTGGAACTTTTGCTTCGTTATTCTCCATGTTCTGCTTCGATATGTATTATGCTTGTGGTATGTATGCGTGAGAGAATGTATGTTACAATTGCTGTTTGCCCTGTTCGAGTGGAGGATGTAACCTCTAGAATGGCTCTAAGGAAATGGGGTTATGTTTGTGAATAGAAATTGCCAATCAGCCCAATCCTCGATTTCAATTGCACTGAGAGGCTCTACAAGTGATATTACATTAGATTGCTTCCTGAATTGGAATCTAAGTATGTGCGAGTCGGAAGCATTTCACCGCCCTAAGCACCTAGTGTTAGTGAAGAATTTTTCAGTGAGGTTGAAACGCAAGTTACACGATTCTTGGTGTGTGGGTGTTGGCAATTCTCCCATCGAAACCTTAATTTGTAACGAGAGCACTTTAATCATCCTTTGCATAGGAAATCTGCTGCTTAAGCTCATGTTGAAATGACTTGGCATATCGAAATGTGTTCTCAATGGAGAGAATGCTTTCACTCATTTTTACTTCTTTTTGGGGGAAGCTAGGAGGTGCATGATCACCTAGCTATAGTAGTTGCTCCATCAAGTGGAGGGAAGATTTCATGGCCGGGAATCGAGCCGCCAACCAATCTATTTGGATTTGGGTACCTCTCCACTATCACCTACCTGGTAGTTTAGGGTCATCTTGGACCTACTTTCACTTATCTTTACAATCAACATGAAGATATGCAATAGAACAAGACAAGTAATTTCCATAAATAGAAATCACCACACAATCGTTGGAAAATAGCAACAAGGAGCTGAGGCCCCCTTTACACTAGAGCTCAAGTATAGAGCTTAACTTTCTCGGAGTTTTGGGAGTTTGATACTTGGATTTGACAAGCCGTTATTTAAATCTCAAACTATTGAGAGCTTCACCCAGCTCTAAATAGAGCAACTGTAAAGTGGCCGTGCTGAAAGGGAGATATGAAGACGGGAATGTGAGTAAACTAAGCAGAATTCATGACAAGCCAAAGAGCTTCAAAAGGCCATTGGCTTATAGCTCACAAAACAAGAGTTCGAACTCTCCAAACATTCCTAGGCGACTGCCGAATTCCATGTGGTAGCTTCAGATCTTGACCAAGAGTTTGTCATACCCGTTATTCGACATGAGAAGATGGCAGGTATGCGTTGTAAGCCTGTCAAAAGAACTCTCAAGTTGAAAAGTCAAGTGTTATGTGGACTTGAGTGAACAAACATGCATAAGAGGCTCCTTTCTTCAAGCTCTATGCAGTTTTGAGATGTCACCTCTCAAATGCAGGGCCTGAATCTAGTTTAGATTTTGGAAGCTTCAAGCTCTCAACCTCTCTAGTGCAAAGGGGGCTTCAGCCTACCACATGTTTTGGAACTTTGTAATGGTGTGGGTGTTGACACATGAGCGTTGACACATTTGCCATTCCAAAGTAGTCGACCGTTGACGGTGGCATGTTGAGTGGACGGTGCAAGGATGACCTTGGACATTAATTCATATGCACATGTGCAATGGATGAGGACAACACGGACTCAAATTAATTTTTGTACAATCAGATCTCGATTGAATCTTCAGGCTCTCAACTTCTCTAGTGCAAAGGGGGCTTGAATCTACTACTTAAGTTGAAACTTTGGAACAAGGATGCATGGGCATTAGAGTTATCTGTAAAGTCCCTCAAAGATGGACAAAATCATGGGTTTGATCATTCTTTGAGAAAACTTTTATTAAGAGCTCACTAGCTCATCATGTTTTGGAGCCTCCTCTTTCCACTTCTCAAACTCTGAAAGAATCTTAGGATCTATAAAAGGGTATGTGCATTGCCCCCATCCTAAATCCCATATCAGCCTATGCAAGGCTAGGTTGGCCCACCCATCCTAGTAGGACAAGCTAGATAGCCGGTTTTTAATAACCCGACACCACTCCTGGTAGATGATAATTTAAGCATTAAGAAAACTTGAGCAACATTGTGTTAATTCTCATAAACTCATGGTTTGGGACTAAACCCATGGTTTCATCCACTTTACTTTACAAATAACTCTCTTGACACATTCACCATTCCAAAGTTCCAAAACAACTGGCTATAGACAATGGCATGTTGAGCGGACAATGCAGGGATAACTTGTACATCAACTCATATGCAAGGGTGCAACAAGCCAGGACAGAATGGGCCCCAACTAGTTGTTATGCAATCACATCTTTCTAGTGCAAAGGGCCCCGGAATCCATACAATCAGAGCATTGCTGAATCTTCGAGCTCTCAACCTCTCTAGTGCAGAGGGAGCCCGAATCTTCATCCAATCGAGTGTGCTAAATCTTTGAGCTCTCAACCTTTCTAGTGCAAAGGGGGCTTGAACCACTATGCAATCAAAGCATTGCAGAATCTTCGAGCTCTCAACCTCTCCATAAAATCAAGCTTGTCAAAAATTTCGAACTCTCGATTTTCTCTAGTGCAAAGGGGACTAAAATCTCCATACAATCGAAGCACTCCTGAATCTTCGAGCTCGAAAATTCTCTAGTGCAAAGTGGGAATTAAATCTCCATACAATCAAAGCATAGCTGAATCTTCAAGCTCTCAACCTCTCTCCATACAATCAAAGCTAATTTGGTGAACAAAGTGTGCGTGCGTGGTGGTTGACCTGAACAAATAAGGCTAAGGCGTCATGGTCAGAATGGCCAGGCCGCGGCCAACTTTCCTCCGCAAAAGAAGCCTGCAGGGGTGACCCTCCACCAGGGGCACCGGCCCCGCCTGCACGAGCAATGCGTGTTCGGGTAGTAGGAGCCGCTGTAGACGGGGACATACGCTGCCGGGAATCCCAGCGCCACAAATGTGCACTCGTAGACGACGTTGTCGAGCTCGGGGAAAGTCCGTTGCGGGAACGAGAAGCTGTAGATGGCATTATCGGGCAAGTTGTGCGCACCGAGATCGCTTCTGGCGACGTAGGAGTGGCAGTGCACCTCCAGGTCCATCTCGGGTCCCATCTCATTCTTGATGCGCACGGTTAGCCTCTTGCACCGGACGCTTGTTGCCAGGAGAGCAAGAATCAGTAGCACTTGAAACAAGATCACGTGTCGACATGGAGTGGAAAAAGAACTTCCGGCCATGGAGCTGGTTTGGGAGAGAGAAACAGTTTAGGATTCGGAAGCGGCAACCCAAGGTAAAGAAACAAAACGAAATTAAGAGGACTAGTTAGTGTGACAAAGTTAAGGGCCAGCAAGAGGAGAGAGAATGAAATGATAGGCTTAAAGGCAGCTTAACGTTTCCGAAACATAATCCAGCTAATCAGTAGCACTTGAAAAAAACATTTGTCGACTTGGAGTGGAAAAAGAACCTCCGGCCATGGAGCCGGTTTGCTAGGGAGGAAGACTTTAGATTTCGTAGGCGGCAACTCAAGGTAAAGGAACAAAACGAAATTAGGAGGCTCGGACTAGTTAGTGTAACTATCTCGTCAAATGGAACTTGAATCGACGCAAGCATCAAAACATGGACTCAAACGTGGGGAATTTCCTCAGAGACCTGCTGGAGCAACAGAACTGAACGGGAGCGCAGAGTTTAGCTTGCAGACAAGCGGAGCCTGCAGGTAGCGTAGGAATGAAAGACAGATAAAGATTGCAGGCTAAGTAGCCATCTCTTTCAGCTGTTTTATTGTTTGGTATAGGCAGAGACTGCTTTGGTTAAGTTAAGCCTCTGGCATTTGCGGCCATTGCAGCCGCTATCCGAACATCTTCCTACAAGCTCATTAAAATTTGAACCTATAAACTTAGCGTCCGCATCAGATCCTGCGAGGCTGGATTTCAGTCATGGTTAATCAACGATTCAAACTCAGTGATCCACACTCCAAACTTAAAAGTGATGCACCAGAGAGATGATATACACCAATTGACCAGAATTAAGAAGCAATTAAGGAGCTGAAAGAGATGGCTTCTTGTACAAGCAGATACTACTTAAATTGATTAAGCTAGCCGCTGCCATTTGTGTTCATTGCACCTATATATCCTGAACATCTTTCTACGAGCCTTATAACATTGAGCTCTCAGCGGCCGCCTCAGATCCTTCGAGGTTGGATTTCAGACATGACAGAATAAGCGATTCAAACTAAGTATTCCACACTCCACACTGATGCCGCAGGCACCAGAGAGCTGACACCGATTCGACAGCTCATGCGGCCGACCAAAGGAGACTCAGCTTAATTTGAGTCGTTCTGCCATCATCGCCGCCCTACTAACTTAACCTTCAAGAACTGTCCTGGCGAGTCGTCCTGATGATGTTTTGTCATCACGAAAATCACGTCCCCGTTCTCATGTGTGAAACTTCACTTCCGTACTCACCGTATCCATGCTGGTCCTTGCAAATTACTTACTCCACATGGCCATGAGTGAGTCCGTTTCCTTACCCGTTAAACCACCACCTCCATCAATGATATATCCACAGTTCACCTTGGTAAGTACTTAAAACATTCCACATGAGCAAATTTCTAAGACGATAGCTACAGTAGCAAACCTGATGGCAACTTCTTAACTTAAATTTACTGCACCGATCTGCAACAAATAAGAGACGTCCTCGAATTCCACGCCAGCATTGATGGCCGACTGCGGCAGCTTCTGCCACGCCGCAGTCAGCGCCTGTAGACACCTGACTTGGCCATTATTGCTGAGGCCGCCATGCCATGTCTTAAGCTTGATCGCCATCGCCACCATCAATCCGCACATCGACACACCGCCAATCGTCAGAAGACTGATGCTCGCTCGCGGGCGACCGGCCGGCGTCGGCGTCAGGACGGCCTGCACCGCGGACGCGCGTCTGCGTTGGTTAAACTACAGTACCATAGATGCATTGTGTACTCTTTCTTCTCTTTATTTCGATGTGTTCTCACTAATTTAGTTAGCTTGATTCACGATGTGGGGGGGGGGATATTATAATAGAGCACCTCAGTAATAATATTATGATTTCACAATGTAACATAGACTTAAACTTACAATACAGTCCACCCTCTATAAATGTTAGGCTCTGGAGTAAAATTTTCCTAACATTTATAGTGAGTTAACATTGTAACAGTTATAAAGGGAGCTTTTTGAATGCTTAACAAATATAAATTCATTACAATTATGAAGGGAGAGTTTTGCAAAATTATCATATATAAAATATGTGTATCAAATCAATATTTTATTTGTATGAAACAAAATAAGAATCAATAGCCCTTTGGACTGATTCTGAAGCATTTACAATCTTCAAATGCTTTTCAATTTCCAACAACATGCTAGCTAACTTTGTAGTGTCATTGGACCGTTGCTCCATGTATGTTTGGAGAGTCAGTACACATGACTAGACCTCACTAAACTTAACAACTGGTTTAACCTCTATTTGCTCTTCGCCTTCTTCATCTGAAATGGGAGAATTTGAATCATCACATCCTATCACATCCCACACCTCATCCTCTATGATCTCCATTGAATTGTTGAGATCAAAATCGAACTCGTAGGCTACATACTCGCCAGCTTCCATATTTGAAACTTGGATGTCACTAGTAATCAATGAAAGTTTCTCAAGCATGGTTGTTAACTCCTGCAATTCCTCAGCATGGCTCCAAGTTGTCCTCACATTCAAATCAAGTAGAATAAGAAGTCCAATATGCCTCCAACAGTGATATATGGTTGAAGAAGTAACTTTCACCCTCCAAGCACATTCCAACATCTTCACAGCTTGATAAACATCAATCTCAGGGTCCTCATTGTTCATGAAGCAATCCAGCTTGTGCTCAACAAGCATTTTGCGATATTGTGCTTTGAATGAGTTAATCACACCTGCATCCATGGGTTGTAGGTAGCTAGTGCACTGCACTGCACTGATGCCCTAAAAAATTATCCACCAACAATAAAACTTTGTCCTTTCCTGCAAGGTGCATTCTCCTCTCAAAATCCAATAAGAACTTTTGAAACAATATAGTGGTCATCCAAGCTTGGCTATTGGAATTCCAAAGAATGCCAAGGTTATTTGGATTTGAGATATTCCTCCTTGTAAATACACGAGGACGAGCATACTTATGAATAACAAATGGAGGAAGTTTGGTGCTACCATCGGCATTTGTTGTCAAAGCAATTGTAATTCCTTCTTTTTGCAACTTCTTCCCAAACAATCGCTTTGTGGCAAGCATACGGTTTGGTTCTAACCTGCACATAATTAGCACAACACATTCACTTGCAACTCTTTCATTAACCTAACCACTAAACAAGTCTTGTAACTATATTTTGCAACCTTTTGCATTCAATAATCTACAAGTGACAAAATAAAAGATACAAAGCGAAACAGTGATTCAAACCTGTAAAATAATCCAGTTTCATCCATGCTGAATACGTCGCTAGGGTTGTAGGTTGCAATCTTGTCTTTGATCTCTTGAATTCTAACCTTTGTCTCTTCTGCATTATCTGCATAGGCTGCTTCACCATGACGCACGAAACCCTTGATTCCATGGCGCTTCTTGAACCCGGCTACCCACCCTTTTGAGAAGTGATGCTCTTTGCTCCCTGGTGCTCTAGGAAGACGAGCATAAAATCTCTTTGCAATGCTACAGAGAACATCATCTGAAATAGTTGTTGATTTCTCTTCCATGAGAGAAAACCAAGCAAATGTAGCCCGCTCAACTGCAAGTGAGAGAACCTTGCGTGCTCTCATTGAATTAGGTTTATCAGTAACCCTACCCAAATACAAAGCTTTGTTTTTCAAAAGCCTTGAAATTGTCATCTCACTCACAGATGTACTAAACTTCTCATTTGCTCAAAGTGTGAGAGACCGGTTTGAAATAGGAGCACTTGCATGATACATGATAATCTCTCTCCTTTGAGCATTTGTAAACTGGCCTCCCATCTTAACACCCTAAAACCCTAAACACAAAATGAAAATGAAACCTATTTGTGCTAAACTTAACAAAGACTCTTTGCCTCCATTACTTAACCTGACCTGTGTCCTCGCTCTCACTCCACATTCCAACAGTCCAACGCTCAAGCCGCTCCAGACGTTCCAATCCAAACCCTCACAGCCTCAAGACCTTCTGAACCCTCATACAGTACCCTCCACAATATAGTCCAGATGAATAATTTGATCACAAAAGTCAAATTTGGTGGCTTTTGCCACTTTGAAAGGTTGTGAGTCAATGTAATGGATGTCATCACACAGTATTGGATGTATTTCGTAGGTTAACATTTATAAGTGGCAAATTAACAAAGAGGGGAGTAAGTTATTATTAACATTTAACATAGTTAACATTCTAGTTAGCAATGTGAGGGGAGTACGATTTTGTTAACAAATATAATGAGTTAACGTTTATAAGTGTAACATTTATCGAGGGTGGACTGTATTGGAAGATTATTAGAGACATTGTTCGTTTTGAGAAGTGGTGGCAAAATGGTGTGCAAGGAGTCTCAAGCTTTACACACATTGCTTGCATTGAGTGGATGCAGAATCCTATGTAACGAGGCATGCGGAAGTGCCACGGCTTTTGGAGGACCATGTTTAATGAAACACTTTATTTCACACTTGAAATAACCCACCTAATTTGATGGCACTTTATTTAAGCCCCCACACTAAAGAGAAGAAAGAGTGAAGTAGCTTGATTGAAAAGTATAAACAACTAAGTGAACTCGCTAATGAATCAAGTTTAGATGGGGGACCCAACAAAAGTTTGTGTGAATCTCAAGTTCTCAAACACTCAACTGAGAAGAACCAAACCATGCAACAAGCAGTTGTAAAAAGTTTGAATAGTATGTGTCATCAAGAGCGCCGTTGACGGGGATCGAACTTGGGTCACCTGTGGGACAGGCGAAACCCTTACCATAATACATGGCTTCCTGGAGTGACACGTGTACTTTGCGGATTGGAGTACCATTTGAACAACCATACATTATTAAACTTCTGGAAACGCAAGAACCTTACAAATTTGGACTCTTTCTAAAATATACACATCATGTATGTAATCAATCATCTAATGAAACATATTGTTGTGAAGCATAATCTCAACTTGTATAGGAAGGTAGACATGTCTTTCATATCTAGGAGAAGTGAGCTAATTTGAAATCAAGGCAACCATTCAACAAGCAAGTACATATCTAATATGAGATGATCAGCAGATCCATTACAAGACCACAACAATTTTCCTCACGAGTTTTGGATCTCATACGAATATCTTATCCTTTATTCAAGTAAAGATACTTTTTCTTCTTCACTGAGATCATATTGCTCTATTGGTCCTGTCAAATATATTGATAAACTTAAACCTAATATAGTTAACAAGTTTTGGGTACATCGTCCAATCTCGTTTATGCACATGCCTTTTAAGTGTTTGTTATTAGGTTCACACTTACCCACACTTCACGCCACTCAAGTCCGATTAAGGTAGTAACCAGAATTAGGCACACCTACCTAATGGTGGTTGAAGTCCTAGTAGTCGTATTGTGTTGAATTCACATGCGGCAAACTTTTGTCACTAGTTGCCTCCTAAAATGTTTTTGGAGCTTGATTTGGGCTTGCCTCCCATACATTGCAGTGTGAACCTTTGGTAGATAGTGTCCCCATTGTGATAGCTTGTTGTCTTGGACAAAAGACCTTACACTTTTGGACACCCACCCAAAATAACTTGGAAAGAAGTTGACAAAAATTTCATAGTCATTGAGTATATGGAGAGAATATCCAAATAGTATGAAACTAGTAAAAGCGTATAGGGTTTAAGCTGCTTTCAGAAGACGTAACGCAATTGTTAATTACTGTAAGAGGAGTATAAAGGATGGATACCTCTAAAATCAATTTGGGTTGCTTATAAAAATTGCATGTAAGTAACTTGTTGGAGAGAGAGAATTATCGTATATGAGCGTACCTCTCATCCATTCAATATTAAAACTTAACCCTTTTTTAGCTTTGTTGCCAATTCATCTCAAATGACTTGAGTACACTAATTCAGCGTCTTTAAAGATAATCCAGTGTCAAATCAACTAAAAAAAGTAACCTCCGAGCTGCATACTATTTTGGGGCTTTTATGTTGGATGAATGATAGGTATGCCTATGTATGATAATTCCCTCTCTCCTAACTTGTCATCCTGCAGTCATCTTGCAAATCATGTGCGGGTGATGGGTGGTTAAGATCACATGGGGTGGAGCATCTGGACCATGTGGGTCTCCATCCAACGGCTGACATTGCTCTTGTGGCTCCCCAATTCTCCCCAACCTTCAAATCTGGCGGAAGAACTGTGGCTTGTCTTCTTAGCAGCTGTGATGATTCATCACTGCCTCCAAGATTGGCCACCTACAAAAACTCAGCCACCATAGAAAACTCTCGCAATGGATGTTAAATTAATTGTGCAATCTGCCAATGAGATCATGCAGTATAGGTAGTTAAAGTAGCAATTATTTTGCATGTGTTGTGTGGTTATATATCTTCTCACTAGACTTGCAGTCACCCCGACTTAGCACACATCAAGAAAAGATTGATCATATCAACAAGACTATAATTTTCTCAAAACATCAACCACTGTCATTTTGTGGTTGGAAGACGAATTACCAAGAATTATAGGAATATTCTTCCTCCCAAAAGCTATATATCTGTAGTGAAACAAACACCTTGCAAACCTACAGTACTTGTAAGTATTACTGTGCTTGAGTCCAGAATAGCTTTCCTCTTTTTAAGGTTTAGTACTACAGTCTACAAAGCAACATTCTGAATCTTATGAGGATGAATCATGAAGAATTTGAGGAAGAGAGTTCTTGATCTTCATGATGAGCAATCAAGATTCAAGTCCTTAATCATCTTGCAAACCCATCATGAAATTTTAATAAAAACTCTATGTGATCATCAGAAGAAATGCAAGTTTCTTTGAGCATGTGTCGCAATTGCATAACGAGTATGATGATCCCATGCCCTTCATGTAGGTGTTCATGGTCATCAATTCATACCGTCTGTAGGTGTAAGTAACCCACAAAAACACCTGGAAGAAATGTGTCGGCAGCAATTCTGGACCCAATTTTGGCTGGACCCGGAGTGATATACACTAGAGAAAATTAAGAAGAAGAAGAAGAAGAAGGCACATTGATGAAGAAGATTTAAAGAAGATTAACTTACCAGAAGTGACTGCTACAAAATGCTGACTGCTCGTAGCGGTACTAATTCATCAGAAGGAAAATCATCACCCAGTCCTCCTGATCCCAGTCATGTGCCAGCAAGCACTCCGCTCCGGTGCATATATTGGAATGTAAGATCCATCAGCGGGAAGAAGAATGTGAAGCAACTGCAAAATTACATAAAAAAGAAACAGGTCGCACATCGTCGTCATCATCATCATCAACAACTGAATCAGAACTTATTAAATGCCTCCTGCATCATCTGAATCATATTCCAAATATTTTCATAAATTGAGATTCTTCAAATTAAGTGTGTCATGGTTTAGTATACATATTCTCATATATACTGCTACTTATCTTGAATCAAAGTACTTAACTCAAGTTGGATCTTCAAAAGAAATCATCATATTTTCTTAAATTGATTCTACTGGGAACAAAAATGAATGAGTGTTGAAGTATTTCAGTAGACTCATCAGTGCGTTGTTGAATCTTACCGTTTCTATTTATAACTCTCAGTCGACACATCTATTATGATATGTAAATTAGCTTAATATTAACCTTTCTACTGATCTCCTTGCTGTAGGTGGATCTCCTGTTTCTGTCCGAAACGTGGCAGCGAAAAGGTCAACCTCTGCCTGAGTTAGAGGTAATTATCACCTCCACCTCGAGAATCTGCTACAATAATAATTCAGCTAGTTGGACTCGAGTTCTATAAATCAGTGAGAGAACACGGTACTCTCACTAGAGAGCTTCAGCTAATCAAAAGAACACTGGGTTTCAACTGCAATTTCATGTATAGTATGGTCTTTTAAATGAAGTTCGACCCTCATCATAGACACTGGATCGCATCCATGGTTTCTCGAAAAGGTCAACCTCTGCCTGAATTAGTGGTAACCACTAATTCGACCTCGAGAATCTGCTATGGCATGATTCAGCTAATTGATTTGTCTCATGATGAATTCGGGAGCTGCAACAAGCTCTATAAGTTAGAGAGAGCAGGGTATACTCCTGGAGCTGTTGATCCCTCATCACAGCCTGCATGCATATTTGTTTCTCGAAGCGGTCACGTTCAAAAAAATGCTGGCCATGATGATTTGGGAGGAAATTGTGTCGGGAGCTGCAACTACTCTAAGAACATTGGATTTGATCACCTGCACTTTCATCATGTGTTTAATCTGGTCCTTCACGAAGTTCCCTCATCACAGAGTCCACCATGTTCGCAAACCAAGTGCGTGGACATGATGAATTGCATTGATGTTGCGGAGCTTGAATCTCAAATCCTCCAATTCGTGGCATGATAATGATCATTTGGGAGGAATTGGTGTTTCGGGAGCTGTACAACAAGTTTTATAAGTCAAAGTACAGGGTATACTCCTGAATCAGCTACAGATAATCAAATAACATTGGATTTGATCACCTGCACTTCCATCATGAATAATAATATGGTCCTTCACGAAACAATTTTTTTCATCACATTGCAGACATATCATCATCATGGTCACAAATCTATGTGCTGGAGATGATGAAATGCATGTTTTGATGGAAAAATGGGTCGCCGCAAATCCTCAAATTCTCAAATTCGTGGAATTGCAATTTGTGATGTGCAGGGCTACAACCTCATCTCCTGCATGAGTGATGAGCACACGGGAGGGCGCGGGGGTGTAGCATGCTATTTTCGGACCGAATTCGAACCATTCATCTCCTGCTTCAAGAAGGATCCGCAAGGTCATTACCTGTGGCTCAAGATCGACAAGGAGCTCGGGTTCGAGACGGACCTGTTCACCGCCGTTTGCTATTTCCCACCGATCTCTTCTACGGCGTACAAAGGCCGCAACCGGACGGAGGAGAATTTCCCCTTCGGAAGCCTCAACGATGACATAGCCTTGTTCACAGAAAGAAATCAACAAAAAGAAGAAGTTGAAGAAGGTCATCATCAGTTATGCGATTTTTTGGTAGTCGGTGATTTCAATAGTCGGATCGGTGATGCGCAAGCTCCGGAAGCACATCGACATGGACTGGCGCGCGAATCGGCAGATAAGAAGGTGAACAAGTTCGGGCTGCCACTCATGGATGTGTGCGCCCAAAACGATCTCATCATCTGCAACGGTGTCACACAGGTAGGTCAGCATCAGATTTTACAAAGTCTTCATAACTGTATATATGAATGATGCTCTGAGTACTGTTAGGTTCTTTGTTAGAAATGCGTTAACGAAAATGGAGGTTAGTTCCTAGCCACCCCAGAACCCTTGAAGTGCACATCGGTTATCACCATGCCAATCATGCAGAGGTTAGAGACATCCAATTCCAGCGGCATCACTCGTTGGTGAGAAGTTTGTTGGGAAATTCTGAAGTGTACTAATGTCCAGTGTACCTATTCAAGGGAATACAAGGATCCTCTAATTCAAGGAAACCAAACAGTTTGTGGTGCTTACACCTAACCTCACACTTAATCTGCAAGTATGAGCATTTTGTTACTATAAACTTACCCAATTAGCCTCACCACAACAAACAAACAAGCTTCCAGACATGTTTTCGACAGCTCCGAAGCAGATTCGATCGTACCTTGTCTTCGGTTTGGGCTTTGTGGTCCGGTCCCTAACCTAATCATCATGTGATGATGATGATGGGACACTCAAAAATCAAGGGCGCCTCTAATTCGGAGGACATGTAATTTGTGCAACACCGGTGGATTAGAACCAGACTGATAAGTACCAGGGGGACTATTCCACACCAGGACTGAACCAACATTTTGTGGTTACACCTAATCTCACGCCGCTGTAATGACGAGCGGATTCTCATTCTACCCAAAATTTAGCATCACCGCAGCAGTTTACCTCCAGACATTAGTTCTCGACAGCTCCGAAGCACATTTGGGCTTGGTGGTCATCATCATCATGTGATTATGAACAGATTCTCACTGAAAACTACCATCTATATAGCGTCACCACGACATGTTCTCCACAGCTCCGAAGCACACTTGGGCTTATTGGTGGTTCGGTGCCTAGCCTAATCATCCATCATGTGATGCGGGTGATGACAGCGTTGATGTTGAGACTATCACTAACCACCATCTTCCAATTAGCATCACCGCAACAAATTACCTCCAGACATCATGTTCTCGACAGCTCCGAAGCACATTTAGGCTCGGTGGTACGGTCCCTAACCTAATCATCCATCATGCGATGATGCTGACGATGTTGATGATGAGCAGATTCTCACTAAAAATTACTTCCAGACATATTGTTCTCACTAGCTTCGAAGCACATTTGGGGTTGGTGGTCCGGTGCCTAACCTAATCATCATGTGATGATGACGATGACGATGACGATGTTGATGTTGTTGATGATGATGATGATGATGATGAACGAATGGCAGGTGTGGCCGAGATCGGGAGAGACGACGTGCAGGAGTCGAAGCGTGGTCGACTACCTCCTCGCTCCTGTTTCCCGCGCTCGGTACCTCCTTAAAGACCTCCGGATCCTCCCCCTGGAGAAAAAATCTGACCACAACGCCATCACTTTCTCGCTACGAAGACCGCACCCTGTTGCAATTGATTTCAGTAGCATAATCAAAACTTCCAAGGTGATTTCAGGTGTTGCAGATGAAGTAGAAACGGCTGAAATTAAGGCTGTTATGAGGGCCGTTACATCATCCACAACGGCTTTTTTGGATAAAGAAGAAATTGAGCAGCCAGATGAGAGTTGCAGGAAATTACCACATGCCCAGCAGGAAGAAGGTAGTTCTGAGGGGATTAACATTATTACCAAGAAGCCACAAAGTAGAGAAGCATCAGGTGCCGCCAAGATGAGCAATAATGGGATGGGAATGGCGCAGAGTGATCATCATCATCAGAAGTCATCGACGAAGTCGAAGAAGAATCATCATGTTAAAGGAGGAGTAAATTTAAAGAAGCGTGACGAGAGTAATTTGTTGTCGAGCCCGAAGAGCGTGATTGTGTCTGGGGGGGAGTGGGAATTTGCTTCCGGAGTTAGGGTGACTGTTTCGGGAATAGATGGTCATGGGGAAGGTTTGAGGTATGCAGTTCGGAGCATGGCGGAAAGAGAAAGAGTGGATCATTCCAGCAAATGGAGTAGCCATGCCTCAGATAAGGTGAAGAATCATTAGCCCAAATTTTCCTTATGATTGTCCATTCAAGGTTGTTTTGCATACAAAATCAATATTTTCTCAGCACTTGTGGTGCATCCAGGCTCGGAGGTAGCGTTTGAATTTGAATGAAAAGCAACCTATTTCAGTTCATTGAGGGCCGGACTCACTTTAGCACCTCTTGATTGCATGCCAAGAAAAGTTTGACCCTTAATAAACCGATATAGAATGTTCTTCGTTCAAATCAAACACGGAAGGTCTTGTATGCAGAACAATCTATGATCTTGAAAGCTCTAATGATCACGAAGAAATTTCAAAGATAGGCTCTCAACGATTATGAAAATCAGATGGACTCTGATTAAATTAAACACGTTAAATTAAACACGTTAAATTCTGTGAAGTTCTTTCAAGGCATCATGTGTCAAATTCCCATGAGTAGTGAATAACATTTCAAAGAAAGGTTCTGAGCGGTGATGAATATCAGATGGACTCTAATTAAGGCACGTTAAGCAATTGAAAGTCTCTAGAATTCTTCTCGTGATGATCTGCAAAGCTGCTTTCCAATTTCTGTGACAATTCTGTCGAGGAGTGTGTCAAATGTTTCTGAGCGGTGAATAGCATGCTTCCAAAGTATTACGTTTCGAGCAGGGATGAAAATGCAGATGGACTCTAGTTAAGTGCGTTAAGAAATCCAAAGCCTCTGGAATTCTTTTCGTGATGATCTGCAGAGCTTCCCAAATTCTGTCAAAATTCTGCCAAGGTATGTGTCTACAACTTGTTTTGAGCATGTCAAAGATAGGTTCCGAGTAGCGATGAATATTATATGGCCTCTAATTTTCTTGAGATATTCGCAGGTAGTGATGCAAGAGGCACATATTCTGAAAAGTCATGCGTCAACAACAGCAACAACAACAACACCGTCATCGGTGAAATCATCATCATCATCATGTGATCCTGCTGCTGCTCCAATTAAGGCAGATCATCATCATCATCGTGATGTTCAGTTCGACCCTGCCGCATGGTTTGAAGCCAAAACATCACGTCTCCTGAACAAGATTCTCGCCGAGGGGTCATGCGGGCAACAACATGAGATTCACAAAAAGCCAACCCGAATCATGGCACACCCCATCTTCCCCTCGTTACACAAGAAAACCTACATGACTAGAAACTTCGACCCACTCAACAAACAACAGCACATGACGCCCAAGAGCACCAACGTTGTCAACAACAACCCACAGTTCGATCAGGCTGGCGCCACCAATTCCAAAGAAAGGAATAATATCAGTCGAAAAGCTGATGATCAAGTCTCTGTCCACGAGCCCATTTTCTTGCTGGACAAGAGGGATCTCATGACCGTCAATTCACGGCCTGCCTCTGTCACCTCTCCGGGACTTGTTCATGTAGCCAGGTACAAATCTCTGAAACTCCCAGAATTCATGCTTGTATGTGGATTTCACGCACATATGTGGAATTTACGCATAACATATTGCATGTAAGTTCTAATTTTGAGAGTTATGACTCGGATGTTTTACAAAACACGGATTGCTGAGAATGAGCTTGAAATCCAACACCGCCAAAAGCCTGAAAGCGTTAATCCTCACGTCGTTCAAAGCATTGGCTAAACTGTTCCAAGCAGGGCTACTTAACCTTTGTAGTGATAGGCACTTTGGTGTCAGACTGCTTTGAACATTGAACTCAAGAAAGTCACAGATATCCTTATAAGAACTGAGAGTAACTTCTCGGCCTAACCCAAGAAACCTTGAGAAAATCCCCAAAATTCGCTTATATATGGACATAAGCCATTCCGAGGGTTATGTCGATGCTTTATAACGCAATTGCCGAGAATGAGCTTGATTTCCAACACCCGAAAACCATTGGCGAATCTCTTCCAAGCAGGCCTAACCCTTGTAGCGATAGATACTTTGGTGTCACTGCTTTGTTTGAACATTAAACTCAAGAAAGTAACAGGCAGCCGTTGGCCAGTGAAATCCATGTAAAGGAGCATGGGCGCCATTTCTCTGAATTTCATTACTTTGAACAAATTCAAGAAACAGACAGCTGTTGGTTGAATCCAGTAGGACTCTTTGGTTACCTGGCATCAGTCCACAGTCACAGATCAACCGTTCTTCTCACAACACTCTGAGTCGAGGAACAAATGACGCTGATGTAATTAGTAGCATTGGCGCCATGACTTCAAGCCTTTTGTTTGCAATTATTAGATGCTCATGTCTGATGAATGCCTCATGTGTACATCATGTACGTCATTTTCTTGACCAACATGATTTCGGTGTCTCATGTGTTCATCCTGTCCATTGGTGCATGATTTGATGTAATTTGGTTGCAGGTTGTATGTGAGGGCAGACACTTCATGCAGGGGGCAGAGCTGCACAGATTTCAGCTCCAGGCTTACCAGCACAGGATCTTCCTGGGGACCCAAAGGCCTCAAAGTGGGAGCAGGGTTTCGGTGCACATGCATGTATCCCGGCCATGGCCGGGAGTTTCAGCTGGACCATCCTTCCAAGACAGACACTTTCACAAGGACCATGACGGTGGTGGAACCTTCAAAGTTCTCCAACTTGCTGCAAAATCTCAAGTCGGCCTACGATTCGGGCAAGCTCTGGAAGTCCATCACGCAGTTCAAGATCGCACGCAAGATCATCAAGGCCATAAAATGATTGATGATGACATGAAGCTATTTCATAGTGATGACCTAATTTATTATCCCAGTGAAGAAATTATGTCATGGATTGCTATGATCGTATCTGTATCATATACGTAGCTGTGGATGATCGAGCTCAGTAAATAAGACACGATGAGAGAAGAAGTAGAAGACAGGGGAAATAATTAGAGACAAGCACACAAGAAGATTTGCGAGAACCAGGATTAATGATCATACAAGACTTAATCATACAGACCAGCTCGAGGGTAATCTCCCTGCATTTCAGGAGGGGGAAGAGATCATGCATCGAAGCTGGGTTTTTTGTAGTCTATTTGTTTTTCTTTCAGTTGAAAAACCTGTTCTGATTAGAATCGGAGACACATTATTAATTTCGAATTAGTGAGACGACCCTAGTTGGCGGAATTAAGGCAGGCAACTCGGCTAATCATTATATAAGGCATTCAGACCAATTAGTCAGTGGAGAGGATGATGTTTCAAACAGAAAAGAAGAAACTTTGAAGAGGAGGAAGAATCATCGGTCACGTGGACATGATGATTAACAGGAGATTTTGAGATTTCATCACCAATGACTGTTTCCTGCGATACAATATAGCTTATAAATGACATTGACACAGGAGGGGCTCAAAAATGAAACCCTACAATTCAGGAATTTTCTTTTGACACCCGAACTGACATTGACTTTTCTGGATCCGTTCTTATAACACATAAGTACCAGCAGGTCTTTGAGCATGTGTTGTTGTTTTACGTCAGGTTTAGGTTTAGGTGAGAGAGAGAGAGAGAGAGATCTACTACGCCATGGATGTCTTCAAGGTTTCTTTCTCTCAGGATTAGGCCACCAATTGATGTGCACTGTCTGATGCCCATGAATCCACAGAACTTGAAGACATGGTGTGGAACTTGTCCTTTGAGCTACTTACATAAACACCTTTGTGATAGATATAGAGAGAAGTCTACAATGAACAACTGCCAGCTACTTCCAGCTTAGCTGCGAAGAAGAACTCAAGACGACATGTCATACGACAGCTCATTTATCCAGTAGAATCACTTAGACATGATTCTAGAATGAGATAGTTAGCACTTACTTTGAATTCAGTTTCCCCGCTCAGATTGGCTTAGCATAAATTATACAGTACAGCAGGTCTTCTTCTCGAAATCAGTTGTTACGAGTAAGCTTGCAATGTAGATAACTTAGAAAGGCTTCAGTCTGAGCTATCGTCTGTAAACCATGATTCTCAATGCAATAAAGTAGCAATTCATTCTCAAATTTTGTCAAATGGAGACACGTCTGTTCAAAAAGTAGTTCTTCATTCTCAAATTGTGTCAGTCTATTTCTCCAGTTGTGTCAACACACTTGCTGGAGATGAATGAATTCATGCAGAAAAAGTCTGGCAATTAATGAACCCCGCTTGGCAGCTAGACATGATGATCGTCAGTTGCATTTTATGTCGAAACGAAAATTGCAGAGAGAGAATTAGAATGGCAATCTGTTGTATTCGTAACTTAACCCAATCTTTGAAAGGAGGATGTCGATCGAGACCTACTTGCTTGCGCCCTCTCATTCATCCAGTCACATACATACAACCATGAATGATTTTTGGGCAGTTACAACTGTTGCGTCGAAGCGACACCACACCCTGTTCGGCTGGCCGTGCTCCTTCATCCGCGCACCCCCTCCGTCCTTCTTCACATCCCTCTTTAATTTCTTTCCAAATTCCAAATTCCAATTTCCACGTTAACCCTCCTGCTTCCTCGCTCCTTTGTATGTGTGTCAATTTACGTAATTAGCATGCATTGTCAATTATTCCTTGTCAATGTCTGTCTATGTCCAAACCCTTCTTCTAATCTAATCTAATCTACAATCTTTCCTTCAAGCTTTATTTAGTACACTGAATTCTTTTGACAACAGATCTAGAGCAGATTTGAATCTGTCGTGGTGTCTGCTTTTTTTTTTTACTTGCAATTGTATTTGGTTATCATCAAGGTTTGTCACAAAAAAAAATTAAATTTTAAATTTTAGAAACTGCATTTATATACTTGTATAACCCCCGTGTGAAGAATCTTCTTCTTCTTAGTGTTCTACTGTTCGGCCCACATTACCTTATTAGCCAGGGTTTTTTGTTCCTACTTTTAGCACCAATGCGGCTCGACTCAGTTTTTGTGTTTGGGTTTTTGTTGGTTTGCGTGTTTGTTTTAATCCAGTCACCTTAGCACTTGGGTGGGCCTGCGGTTGCTCTCTTCTTCTCCATTGCAGATCTTGTCTCCGGTTTTAGATTCTCTTCAGTGTTTCGTTCTGAAAATCATCCCAAAAGTCACCTTACCCAGTTTGAATTTTTGTGATTCTCTAATTCCTTAGAATTTCCTTCTACTCCACGGTCGCCCCGCAGGCCCAAGTCCAGTCTAATAAGTCTCAGATTGTTACACACAAGTTTGTGTGATTCTGCTCTAAGTGTTCGACTGCCATCGACATCACCCATGTACGTACTTCTTATCTTTATATATCCATTTTTTTCAAGAGAAATATCTTTGCATTTTGTAATTTGTTCAGGAAACATTGCACATCTATGCATACTGCAATTCTGATGCATTATCATCAACATGAGTTACATTAGAATGCCGGCATCGCTCAGAGGAAAAAAACTCCTTCATACCTCGAAGCAGAATGTCCTAGCTTTGGGAATGAGCACCCTTAAATCATCATATACGTATACGAAGCATGACTTAAGACTTCTTCGGTAGCAAGTCAAATCAAGAAGTATACTGCGGGAGTCTAATCCTACCCATTGACATCATTAACCCTATTCCTGGCCTTGTAGAGATTCTGAGCTGTAATTTGCTAGACATTGGTTCTGAATCTTGTCATCATATTTTGCGTCCGCATGTACTCATCTAGAGGAGCCGATCGTCGTCATACTTGTCACATTTGAACCTCGTTGAACCTTGCACACTCGTGTGATTGTTAGGCAGAGACATACATTATTGAAAGAGAGGATATATCTGAGAATGTGAGGGAGACGATTTTCTTCCTCGCATCAATTCGCAAGAATGATGTCACAACTTAGATAATTTGCTCCAAAGCGATTACTAGCAAGGACGCTTGCTCTATTCCACTTAATTGTACACATCTAATTACTGCATCATTCTTTTTGAGCAGCGTACCATAGGATCAAGAAACGGATACCGAAGCGAGGAATCGGACAACAACAAAAACAAGAACCAGGAGGAAACTTGAGAAGAAACATCAAAGCAGCAAGAATTCGAAGCAACCCAAGCGGAAGGCAAAGCATCATCATCATCAGCACCGGTTGACCGGTGCTGGAGGACGAGAGCTTCGAAAGTTCATCGAATACTTACAACGAGAGTATTATCCTAATTATAATAATCATAATAATAATAATTTCTTTGCAGATCAAGATCACGACACTAATACCATGGCGCCAAAAAAGGACAAGCAAAATATGAATGGATTCTCACTCCACCAAGAGCAACATGACCCAAGTAACATGGTTTTCAGGAATTCAATGAATGGGAGCTCAAAAAGATCATCGACAGGGCAAGGCGGTGGTGGTGCTCCATTGTCGGCTCCCAAATATCCAAAATCTAAAGGGAGCGGCGACATGCCCAAGAGGCCTATGAACCAAGACCGCACACCATGGAAGTAAGCAAAATTTGATGACATTGTAGAATTATCTGTAGAAATCATTGATACTAGTACTTCATGGAAACTCATCTGACTCTCACAGTTATTCAGGGACGATGATGATCAAACTTGTGATAATAATCACAAGCTCGGGTGTGGGGTAAATTATCATGTGTTCTGCACCTGCCCAAATTCCAGGGATTGGTTCCAGAATATTGATCAGCCTTCAAAACTTTGATGAGCCTTGATGTAATTAGAAGAGAGTCATGTAAGAAGGGAGTTACATGAGAAATTTGGGTTTGTAGATGAATCCTTCTGAATCCTCTGAAGAGAGTCTAAATCTGATCATATTGGTATTTGAAGCTTTGATGGTCTTTAATTGTAGAATGATGCTTATAGGAGTCTAGAGTATGTCCCAGACTGATCAGCCTTCAAAACTTTGATGAGTCTTGATGTAATCAGAAGAGAGTCATGCAAGAAGGAAATTATATGAGAAATTTGAGTTTGTAGATGAATCCCTTCTGAATTCTCTGAAGAGCAGTCTAAATTTGATCATATTGGTACTTGATGATCTTTGTGCAATGATGCTTATAATGTCACAGATTAAGCTTCCGGAGTAGGTCATCGTTTTCAAGAAAAATTAAGATCAAGGGCCGATTAGATTATTTAATTAGGGAGAATTTATATCAGCTCATGATGGAGTAAAACATCTAGTAGTTTCATGGAGCAAACCTAATGATTTTTATCTTGTGATATAAATTCCCATATATCAATGAACCAGTTGAGTCACGTGTTCAGCTAGTAGCAACTACAGTTACTTACATCTCTGTCTCCTTATACATTAAAAAAGTTCCTGCAGGTTACCTTCATTAATGCGTTTTGACTGTGTTAATGTCAACTTATTGGGCACAATAATGTCACAAATATGACACTTTCTCAGTGGAAACTAAGAACGTCACAAAGTTGACAAACGAATATGACATTAAATCCACTGGATTCCAGTAGTGCTTGCAATATATTTAATCTCCTGTCAGCACTTATTTGCGGTGGATTGATGCCAGCTCTTGTTTCTCTTGTTTCTCTTTTAAGGTTATCGATCACATCATTCTTCTACATGCTTGCATTGCAATATATTTCATAGGCCTTCATTGCAGAACCATGTTTCATCACCAACACTTATAGGCCCAAAAATTCAACAGTTCACAAATTTAAAATCTCAGTTTTGAAGATCATCTTGCCTGCATTGCACTCACCATCTGGCTCTGAATTTGAGATAGTGATCATGACAAATATTAGTGATCCATATAACAAGCTCAACGAAAGTACATAGTCACAGCTGAAATGATTCAACAGGAGGAACAGAAATTAAAACTACCCAAATTCGGAGTCTTTGTTTATTTTGTTAATCTGCAGGTGCAAGTGAAGAGTATATATTATTCTCGGTGATTATTGATCTAATTTCTGTTTGATTACCTTCTAGTCCTGGGGTTGAAAGATGAACTTGATGCATATGCATGACGACAGTGGTTGACAATTTTACTATGCAAAGTTGTCTATTCACATTAATTTTAGATCTATAGGTTGGTTTCAAACTTCAAGTTAGTCCAATGCGCTCACATATTCAAACAGACGAAACAGACATGTGCTCATGAATCTCGACTTCCTGCAATGAGGTAATTGGACTATGACAGGTTGCCTAAAAAGACTACACTAAATATACCAATTAGTGAGGGTGGGAAATTAGTGAAGGTGATACTAAATTCCTTTACACTATGAATTCGTGCCACCAAAAGATCTTAGATCCAAGACTAGGAAGCATTGTTCCTCCCAGCACTTGGCACTATTCACTTAAAAGACCAGCACTTGACACTAATCACTAAATGTATTGGCACTTGGCAGTATTCATTGACAAGCATGTGGCGTGCACTAATCACAAGCAAGCACTAATTTTCTTGAAATCTATGGTAAATAAGCATAGAAATTATCATGGTTGTGAATTCAGTGTCACTCAGTACCAACTTTAGCCCTCGGTAACTTTGAGATTTGGCTAGATTGTGCGTGTGACTTGAATTAGTACCACCCTCACTAATTCGTATATTTAGTGTAGTAGTAAAAGAATATAATACTCTAAGTAATAAGTTGATTGGATTTTTTTTGCATTGTCAGGTCACCCTCTTTTCCTCCTCGTTTGAGTGTGTGTGCATATACACTCTAAACTCCGTAACATCAACCTCCTTAATGTCTCTCCTCCTCTTATATCTTGAAACCTTAGGGAACAAATGTCCTCAATTTAAATCCCACTCCTTGTCACATTTACCTCCCATGTATCACGGGTTTTGACATTAAAATAAACCACCAAGGAATTCAAACCTCATGCTCGTGCGCATCACGTTGTCATCATTGTAATTATTGCCATTATATTGTGATGTTGATTTCGTGTTATTCCATAACATCACATGCTACACTGATTCTCTTTTATCATGCATCCATGTTAACCCTAGAAAACTCCTTAATGTCACATGCACTTTGATTGCCGGAAGCAAGATACACGGAGTTTACAGAGTATATATACACACACACACCAGACCCTAAAAAAAACTCCCAATAAGAACACATTGGAGATGTTGACGTGGAGTATATATACACTGGTGGAAATTTCAGATTGAACTCACCTGAATGACATTCTGATGAATTCAACAATGCTCTGTTAATGATATTCCAGTTGACACTAGGCAATTAGCCCCAACTTTCATCAGATCAAAGGAAGAAGTAATAAGGAATTTCTTCTAAGGGCCACTTCACACACGAGACTGAGAGCCCGTGACCAATACACTTCAAGCACTCTCATTGGTGGAAAAGGCGGAGCCGGTCCAAGTTCACTTCACACTACGCTTGAGGGACCGACAGAGTCTGTGAATGAAAGGTGGGATGTAAAAGTCTACATGGATTCCTACATGGCATCGAATGGATCATGTTTCATGGTCACTTGGATTATTTTCAAAAACCACCTCTTGGAGGTAGGCCTAACACAAAACTGGGAGACCATGGCACTCTGAACGCTCACAACCATTCATTTATTCTATTTTATCATGTGTGAGGACCCGCATGAATAGAAATTCATTGAAATAGCATTTGGTTGAGGGCCCAGTCACATATGACTTCACATTCACTTGAGGGTGAGTGACCACACTACATGATTTTGGAGGTGCGTTGGGACGGCCTTTGGACACTTTCTTTTGGGCTCTCACAATTTCATGGTCACGGCTCTTGGCTCGTGTGTGAAGTGGCCCTTACAACAAGTGGATTGCTTTAATTGGTTCAATCATCGTGTCTGCAAGGATGATGACATGAGAATATGATCTGATGAGAACACCGGTCCCTCCTCAACTTCAAGCTCCGAATGGTGACACTTGTGTGGCCGCAGGTTTAGGGCAAAAATGCTCTTTTAAATTTTTGTCGTTCCAAGGACTTTGGCCCACAATCAGAGACCAGCACAGGTGGCCAAAAATGATTTATTGTCTTGCTGGCAACACACGAGCCAATCATCAACTGCCAGGCGACAAAAGAATGATTTTCTTTAACTTACTACAGTTCTTGTTCCTGTAGTGGCAAGAATGCACTTACATGAAGTACACTATAAATATGATATTTAGTGTCATATGGTATTTTATGTCGCTATGGGTAACTTTTCGGATGACACTTCTTATGAATAAGTGAACCAATATTGTCATGGATGATGGATGAGTTCAACCATTGGCCAAAACCCTATCTTCTCTTGTCAGCAACTTGTGATGAAATATTGTCATGGATGATTGGAATTTGGATGAAAAATCACTTGGTAAGTGACAGTAATTGCAATAGTGTAACTCTATAATCCCCCAAAAAACTTACAAGGAATGACAAATAATGTTGGGTTGACATTTAGTGTTGGTGACACTATACCGCGGTTTACAATTAGTATTGAGCAAGATGATTAGAACTGGTGACACTAAATATCATATTTAGTGCAGTCAGTTCTCAAGTGTAACTTATTATGAGGTTAACATAGGTGAGTGATTATCTTCAAACAATGATTTGCTTGCCTCCAATTTAAAGTCACTCATAGTTCACCAATGACTGTGTCATTAAATTATGTATTTCTCCAAAATTCAAGATTCTCTGCGTTATAAATGTTAGAACCTCGTCTTAGAGATTGATTGGCATGTGATTGGCATCATCACTAATGGACCCATTTTCCTTCTGACTTTGGGTTTGCTTACTCACTATTTGAAAATAGATCGCCTCATTTGTTATAAATCAATAACATGTAGTAGTCAATTTATGAGGTTTGGTGATTATCTTCCAACAATGATTTGCTCACCTCCAAAGTCACTCATAGTTCACCAACAATCGTGTCATTTAATTATGTAATGCTCCAAATTCAAGGTACTCCGCTTTATAAATTTTAGAACCTCATCTTACAGATTGATTAACTCATCCATAGTACTCCATTTCAATGCAAATTGCTTGACATGCAATTGGCATCATCACTAATGTGAAACCCATTTTCCTTTTAATTTATGGTTTGCTTGCACACTGTTGAACGGAGATTGCCTAATTTTATTCATTTTTTGATAATTAACTACATATAGTCAGTTCTCAAATCTATAAGGTTAATCTTCAACACAATGATCTGCTTACCTTCGAAGTCACTCCTCATAGTTCACTATTGTATCATCAAATTATGCAATACACCAAATTCAGATACTCTGAGTAGCTTTTAGAACATGAGGTTCAAATTTGACTCATTGTTTTCCTTCTGAATTCTGGTTTTTGTTTTGCAATTTCAGATCAAGAGAGCCTAGCTACTGCCTCATTTTGTATTTTTTTTTGCTATATATGCTGCAAGTAATAAGTTTACCAGAAACGCCAGACCTCAATTCGGTGAGAAAAAGTTACCCAGCTTTAATTTGTGACACAATTGTTCCACGATTCAAT
Source organism: Polytrichum formosum (assembly GCA_964035585.1). Taxonomy (NCBI): domain Eukaryota; kingdom Viridiplantae; phylum Streptophyta; class Polytrichopsida; order Polytrichales; family Polytrichaceae; genus Polytrichum; species Polytrichum formosum. The sequence continues at coordinate 19,222,464 of OZ037938.1, forward strand.
CGTGCTGGGCAACTTAACTTTTCTTTTGTTGTTTCTTTTTCGGCGTGAAAATGATGTGGTGGCAAGAATGTACACTTGAAGTTCCACCTCCTGACAAGGTCGTCTGTAAAGTTGAATCTCTACAAGTCATACTTAGAGATTCTGTGTCGTCATCGGCAGCCTTGTTCGATGGAGTTTTTTGAGTTTTTTTGGGTAGGTGACAGATTTTGCGGATTGATTGGAAGGTCCTTACGTCGAGAATCTTAGGGTCGCTCCCTTCCCTCCTTGCATGTGGGAAGCTAGGCAGAAAGTTCTCTAGCCAGGCTCCTACAAGTGTTTCCACGTCCCCGACTCGGACTCAGCGTTTTCGGAAGGGGAAACATCGATTGAATGATCTTCGGAGGAATTAGGCCTACTTAGAGTAGTAAATTTTAGGCTGCATTAGAATCATGATGCTTGAAATCCCAGCAAATTCCTCTCCTCCTCCTCCTTCTTTTCCTACCAAATTCTTCACCGAATTGTCATCGTATGTGTCCATGTTCTTCAAGGTCGCGTGTTGACATGCTTATCGCGGCGGCTGCTATTAATAAGCAAGCGTGATGGATGGATAGGAACCTCGAAGCAATCTTACAATTTGCGTCACTGCCGGATTCCAGGATTTGTGACCGAATCTCCGCATTTTTCACTCCTGGGAGCACATTTGGGTAAGATTTGAGGACCAGGTTATGAATCTTCCCTTCTACACGTAATTTTATTTAACAACCCAATTTCTTACCGGTGGTGCATGCCAGTGGCCGGTCAGCCAATGCATCACATCCAAGAACACTTGTGGCAACTTTGAGGATCAGACCTGTTGGGCGCCAGAAGATTTTGGGTCGGTCTTTCTTTCTTTTCTTTCTGTGAAGTGGATTTTGGTTATTCAAACCGATCCGCTCTTTTGGGGTCTCTCTTTCTATCTGTGAGTTTAAGAACCAAGCAGAATTTATGCACATTTCAAGCACTAATTTATGCACAATTTAACCTTCTTGTCATTTAAACCTCACATGGCCGGGCTATTCCTGAGGCTTTTCTATGTCCTTGTGCGTGACTCTAGATTTCAACCTCTCAAGGAGGTTGAATTGAGTTTTTGTTCTTGACAGGTTTTCCACTCTTAACTTAATCCCCCCCAGAATTGGATTTGCCCACATTTTCACCCTTCCTTTCGCTACAGTGAAATCCCCGGAATTCGAGCAAATTTGCGTCAAACTTGAGGACCACACCTGTTGGGCGCCAGATTTTGGCTCTTTCTTTCTTTGGGTCGAATTCATGCACATTTGCAGCACCCCTTCTTTTTATTTACATTTTACCGGTACTGCATGGCCGGCCAATTCGTGAAGCTCAAGAAGGTTGAATTGAGTTTAGTGTTGTTCTTGAAGGTGGACCGGCACTCTTCATTCCACCCGGAATCTGGGGTTAATTGGGTTAATTGGGTTTGTTGGAATTTGTAGGATATCTTTCTGAATGCTATGCTTCTGCAAAGATTATACCCATCCTCGATTTTCATGATGGCACCGGTTGGTTTTTTCTCGTAGTTTGAATGAATCGTTGCTTCTTTCTGACACTTTTGACATTCACCTTCAGGACCCGCACTGCGCTTAATAGTAATTCCGTGGCAGATTCGTTCGTTCTTTCGTTCCTTCTTTCTTAAAAGTCTCCTAAAATCGTCGTACCCGAGATTTCACTGATTGCACTACTTATGTGAAGCTAATTGCGCACCGAATCTCAGAATTTGTGTGAGATTACAATTTTGTTCGAGGATATTTGTCCGGGCATGCCTAGATAACGCTCAATTCCCTGCAACCAATTCGACATTCGAGCCACGAAAGCTCGGACATGGCCAAATTGGCTTCAAAGAATTCGACAAGCAAGCGAGCCTGAAATTGAAGTCTTCTCCTCCTGTGAGGCTTGTTTTTTTCCTGTTTCTGTCCCTGGAAGGAACTTTTTGTTGTTGCTGCGGCGGAGGAGGAGGAGCAGCAGCAGGAGCAGGAGCTGGAGCCAGATGGGGACGGTGACCATGGCCAACTCGGCGGCCGCGGCCCTGCTGAGCCTGCAGGTGACGATGAGCCCCACCAAGGGCCTCAAGCGCCGAGTGGTGCTTGAAAAACTTACTCAAAAACTCGAAAAACAAGCATCAGCAGCAGCCACCGAGGATCCATTGTTGCTGCTCGATGTCTTGGAGAAGGAGTGTAGTAGTAGTAACGTCGTGTCGTCGTCCGATGTGGATGTGTTGCCGGAGGATGTCATCATGCACTGCTTCTTGCACCTCGACTCCTTCCAAGACATGGCCTCGTAAGTCTCTCTCTCTCTCTCTCTCTCTCTCTCTCTCGTCCTCCTTACCTACGCTCAAATTCCTGGGAACTAGATTTGCATAGGGATTGGAATAGACAGTGGCACATCAATTGGTGACTAATTTTGAGGAGAACCTCAAGACATGGCTTCTTAAGTTTCCCTCTCAATTCCTCCTCGAATACTCTCAAATTCCTCGGAACTAAATTGCATAGGAATTAGAAGTAGACTGTGCACATCAATTGGTGACTTAGACAGTGACACATCAATTGGTGACTCAGCCTGACAAATTAAAAACCTTCCTTAACTCCTCAGCATGTTGCACATCAATATTCGTACACATCAATTTGGTTACGAGGAATTTAAGTTTGGAGTGAAACTATTCCCGCGGGAATGGCGTATAGGAGTCAAATTATGAAGAATGTTGAGCTTGGAAGTCCAGGGAATCAAGCAGCCCGTTGAGGTCAAATTTGTGACTATTTGATGCGCAGGTGAGGTGCTTTGTACGGGTGACTACTAATCTCACATTCAGTAAAAGTTATCACTCCCTTTTTCTTCAACCACGATGATGGTTCTCTTTCTCATGAACCGGTTAGTCAGGGGTCCTTTCCTTTTGATTTTTTCGATTTCGTTTCGATTCTCTCCTCCCAAAAAAAATCGTGTTGAAGTTAGGTCCTTTACAAAGGCGACTTATAATCTCACAATCAGTGAGAGTTATCTCCTTTTTTCTCCAACCATGATGTTGGTTCCCTTTCCCATGAACCGGATTAAGGGGGGATCCTTTCCTTTCTATTTCACTTCGATTCTTTCCCCCCCAAAAAAAAATCATGTTGAATTAAAGGATAACTCTCATAGGCTCAGCGGTTTGTGCTTTTTGTATTTGAGGCAGGGCAAGCAGGGTTAGTAAGCGATGGCATGAAGGGATGCGACAAGCACTTGCATGTCGCACCAAGCTCAGCTTTGCAGGCTGGCGACCCGACGATGCGGCCGTCACACGCTTGGTCAATGGTGCCTCCAGCCTTAAGGAACTCAACATGTGAGTTAAACTAACTTACACACAACTACCACCGTATATATATATATATATATATATATACACAAATGTCCAACTCACAAATAAATTCCTATGATGAATGCTGCAAACCCATGATTTCTTTCAACTTTCCGAGATTCTCCTGAAGCACATTAGAGTTGTCCTTCAGCTCAAAGCGACTTCTTGTCGAGATTAAGTTGGCCCTCTACGGATTTTTATCGGCATATTTGCATACAAATTCAATCATTTCTTTTTTGCACTTGCGGTGTATGATTGGAGGTGATCTTTGAACTTGAGTGAAGGAGCAACCTATATCATGAGGTTCATTTAGGGCCAAATCCATTTTAGCACCTCTTGATGGCATGTTCATCACTGAATGAACTGAATATGTTTCATATGAACCTGCACATTACCTTCAAGTAGGTACCGAAAACTTACCGAACATGGAAGGTGTATGCAAAACAACCAACTCCCTACCAAAATTTTACGTTGAGGTAGAGGAGAACTCTATTGTGCCTGGTACCGAGTTGATCTTCAAATGTTTTGTGAATTCAACATGTGAGTAACTTACACACAACTGCTGTGAAAAATCAATCCATCCCTCACAAAATTCACATGAGTGCTATAAAACCCAAGGATTTCTTTCTACTGGCTGAGATTCTCCTGATGCACAGGAATCAGGTATTGTGGTTGCCCTTAATTGTGGTTGTCAAATCGACCTTCGAATGGTTTGTAAAATTTTGCATCAAACAAGGATTGATTGCATAACACCATCACCACAACAACCCACAAATAAAGTCCTACAAGGTGCTTCATTTTCAAGTGAGTCTTAATCTATATGTAATTCCGAAACAGACATCACGAGAATTTTCGAATGGGCGTGGACCGTACCTCGATAGATACAGGCCTAATTTCCCCCAAGGCCTACGCTTGTCATACAGTTGGTCGAAAATATCTGGTTCACTCGAGTGTCCCACTGTGATTGTGTGGACCACAAGTGGTAGGGTGCACCAGAAATCGAAAACTAAGAAGGCCATCCATCCAAGCATTATTTCGACCTTAGGCAATTTAACCTTGGAGTTCCCACGGGATCCAGATTTCAGCCTTGCGTTTAAGCCACCCCGCAAAATACAACACCATTGATTTTTGTGTCGAATTGATCTTTGTGAATACATTTATCGGACAAGGATTGATTGGCGCATGTTGACCACCGTCAAATGTGCACAGGATTGGCAATGACTTTACTTAATTTTGCAGATGAACACCACTCACAATTATTTTCTTGCGGTTGACGGTGACATTCCCTTTCTTTTCTGAAGGGTGTGTTTTGGTTGGGGTGGGTGAATGAATGAATGAATGAAATGGGTGGGTGTGTGGGTGCAGATCAAATGGGAGATGGGGATGCCGTATCACGGATGCTGGGTTGCTTCAAATCTCGCTAGCAAATTCCTGCCCCAACCTCACTTCAATCTCTCTTTGGGGCGTCACGGCAATTACCGATGACGGCGTGGTGCAATTGGTAAAATTCTCGATCAACAATTCTCCCTCACATTCGTTCTTCTGCTGTTATAGTTGCTTATGATGAAAAACCTTGAGTTTCAGGCCTGCTTGCACATAACCCTGAAAAGTCTTCATGGGAACAGCATTTTCTAAGATGTGTTATAAATTCACATTTCCAAGGGTTTCTTGAGAATTAACCCCTTTAAGATGTTGGGTTCTGGAGATACGTTGTGTCGTGAGGCGTATTTTTGCAATATGTGAAGTACATATCTGATTTAGCATACGGTCTGGAGGTTGTTTCGGCATCGGAAAATTGGTGTAGATGGATACTGCAGTGCTAAAGACGACGCAGAAGTTCGGAGAGCATTGTCTGTTGTGTAAAAAAAGCCACAAATAAAAAACGGGGAGGGTGTGCGGTGGGGTGGTCCGATGTATTCCGTGCTCTATACGGGCTGGGGATTCGTGGCACTCACTAAGGGCCACTTCACACACGAGCCAAGAGCCGTGACCATGAAATTGTGAGAGCCCAAAATAAAGTATCCAAGGGCTGTCCCAAGACACCTCCAAAATCATGTAGTGTGGTCATGGACCCTCAAGTGTAGTGTGAAGTCATATGTGACCGGGCCTTCAACCAAATGCTATTCAATGAATTTCTATTCATGTGGGTCCTCACACATGATAAAATAGAATAAACCAACGGTTGTGAGCATTCGGAGTACCATGGTCTCCCGGTTTTGTGTTAGGCCTACCTCTAAGAGGTGGTTTTTGAAAATAGACCAAGTGACCATGAAACATGATCCATTTGATGCCATGTAGGACTCCATGTAGACTTTACATCCATCTTGCATTCACATTCTCCATTGGTCCCTCAAGCGTAGTGTGAAGTGAACTTGGACCGGCTCCGCCTTTTCCACCAATGAGAGTGCTTGAAGTGTAATGGTCACGGGCTCTCAGTCTCGTGTGTGAAGTGGCCCTAAGGAACATCCATCCAAGATATCGTGGATGAAGTGGCTCCAATAAAAAAAGCCCCCCTATGGGGTTGAGGGCCGATTCATTCGAATGTGACATCATTAGACTAATTCGGGGCCTTTGACTCTATTTTCGGAATCAAATTGCCTAAAAATAGTCATTTAGATGATTCCTGCGTTTTTTTCTTCTGCATGGATGATTATACTTGAGTGCCACGAATCCCCGGCCCTCTATACGGGCCAAGTATATGTAGGGAATGTATCCGAGGACAACTGTACAGTCGGTGCATCACCGGGAGGTACAGGTTCACACGCCGGAAGTGTGACCGGCTATGGCTGTCCATGTTCGGGTTCACGTATCTGAACATGTACCTCATCACCGTAGGACGAGTATGGGGCCAGAATACATAGAAACCTCACTTCGGATGAATGTGCACTCTACACCGTGGATCTTAATTTTTTTTTTAAATCATGATAATTCTCCCCTACCCCATGCCAACAAATTTCACCTTTACCATATTTGCGAAAACCATTCGATTCATACCCGAAATTGAAGAATACAGAACTTCGAGGCCATTCCTGGCCTCAACATCCCAAAGGGGTTAAGGTAGACGGATCTTAAATGGCTACTATTTTTTCTAAGTAGCCCACTGCTCCCAGGACATGAAAAACATATTCACTATGAGCATAACGATTAGCCATTTTCCTCAAAATGTATGGAGCTTGTATGAATATCTTATTCATTTTCAAAGGGAGGATTCTCTTTCTTTCTGAATGATCACATAGGTCCTTTCAAATTATGTTGACCATTGAACGTACAATAGTATTTAGATCCATACTTAGATCTTAAATTGCTCCTCTTTTTCTTTCTTTGAAGTAGCCCACTTCTCCCAGGATATGAAAAACGGAATTAGTACAAGAATGATGATTAGCCATTTTCCTCAAAATGTTTGGAGCTTGTATGAATATCTTACTCATTGTCATAGTAAAGATTCTCTTTCTTCTTAAATGAGCATATAGTTCTAAGTAATCAAATTAGGCCCGCTTACCCTGTGCACCCCCTTGCAATTTTTACAACTTCAAGTTCCTTTCTTTGCACTGTCTTGTCATGTGCAGGTGAGCAGAGCACAGTCACTGGAGCATTTTAACGTGGGTGGAACCTTCATCACTGATGTGTCTCTGTTAGCAATTTCAGAACATTGCCCGCTTCTAAAAGTACGTTTTTCTCGTTTGAGTATTTGGTCCAAGCTTCCGTCCATTCTTCAGTCTAATTTTCTGTGACTCCAGATGCTCGCCAGTCAATTTTGAATTTCCCACAAGTTGACATTATGCCGCCTTGATTTATTCTTTATGGAATTGAATTCATAGCAGATTTGCAAACCAATTGGGGGTTTTTCTTTCTGGAATTATTGGGCATCAGAAAAAGCCAAATCTCCTAAAAATCTCCTAATATTAATTGTAGTAAGCTCCTCTACCTTATGTGTGTGACATTCACGAGGAGGCATGTCTCTCCCTTAGATCCAACCTATGTGATTCCGGGTGGTTGTGTCAATTGCTTGTGCACAATCACATCACAGAGGTGTGCTTGTGCACACCTATGTAACCACTTAAGAATATCAGACCAGCATCTCCTAGTTGAAAATTCATCACAAATTGTCATTTTGTATGGCATTAGATCCGTACAAGATTTGTTATTCGACTAGGTTTTTTTTCAAAATTTATTGCACATTGTAAGAGGTCAAACCTGCTGAAAACCTCCATGGAAGCAACCACCGTAGGCTCAGATACCTAATGTACATTATAACATTCTTCAGCAAACATCCAGTGGTTATTTTCTATAATTAGCTCCTTGTGGAGTCAGCAATGAAATAAGCCTTGCTTATTCTCCCTCTGATCACTACAAGCATATGAACTTTTTGGGAAATTGTCCTGCGTCATTGAAAAATTCTCATGCATCACAAGGAAATCTTTAAATTTATGATGGTACTTAGTGGATACTGAAATAAGAGCTTTGGCTTGCCATCCCAATCTCATATTTGCACTGAGATGAGGTTTAGATGCAGATAATTTATTGATGATGCTGAAAGCTATGGGGTTGGGTGCTGGCCTTACCGACCCCCCCCCCAGCTGAAGAATGTTAAATTGTTATATCCACATAGAGTTATCCTTTAATTAAACCAGAGTTTTGATTGGGAATCCATTGTTTTGAATACAAAACTTTCCATGTTCGGTAACTTCCTGGTGCTTGTTTGGTATGTCCACAATGAAAAAGGTTTTTCCCCCACTGACCCAACTTCTGTGATTCTGGATGCTCATGTCAATTAATTGCAGTGCATCAACCTGTGGTGCTGCCGACATGTGACAGAAACCGGTCTGTTGGCGGTGGCTGAAGGCTGCCAAAAATTGAACTCCATCAACGTCTGGGGGATGAGCATTTCCAGGTCTCTCGAGCGCCGCCTCCAGCAACTCAACCCCACCCTGCACCTCAAACCTCTCACCCACCTGGCCAATTAATTATTATCGGGTGTAAATTCAACCAAAATAATTCTTGGAGAAAGAAGCTGGTTGTCTCTCTCCTCAAAATTAGAATAACTGAACTTGACTGTACAATAACACATCGCCCGTTTCTTCGCAATCATCCGTGATTAACTTTCAAAGCCGTTCCTCCCCTCATTTTGCTCACGTGATCAGGTGATCGACTCCTCCAATGATTGCGCAAAAACTTGTAAAATTGTAGCAATTAAGTTGTGGCAATTTTACAACGATGAAAGTGGACCAAAAAAAAGGTTGTGTGTACAGATCTGTACATAAATGTTATTAGGAATTGGATGGGACTGATTCAGAGAAAAAAATGAGATGAATTGCACACCAATAATGAAGGCAAGCCTTGGCCTGATCCAACACTGTTGTTCACCCCGAACTTGGGACTGGGAGAACACAATGCGGTTTCAATTTTTCTTTTTAAAGGTTCATTTTCTGTAGAGGATTTTTTCAAAGTGAATTTTGTTCTCCCAATGATAACTTAAGATGTATACTAATTACACAAGGTTTCTACAAGATTCTTATCTCCATTCATGCTTATAAGAACCATTTAACCAAATTTTCAAAATTTGAATTTCCTTTAGTGGCCTTTAAAACATCTCTTTTGTTACTTAGATGATGACAAATGTCTTCCAAATTTCTACCATGTTTGGCAGCTTACAAATTTTGACCAAATCGTACCAAAGTTCAAGTGATTTCAAACGCCCATGTCTTAATCCTTAGGTGTCCAAGAGGCCTAGACTACTAGGCCGCTCTATGCACAAATACATGTACACTCTAAACTCCGTAGTATCACACCTGTGGCAACCAAAGTGCACGGGATATTACGGAGTTCTGTAGTGTTAACATGGATGCGTGATACTAGTGAATTAGTGTAGCATGTGACACTATGAAATAACACAAAGTGCAACATATTAAATGGTGTGGTGTGGTCCACTCCGCTTCGCCTTCCCGGGCGATGTGGCTGATGCATGCACCAACATTCAACAGGTGGCATAAGAAGAAGAAGAAGAAGAAGAAGAAGACACTCCACATATTGACACATGGCGCAATGCAAGGGTGTGGGTTGACTTCTTTGGTGGTTTGCATTAATGACAAAATTCGTGATATAAGGGAGAGAAAGGTGACAATAAGGAGTGAGATTTGATCTACGAACATCCGTTCCCTAGGGTTTCAGGATATTAGAGAGTGAGTGACATTATGGAGGTTGATATTACAGAGTTTAGGGTGTATTTGAGCTACATATTTCCACTTTAGTCAATTATATTACAAGCAACCCATCTAACTTTTATTTCTTCTTCAAGTGCACGTTTTGAATCAGTTTACATGTTTCTCTAATCTTAATGAAAATTTAAGTTCAAATATGCAGCATGAGTGTCATTGAACACAAATCCATATGTTGTATTTTGACCGGTTTTTGTCACAAATGAGTATTTTTTTAATTTCTCCTTGACATAAGACAATGTATACGATAATGTTTCAAATGCATAAATATGTAAAATATGATTCATGAACTTGATGAGACCCGTATAAATTGTGTATTAGGTCATATATTGAGACCCAACATCTTTCATGGCTCAATGGGTTAAATTGCAGTAACCATGACACGACATATCTCACAAAGGTGCATAATTTATTATTACCATACGAGTGTTATAAATTGTACATTAGGTATCCTAAACCTTTTTCTTAAACATGCAACCTACACAATTGAACATATTGAGAGTAAGTAATAATCCGGATAAGCTCAATTCATCCTTAATGTGTATGAAATCAGTCCATTATTCTTGTTGCAATGAATTTTGACATCTCATAAAAAGGAGGCCCCATAAGAAGTTTAATAATGCTATTTAGGCCATCACAATGTTACAAAGTTTTATACATGGAACCGTGATTTCCACCATTTGACACTCCTCTTCCTCCATTACAACAAACGAGACATGAAAGGCTTGAAGGTCACATTTTTACTACACTCAATGTATGTGTGATAAGTAGGGACTACGATATATTAGAGCAATCTACGGTAATTTCCACAACTTTGAGCGTAAAGTACACCACATCAAATGGCAACTCATAGTGATTATATTTGAAAGATCAAATGTGGGCCACTTTAATTTTTGCTTTCAAATTTGGTTGGGATGATTTAGCCGTTAAAAGGGTACCATAGGATCAAATCTATGACTTTTGATGTTCCACGGGAGATGGGATCTTGAAGAAGAGTGGACAATTTGTAAGGTTTCCGCTTTCCATCCATTCTAGTTTCCAAAGAATATTTTTCATCCTCATAATTCTCCCATCCGGGACTTAGAGGGTTTGGAATCATGAATTCAATTTACTACAAGGCTCACGTCGTCAAGTCACTTGAAAATTGAGCACTTTAGGAGGTGGGTCCGATGCATCTCAAGGGTTGTTTACATCATGGACCATGAAGTCGTCCCTTGCTCCTCTGAATTATGTGGATTGGCTATTGAACTCTTCTCCAAACCACTTCAATTTATATCAAGGGAAAAATATCAGAGCGAGCATGGAGCTTGAGGTCCCTAGTAGGCCAACTTCCAAGCCTGCATTAGTCATTGTCATGGTCCAACGGGTTTTGCTGCAAGAGAGGCAAAAGATGTTTTCCCACCACAACAGTCATGGGACCATGGCAAAGAAATGCCGTTTTAACATTTTTCAGGGGCCAAACATTAATGTAGTTACAATAGCGCCCTCCCTATTATTACCTTCTTTAAATTAGCACATTCACTTTTTGGTGCATGGTCATTCTTTTTAAAATTGCATTTTCATAAGTATGACCATAGAAATGTGGCCATGCAGTGTGACCATGAAGAATGGCCATTTGACATGGGACAACTTCGTGATCCATGATGTAAACAACCCCTCTGGTTCATTTTTGTTGCAATGTATAGTATTACTACATTGAGACGGAACTTGTGGTGGAGTCCACCCACAAAGCAACATTAATTTGGGAAAGCTTGTATATAATCTGAATAATTGCAACCGTTAGGTCTATCCAACCCAAAAAAACCAATTTAATAAGCTTGCGCCAGGGCCTATCATCACATTGTATGCAGCCTACTTAGGCCTGCATGATTTTGCAAGGAGGCTAGCCAAGGGTTTTGAACTTAGGGCCTCGCCACTCCCTAATATCAAGCCTAGCCACCGAGTCCACTCAATACATGCACATATTGAGCTTGTTTATTGAAAGCTTTGAAGTAGACATGCTTACATTGAGATATCAAGGCGCCACACAATGAGAGGTTGAATTCACCGAGGCATATTAGATTCTCCTATTAATGTAGGCCACAATAATGATCCTTACCACAACAACCATCTTTGAGCTCCTCAAATAAGCTCAAAAGTGGTTCCCCACCACATGAATCATCTTGAGCATTCTTGAGCTCTTGAAATTTGGAACATTTTTTTCACAGTTGAATTACGTATGTAAGTGATAGTGTAATTTTATTTCATCACTACTTTTATGTATGAATTGACATGGTTCGCCTCGCTTAAGGCCCCCTAATTGGGAAACTTATAGTCAAGTTGCCCACTTGTGCAAGAAATCACATTGGCATGACAGTAGTTTCAACCACTTTCTCCCACTTTTGTGTGAAGATATTGAACCCAATGACATGGTCCAATGGATGACCACGTGATTCTTGTAGTAAGTCAAGAGTATAGTGGACACAAAGCATATGTTGCATATCCTCCACCGTCCAATAATAAAAATCCAAAACCAAGTGGTAGCATAGTAGCATGACCTATGTGCACAAGAGAACATTACAAATCAAAACAAATAAAAGAATTAAAAAAACCATAGGCAAGCTTCAAAATAGGTAGGGCCATGCAATCGCCAAACTTATACTTCAATGAACTACACATCATAAGGAAAATAAGCAAGTGTGGCATGTCACTTGTGGTCCCACATACATAAAATCGTTGAGGTTTAAGCAAGGTCATATATATATTATCCAAGAAGCTCTTCATCTCACGCAAAAGGTGGGGCATGACCAATATGAGTAGCACAATATGGGACACCCCATGACAAGACCATACAGACATATGAAATATTTTCACTTTAAATTTTATCTAAGAAATTGATATATATATATATATATATATACACACACACACACAATAAAATTACCTTGGTTCATATGGCTCATGAATCCACTTTTAAAGGCTAATCCAACAAGACAATCAGCATATAAATCGGATCACTTGGAGTACCCAAACCAATGTTGGACCGGTATATAGGTGAATGCATGGCATCACCAATCAACATCAATCATGGTATCAAAGAATCTACCCAAGGTTATCAAAATTATGATACCAATCAAATACTGCTATTTGGTAGGTATGTCTAGATGAAAGAATCTTTGTTACCCGAGTTATTATTTGGATCAATACCGTTCCAAGCCATATTGATACTAAGGAAGTTCTAACTAGGTATGAAAGTTCTTACATGATGTATAGACACAAATTGTATTGAAAACAAAAATATCCTCAAATACTCATATCCTTGTTGATTCCAAAGAAATGTAAAGTTCCTATTATTGGATACCCAAATGATATCAAAAAAAGATGCTACTGGATTGAGCGCAACAACAAAGTTTTCAACCATGAACAATGGCATGAATCCAAGGTCAAACACAGTACATGAGATGAACTCATCATCTACGCCAAAGCAACATGGGAACGGGTGATCAAGCAAATTAAGATCAGCAACTTCTCCGATGCGGCCATGCTCCAAGGTGGGGGGGCTAAGAATGTCCTTTGTAGGAGGAACAATTGACACATTGATTGGAATTGGAAGCGGCGACGTAGGTAGGTAGCTCAACTCCTTGCTAGGTGATTTTGGTGGCATGGGGGTTGTCCTTGGCAGTTGGGGTGGGGGTAGTCCTTGGCCTAGTGGGTCTAGTGGGTTGTCCTTGGTGGGGTTCGGTCGTTGTTACTTTTTATGTGGCGGTGTTTCGCGTCCGAGGGGGCCCACCTCCCCTCAATGTGAACGTGTTTTCTTGGTTTTTGAAGCTTTTGGCGTTGGCTTTGTTGACCTTCTGTTAGAAAAAACAACAAACAAACAAACAAACCAAAAAAAAAAAAAAAAAAAAAAAACAAACAAACAAACTACCAATCCAATACTGACCCAAACTTGGCATATTTATACCAGGAATAGGTGCGGCTACCTTAAAGTGTACGACAATGAGGAAACGAACTGCCAGAACTTTGTGACAGTCTTGCATCTTTTGTTAAATTTGTAATATTAGGTATGTGGATGTTAATCGGTTCGTTTTCATGTTCCCCAACCTCTAGTAATTGGTACTTATTAGATTTACATAATGAAATGTGTCTCGCATCAGCAAATCTACAATGAAGCATTGGCAAAAATCGGATTGAATATCAAACCTCTCCTAATTTGGTTATGATTATCATTGGTGCATGTTTGTTGATTATGTACATGAATACATAGGTCCTCCTAATCATGTTCATTGTCGAGTGTGGAGTACTTACTTCATAAAGTCTAATGATGTATTCCAATCTTTTCTAAGCATGATGTGCCTTTACGGTGTTTGATCTTTGATCCTCACCCAACCACACCACCGAATAAATTTAGATGTCCAATTAAGAAAAGTAACCAAATTTCACAATCCGCATACCTTACACTCCTTGCAGCTTGCCTTGATTTTGCAACTTAAGCCCGGGAGGACAAACATTGGATGGACGGTTACATCTCTTGTGGACGGAGAGAGGAAATTATCGCATGTGAGGTATCCTCATTCATCCAACATAAAAGCCTTGAAATAGTATGCATCCCAAAGATTACTTCTTTCAACCAATGTGACACATGAATTAGGGCCACTTCACACACGAGACTGAGAACCAGTGACCATTACACTTCAAGCATTCTCATTGGTGGAAAAGGCGGAGCTGGTCCAAGTTCTCTTCACACTACGCTTGAGGGACCAACGGAGTATGTGAATGCAAGATGGATGTAGAGTCTACATGGATTCCTACATGGCATCAAATGGATCATGGTTCTTGGTCACTTGGACTATTTTCAAAAACCACCTCTTGGAGGTAGGCCTAACACAAAACCGGGAGACCACGGCACTCCAAATGCTAACAACCGTTGTTTTATTCTATTTTATCATGTGTGAGGACCCGCATGATAGAAATCGTTTGAAATATCATTTGGTTGAGGGCATGGTCACATATGACTTCACACTACAATTGAGGGTCCGTGACCACACTACATGATTTTGGAAGTGTCTTGGGACGGCCTTTGGACGCTTTCTTTTGGGCTCTCACAATTTCATGGTCACAGCTCTTGGCTCGTGTGTGAAGTGGCCCTTAGTGTACTCAAAATCACTTGAGATGAATCCACAACAAACCTATAGGGGGTTAAGTTTTCTCGTTGGATGGATGTGAGGTAACTTACGCTCATATGCAATAATCCCCTCTCTCTTCTCTCCCATTCCTCTTGTGGACAGCGGTAATTAACCATGATACCCCCACTATTTACACTCACCCCCTTTCATTTACTGTAAGGGCAAATTAATTAACTAATTAATGATGGCCTTTAACCACGGCAGCAAGTTGCCTACTTAGCTCCCGCAGATGGTTGGCAATATACTAAAGCTAGGGACACTCAGCTTAGTAGTACATAGGGAAGCAAGGTTGTTTGGAGTGTTTAATGATAACAAAGTAATTAAGCATCATTTAACCCAATTACTGCTCTGTAAATATGTAAGTTAAGTTAATAATCACAAACTAAGCTCATCCTCTTCTTTCGATGATGAGCTTAGCTTTAAGTTGTTGATAAGCTGACTACCTAAAGTAATTGTAATGAGATGGCAAATGGGTACAGGCTATCAGTAACCCTTTAAGGTGACGGGTGTTTTTTTTATTGAAAAAAACAGCTAATATTGAGATGTTGTTGAGTACATTGAATGCTGGTTGCATTAAAAGAAAAGTTGTTACAAGTAGTTAAGGTGAGTGGGCCTAAATTGGACATTTCTTTAGCTATGTACCCACCTGCTCTGGGATAATAAGGGCCACTTCACACACGAGCCAAGAGCCATGACCATGAAATTGTGAAAGCCCAAAAGAAAGTGTCCAAAGGCCGTCCCAACACACCTCCAAAATCATGTAGTGTGGTCATGGACCCTCAGGTGTAGTGTGAAGTCATATGTGACCGGGCCCTCAACCAAATGCTATTTCAGTGAATTCCTATTCATGCGGGCCCTCACACATGATAAAATAGAATAAATCAACGATTGTGAACGTTTGGAGTGCCATGGTCTCCCAATTTTGTGTTAGGTCTACCTCCAAGAGGTGGGTTTTGAAAATAGTCCAAGTGAGAATGAAACATGATCCATGCGATGCCATGTACGAATCCATGTAGACTTTACATCCATCTTGCATTCACATACTCCGTTGGTCCCTCAACCGTAGTGTGAAGTGAACTTGGAGCGGCTCTGCCTTTTCCACCAATGAGAGTGCTTGAAGTGCAATGGTCATGGGCTCTCAGTCTCGTGTGTGAAGTGGCCCTAAGCATGCAATTGGTTAGTACAAGATGATTAGTGAATGCAAATCAAGGCCGTTGCCATTTCCCTTGTACATCTTTCGAGCTTGTATGAACATTTCATCCATTATCAAGTGGACATATTCATTTTCTTCTTGATAAGTGGCCGTCTTGGTTCCCCTCCTTCCCTTCGATTATGTTGACCACACATTGAACTTGGAATGTTCAACAAATTTAGAGCACGACATGGTGCAAAATGAAACATGTGTGTCTACGTCAACCTTTGATTAGATAGGGGCACGGTTCGGTTTTTGACCCAGACTAAGAGTACAATGACTATATATATACCTATAGTTTGAAGGCCGATCATTCTACCTGGGATCCACTAAATTATTCCAAGGCTATTTGAAGTTGAGTTTCCTATATATGGAAAATGTAGGCTATAGAATACGCCCCGGGCTAGATCACGTCTTCATTCGGCTGGGCCCCATCCCTCCCACACCTTCTTCACTGTCCAGTCTTCCTGACCGCACTTGCGTGGGAGCTCTTCCTCGTTGGGAACCAATGTGACAATACCCAGTCACTTAAGTCATTAAACTCCTTTGGCATGTGAAGGAATTCCATCAATTAACTTGGGAATAATGAAAGTGATGTCAACTTGAATATTTGTAATTTTGACCGGGTATTGTCACATTGGTTCCCAACAAGAAAGAGTTCTCACGCAGGTGCAGGCAAGAAGATCGGGCAGCGAAGAAGGTGTTGGAGGGGCAGGGCCTAGCCGAATGAAGATTTTATCTAGCCCGGGGCATAGAATAGTTGGGTCGTTGAGTTTTTTGCCCCTTCCCAATGGATGTGTTTAGCTAGACACTCCAAAGCTCTAACCAAGGGGCATAAAGTTGGCGTCGGTAAGGATTACATTGGGTATGAGTATGATGGTACCCTTCAATGCACTCAAAATTGATAGCAATTTAGCCGTTTGTTGCTTGAGCCTATTTCCATATGGTCAAATATATCTTGCATCCTCAGCTTCACCACACAATTATGATAATATTCTCCCTCTATGATTTGAATAGCAAACTAAGGACATGCCTTTCTTCAAAGGGGGGGGGGGTGTGGGATTCGCAAGGGGTTGTTTACATCATGGACCATGAAGTTGTCCCATGTCAAAGAGCATTTTTTTCATGGTCCGATTTTTTAAATTCTCGTTTTTGAAGTCTTTGGGCCCCTAACTAGGTGTAAACTGAACGTGGACCAAGAGAAGTACCCATTCACCAAAAAATGGATGTGGTGGTTTTCTTAACATGTGTCCAAAAAGGGTATTTTTAGGAATTTTCTTCATGTTTGACATTCTCCCCTTCTTCCCTTTTGTCATTGTAACTGAGGAAATGTTTGGCTAAATTTTTTTTATAAAAAAAGAATATCAAAATAGCATTTCTCTGCCATGGTCCCCTGAAATTTGCAACGAGTGAACCTCTTTTGCCTCTCCCCCACAAAACCCGTTGGACCATGACAATGGATAATGTAGGCCTTAAAATATGTCTTTTGGGGACCTCAAACTTCATGGTCACTCTGTCATTTTTTTCCTCAATATAAACCGAAGTGGTCCCATGACAAGTTCAACAACCAATCATAGAATTTACAGGGCCTTGGGACGACTTCATGGTCCATGGTGTAAACAACCCCTCCGTTGCATGCACAATTTGTGTACCTGCCCGCCGGCTAGTAGGTTCACTATTATACTCATCACACGCTTGAACGATACAACGTAGCCCCCACTTGATTGGATAATCAATAGGACCTTTTATTGAGGTTTGAACATCTCGAACTATGCGCGGAGGATCTTCACTCATAGAGTCATAGGTGCCCGCCGCACTGAACAAGGCTCTTCGGGGGTGAAGACACGTCGAAGAGTGTTATGGATATCATTAACTCATCCATGGTTTCTTTACATTCAAAGTCAATTTCATATGCACATGTAATAATACATCAAACCACATCATTTGTGGAAGAAAAAACCCAAAAATAATAATAAAAACTTCACACAAACTATGTAACATATTCAATCAAACCCACATCAAATTCAACTATAGTGAAAACAACCTTTATACATGAACATCTAAAAGACTTGAAAGTCGGAAACACTTGGACATCGATTGATTTTTTCCCCAAAGAAGGGGCGTCACTAGGCCTAGGCCTTGGTAGGCCGGGCCCACCTGAAAGCTTAGGTCATATACAGAAAATGTCATTTTTCTTGATAAACAATGCATTGGATAAAATTTGATTTCTCGAGCGGGCCTACCTTGAAAATCAAGGTTGGCGAAGCCCCTGCCCCAAAGCCTCCCTGTTCATTGGACCACACACCTTAAAATTTGCCAAACAACCAAGGATTCGCTGCTTTGCATGCGTTGCAGCGAAGTAGACCGGTTTGTACATCGCATTGGAAAATTAAGTTACTAACCATCATTCTTTGAACCAGACGTCATTCATTGAAAGGATTAGAAGTGTTATCCTCTGCATGTGTGTCCGGCATAACATTATTAAGCAGTGTGTGTTTGTTCATGTGGGCCCTGAGAATATGACCACATGATGCCCCAACCTAGTGCAAAGAGACTCAAATCAAGTTTAATGGCTATATTCGTTAATTTGAGACTTTCTCTTGTCTCAAATTAATATATGGACCACAACAACATGGTCTAATGTTTGGGTCGTCCTACCCAAACCACCTTGATATGAGTTCTTAATTGGGTTCTTGATATGAACACCCGCTTCAAAGTATTTGCATCTTACAACATTCTCCAATATCTGTGTGATTTTATCCATGTTCTTATATTTGTAATTGTCTCAAAATGCTGAAAAAGTCCCAAATTAACGAATATAGTGATAGTTTGAATTTGCACTAGGTTGGGGCATCCCATGGATATATTCTCGAGGCCCACATGAACGAACACACACTGATAATGTAGGCGATCTGTTTGTTTGAGTCATCTAGAGCATAATTATTGAGCTTCCTGCCTAGCTTACCACAAGATGCCACTTGTAGAAGTTACTGTGACTTGGTCTTCAATTGAAACAATATGAAGACAAGAACAGACTTCCTGAAACAATGATCATAACATTACTTAGATGTAGGCCGATGCACCGTGGAGTTAGGAGTTTTCCATGTGTTTGCCGGGCATTCAAGTTAGGCCTAGTTCATATGAGCACCTAGATAGGGCCTGGGCAAAAGATTGTCAAATGTCATTGGTTGAAATAACGGCTTTATCCAATGCAATGTTTAGACCTAGGGTTTGTCCATTTTGTCAACCCACAATGTCACCAACCAATGTAGCCATCTTGGTGAACATGATGGAGAAGTTTTAGGTCTTGCTCAGGGGATGGCTCCAAACTTCTCTGGTGGCAAAACGCTCCTACTTGTCCAGTTAGGGTTGCCGGCAAGTTTGAAGCCGCATTTGATGAACTGGACGGCATACATAATGGCCCGATGATGTGGAAGCATGTTGGGGGGATGAAAGATTGACCGGATGATGTCATTGTTCACGCTTTGTCCAAATCTCAAAAAGACATGTTTCACAATGAGGTTGGACTATGTGCTCATTAGAGAGACACCATTCTAGGTGTATTATTGCCCGTAATTGGGAGGGTCTATATGCTTGGTTAAGGCGAAAGGAATTTTTTGTAAAGTTAGACCCTCCCAATCTCAACTCGGATTCATGATTGGCAATTCTTGATCAGATGAGTATATTCCCAATTTGATCCAATGGTCAAAATTGTGTGTGTAGTTGGAAATGCCCACAATAGGGCCACATGCCTTAGGGCCAATTTACATTGGAACTTGAGGGCATGTGAACATCTAAAAGTTGTTGTTGGTCCAGAATTTAAAGATTGTCGCATTTCACCTTACACTATGCCATGAGGACCTAGATGACCGACGGACTTCGAATGGATGTAAAACGTTATGCATCCTATGTGGCAACAAAAGGACAATGTTTCATGGTCTACTAGATACTATGTTAATCCATTTCCTTGAAGGTGTTTGGGCTAGACGATGTCCACTATGTTGTCCCTTGTTCCCAGCGCATAAATGAAGCTTTCCATAGGTTTTTGAGTCAAAGTTGTATGTGTTTGAATCGTATGTTGATATAATGAATGTATGTCATTTTAAAGCCCTCATTATGCATTCCTCAAAAATATAATAAGTGTTTTTTTTTATGTAGGAATGCATGCATGGATTAATCTCTCATCTGGGCTAGAGAAGTAGGATTGTGTTAGGTGGAAATTGTTGATTATATTATCTAGTATTGTTTGGGGGAGGGTGTGGTGGTTGTGGATGGGGGAATATCGGTTGGGTTGCAACGTGGGAGTGGTTTTAAGTATCTATTAACTAGTAGCATGACTTCTTACACAAAGTCTTATGCAGGTGGGGAGAGGGTTGTGGTTTGTGTGTTGTTATAAGTTGTGTGTCTATCCCATAGCCACGATAGTTGTTTCGTGTAGACAATTTTTTGGAGGAGGCATATATTGTCATGAATTTGTGCTAAGGGGGGTAGGATTTGTATTGTGGGGTAGTGGGGGAAGTCTATGTTAATTTCTTTATTTGGGTTGCATTCTTGGATTTGTAAGGTGAGGTGGGGTATGGAGATGTTGTGGGTAGATGTAGCGTTTATCTTTGGATTGTGTGGTTTTATAAGATTCGAGGACTTATTGATTGAGATTTAAATATGGTTCAATAGTTTGGTGATGAGTAGAAGGTTATGGTCTTATATTAAATTGCATTTGATGTATCCATTTGGTGTATGTAGTATTGGGGGAGTTCCAGTGGCAATGTGTGTATGCGTTTTTTGGCGCCCCATTTGTCTTTCCTTAGTGAAATTTTTAATGTGTAGATGTGTGTGATGGGAGGGAAGCTAGCACGTGAGTAGTGAGTGGTGAGCAATAACATGAGCTATAAGTTTCCATTTTAAGAATGTATTCCGTGGAATTCGAATAATTCAGCTGTAAAAGGAACATAAGGGGACATTTGACATTCAAAAAATAAACCCTATTACTATTGGTGGAGGGGTTTAGGGTGCATAAAAATCTCGAGAGACCAACAGAGTAAGTGGATGCAAGATGAAGGATCCTACATGAATAGAAATTCGTTGAAATAGCATTTGGTTGAGGGTCCAGTCACATATGACTTCACACTAAGCTTGAGGGCCCGTGACTACACTGCATGATTTTGGAAGTGTCTTGGGACGGCCTTTGGACACTTCTTTTGGGCTCTCACAATTTCATGGTCACTGCTCGTGGCTCGTGTGTGACGTGGCCCCTCTTATATCCCAGATTTGAGGCGGCCCTCGGTCCTCGAGTTAACATGCAATCTGGGTGTCCTGAATCCAAAGCCACCAAACAGAACTAATGCAGAGAGACGACGTTCCACAGGCAGTCACTTGACTGAGTTAGTAGGTTATCTGCCTCAAGGTACATTACTTACAAATTGACTTTCGTCTCTGTCTGCAGTGTTCCTCGAGAAGGCTCTAAAGACTGACCGCTCCAATGCACGGGGAGACCTGGCCGCTAGTTACGGGTGAACCGGTTGCGTGAGAAATAACCAGTCGAAGTACTTCACCACATTGGGAAAACCACTGATCATTTTAGAGGGATTTATGGAGTATACCTCTCAAATCAATAAAGAGAATTTGAAAGATGTCAACATGTAAGGAACACTAGGATCTCAACCAATTACGAATGCCCAAAAATCTCCCTAGACATTGGACTCCACACCAATGCACGGGGAGAACCTACCTCTAGTTACAGATGAACCAGTTGAGTGAGAAATAATCGGTTGAAGTACTTCACCACTTTGGGAAAATCACTGATCGTTTTAGAGGAATTATGGAATACGCCTCTCAAATCAATAATGAAAATTTGAAAGATGTCAACATATAAGGAACACTAGGATCTCGACTGATTATAAATGCCCAAAAATCTCCCTGGACATTGGACTGCACACCAATGAACGGGGAGACCCTACCTCTAGTTACAGTTGAACCAGTTGAGCTTGAGGAGTAACCGGTTGAAGTACTTCACCACATTGGAAAAATCACTGATCATTTTAGAGGAATTTATGGAATACACCTCCCAAATCGATAAAGAAAATTTGAAAGATGTCAACATGTAAGGAACACTAGGACCTCGACCAATTTATAGATGCCCAAAAATCTCCCTGGACATTGGAGTGCACACCAGTGAACGGGGAGAACCTGCCTCTAGTTACAGATGAACCAGTTGAGTGAGAAATAACTGGCTGAAGTACTTCACCACTTTGGGAAAATCACTGATCATGTTAGAGGAATTTATGGAATACACCTCTCAAATCAATAAAGAAAATTTGAAAGATGTCAACATGTAAGGAGCACTAGGATCTCGACTGATTATAAATGCCCAAAAATCTCCCTGGACATTGGACTGCACACCAGTGAACGGGGAGAACCTACCTCTAGTTACAGATGAACCAGTTGAGCTCGAGGAGTAACCGGTTGAAGTTCAAAGACTTCAAGAAAATTACAGAACATTTTAGAGGAATCTATACTGTGTGCCCCGAACTAATACACGAAACGCCGAAAGATATCAACATGGAACCAGTTGGACTTGGGAACACCAGGATCTTGACGGATTATAAATGCCCAAAAATCTCTTCGGACACTGGACTGCGCACACAGCACTTGATTTTGTACATGAAACTGACCTTCCAATCACCAAAGCTCTGCAAATATGACCTCAGTTGTCATAAGCTATTATATCGATCTAATGTACCTGGGAGTCAGTCTTCGTGAATCATAACTCCACACACTGGAAGCTTACTAGCTGTCATTCTTTGCGATTGCCAGTTTGGCCGTGGCCCAGGCTTACTTCTGACCCACTTCAGAGACATGGTCTAAGGTAGATGGCGGCAGTGCTGCCACTTTAAACACTGATCATAAATACTAATCCTGGATTTTAAAAATTAATAACAAATCAATGGTTCTCCCTAGCAATTGATATGTGATTCCAACGCACCAAAGCATGTACCCACTGTGGCCCATAGTTGGTGGAATCGATTGAACACAGGTTCTTTAGTTGTCCACTCGCTCAACATGGGTGGTAGTATGCTGCTAATATCATTTGGCAACTCTTTGCCAAAAGGGGGAACCTTGGCCCAAGGAAATCCTTTTTCATGATGCAATGCCTTTTTTATCAACCTCTGTGCAAGACACTAGAACAGTTTGGCCGCATCTGGTTTTTCTTAAGAAGTGGTCTCCCATGGATTATTTGGCGTCAAAGGAACAATTTGGTTTTCAACGATGTACAATGGCCCGTTGAGAAAACGCACCAAGCCATTTAGGACGCCTTGCAAGATTATGGTAGAATCGAGTGGACATGTACTCTATTGGACTTGGAAAAGGCCCCGGATGTTGCCTACCAAGATGTCCTTAAAGAATTTGACTCGATTTGGGGTGTCAAAGGTCTTATTGTGACCCGTAGCAATTTAGTGGTTACTTGGAAGGTTAGACCTCAGATGGGCATTATTTCTTGATTTCCCCTCAGGTTGCGTGGGGTTCTCCCGGGGTGGTTGTATTTTGATTCCTTCTTGCAATTGATTTTTCAATTTGTGGAAAAAAAACGCGCACCAAAGTATGTTTCATCTGGATTCTGTATGCAAAAGTTATAAGGGAAGTTTCTAGTTGATAGATGACCCAAAACTAACAAGGGAATTCGATGTTATGGTGGTGATCATTCTCAATATCAAAGTGTACTTGTTGTGTAAGACTTTAAGGGGTTGGTTTTAGCATGCTTCACTTTGATTGGCAAGAAACTCAAGGTCACTTTATACCCTGATCTAGAATTATAAAATAATACCAATGATTATCGCTAGCAAATGACATGGGATTCTAATGCACCGAGGTATTTATTATTCGAATCATGTATGCAAAATTTCTATGGGTTTGAAGGATTATTGGTAGATGATCCAAAACTACCACGGAAACATGATGTTAAGGTGGTGGACATTATCTAAATCAATGTGTACTCATTGTGCAAGATTTTGGAGTGTTGGTTTTAGAATGCTCTACCTTAAGTATTGAAGTTGGTCAAATTCTAAGGGCCACTTTACACACAGACCAAGAGCTATGAACATGGATTCCTAAGGGCTCTTTAAATTCCTTCAAAAGCCGTCAAGTGGGATGTAAATTTCCAATTTTGTATGGTCACACTATCACATGCCCTCAAGCTTTGTGTGAAGTGAAAATGGACCACAACATATTCTATACTCTTTCAAAAATGGTAGCCCCTATATCTATGCAACTTCTTACATTTTACTTGTAACCTAGGATCTATCTATCTATCTATCTATAGTTATTTACTAGCCTCCACCTTCTTATGCGTATTCTTCACTAGCATGGACCTGTGCATCTGAACTAATACCATGAATCAACCCAACCCCATATGTCCATGCAACCATATGCCCCCATGCCCGTGTGTACCCATCACATGGATGTATGCCCATGTCCATGCTCGTAAGCCCCCCATGACCCACCTACCCATGCCATGCCCGCCACCTTCCCCATGTTTCCCCCACCATACCCATTTTTGGCACTTGTTGTCCCCACCTTTCCACATATGTGTCCTATCTCTTTTATCACATTTTTGTGTGTCTTTTTCTTTCTTTTTTTAGGTTTTGAGGGGGCATCTTTTTGGGTTTTTTTCTTCTTCTTTTCTTTTTGGGTTTTGGTTTTATGCAAAAACGGTGGGGAATGGCGATTGAAAGCCACTACCACCCCTACTGTTACCGTATGGGTTGCTAAACCATGAGCACCCTGACATGAGCACCTTGACATGAGCAAAAGCATGTCAGAGAGCACGGACATAGGTTCTATAGGCCTTTAACACACAAGTATAGGGGGTGATAGGATTTTGAGCAGGGCTGCCCGAAAAAATGATGATGTAAGGTTGGTGTATTGCATCATGGTTGAATTAGAAATCCAGAAGGAAAATCCACATTTAGAATTGTTGAGATCACAAATTTATAAAGAATACAAACACTTTGCATTATGATTAAATGCTAGCAACTAATGATTGAATGCCAACCATAAATCTATTACGTCTAAATGCTTCAATACCAAAAACACCAATCGATGAAGAACATTACAATGAAGAAATTGAACAACCAAACAACTCAACTATGTTGAATGCAACTACGCTCATTTGAATAGCCTAGACGTGCATATTTCATAGTATTGAATATGATCTCTCATAAAACTTGGAACATGCAATTTCAAGAATGCGGAAAACTCTTTAAATTCCCACATATAACCTCACATGCAAATGTGAAACAAAATTGAGTGAATATCCTTCAATTAGTGAGACTAGATCTACTAGCTCTTACATTCTTCAAACATGAAATTCACACAAACACTAATATTTGCGCTCAATTCTTGGTTGCCTTTTGGATGGCTTGCAAAATGCCTCAACTTCTATTTACTCTTTGATCCCTGCTTTAAACTTGCGGTGGAGACGATCAAGATTGGTGATCCTAAGTCCAACGACATGCGTGCATCTTGTTCTGCCCGTGGTGGAAGAATGTGGGCAAAGATGGAGATCCAAACATAGTCTTGTAAACACGCGAAAACAACATGAGTCCAAATTAGGATGAAACAATGAAACATTGCATATGGAGAAAAAGAAAAGAAACAAAAAGAAAAGAAAAACATATGTGCTATGTCTCCACATTTTCCCATGAATGAAGGTATCATGTGCTCAAAATTATTGTTGCCGTTAGAAGACTCGGATTCCTCATTGGTAGTAGTACCTCAAGGTGCGAGCATCTCCTCCAACATGGGGCGAATCACCTCCTTGTGCGACTAAGCATCTAGAGAAAAGAATGTCAACTTCCATTGCAAAGCCTGACATGCCACAATTGAGGCACTTGAAACAACAAACATATCACCAAAACTTAGCAAAAGAATAGGAGCCAATTGACAATCAAAGTTGCAAACAAAGAGGCTAGGGAAGTTGTACTTGTGGACACATTTAGGTCAACCACCACACCACCCTCACAACAACAACATTCATTGAAGCCCATGATGAAGGCTAGATGATAACACCACTAACCCCCCTCCACCAAGTAGAAGTAATCCCAATTATCACAATATCTCCTCTCACAAGAAAATACACAACAAAACCCATCCTCCCCGACCACTATCACAACAAATAACTACTTCTCACCTCCATACTCCTCATATCTCACACTCCACACCAAGTCCACATATCCACATTCCTACACTCACTACCCAATGCATTGATCGGCACAAACAATACATATGCCACCACACCTACCCCATACACATTTATATATATCTCACCAACATCCCTAAAACATGTCACACCACCCCTTCACCACCATGGCCCCACCACACACCACCCCACTACCTCCAAAAATAACCAACATCCTCTCACTAAGATACCCGCCCACACAATTATGGTATACAAACAGCTCATTCACATCACCTGATGGTCAAGGAAATGGAAACATAGTAGGCTTGGGCGTATTCAATGCTTCATTAGCTATTATCCAAACCCTAACTACCCAAATATCCCAAGGGTTAAATTATACGCCTTACTACTGGCAATAGAACATACCAAAAAACTCACCACATACACCTTCGTCTTCACCGACATACTTGACAGTATATACCTCTTACTAAATCACATAAGACATGTCTTTTCCCAATTTAACAACCCATACAAACTACTCATCGCCCTCTATGTAGCCAATTTTTTTGAATTTCTGGTTCAATCAAAAAAACAATGTGAAATGAGATAAAATAGAGCTAGCCATTCAATTAACATGTCTTTTTCATTGGTCCGTCAATTTGGATAAAATAAGACAAAAATGTATCCGACCTTCATTGCAACATCAATATAAACAACTTTGCATGGAATACAAAGATGCCAAAAGTATGGAGGAGGCGGATGTCAAATACCATGTAGTACGAGTTGGGTGGTTGTCATCAGGAGCAACCACATGGGATGGCATGTATAGCTTGTCGGAGTGGTTGGAGTTTTGGTAGTACCGATATAGACAATGGGAGGTCACATGCTCATCGTAAGTGCCATTGGTAACATGATTGTCCATCCTTTTCATAAATTTATGTTCCAATCTTGGTATATTAGATTGTTCTTTTTGTCATCTATTGCAGGATCTTACCTTTGAGCAACATGCCAAGATCATATGTCACATACTTGCAACCTTGCCGAAACAATGCATAACAAGTGGTTGCATCCATTAGGTAACAAAATGACATGCCTCTACAAGGCAATGGTGGATGACATGATATGGGCATTCATGCAAATCACTAATTATAATTTGTGGATGAAAGGTGACTCTTCGAGGAAAGGGACTGACTATGTGTCATTGAAGCTAAAAGTTGAAATGCACCCTGGTAATACCAAGTTCCTCGCATGAGCTACGAGGTCTTACCCAAGGGCAGAGGATCTCAATACAAAGAATTGTGCATTGAAAATGTTTGATTTGTTTGGATCAACTAAGAGAAAGTCAGACTTGCCACCAAGGTCTAAGTATGATTTTCATCATCCAAACAAGGTGAGCTACTCCATCCGTGTCCTAACACAATATCCACTAAGGCACGCATTGAGGAGTCCCTCACACATAATGAGAATGTGGTGTCTCACACCACTTAGTGTGTTGGAGTCATAGTGTCCGGAATACCAATGGCACATATGTAGCCTTATTCGTTGAAGAAAGAGTGTCAGGCATTGCAGGCTAATGTAGGGCATCCATGTAGGCCAAAGTGGGGAGGAGTATACATGGCACACCCACACCAACTTATAGAGGTTTGATGAAGGAGTTTTGTTCGAACAACCACATAGCTACAAAAAAAATTGTTCTACGCAAATGACATCAATTGTTGTGTGAAGGAAAGCAAGAAGAAGTGGGTGATTGATTGGCCAAATCTTTTGATTGTGTGGTTGGTGAAGTTTGGAACAAACCTTTCGTGGGAGGAAGTTTTTGCATTGGAGGACATTGGTTTTCAACTGCAACAAGAAGAGGCCATGTCACCACGTGGTTTGAGTGCAATGCCCAACCTTTCCATCCCTTGATCACACTTTCATGTTCTAGCAAATCCAAATGCTTACCCCAACACCAAGTTTTCCAAGGCAATTTGTCATAATATGGCGGCGCCATTCCGAATTATAGGAATAAATGGGAGAGCGCATTACATATGGATGGGTATTATGTGGTGGGAATGACTGCCATCTCATACCTTGAATGTGATTGCATGATAACCATAGTGTCCAATGAGGAGAGGACTTAGCTCATGTCCATTGCAAATAACCTACAATGCAGTTGCCTCGACATTGCAAAAATGTTATCAATAGCAGTGAGAAAGAGGGGCCAGTAGGTTTCCTACAAACATTTGTATTTTGTGTTCAGGTATTTGTACAAGGTTGACTACACCACCAACAACTTTATTCACGCATCCACATTTAGTTACAACGAGGTGATGTGTCTTCTTGAGCTCGCAAGTGTAGTGGAACAAGCTTAGTGGGGGTGATAGTGAAGGCCATGGAAACGTAGTTTTTAGATATAGAGATGTATATGTTTGCCCTGAGGAATTGTAGTGCACACTAATGCTGGAACTACTACATTGTTCGCCACAATAAGGCACTTAACATTTCCTATGTATGTTTGTCATTTCAATAAAGTACCCATAACCATGGACCACCATTCACCCTAATAATCCATAGTACTAGGGTCCAATTCAATATTTATTAACTCTCAAATATATTATATCCAACGTTTATAACTCAAGAGTATTGCAATTCTTACTTTAAATAATATATTGTTAGACATTCTATTCCCCATTGCTCACATGTCACCGCTCACATGCTAACTTCCCTCCAATCAAATATAGGAACTTGATTAAGAAAACAAACCACTTAACATGTCTCATCTACCCTAATGATTCAATGATGTTGGCATGCAACTAGAAGGGGGGGAAAATGGAGAAAGTTTGGGAAGCCTGGCAGGTGTGAGTTGGAAGTGTGGCATTATAATAATCCATTGTTAGACATTCTATTCCTCGTTGCTCACATGTCACCGCTCACCACTCAACGTTCACATGCTAGCTTCCCTCTAATCAAATATAGGGATCCGATTAAGAAAACAAACCACTTAACACATCTCATCTACCCTAATTGATTTGATGATGTTGGCATGCAGCTGGAAGGGGGGGAAAACGGAGAAAGTTTGGAAAGCCTAGCAGGTGTGAGTTGGACGTGTGGTATTATAATTAGAGACCACATTTTCCTATTTCGGAGCCCCTCCCTTCACTACTAAGGACAAGAAACCACTTGCCCAACATTCTTTGACTTCTGCTCCACTCTTTCACGCTAGCCAGCCAATTTAGCTCCCTCTCACACAGGCCATGCTCCGTGCTCAACCTGGCTCCCTACTCCTCTAAATACTCTCCCCCATTGCAACCTACGTGACATTATCCCAATTAGTGCGTGTTAATATTTGGAGTTACGCATTGCGATAACGTCAGACTAAGGAGTTTCATTTTTGTGACAAAAGTGCAATGCCCTGGACTAGATCACATCTTCATTCGGCTGCGCCCCGTCCCTCCCACGCCTCCTTCACTGCCCAGTCTTCCTGCCCGCACCTGCGTGGGAACTCTTCCTCGTTGGGAACCAATGTGATAATACCCGGTCACTTAAGCCATCAAGCTCCTTTGGCATGTGAAGGAACTCCATCAATTAACTTGGAAATAATGAAAGTGATGTCAACTTCAATATTTGTAATTTTGACCGGGTATTGTCACATCGGTTCCCAACGAGGAAGAGTTCCCACGCAGGTGCGACCAAAGAAGACCGAGCAGTGAAGGAGGCGTGGGAGGGGCGGGGCCCAGCCGAATGAGAGATGTGATCTAGCTCGGGGCAAGTTCAATAGGTTGTCCAAACATTATGGAACATGAATGACTTTGCTTGGTAGAATATTACGTTCTCGTTAAATAGGTATAGCACAACGTAACTCCAAATAGTACCATGCATTAATTGGGATAATCGGTGTAGATATACACACACGTACTTGTGAAGCTCTTTAAACATTTTCGTAACTTTGGGGCATCACAACAGGGCATTGTATCCATATACAGTCTCCTTGGAGGGCATCGCAAAATAAGGTAGAAATACCTAAAACGGTGAATGACCACTACTGGTGCACTAGACTAGGGGTAGAATGATTCTTGTGCAGACCCAAAATGGCTAATTGTAAAAGTGGTGGCCCAAAAAGGATGCACTGTTGGATGGGATGCAATGATTGACCAGCTAGGTGTTGTTTCACACCACTTGCAATCATTTTTGGGTGCCATTAAGTTAACCATTTTGTGTGTCTTTGTACGCAGAGTAGAATATTTTGATGTTCGTATTAGGGAGACTCTATTGTACAAGTTGGGGGTTTGACTTACTTGCCTCTTTGAAAAAATGTAACTAATTATTTACAAGGAATAAAATTACAAAACAACTTGCATTCCTCGTCATTTCCTCTTCTTCATCTCTGAAAAATATTGCACAAAATTTCAAGCCACTTGTTCTAGCCGAATCGGCTTATTTTCACCGCTTTCTGTATATCTACCTTATGCCAAATGTTGTAGGATATGGCGGGCAAAAGCTCCACCCGCGGCGCCATGCTGTGCAACAATGGTGGGGCCAACTTGTTAGCATGCCATGTCGGCCTTGCAACATTTCTTATGGACACAAGATATTCTAGATATTTGTGGTTTTCCTGGCTATTTATGTCCTCTTCGTCATGAGATGTCTTGGGCTGTCATATCATCATCGGTGTCTTCCCGTTGGTTGTTTCCTTCAACCTTGCATATTGTCATGGGGAGAAAAAAGAGAGGGTAAAGTGTGCTTGGTTGCATAACATTATTCAGACCCATGACAATGTTCTATGGGACTAACATTATTCTAGGGAATATTCCCAATCTCGTTTACATTCAGTTTGAATGTGGGGAATATTCCTTTGAATATTATCAGTCCTACAGAACATTGTCATGGGTCTAAATAATGTTATGTGGAGGGACCCTGCCATGGAAACAATATTGTTCTCCCTCTTTAGTATGACACATTTGGGAAACACACAAAAAAGTCATATTATTGAGGTGTCATTTTCTTATTAATATGACAAAATGGCTTAAAGTTGTCATATTATTGAGGGAATACAAAAACATAAATAATATGAGCTCAAAAATGTATACAACGAGTTTGAGCAATATAGATGGTATGAATTTTATTTATTTATTTTGGCACAAATTGAAAATTCAATTGCAGAAAGAACCCAAAATAAAACCAACCCGGCCGAAACAGCGCAACCTGAGTGGAGATCAAGAAATAATACTCATCTGAGGCCTATCCTTCCAGTTAACGACTAAGTTGCTCCGGGTCATAATAAGACCTTTGACATAGATGATATGAAATAATAACTTGTAACTCCAAACAAATACAAATATTCTCAAGAGCTCTTGAAATAGGAGTCCAAAGATCTATGGTGTTGCCTACCCAAGTTAGCAATTGTCATCTTATCTAAATTTGTTACTAACTTTTGAAAACTAATAATTTCGTTAACATCAAAATATAAAGAGTTCTCTAATAAGAAACTAGACAACAATGATGCATGACATTTAGGATCAAAATACTGGTGATACTATATCACCCGTGTACAAGGCAACATACTAGGCAGGAGGCCACTCTAACCCTAACCATGTCCATTCTACACCAGTAATCCTAGTATCATTAAGTTCCCAATGATAAGTGAAGCTCCATGAGAAAATGGATGTATCTTAGATGTACATAACATAGATGATAGGAATTTTAGCATAAACCACCTCTTCAATATGACAAAACGGAGATTCTAAATGTCGCATTATCGAGTGTCGTAGTCGTATAAAAGAGGAAGTTTTGAACTAAAAAGTTTGGTCTCGCAAAAATGTGTCGTAATATCGAGGGTGTCGTATTAACGAGGTTAGACCGTAATTGAGAGCACCTATGCAATCAGGGATTGAAGAAAAAGAACAATTTTACTTTGCTCTCTTATGATTTTTGCATCTCACCTCCAATTTAGACACTTGAAACGAAACCTTCATGATTCACAATTGTTAACCACATAAGAAAATCCGTGATCCCAACCAACGGCCAAACGTGTATGTGGGATTGAATGTGTCTGTTAAAGGCCCACATACCTTAGAGCATGCCCGGTAGTTCAAGGCAATGAACAAGGAGTGCCGGCAGTTAGTTACAAGCTAGCTGGTTGATTTTAAGAATTTCCGAATGAAATAGAAATGTCTAGGAAGGGGTTCCGGAAGAAAAATCAAGGTTTTCATAAATGGGCTGATTAGAAGAAAAAAGAATGCCGGCATTTAGGTAAGCTGCCTTAGGAGTATCCATGGCAAATTACCGATTGAAAGGCATTTTTCACGGCGGGCAGCTGACCAGACATATTTTTTTAGGAATGTTTTTTAATACTATGCATAGTTGGAGTTATCGTTGCCTTGTTGGTTTGTAGTTTAGGGTGGAGCAAATCAGCAGACTCACGTAACGGCGCAGCTGCCGCAACTTGCATTTCGAGTTTACGAGTTTGCATTCCGAGTTTTCGAGTGCTTGAAATTTTGAATCACCGAATCGTTGAGTGAGTGAGTATGTGTGAGTGAATATGTATGAATGAATTTGCGTGAATGAATCTGTGTGAGTGCTGAAATTGGACTGTTGGATTGTTGGACTTTTGGTCGGAGTGGTTGCCAATCTTCTACTCCTTGCTCTGCTTCAAGCTGATCGCCTCATCGTAGTGCTGGCCTAAATCTTACATTTCAATTGTTTGTATTTTATTATTGTTTTTTGCTTGCCATTTCTATCATTGTTGTTTTTCAATGCCCGAGGTGTTTATTGCAGTAGGTTCTTGCAATGGCAAAAATATTGAAATTGATCCGAGACTCCTACTTTGGAAGATCGCATGAAGCAAATTCTTCATATGACAACATGAGATCAGTTAAGAGTCCAGGTACAAATCAATAAGTCCCTTCCCAAGCGGAATTAGCCCAAACTCTATGGAAAGAGCAATGAACGAGTCAATTTCAGTGGCTACATTTTTCTGCCTCAAATGGCAAAGTCTACATGGAGAAGGGAGGCCGCTCAATATACACCAAGGAGGGGTCAAAAAATTTCAAAGTAAGTGTATTTGTAGACCATTCTTGTTCAAATGAACACCGTGTGCTTGTTTGGGCCTGTCACGGCGGGGAAGAAACCATGGAAAAAAATAATTTTCAGTGAACAACATGCTTGTAATGAGGCTTTGCACATCCTCTTCAAAGCAACCTACTTTACAGAGAAGCAATTTCTTTCATATTCAAAATTTCCTACATTGTGTAAATTGTTAATATTTGTGAAAGCCCTTATTACGTCTAGCATGTATCAAAACGAAAAAAACTTGCAATAATCTCATTTGGTGCATTTATGTAGTAATCCAAAAGAAAATAATTTGTAGGATTTGAAATTCTCCATTCTTTGGCATTATGGTTGATGAATCTACAGATATTAGTGCCATTGGATATCTTGTCATGTTTGCAACGATTGTAGAAAATGATCTATCCAAAACTATTTTTTAGGTCTGGTGCAGCTGGATGGCGATAAAAATTGATTTTGCTTCAATTTTTGATTGCGTGATATCTTAGCTACGTTTGGAGAGTTTAGATTTGTACAAATTTGTAGCATTTTGTAGTGATGGAATAAGCAACATGGTGGGTTGCCATACTGGTGTTTCAACGCAACTTCGCAATGAGGTAAACTCATTCCTCTTGGCATGTGATTGTGTAGCTCATCGCACCAACTATGTTGTCAAAACACCGGATTGTAAGATTTTGTCCACTGAAGTAGATTCCTTAATAAATTTAATTTCAAGTTTTTCCACAAATCATGTAAATGCAAACATGCATTGACGGCCTTGCAAAAATAATCATTGATTCTAAAAAGACTATGAAGCGCTATCACAAAATTCATTGGTTGAATAGGTGGCAGACAATCACTGTTTTTTGTGATTGATTAGAATATGTCTTTATTTGTTGCCAAGAGGCTGATGAGAGTGAATCATATGTTGCAAAAAATTTTTTGGAGAAATTGGATCAGTTCAAGTATATCTACATCTTATACTTTTTGGCTTATATTCTTCATTCGTTGGCCATGCTATCAAAGGTATTTTAGTTGGAGTTTGTAGATGTCACAATTATAGGTGGTATTGTGCGTACTGAGGCAGCTAAGATTTGTGTGATGTTTATTGTCGATTTTTGTGATTTGAATGTTGATGTCTTTAATGAATCCACTGGTTATCATATTTTGCTCGATTATGGTCCTCACGGTGGGTACTTGAGGAGGCTACAGTCTGAGGTGAGGGGATCCATGTTTCACAGCTTCCAAATAACACGGTCTAGGCTTGGCATTGACTTGGAAGAGACATTGATGTTCCAAAAAAAATTGCACATATTGTTTATCCCGCGCTTGATACACGCTTTAATGACAATGACTTGATTTCTTGCTTTGAGATTTTGAACCCGACTAATATGCCTTCATGACAAGTGGGCTTACAGAGTTGGTGTATCTTTGAATTATAAATTTTTTTGGGCCATTATGGGATAGACCGCTCACATAGAAGCTTCAAACTCCCTCCTCTTGTGAACTAGGCAGCATGTAAGCGTGAATTTTTAGCCTTTAAACTTCAATGCACTACGGAATAAGGGGGTAAGAATTTCAAGGATTTATGGGGCATGATAACTTGGAATCATGTTTTGCAAGCATTGTACTCCAACCTTCGCATTCTTGTAGAGTTAGCTCATGTGCAATGTGTTTCTACAACGACGTATGAGCATACTTTTAATGTGCAGAATTTGATCAAAACTAAAGTTAGAAATAGTTGGGTAGTAAGAATCTCGAGGCAATGTTGCGAATTGCCTTGGAAGGGCCAAATGAGGGGGTAGATGACATTATCAATGACGTTGTCCCACTTTGGAAGAATAACAATAAATATTGTTTTTGTATGTTAATCATTTTTCTTATTTAATTTTTTTTAATACACCGAGTGTGAGTGATGTGTCTTGTTCGTTTGGGGCAGTTGATACTAACAGCAATGGTACGCAAATTTTGTGACTTTCAATACTAACCAGCCTCCGAAAAATACTTGGACCCTTTGTGGATCTTGTATTTTATGAAGGCTACATCCTTGGCCTAAGATGGTAGGGGCTTTGCCATGTTCAACTCATGCTAAGGATACTATTTAGACAAATAAATAAATAGAGAGTGAATGCCAACATTCTTTAATCTTAAACACTTGAAAAGGGGGGGGGGAATGAATGACAATGAAACTTAAAGGAAAAAAGTTGGAGAGGGAATAAACATCCACCACCAAAATACAAAACCGGCCCCATTTTAGACATTTAGGAAACTAGATAAATGAAAAAAGAAATGTCGGCTAATTGCCCAAATACATTAGGAAATGGGGGATATCAACCGATAAAATTTGCACTCTCTAGGCCCACTTCCGGGTAAAATTTGAAAAATCCGAGCCACCTCCTAGAAGCTAGGAAATTATCCATTTTCTCTATAGAACTCCTCGGAAGAAGTTTTTTTTTGAGACAGAAGGCCGATAGGCCAACGCCAAAGCACATGAGGCAGTTGACCACCTGGCAAGTTTTCCGTCAAGTAGAGAGGAGATTTCACAGCCGGGAATCGAACCGCCAACCTCTTCCTTAAGATTTGGGTATCTCTCCACCATCATCCGGTAGTTTAGGGTCGTCTCGGACCTAAAAGGAAGGCTGGGGCGAACCAACCCATATATCCGTACCTTACCGGGGAGGGCGAACGGCTGGGGATTCGTGGCACTCACTTAAAATCAACCATCCTACATATCGTGGATGAAGTGGCTCCAATACAAAAAGACCCCCTATGAGGTTGAGGGCCGATTCATTCGAATGTGACATCACTAGACATCCGGTAAGGTACCAATGTATGGGTCGGTTCGCCCTAGCCTAAAAGGAAGGAGTTGGGCAACGCCGTCCTCCAAATGATGGTGCCGGTTTAGGCTATTTCCAAACACCCAAAATTACACCGCCCTGCTTTAAATGGGAGGGAGAGCCGTCATAATTGCTTCATTTCGCAAGGTTGGCCCAGCCTGCCAGTTGATTCATCTAAATGTAGATGCTTCATTGTCTTTGTCAACGAAACCCACCACTACATTGTTATTGTCTAATTAGTGTGGGTTATCATTTGGAGTTACACATTGCAATAACAATTACTTGCAAGTGTCATGTTTTACCCAAATAGAATAAGTATACTACATATGATATTTAGTGTCACTTACTATTTGGAATTACGCAATGCTATAATTTTTTTAACCGTACATCTCATTTTAAACCTACAAAGGTCGAATTGGTTGTTTGGGCATATAGAACATTAGCACCTTTGCTTGGTAAAAATATACTTTAATGGGAACAAAGATATAGGAACGTGTAACTCCGAATAGTAAGTGACACTAAATATCATATTTAGTGTAGTTAGTATGCACACCGAAGAGTATGATATAACTTAGTTGGTAGAAAACAATAATATTAGTAAAAAGTTATAGCGACACGTAACTCTAAATGGTAACCACACTAATTAGACAAAAAATGTACTTACAAAAAAATGTAAGAGTGACCATGGAACTTGAGGTCCCCAAAAGGCCTATTTTCATGCCTACATTATCCACTGTCATGGTTCAACGGGTTTTGTAGTGGGAGAGGCAAAAGAGGTTCTCTCACTACAAATATTAGGGGACCATGACAAAGAATATTGTTTTAATATAAATAGAAATGTTTTTGCCCAAACATCTCCATAGTTACAAGGAAAGAAGGGAAGAAGAAAGGGAGATGTCAAACATGAAGAAACTCTCAAAACTGCCCTTTTTGGACATGTATTAAAAATATCAACACATCCACCTTTTGATGCATGGTCACTTCTCTTGGTCCACATGTTGTTTACACCTACTCGTGGGCCCAAAGGGTTTTAAAAGTGCACTTCTTAGAAATCAAACCATGGAAGTGTGACCATGGAAAAATGCCCTCTAACATGGCACAACTTCAGGGTATGTGATGTAAATAACCCCTCATACTTGAGACAACTTCATGGTCCATGATGTAAACATCCCCTCATACTTGAGACTTAAGACTAGGGACCTTGTGTGAAGTGGTAAGTCCCAACTTCCATGCTCTCAACGGCTGAGATTCCATGGATTGACCTCAAGTGAACTGGGGACTTAGGGCCACTTCACACACAAGATTGAGAGCCCATGACCATTACACTTAAAGCTCTCTCATTGGTGGAAAAGGCGGAGCCGGTCCAAGGTCACTTCACACTACGCTTGAGGGACCAACGGAATGAGTGAATGCAAGATGGATGTAAAGTCTACATGGATTCCTACATGGCATCAAATGGATCATGTTTCATGGTCACTTGCACTATTTTCAAAAACCACCTCTTGGAGGTAGGCCTAACACAAAACTGGGAGACCATGGCATTCCGAACACTCACAACCGTTGGTTTATTCTATTTTATCATGTGTGAGGACCCGCATGAATAGAAATTCGTTGAAATAGCATTTGGTTGAGGGCCCGGTCACATATGACTTCACACTACACTTGAAGGTCCGTGACCACACTACATGATTTTGGGGGTGTGTTGGGACGGCACTTGGACAACTTCTTTTGGGCTCTCACGGCTCTTGGCTCGTGTGTGAAGTGGCCCTTAGGACTGGGAACCCATGTGAATTAGCCCTTACTGGTCATCCTCAAAGAGCGGTTGTGAGAACCAAGAACTAATTGGTCCGAGATGACCCTAAAATACCGGATGATGGTGGAGAGATACCCAAATCTCAAGGAAGAGGTTGGCGGTTCGAATCCCGGTTGTGAAATCTCCTCTCTACCGACGGAAACTTGCCAGGTGGTCAACTGCCTCCTGTGCTTTGGCGCTGGCCTGTCGGCCTTCTGTCTCAAAAAAAAACAAAAACCAAGAACTAATTAACCGATTAATGAATTAACACGTCTCGATGATCATGTGCTGGCCTCCTCCAAATTTAATGTGTCTACGTCACACTGCCATCTCCACTGTCTGGCAAATGACAGACTAAATCCCACTGCCAGGAAACAAAATGCATTGGCAAATTGAAGGCCGGCTATAACTAAGCCTGCTTTGCGGCTGGGATCGATGCTGCCAACAGATTCGAGTTCCGGTGTAGGGTAATTAAGTGACAAATTCTCTTTGAAAGTTCTCATGAGTAGGATGCCACCAATGTGTAAAAAGTACCCGTAAAACCAATTATGGCCACCTAATCATAGATCCATCCTCTTCAACCGGCTAGTATCATTCATTGCTTTCATGACAGACAATCCACCAGTGTTGATGGTAAAGTACTGTATAATTCAATATGCAAATACTATCACATAATGTTGTGTGTAACTATGTTGTATTAAAGCCCGGTTTTAATGTTTATAGTAACCTAGAGAGAGAGAGAGAAAGAGAGGGAGAGGGAGAGATCGCCAACCGATGGGTGGTGTGAATCTATGATCGGGGAGAACCGGCAGTTAGTTACAGATGAACCGGTTGAGTTTGAGAAATAACCGGTTGATGTTGGAGACTGCATGAAATTTATCGATTATTTTAGAGGAATTTATAGAATATACCCCAATTCAATAAGGAAAACCGAAGGATGTCAACATGTAACTGGTTGGACTTGCAAACACTAGGATCTCAACCGATTATGTCCAAAAACCTCCCCGATCACTGGTGTGAATGAAGGTTACGTCAACATGGATCCACATATGAGAATAAGTTTTTAAGTTGACCCCACACTCATGTCCACACGGACATGAAAGAGGAGTGGTGAATGGACATTGCACGTTAATGAAAAACCATTGATGTTTCTTTTTCTTTCTTTTGAAATAAACAAATAAATAACCAACGTTGGGCAATCCGATGTGAATTTGAGCCCGCTGGCCCTACCCTGCTCAAGAATCCTCTTGGTGCAGGGTGGGGTTTACTGCCTACCTTGCAGTGGGTGGGCTCTTGGCTTCCTACCTACCTAGCTAGTTTTTTTGTCAAGGGAGAGAAGATTTCACGGCAAGAATCGAACCGTCAACCACTTCATTCGGAAATGGCCACCTCTCCACTATCACCTGGTAGTTTAGGGTCAGCTCGGACCATTTCTTTTGAACTTGAAATGGGTTCGTGTCTAGAGCGTGCTGAAAGGACAAGTGTTATTGCCTCATGTTAGAGGTGCTCCCTTTGGTGGCCAGGTGGTAACCTAGAGATGTGGGTGTAATGGATGATATTTAGATAACCACACCTATTCCAACCACTTGGAGAGAGGGAATTGGTGCATACAATTGTACCTCTCATTCATCCAACATTAAAAAAGTCATGAAATAGTATGTAACCCGGATGAAACTATTCTATGGTTGAATCGACACCGTAATTAGCTTTATAAAGCCTGATCTTGTGTAGTCCAAGTCATTAGAGATGAATCGGCCACAATTCTACAGGGATCAAGTCTTAATGTTGGATGGATGAGAGGCACGTTGATATGCGATAATTTCCTCCTTCCCAAACACTTTGGCAAGTTTGAGCACAAGTTACAAAGTGATCATGTTTATATGTTGAACACCTCGTTACACGACTTAGCCTTTGAATGTGGATTAAAAAGCCATTTAAGTTAAAATTCTTTAGCCATTATATCTCTATATCTTACCCAAATAAAAAAAATCCAAAACACTTCATGACCCATTGTGGTTACAAAGGGTATCCATTTGTGATATCCATCTTGATTATGCCCCACCATTTGCACATGATAAAGTGCTTCTTAAAGAAAGAAAAAAGAATGTCAAAGTCTTTTACCTTGACATGCGATGTTTGTTTACCGCCTCTCTCATGTTTGCGTGAGCCTGAGAGTGATCTTAAAAAACGTATTGTTATATTGCCAAACACCTCGTGAATAGGTATATCTCATTGAAAGGTTTTTCGAGAAGGGTATGAAGATACATGTGATGTCTCACGTCAAAGCGCATTCTTCGACAACTTATCATATTTTGTGGGCCGAATTTGGAGAAGCTCCCATATAATTATATGCTCTTAAGCTAACTATGGGTTTCCAACAACAGCTTGCCCACCTATCCATCTTCTTGGTTAGTTAGTCAAGCAACCTCACTTTCCTGACACCTTGCCAAACAAAGATATGACACATGACACAAAGTGACAAGCATGTGGAAGGCATCATGGGGTCTATCTCATTGGGAAACCCGTGATAACCCAATAACATCAAAGACCACATTTGACAATCTCAAGAAGGCTTTTCTTGCTACCAAGTGGAACTCTTTCCATCTATTAGGGAAGAAACTAGATGACATCCACCTCAAAGATTTTCTCAAATACGAATGCGAGTTGTACTTGAAGCAACCATTAATACCACCACAACACAAGATCATTGTTGCTTACCGCACCTCGAATCATGGACTTGCCATTGAAACCATATAGCGGTTGACTATCCCAATCCCTAGAGATAACATATTACGCCACTCAAGCTCTTACAACGTAGTTGAAAACGAGGCACACTGAGTGTTGGACTCGTGTTCCCTATATAATCCCATTCGAGACGAATGTCATTCACTATTTGAGATTGTAGTATGAGGGAGTTTCAAGTATTTCTTTCAATCAAATTATGAAGTCGACGGTAGCTTCCATCTCACATAGGTTGTTGCACTCCGCCACTCTAACAAATTAGCCGGTTTGACACCATCATGATGTACGTTTAATCCCACGAGCCTCTTGACTTCCCGAACTTTAGAATCAATTTAATTTTACTAGTTTTTAACCGGCTTGAAAATGACGGGTGTCGCGGGACGTGCATCTTGATGCAGATATGTGTTATTTGCCCCGGGCTAGATCACATCTTCATTCGGTTGGGCCCCACCCCTCCCACGCCTCCTTCCATGCCTGGTCTTCCTGCATGCACCTGCATGGGAACTCTTCCTCGTTAGGAACCAATGTGACAATACCTGGACAATGAAGG
Organism: Polytrichum formosum; assembly: GCA_964035585.1. Taxonomy (NCBI): domain Eukaryota; kingdom Viridiplantae; phylum Streptophyta; class Polytrichopsida; order Polytrichales; family Polytrichaceae; genus Polytrichum; species Polytrichum formosum. The sequence continues at coordinate 19,263,512 of OZ037938.1, forward strand.
AGGTGTGGGAGAGGCAGGGCTTAACCAAATGAAGATGTGATCTAGCATGGGGCGTGTTATTTCGGTGTAGTTGATACCCTAGTAGGTAGAATATGGACTTCTTATGTTTATGTAACATGAAGACTTGTTATGGGCCTATGATCGGGGAGAACCGGCAGTTAGTTACAAATGAACCGGTTGAGTTTGAAAAATAAGTGGTTGAAGTTCAAGACTGCAGGAAAATTACCGATCATTCTAGAGGAATGTATAGAATATACCCCAATTTAATAAAGGAAACTCGAAGGATGTCACCATGTAACCGGGGGGACTTGCAAACACTAGGATCTCAACTAATTATGCCCAAAAATCTCCCCGATCACTGTTCTGGGCTGTGTGCCAGAAGTTGGGAAGGGTGAGGTTAGCAAATATCTAAGTGAACCTACTATCTATGACCAAGAGAATGAATCACCATGGTTATAAATTGATGGTCACGTCATTGCCAATGAAGTGGCAATGAAGCGGGCCCGTATTAGGATCCTCGTTCCTCCGAAATTGGAACTCGTTAATATTGGGCATATTATAAACTTATGCTCTGTCACCGCCTTCTTAACTTCACTGGATTGGCACGTTCGCAAAATTGAGAATATACATGTGTCTCTGTTTTGCAGATGCCAGGTCAAGATGTTAGTAGTCTACTTGTCGGTTTGAGGGAGTATTATAATTTGCATATCAGCAATGCTGCGGCTCGAGGACTGTATACTAATTCGGGCCGCTTTAACACATGGGTCAAGAGGGCCCGGGCTAAATCACATCTGTGTTCGGGTGGGCCCCGCCCCTCTTCCCCCCAACGCCTCCTTCACGGCTGGGGCGAAACAACACGTACACTGGTTCCTTGGAGGCAAGGGTTTAGGCATCCAACAAGGAACGAGTGTATGGGTTGGTTCACCCAAATCCTTCTTCATTGCCCAGTCTTCTTGTCCGCACCTGAGTGGGTACTCTTCCTTGTTGGGAACCAATGTGACAATACCCGGTCAAAATTACAAATATTCAAGTTAACATCACTTACATTATTCCCAGGTTAATTGATGGAGTTAATCACATGCCAAAGGAGCTTAATGGCTTAAGTGACCGGGTATTGTCACATTGATTCCCAACAGGGAAGAGTTCCCATGTAGGTGCGGGCATGATAACCGGGGAATGAAGGAGGCATGGGAGGGGCGGGGCCTAGCCGAACACAGATGTGATTTAGCCTGGGGCGGTCAAGAGTTGTGACCATGAAAATCTAAGGGCCCTTAACTAGGATTTAAGTATATTTGGATTTATGCATGAATTTCGGACAATTTCAATGACTTGTATAATGCACACTAGGTCGCAAAACTACACAAATATGGTGGTTGGTGAACATGGAATACGAACATTCGAAGTTGTGGTAGTTGTGTTGCTTTTGTTGTTGTTGTCATTGGATGTTTTTATTCCTACAAGTGCACGTCCCCTTTTTTTTTGGACAAGTGGTCTGTCCAAACATACTTAAATGTCAATTCCTTGAAAATCATCTAATGAATGGGGAGAACCAACTGCTACACTATTCTTGTCTAATTAGTGTGGGTTACCATTTGGAGTTACACATTGCTATAACATTTTACCAAGAGGATTTTTTACATTAATAGTTAGTACGCACACTGAAAAATATGATATATCTTAGTTGGTAAGAAGTTATAGCAACGCGTAACTCCAAATGGTAACCCATACACTAATTAGACAAAATTGTGCAGTCACATACAAATCGGTTGAGTTTGAGAAATAATTGGTTGAAGTTCATGACTTCATGAAAAATACCGATCGTTTTGGAATAAGTCAAAGAACAAACCTCAATTTTATAAAGAAAAACTAAAAGATGCCAACATGTAACCAATTGGACCTAGAAACATTGGGATCTCGATTGATTATACCCAAAAACCTTTCCAGGCACCAAAATCATCCAAAGGCCATACTATGGGAAATAGAAATCCAATTTTGCAATTGATGGGCCCTTGAGATTAGTGTAAAGTGAGAGTGAACGGTGTTGAGGGATCGCAACATATTTTATGGAAAATAGCACGTAATCCGGGACCCACCATGGTAATATAATATTTCTTGGAGGCAATGACAATTTAATTGCTTGCCATAGTCTTTAGTATTGCACTGGACCCACCTTCTCTTTTTGATGGGCCTAACACAATATCCGGTAGATCATGAAACATTATCTACTTGATGCCACCTCGGTTGCCATGTAGATTTTCATCCACTCAAATATCTTTGGTCCCTTGGGACCCTCAAGTTCTAATTTAAAGTGAACTTAGATGGTCTCCGGCTTCTCGATCAATTCACATAATTTGCGTATCACGGGTCAAGAGCCCTCAAGCTCTAGTGTGAAGTGGCCCTAACTTAACACCTTCAAAATTTCAACAAAGTACATAGTTGGATGGGTCATCGAGGTGACACAAGCCTCCCCAAATTCAAGGAAAATCCTTAATGCACGGCGTCATTGTAGGCGAGCTTGAACTGATGATTGATTGGCCACTAATTTGTGTCTTTTAGGGCGGGTTTTCACACTAGTGTTACAAGGTCCAAGACCGAAGAAAACTCCAAAGTTGAAATCAAGTGATCTTATTGCTAGGTAGCAAAAAAATTGGACCCAAGGAAGTTGACGCTAGGGACCCCATGTCACTGAGGTGATGTGAATGAAGGGTGTGTGGTTGTGGGTGGACCACATCCAAGCCATCCATTCACAAAGCCCCATCCTATGGTCTACGAAACTGCTCGGGCAGTTTGAAAAAAAACTTTCAACGGATGAAATTTTGGCAGATAAAAAATCAATGTTTGCAAGCTGAAGGGGTTGATTATTCATCCCATCATATGGGAGCATTTGTGTGGGATTTTGAAGTTTCCTAGAGGGGAACTCCATTGGGAACTTAGGGAACCCTCTTGGAACCTTCAAAAATCCCACACAAATGCTCTCATACAACCGGTTAAATTTCATTTCATTTCAAGCTTGGTCATCAAAGGGGCTTGGAGTTGATGGCTAGTACCCTTGGTTCTACCTTTGGGAAGGAAGAGGTAGGAGTTGGAACTTGCCCATTGGCATCATCTCCATGGCAAGTCCTTTTAACGAAGGACTTAGTTTGAAAATTTTCATCCAAGATTCATGAGTGGATGAAGGTGGAGATTTCATCCAACATGAAGTTTTTCAAGCTCTACCCGAGGGGAAGAAAAGCCATAATATGGAGCAACATAAAAACCTTTAGATCTGTCAGATCGCAATCGACGGCCGAGATCTTACCACCCCCGACCACACGGGAGGCGTTCACAACGCCTCAGTGACACGGCTCAGGACATGGTCCAAGGTATGAAACAAATTCAGTGACACTATCATGACATCGTCACAATTTTCTGCCAAATCTTGTTGGTCGCTACTTGGTAACCAGATAGTAACTTTAGGTGAATCATAGTCACCTCAAATCAAGGTATTACTACAATAAATGGATATAGGACGGTAGCCGGGCAGATAAAATTAAGGGAATCGTATCGTAACAACGGGAGCCAATCAACATAACCTACGGCTAAATAGACACAAGTATTTATATTTGGAATAGAAGTACATGGAGCAGTCTTTTTGCAATAGCAACAGTCTGAGCAAGTGGCCACTATACTGATTCCACTTAAAGCTTGCATAACATTATTCAGACCCATGCAGTGTTCTGTGGGACTGATAGTATTCCGGGGAATATTCCCGGAATTTTTCACATTCAATCTGAATGTGAAAAATCCGGGGAATATTCCCCGGAATATTGTGTGCAGTGCATCCGCGTGGTGGCATTTTGAATAAACAAAAGAATTGTTGTGCAATTGTTTGGGGATTGTCTATGTTGTTAGGGCTGCTTCACACTATGGCCGTCCAAGTCAAGAGGCCATGGGATTGAATGGCCAAACTTTGTTGAGAATCCAAAAAAATGGGCTGAAAATAGCCAATAAATATATAGGAATTGGAGCCTTCGGCCAAGCATAGTGTGAAGCCTCCAAAGGCCAAGCCCAAAGTCCAAACCTTTCGCCATGAACCCCCATGGCCTCTCGACTTGGATGGCCATAGTGCGAAGCCTCCAAAGGTCAAGCCCAAAGTCCAAAGGAAGAAGGAGCATCCCACTTTATTCCCTGCCCAAAACAACCCCTCCAATCTAACGGCCAAGATCTTGTCAGTTTTTGATTTTTTTTAATGAAAAAATATCGACAGCCTCTCGACCATAGTTTGGGTTTCCATTCATGTCCGACCCAAACTTCCTTTGAGAGTCCATCGCCTTGGTCAAAAAGCAAGCATTTTAAATTGCGATGACCTGTGGACTTTGGCCTCTACTGTGAAGGGTCGAGAGGCCGAATTCTTGGTTTCTTGCAATCTGATTGGTGGAAATCGATGGCCTCTCGACCTCCGGCCATAGTGTGAAGCGGCCCTTAGTTGCTAACTATGATTCCCGTTATGGCTCATCCCCAAAGTCCGCATGTTTAACGCTACTCAAGAAAATGCTCCTAGTTTAAGACATTGATCATCAAGCTTAGGGTTTAATTTTGAGTCTAAAAACAAGGTCCATTGAGGGGTGTTTTGAACCACAAGTTTTATGGATCCGGATCATGATGTAAACCCACCCTTGATAAGACATGGTACAAGAACACCCATATTGATTAAGTGTTACCTATATGGCAAAGATTGTAGTTAAGATTGTACATGAGCGATGCACATGCCACAATGTGGCCCCCCACACCTGCGAGGGTATGGGCGGGAAGTTGGTAAATAGACATTACAAACTAGTGTAAAACATATATGTTCATTTTTTTTTCCTAATCTTCTTTTCTTGACACATCACGATGAGATTGGACTATGTGCTTATAATGCACAATCCATTAGAGGGCTAATATTTGACACAATGCAACGACATGCTCACTAGCCACTCAAGGAGAAAGAGCATCGTCACTTTGACATATGATAATTTTTGCATATAGTGAAACTCTAAATTTGAAACATGAAATGATAGTTTGTGTGGTTGGCAATTGTTAACCATATGAGATCATTCCTAGTTTGATCCAACAACCAAAGTTGTACGTGGAGTTGGAATTAGTGCCCAAAATTTTAGTCCAATCTTTTTCAAGCGTTTGTCTTTGATGGTTGTTGGTTCTTTGACCCTCACCTAACTATACATCAATCAAACATGGGTGTCCGACTAAGAAAAACAACTAAATAACACCTGCATACCTTGTACCACTCAAATATAGAAGTCCAATTAAGAAGAGTTATCACATAAAGCCCAACACACCTTTAAACCTACTAATTTCCATGTGTGCCTAATTCAAATACTTATCTTAATTGGACACCTATATATTTAGTGATATGTGGTTAGGTGTGGCTCCAAGAACGCATACTAAAAGGACACGTGTTTAAAAGAGGTTGGATTGTGGACTCAAAATATGATAAACCATTATAGACTCAACAATCAACATAATCGGAAGGACCTATATGACCACATAATGAGCACATGAATCTTCACTTTGACAATAAAGTTATCCTTAAAGTCTCAGGATGCCGGGTGAAAGTCAGGTTGCAATCCCGAGTTGAGAGATCTATTCTATATTTACAGGGTTTGTTTTCTTGTGTCAATAGACTAAAAATAATGACAGGGTCAATCTTTGGGACCCTTGAGTTGGGACCCTCGGGAGCTTTTGATCTTGACTCCTTTGTTTCTAGCGGCACCCTACCCCCTTCTGAGCCAAATGTAGGCAGGTAGCCGCGCTGGCAGGCTGCATCAGGCTAATTAAAGCTCCGGCAAAATGGGGCAGGCAAGCTCCTTAAGTTTACATTAATCCACCTAAACTCAAGGTACAGGTCTAAAGTCAGGTCTCCCAAGGCTGAGATTTTAAGGATAACTTTAATGAACAAGATATTCATACGAGCTCTGAAAACTACGAGGAAAGTGGTGATGGCCTCCATTTGGATTCGCTAACTTAACCATCTCCACACTAATTGGGCTAGTCGGGAAAAGTAACCATTTAAGACCCCATCTACCTTATGAGTTATTACCTTCCCTTGATTACACACCTCAGAACATGAGCAGCAAGCATGATGATGTTGTGACAAGGAAAGGACAGACTTGCAGGCAGACAGAGTAGCCTCCAAACTGGCAATTGAAGAAGCTCAGAGTACTTACACTTCACACTCATCATTGCCTAATAATCAGGTCTTTCTTTCTTTCTTTCTTCTTTGGTTTTCTCTCTTGAATCTTCTTCTGAACCCTGCCACTACAGGAGCACCACCGAGTTCTCAGTGATGATGAAATGCATCTTCTTGTTTCCAAGTTTCAATCAGGATTTATGAAATCATCAAGCCTTCATACTTTTCTTTTATAAGCTATGCCAGAACTAGTCTCTACCAGCAATCTCTTCTTGTTGATGACTCTGAAGCAGCAATGGTCTCCCTCCCAATTTCCGGCTTCCAACTTTGGGTAAAGCCTCAGTACCTATCCTGCCGTTCAATTTCATGCTGTGATGATGATGATAATGACTCTGATGATGATGGCGGCATCACCTTTCGGAATGTAAATAAAATCCCAGCGCATTAATGAATGCAGCTCCACCCAGATCGTACTAATGATTTTTCAGTTTCTGCAATTTGCGAAGGTTCTTGGGGGAGGTTTTGGGTTGGGGGGGCGGGGGGAGGTTTGGGGTTTTGGGTTCTGATCTCCCCTACTTGTGAAGGTTGTGTGATCCTCGACATGTTCAAAAATTTCCTTGAGCTTGAAAATTCCATCGGTCAGTTAATGCTCGCAGTGTTTGGGTTTGGGTTTGTGGTTCCTTCAACATGTGCGCATGAAGCAAAACCAGTGGGTGGGGCCAGTTGAATAAGCAATCTGTTGCAAGTGGGACAATAATTATGTCGCTTGCCACTAAGTAGGCTTTTATTGTGATTAAGGATGCGTATTAGCATGCAGAGAGGAGAGGATTGAATTAAGTTAACCTCCGAGGATCTCGAAATCGGACTTCTAATCAAACAGTGGAGCAGTGTTTCCCAAGGAGTGCAATCTGCAACCAAGCTGAAGTAGGCAAACTACTTGTTACAGTAAAATTCGCAGTAAATCCATTATTGCCTGCCTTGCTTGAATACACCTACTGGGTCTCCGAGAGTTCGGTGGCCTTTTGGGTTTTGGGGTCCGTGCTTTATGGCTTCCGATGATTAACATCGCAACCTTATGATGATGACTCATTTTGGGTTATGGTGCATTGGGACCCACTTTTTTTTTTGGGTCCCTGAGTGATGAGTTTAAGACTTTAGTCTCCTAAGTTCCTTGAAGTTTGTTGAGGGTCTCGAAATCATTGGATTTCCAACGAACATTTGCACCCGAAGAACGAGTAGGAGTTTTTATGTGGGGTTGCGATCCTATACATCCTCGGACTCGGTCTCTCGGTATTAGTTGGTTTCAGTAGCTGCCTCCATGTTTCGACACTTGAAGGAACAAATCTAAATCCAAATCCATCCTTTCTTTCTTCCTTTCTTCCTTCCTTTCTTCCTTATTTTCCGTTTCGCCAATGTCTTGTACAGCAGCTGATCCTTGAGAGCTGTTTTCTCGGGACAAAGAAGAGAAGACGAAGAAGACTAAAGCGCTTGAACAAGGATTACTAAGCAATGGACGAAGAAATTTAAAGGGGGCTCCTCCTGGCTCATTATTAACCCTTTTTCTTCTTGTGGGATCATTGAAGAAAAAAATCATTTTGAGGTTATTTCTTATTATACTCGATCGATCGATAGGCAACATGAAGAAGTATGCGAGGCTGCGGCCTTCTTCTTCTTCGAACTCGGAGAAATTCGAAGAGATCGACAACGTTCTGTACAACTCGAGACCGGAGGAATCACACATGAAGATGAATCGTCACCATCACACTTCCAATATTTGTTCTTCTTCTTCCCTGCAACATCAAGATTCTCCGGTGGTGGTGGCGGCCCCATTATCATCATCATCATTACCATCGAGAGTAGTACCCCCCCTCCCTGCATCATCGACGACTGGCCCCTCCCACACCGACCTTGCGGAAGCGTTGAAGAAGCTGGCTTCGTTTCGAGAAGGTGGGGGTAGCACTCGGTGGCAACAACAAGGAGGAGGAGGAGGAGGAGGCAATAGCTTGAATGGCTTGAATGGTGACGGTGAGAGCATTCATTCGAGATCGGTGAGTGGGAGGTGGCCCGGCAGTGGTGAAGGCGGGTGGGGCGCTACTCAGGATGTTTCCGGTGAGGAATCTGTTGCTTTACAAGCTCCTGTTGTTGCGGTGTGCACTCTTCAAAAACTTTTCTTATGATGATGATGATGCACTCTTCAAATAAGAAAATCTTTCTTACGATGATGCTCTCATTCGATGTGCGCCTGCTGCTTCACGACCTCTTCTTCTTCTTCTTCTTCTTATGTGCACTCTTCAAAATTTTCTCCTGATGATAGTGCTGCATCGATTAGAGGCGTCATGCAATCGTATGCTGCTGACCCATCAGTCGAGTACGGGGGGCGCCACTTGAATGCCTTAACGTTGTGCTCTATATTGCAATCTACCAGATTGTGATTAGACGCCGTTTTCGACCTATTCTTCTTGTCTGTGCACTCTTCAAAACTTTCTTACGATGGGCATTAAGTAGAAGCTTCATGCAATTGTTTGCTGTTTGCCAATACATACACCCATTCATTTAGGGGATAGTTTGATCTGCAAGTTTTAAATGGATAGAAATTCAAGCCAGCTTGATGTACAAACATTTTCTCCTCCCGAAATCTGCTGAACGTTGCAACCTACCAGATTGTGCTTATTAGACGCCGTTGTCGACCTATCTTGTCTGTGCGCTCTTCACTTTTTTCTTGTGATGATGAGGCATCAATCAGAAGCTCAATGCAACCGTTTGCTGCTTGCCAATCCATACACCCATTCATTAGGGGATAGTTCGATCTGCTAGTTTTGGAAAAATAGAAAGCCAGCCAGCTTGATGTACAAACAATTTCTCCTCCCGAAATTTGCTGAACGTTGCAACCTACCAGATTGTGCTTATTAGACACCGTTGTCGACCTATCTTGTCTGTGCGCTCTTTAATTTTTTCTTGTGATGATGAGGCATCAATCAGAAGCTCAATGCAACCGTTTGCTGCTTGCCCATACATACACCCATTCATTTAGGGGATAGTTCGATCTGCTAGTTTTGAAAAAATAGAAAGCCAGCCAGCTTGATGTATAAACAATTTCTCCTCCCGATATTTACTGAACATTGCCACCTACCAGATTGTGAATATTAGACGCCGTTTTCGACCTATTCTTCTTCTAGTCTGTGCACTCTTCAAATCTTTCTTGCGATGATGATGCATCAAGTAGAATCTTCCGTGCAATCGGTTGCTGCTTGCCCATACATCCCATTCATTTAGGGGATGATCTGCAAGTTCTAAATAGTTAGAAAGCCAGCTTGATGTATGCGAAATATTATCTCCTCCCGAAATTTGCTGAACATTGCAACCTACCAGATTGTGATTTAGGCGCCGTTTGTGACCTTTTCTTCTTCTTGTGATGGTGATGCATCAAGTAGAAGTAGAAGCTTCCTGCAATCGTTTGCTGCTTGCCCATACATACACCCACTCATAGAGGGGATCATGGGTTTTGGATAGACAGTTGCCACATGTATGTTGCCATTCATGGATAGACAGTAATGTGGGTCAGGGGAGGAACAACATGATGGATATATGCTGCCATTTATGGATCCATATTACTGTCTATTCATGGATTCAGTTGCCATTCATGGATCAAGAGGGGATCATGCATGATGGCTACATGAATCATCCGAGTTCTGAATAGAAAGCTGGCTTGATGTGCAAACATTTTCTCTTGGACCCGAGATTTTGCTGAACATTGCAACCGAATAGATAGGAACAGATAGTGATTCAACGCCCTTTTCGAGCACCATCATCATTGATGGGGTGGGGTCGGCATAGATTTATTTATTTATTTTAAAAAGTTGAATATGACATCTTCGCATATTTCGAGATTGGTTGAAATTTTAATCATTTATAGGCTCACTCTAGACAATTGCTGTCAAGAGGAGCACATCGGTAGCTTGGCAACCTTCATAAGTGCTCTAGTGAGATTGGCAGCTTCTTCATTAGATGTACGTCTATGTATATTCGATGTTTGCGTCTATGTATAAGATGAGGAATCTGCTGCTTTAAGAGCTACTCTCCTTTTTTGTGCACTTTTCAAATCTTTTCTTGTGACGATAATGCATCAATTGGAAGTGTTGGGCAATTTTTTGCTGCGACCCATCAATCGAGTACGGGGCGCCACTTGAATGTCTGATATTGTGCTCCCCATTTGCAACCTACCAGGTTGTGATAAACGCCGTTTTCGCCCTTAGACAACATGATGGCAACATGGATTCATGTTGCCATTCACATGTTCAATGGCCATTCATGGATGGAAGGGGATCATGCAAGTTTTGAATAGAAAGCTGGTTTGAATTTCAGGAAGCGGGCGATGGGGGACGGCCGACTCGGGCTCATTGAGTGGTCGCTGGGGATCGACGAGCACAAACGACCAGTGGGACGAACCCGCCGGCCACCCACACCGATCCTCCTCCTACAGAGACACCACCCTGTCCCTCTCGCGATCCGGCCGCTTGTTGCAAGACCAACAACAACAAGAAGGAGAGTCGGCATGGTCGACCGGCCTCAACTTCCTGGCCGGGAGGAACTCTGCAAAGAAATCCTCGTCTTTTCGAGAGAGCAGTAATTTGGGCCAGGGGAAGAACAACATCATCAACACGATGGCAACAGGAACAACATCAACAAGCAATTCCAGTAGCAGTGCCCATCACTTCGGTGGCGACTTGGGTAGTGGTGCGTTCCTGTCCCCCTCACATGTGTTTGATTGATCGAGTGAAGGCCATTATTAATTTGTTTTGTTTGTTTTTTGTCTTCTGTTTTTTGTTTTTAATTTTCTTTTTCTTTCGGTTTTCACCTTTGGTTGCATTTTGGCGTTCATACTTACACTGTGAAGCCAAATTATAGGTGGTTGTGGGTTGCGACCGCATCACCTCGCCGGCGCGGAATCTGTGCAGCAACGGAAGAAATACAACAACAACAACAACATCAACAACAACATCTCCATGCGAGAGACGCAAGGGTGGTTGGCGACAGTGCAACGGCCGCAGCCATTGCGAAGCTCTGGAACCCATTTGGCCTCGTCGGTCCCGTCGGCACGAATTTCCCCCCCGAACGGGAGCCGCCTGTGGGAAGAGGATCCCAACGAGTTCAACTGGAAATTGGCATCGACATCGTCGTCGTCGACCCAACCCTCCAAGAAAGCGGCGGCAAGGACGACGGCGAGCCAGTCTATGCGGTACGACCGGCTGAAGGCGACCGACTTTGCCGGGGGTTTCGACGACGATGACGACGAAGCGAGGCGGGGTTGCGGTGCCTCAGGCGGATTTCATCGCAACGATCCGTTGTCGACGACGAATGTGATGCAGAAGGCGGCCTCGATGAGGGAGGGCGGCGCGCACTCGGACGCCATCATGGCCATGGCAAGGGCGTATTCGGAGAAGCATCATGGTGGCATCCCGCCCGCGATCCTCGAGTGCGTCTCCTGTGGGCGCGGCTTAGGGGTGGTGATTGTGCAAGGCAACCCGGGGATCGCCGACACATCATTTTGTCAGTCGTGTCGGCCGCTTCCCGGCCTCAGTTGGTCCTATGCCAGCTCCAAGGTCTTGGAAGTTAGCAAATCCAAGAGGAAAGGGATGATGCATTATTGCCGGAAGATCCTGCGCATGGGCAAAAAACCCAATAATCTCAAGTTTAGCCTCTAAAAGTGAAGTGCTTGCTCATGAGCATCATGTCTCCGTAGGTACATTGTCGTACAGTAGTGACTCATCAGAAATTCCAAAATTGGAATTCTGAAGAAACCACATTTTTGAGAGGAACAGATCATCAGCTTGTCGAAATCCAAGAGGCAAAAGGGATGATGCATTATTGCTGGGAGATCCTTCGCTTGGGCAAAATGTCCAATAATCTCAAGTTTAGCCTCTGAAGGAAGGAAGGAAGGGAGGAAGGAAGTGCTCATCATCATGTCTCCTTACGTAGATTGTAGTGTAGCGCCTCATCTGAATTCCAAAGTTGGAATTCTGAAGAACCACATTTTTCACAGGAAGGGATCAGCTCGTCGAAATTCAGAGATGATGCATTACTGCTGGGAGATCCTTCGCATGGGCAAAAATCCCAACAATCTGAAGTTTAGCCTCTGAAGGAAGGTAGTAAGTACTCCTCATCACCATCGTCATCATGTCTCCTTAGGTAGATTGTAGTGTATTGACTCATGAGAATTCGAAGGAGTCTTCTAGATGTCGAAGTTGAAGAAACCCATTTTTGAGAGGAAGAGATCAGCAGCTTGTCCGAAGCTGTGTAGAGCGTGTGAGCAGGAAAGGGATCAGGACCTAACCTTCAATTTTTTGTGAGCATTTCACCTTTGGAAGGTTACCCACCCAGCTTCACTTCATTCTCTACAAATTGCTGAGTATTTTTTGTGTAATTTAATCTGTTGCCATGCCCTGTTGTTGAGTTCTACATACCCCTTTGGTCTCTACAACAACGTCGGTGATTAATCAGTTACGAAACTACCCATCAGGTGTTAAACCAACCCATGACTGTTTCAACAATCTCTGATGTAACTAGGGCACTTCGATGTTCTCTTTCTTGGAAGAAGAAACAGTAATAGATGCACTGGCATTCATACCTGTTGGCACTTATTGTTCCATCTTGATTGCCAAGGATATTGGAATGCATGTCATCCATTTCCTGAAATTTTGATTCAGAATACCACACCAGAATCGTAGTACATCCATAAAGACATCACACCATGAACATACTTCGATGTAGAGAGGTTTGATATTCTCTTTGTTGGAAGCAGAAACAGAAACGGAACACTGAGTGCCAACAGGTATGAATGCCAGTGCATCTGTCTTGACTTCCAAGGATGTTGGAATGCATGTCAATCTCTTTTTCTGAAATTTTGATCATGAATACCACACCAGAATCGTAGTAGTGGACATACATAAAGACATCATTTATATTTGAGTATTAATAGCTTACTCATTTATAAGCCACCCTAATTTCCAACCCACCCATATAAATCAGTGGGCCATGGTATTTTCTACCCATGCTAAGGGCCGGTTTACACTATGGACCATGAAGATGGACCAGGGCTCTGCAAGGCAGCTGATTGGCTGTTGAAGTTGTCCCGGGACAACTTCAGTTTACACTAAGGAAAAAATGTCAAAGGGACCATGGAGGTCGAGGTCCCCAAAATATAATTTTAAAGGCCTAATAAATGCACTGACATGGTCCAACAGGTTTTGTGGTGAGAGAGGCAAGAGAGGTGGTTTGGTAGGAGAAGGCAAGGGCCCATGGCAGAGAAATGCCATTTTAATAATTCTTTAATGAATCTACTCTTTACGTGCCTTAATCATAGCATAGCCCATGGGACATATTGTTGCTACCTTGTTTTTCCTTTTAAACCGGCTCCCACATGTTTCACCAAACAACATGGGACATCTAGAACTCAAGAATTTGAGTGCAGATTTGTTTTTTTGCTCTACCAACTTCAATGTTTGGAATTGGGGGGCTTGTAATATACTGTTGGAAAGGTCTTGAAAATATCTTTCCAACGGTATATTACACGCCCCCAAAAAATTTAAAATTATAGTTGCAAAACGAAAAAGAAAAATCTGTAGTTGTTTAGTGACTGTAGATCAGGGTGGTCAAAAGAACCACAATGGGAAATCTTCTAACACTAATTATCAAAGAATTGAACTTTAGTGTTGAGCAAGGTAGGGTGGTAACAACATTAAATATAATCAAACACTAAATATCCTATTTAGTGTAGTGACAACACAAGGTACATGTCACATGTAAATTACATTGAACATGTACAAATTAAATCGCTCAATTTTTTTGTAAAAATTGTTGTGAGAAGATTTGCAAGCCACATTTTCGACACATTTAACAAGAAGTGAAGACAAGTGAAGCCCAAGAGAAGACAAGAGAATGGTCAAACTTGAAATATTTTCAAAATTGCCCTTTTTGAGCATGTATTAAAAAAATCAGCACCTTCACTTTTTGGTGCATGGTCATTCTTCTTGGTCCACATTCGGTTTACACCTAGTGAGGGGCCCATGGCTCTTAAAACTAATTTTTTATGAACTCGGACCACAAACTCGGACCATTGACAAACGCCATCTTCCATGGTCCGACTTCATGGTCCATAGTGTAAACCGGCCCTAACTTTCAGCCCATAGGTGTAAACGGTGTAGTTTGTAGGTGTGGGAATGTGTTGCCCATGGGCAAATTGGAAGAAAGACCTAATGAACTTGCCAACGGAACTTTGAGGTGGTGAACATCGTTTTCATCCCGATACTCATGCTTCTGAATCCAAATAGACTTGGTTTTGGATTGAATAGCTAGTGAGAGGAGAGTGGATGGTGAGCTATGCAATGGAGGGGGTTATTGTATTCGAGCATATCTCTCATCCATCCAACATGAAAACTTGACCCCTTGAAAGGTTTGTTATGATTCATCTCAAATGACCTCAACTAATTCGGGATCTTTCAAGCTAATTTTGGTGTCAAATCAACTTCAAAGAATAACCTTTGGGTTGCATACTATTCCATGGCTTTTATGTTGGATGATTGAGAGCTATGCTCGTGTACAATAATTCCCTCCCTCCATGAGCTGCGGGAGCTACAAGTCATCTTCTCTCCTTTTGCTACACTAAATATTGCATTTGTTGTCAACAATTTCTACTTGTCTTGCTCAATAGTAATTGTAAACTGCCCGTGTAGTGTTACTAACACTAAATGTAAACCTAAGATTATTTGTCATTCCTTGTAATTTTTTTGGGCATTATAGATTTACAATGTTACAATTATTGTCATTTACTAAGTGACTTTTCATCCAAATGTCAATCTTCCATAACAATATTTCATTACAACAATGTTAAAATGCAGGTATACCAGCATAGGGTAGTGGATGAACTAAAAGTAAGTTGGAATGATAGTAATTGTAAACTTATTCATAAGAAGTGTCATGAGAAAAGTTACCACAATGACATAAAATACCATATGACACTAAATATAACATTTAGTGTAGTTATTTAAAGTCACAACCCATTAGCTCGTAAACAAAACCTACAAACTATGGATAACATTGCACCTCAATAGATACGAAATCATGATAGGTTTTGATAACCCTTTTGCTCTTGGATGAGAAATTGATTATGGAATTTTGATACCAACAAAATTTGTCCCCAATCAATGGCATGAGTGATTCATGGCATGGCTTGGGTTGAGAACAAACACCATAAAGAGCACATGTTATGTTGATATTAAACTATGTGCTCAAAACATGTTAATCATTCTAGGTTCAACAATGAACACAAGCCGGAGTGTGATTTTATATGATCCACTTGAGGGAATGAGCATCTTCACTTTGACCTCTTATAACCCTTGCATCTCGTGAAATTTCGATTTTGAAACTTGAAATGACAATGGATGTGGTTCATCGCGATCACTAATTGGACGAGACACTCCCTAATCATCTAATCAACAATTGCAAATCACAAAGGATATCATTATGAATTTCAGAGTGAAGGTTGTCTTTCTCATTAAGTGATCCCATAGAGTCACCCTCCCAATTGTATCAACAATTCAACCTACAAATGATGTCTATATCATGAGCACATAGTTCAACTTCATCGTAACAACACCAGGGTGGACATGTGCCATCCTTGGCATCTGCCCTTTGCACAAGGCCATATTGACATCAATTGCTCAACATTCCGTTGACAATTGATTGTCTGATAATGTGGAATGATCACTATGTCACCACCCGTCCATAGTCTATTGTATAATAGACTTTTGAACCACCATGTGGTTTTTGAACCCCTGAGATCTCATGTTCTATAAATTGTCATGAGATCCCTAGTATTCTACTAATTTGGGCCCATGCCACTCTGGCCCGTTGCACCTGTGCATAAGAATCGATGTCTTGGACCATCCATGTAGTGTTCGCTCAACATGCATACATCAATATTTAAAACTATGAAATGATGACAATGTCAACACCCATGCGTCCTCCTTGTTCCAAAACGTATACTCCCTCCATCCCAAAATGATTGTCCGTGTTTCTAACTTTGGCGAGATTAAGGCCCGCTGACCATTGACCGAGTAGTTGTAAGTACGACTCTTAAAATAGAAAAAACACAACTACTCCGGAACGTCCCTGGAAGAAAATATTTGACTTTGAGCCTCAAATTTCTAGCTGGGCAGATAAACCGGACAATCATTTTGGGATAAATTTTTTTTGGAAGTAGGACCATCATTTTGGGATGGAGGGAGTAGTAAATTGCATGATAGATGGTTTTTGGGAGCCCTTCCTAAACTATCAACCTTGTCATGTATCACTCAAGTATAAGGTAGATGGGTCTTGCATGGTTATTTTTTCCAACTAGCTCAATTCTCCTAGGATACGAAGCACATGACTAGTACAAGATGGTTAGCAAATCCAATTGAGGCGGTAGCCACTTTCCTCATAATTTTCAGAGCTCAATGGAATGTCTTGATCATCAACAAAGTGAAGATTTTTGTGCTCATTAAGTGGTCATACATGTCTGTTATAATGTTAACTATTGAGCCTAGAATGGTTCTCAAATTTTGAGCACACAATCCACTATCTTTTACACACATATCATTTTGATATCCGTTTATGAAGCTACACCTAACCACATACCACTCAAATATTGGTGTTTGATTAAGATAAGCAACCGAATTAGGCACATCTACCATATAGGTGCCCCATTTAAGAAGAGGGACCACATAAGGCTCACATATTTTAACCTTACTCATGATCAAGTTCCCAAGTTCTTGCCCACCTACTTAAACTAGACTTGCCTAGTTCTAATATAGTAATAATTTGGCCACCTATATTGGAGCGGCATGTGGTTAGGTGTGGATCTAAGAATGGACATTCAGAAAACATGGACTACGTGTTAAGAACATACGAACCTTTCCAAGGTCAATAGTCAACATAATTGAGGGAACATATGTGACCATATAATGAGAACAATAATACTTTGATAATGAATAAGATTGAGAATCATATGAGCTCCGAGGATTACGAGGAAATTGGCTCCGGCCTCAATATGGATTTGCTGACCATCTTGTACTAAGTGTGTGTGTGTGTGTGTGTGTGTGTTTTTGTTTTTTTGTTTTTTTTGATGGAAGGCCGACAGGCCAACGCCAAAGCACATGAGGCAGTTAACCACCTGGCAAGTTTTTGTCAAGTAGAGAGGAGATTTCACAGCTGGGAATCGAACCGCCAACCTCTTCCTTAAGATTTGGGCATCTCTCCACATCATCCAGTAGTTTAGGGTCACTAATTGTGTTTTTCATATCCTTGGAGAAGTGGGCTACACTAAATTGTCTAATTAGTGTGTGTTACCATTTGGAGGTACGTGTTGCTACAACGTTTTACCGACATTATCATTTTTTACCAAGTAAGTCATATCATATTCTTCAGTGTGCATACTGCTTTCTTGTGTTATTTGGGTAAAAAATGATACTCTCAGTAAAATGTTATAGCAATACGTAACTCCAAATGGCTACCCACACTAATTAGACAAAAGAGTGTAGTTGGAGAAAGTAACCATTTAAGACCCATCTACCTACCTTACACGGAAGGTGCCTACCTACTAACATTCTTCGGAAGGAGCTAGGGTTTGAGTCCCCTCCTCCGAGCTTCGAGGCGCATTGCATTCTGCCTGCTCCGGCTTCTCAACTTGCGCATTGATCGACTGTCGGAGGAGACTAGAACAATCTTCACTCTTGTGAACTTTACTCGCTCTTCTTCCTTCTCGATGTGATCTCGCTGTGGCTGATTGAGCAACCCGCAGCTTGGACTAGGAGGAGCTCCAGAAGAAGGTGCTCATCTCTCTCTCTCTGCCTCTGCCTCTGCCTGTGAAGTGTGACCTTGTTACAGATTGTGAGGAATCGGGTTCACGAGCTTGTCAGTGTGCGAAAATTCGTTCGTTTCTGGTCTCAGTGGCGGCCAGAAGAGCGATCTCGTGATCGTAATCGTGATCGAAAAAATTGGCGGTGGTGTATGGTAGGGTATTATTGCAGAGCAATTTATTGAGTTGTCGGTTTCGAGAATTCGATGTAGCACTTGGATTTTTTATGTGTAGAATGGGATCAGGAAAGCTCCAGGATGTGTGCATGAGGGAGGGAGAGAGATCTCTGGCTATGTGTTTGTGTGGTGGAGAGAGTGCACCGGGGATACAGGAGCTTGTCAGTGTGCAATTTTGTTCGGTTCTGGTCTCAGTTGCGGCCAGGAGACCAATCTCGTGAGCGTGATTAAAGAAAGTGGCAGTGGTGTATGGTAGGCTGTTGTCGGATAGAAATCGATTCAGCTGTCGATTTCGAGGATTCGATGTAGGACTTGGGAGTTTTAACATGTAGGAGTGGGAATTGGAGAGAGAGGTGCTTGTGTGGTGAAGAGATTGTGTCGTGCCCTGCGCTGAGGGCTTTGGAGGATTCGTGTGAAGTTTAGTGTGCGAATTTTGGTTTGCTTCTCGCCTCAGTGGCACCGAGGAGAGGAGTTATGTGGTGGCGTGGTGGTGTATGAGAGGGAATTGGAGAACAGAGCAATTTGAGCTGTTGGTCGCGAGAATTCGATTCGGGTCTTGCAGTACGACTTGGAGTTGTTATGTTTAGGGTTGAAATTGGAAAACTCCAGGTGGTGCATATGTGTGTGTGTGTTTCTAAGAGAGAGACCTTCGTTATGTACTTGTGTGGTGAAGAGAGTGTGCCGTACCCTGCCCCGAGGGTTTTGAGGATTCGGGTGCAATCCAGTGTATTCTGGTTTACTTCTCGCCTCAGTTGCAGCAAGGAGAGGAGTTTATTTGGTGGTGTATGAGAGGGAATTGGAGAGCGGAGCAATTTGAGCTGTTGGTCGCAAGAATTCGATTTAGGTCTTCTAGTACGACTTGGAAAATGTGTTGAATGGGAATTGGAAATCTTCAGGAGGGGTATATATGTGTGTGTGCGCATATTTTCTTTGGTTATGAAGAGATGACTCCGATGTTGCCACTGGCATGAATGGCGGTGTTGCTTCATCTTCGAGGTGGTCTAATTCTATATGTTATCCTGAAACGGCCATCCCAAGAATTATAGGGCTCCTGAAGACTACTGCCACGGGTGTGGACAAGCCGACCCGCACCTAAGTCCCCCAAGGGCAAGCCTCTTGGTTCCCACATGGTTGGTTGAAGATGTCCAGTTCATCTGAAGAACTAGAGAGTAATTTGAGCTCTTGGTTGCAATGATTCGATTTTGGTCTTACATTGCTGCCTAGTTGGAGTTATGCTTGTAGAATTGGAATTGAGAAGCGGCTTCTAGGTCAATCTGTGTTATAGATGCCAGATCTCTATAGATCTGGTATGAGCTTTACAGGTCTTTGAGATTGTGGTGGTGAGATGTGAATTGCTTTCAGTTTGTCTGTTGCAATGCGTAGGGAGGTTCACAAAATGTTTGTTCTCATTATATCTGTTACTCCGAAGATCTCAAAATCAGCAATGTAGATTTTGAATCCCCCTCTTTGACACTTTGGGTTTAGAAATCCCCCCTGTGTGCTCTTATGGTGCAGTGAGGCTATGGTAGCTGATGGTTGTTTCATGTTCACGATTACGTTGTTGTATGAGTGACATACTTGCTTCTTGGACGGTCAAATGATTTATTAAAAAATATACTAACAGATTGTGGTATCTTCTGTGTAGTTGCAACGTAAGACTGAAAAGCACATGTAATCAATAAACTAGAGGATAAGAGTGGATATGAAACCTTCAGTACAAGTAAGATTTTTGGAACAGATGACTAATGCAAGAGAATCTTCGTCATTGCAGGGGAGTCAAATAGACTACAGATCATCCTGAAACAATCCAAAGTCTTCAGTAGTTGATGCACAATGTCTGGGCGCATGCTACAGCGAGCGCTGAAGGAGCAGCAAGCACAACCATCTGCGATACTTGAAGAGTCAACTGGGGAAGACTTGGAAGAAGATGAAAATTATGTTCAGAAACCTGTTCGGAATATGTTTGACCTTCTTGGCTCAGAGGTAAGATTTATTTTGGGCCCACTTCTCACAATCTTTCCTGTGCACAACACCTTACAGACAGATCAAAGATACAGTCATTATCTATTGGCACGGCTTCAGAGATGCTAGCTAAACTCAAACACTTGGAAGCAGCTTGTTGCATGGTTTCTATATGATTTGAGCAACCACGCAGTGTCTTCATTCATGAGTGATGGGTTCAGAAGTGCATTTGACATATATTTAGGCGTAAAGGAGGAAGACTTATCAGAACTCCAAGCCTGTTGTGAACTCTGTCTGCTCATTGAGAGCTTCAGACTGCACAAGCATCAAAGCTTACTTCTGTTAGAAGACTATCACATACAACGAGATGTATTCACGTTTCTTCTTGTGTTATTTGTATTGCAGGATAATGAAGCAGAAAATGCTGATGAAGAGGATGAACTAGAGACCAAAGGTGAAGCTCAGACTAGTGTTCAGAATAGTGCACCAAAGAAGAGTACACCAACAGCCAATGCAACAAAGTCTAAGAAGAAAAAGAACAAGGGAAAGAACAAAGGGAAGACATCAACAGCACTTCCTGTAGAACCTACCCCTGTAAAAGATGAGGAGTCTGTGGATGAACTGCTGGAGAAACTGGCGCTCCAAAATGGAGAGACCGCTTCAGCTTCTGAGACAAGCACCTCCCAACCAGGTATCAATCATGTTCTTATGTGATACTTTTTCAAGGCTATGTGTTTGAATGCATGAATTTTCTCCTGAGAACATCATAGCGCTTCTTGATCTGTATTATGTTGTGTTACTATGTACTACTGTACTATGAGTACTGTAGTACGAGGCAGCCTTATCTACTCACTTATCATATACTAATATATATGTGACAATTGATTGGCATCCAGTAGCAAATGCATCGGAGGTATTGGGTGTGGATTCGCGATACTTGAGGGCAGGGGATGAGTTGAGGCGCATTTTCGGGTCAAAGGTTATTAATGCAGTTGAAAGGAGCGGGGAGGGAGGTGGCATGCTAAGTGGTCGGAAGCGACAGCCACCTAGGAGAGGAGGGAGAGGTCTGTTTAAGAAGACATTGCTTGTCACTCCGCTTGAACATTGGCCACGGCCTGAAGGTGGTCTATCTATGGTGTGTACTGATACAAAAGAAGGTCTCAACTTCTTCAGGTGGGTACTATCGCATGCCCTCTCAGTATCATCATGTTTCTGAAATGCAATTCTCAAATTTTCTCTTTGAGCCTTTTCACTACACTAAGCATCTGATTTAGTGTGGCATTGAAGTTTATGTGCCATGTTAATTAGAGTGGTCTTGATGACTTGTCATGTATGACACCTCTCTAGTTGCCACCCAGTCATTGCAAGACAAATAATGTGGGTCGACAATGAATAGTGTGGGCTGCAGTAAAGCAGATGGTTAGTGAATTTATTTGCAAATATCCGGGATAGAATTATAGGTTAATACTTATTTATTTGATAGAGCAGAACGAAGAGATTTTTGAAGGATTCTGTTCTTTTGTTATTTTCAGTCCTTTGCATACACATTGGATCCTTTGATGCATGTACAAGTTGTGTATCTCAATTGCTGAGCCATTGAGCCATTCATAGTATTCTTTCCAGATGGTTTCTCAAAATTCTTAAATTATCAATATTGTTTGCATCCGGAAAAGTTTTGATCAAGACCATCTTGCATATACTAACAAGACAATGTGCTGGCAGGTATGAGTTTTCTAGTTCATACCAGGCCGTGCAGAAACAATACGAGGAATGTGTTGGATCGCATGACCCAAACACAATTGCAATGATAGTAAATCAGCACCCTTACCACATTGACTCTCTTCTGACCTTGGCGGAGGTTTACAAGCATATGGGTGAAACTCAAAAGTCTTCTGACCTTTTGGAAAGGTGTCTCTATGCACTGGAATGTGCATGGCACCCTTGGTTTAACCCTGCAAGCGGAAAGTGTAGGCTTGATTATTCATGGGATGCCAATAAGCCCCTGTTTTATGCTCTATTCAAGCACATGCAACACTTGGGTAGGCGTGGATGTCACCGAACAGCACTTGAAGTATGCAAACTATTACTATCATTGGACTCAGATGATCCCATGGGTGCTCTCTTTTGTATTGACTACTTTGCACTAAGGGCAGAGCAATACCAATGGTTGCAAAAGTTTGTGAGAGAATATGGAGCAGAGCGATCACTTCCACTTTTGCCCAGTTTCTCTCTCTCGGTTGCATTGGCACAGTTTCATCTTGAAGCTCAAAGGTCCGAATCAAGCTCCATAAGGTACTTGTTGCACTACTCGTCAAAGTTACACCATGGAAAATTTTCTATGTGAGTTGGTGGTCGTTACAGGACAGCAGTATAATATGACATGTTTTGTAAACAGCTTTGTGACATGCAAATGCCATGATAATTTGCCTGGGCTTGTCATGATCAAGTTTTAGTTATTGAGGTGTATTTAAAACCCATTGCAGGAGTTCAAGTGGCAAGGTGTCACCACTAAAACAACAATCATCTTCAGGAGATGAGGATTCATCGCTAGATCTTTTACAGCAAGCGCTTATGCTTCATCCGTCTGTTTTAAGAAAGATTGTTGACAAAGCGCCAATCAAAGAGGATGCTGCCTGGGGAAAGATCTTGAAACACAACCACTTCAGCAGGGCCACTATGGGAGGGCCTTCTTTAGAACATTTGATCAACATTTATATTGAAAGGAATTTTCTAGTCTGGAGGGCCCCGGATGTGCAAGCCTGGCTCAAGAAGGGTGCTCAATCTGTGGTTGACATTGCTGATAGACAAGCGCAAGCCAAAGATGGAGGTGAAATTGCCAATTGGGCATGTGTACGCAAGGAGGCTTTTCCAGCCGACCAGAATGAGTACATGCCTCTCATCCACGAACCTTGCTTTCTTCACTCTTTCATTGATGATGTTTCTGAAGTGCTACAAATTCTAACAAATTTTGGGACTGCCCAAGATAAATCTGTAGCCTTATTGGTAGATTCACACTTGAATGGTTCAGTGTAGAGTGCTCTTTGCTTCCTCATCTAGAGTGTTCACACTTCAACGGCAATAACTGTTATGGTTGGATCTGTCTATAATTTCACACCATAACTGTGACGCTGCCTTTCTTTCAAATTCTGCACTGTACCAACTTCTTTGTCAGCACATGTTTGCCAAAGTGTCTGTATGTATGTTGAGATTCTTGTGGCGTTTTCTCTTGAATCAATTGGACTCGAGGAAAACTTGGAAATGACATTCTTTGGTGTCTGTTCTTAGATCCACATCTAACCACCCACCATTCAAATATTGGAGTCTGATTAAAATAAGTAAGCAAATTAGGCCTGTTTACCTTACTCCTTGCTGTTTCAATCCAAGTGCCCTTTCACACCTGACCACACTGAAATGTTGGTGTCCAACTAAGATAAGTGACCTATTATGTCTGCTTACCTTATGTTTTGATGATGTCCAGGTACCGGCATTTGGTCGTTTCTGAGTTTTCCGATTCAACTTCAACTTTACCTCCCGAAGAAATGCAGCAGCAGTTTGGTTTGCCTGGCGGCCTGGGTGGTGGAGCAGGGCACATGCTTCCGCAGGATGTGTTGGATGGGATCGTGGCACACGAAATGGAACTGGAAGGCCAAAATTCTTTGCTAGTGTTTTTGCAGTCCTTGTTGCCGTGGTTTAATCAGGGGGTCGACTTGCAAGGCCAGGAGCTTCCTGCCCGCGAGGAGGGTGCCGAAGATGACCCAGACATTGATGTAGAATTAGTAGGGGAAGGTGAGTGGGAAGACGAGGGAGATGATGAAGTGAGGCATGATGATGTATTGTGATGTTTGTTGGAATTCAAAGGTAATGTACTCCATCTTAGAGTGCTTGCACATTAACAAGAGGATTGGAGCACGATTCATTTGATTCATTAGCACTAGTACCCGTCTTTCATTTTGAAGTGATGTATCAAAAGGGATCCACATCATGACCAAAATGAAGTTCACTGCGCCCCCCCCCCCCGCGCGGCCACATGGTTTATGTGCAAACTTGGGATTGCACAAGTTCAAAGGTTGCTTGACTTCTATATATTTTCACACAACCGAATGCCTCCATTTCTCAAGCATCAAAGTGTCGTGGTGACTAACCTAAGGTAGATGTGCCTAATTTGATCACTTGTCTTAGTCGGACGTTTATATTTAAGTGGTTAGTGGTCACATGTGAATCTAAGAATGGACACCAAAAAGATGTGTTCAAAAGAGATTGGTCTATGTGCTGAGAGTTTATTAAGCATTCCAGGCTCAATAGGCATCATAATTGGCAACATAATTGGGAGGGTCTACATAGCATTTGATGAGCATGAGAATCTTCACTTTGGCGATGCATGAGATGTTCATATGAGCTCCGAAAATTATGAGGAGTGGCTATGGCCTCAGTTTGGATTTGCAGATCATCTTGAACTAATCATGTGTTTCATATATCTTAAAAGCACAAAAAGAGTTGTTGGAAGTGCTCTCCACTTGCATGAGCAACTGGTATGGTGAAATGAACCAATGACCAAATAGAAGATTGTTTTTCTCTTTAATTCTAGTTCCCCCATTCCAAAAAAAACTCCTCCTACTCCTTCATTGGGTTGATTCGTCCAAATGGTTCACTGTCCCCCCAAAAAGAACTGCAATTTGGGGAGTTGAAAGATTATATGATGCCAGCTTTTATAGTTGCCAAATAAGAACTGTGTGTACTTATCCTTCTACTTTTGTATCGGGCCTTCAACCTAATAAGGTCCGTGCAGCAGAATGTCCAAAGTGGAGTGCCATGTGGAATTTTCAGGCATTGCTCTCGGCCTCCTGCCCTCATGCACTGCCCTTAAATTCCACATGACACTTCAGACATTCTCCTATACAAAAAAGTCTTCACCTTGGACTCCAAGAACTACAAGTTCAACTGTTGTGTTCCTCATCTTGGCTTGCTCACTAACAAATGCACACATATTCAAGAGCATATTGGTTTACAAATTAGAGCGAATGTTGATAACTGCACTATGTATGATATTTAGTGTCAAATGGTATTTTATGTCACTAAGGTAACTTTTCGGATGACACTTCTTATGAATAAGTGGACAAATATTGTCATGGATGATGGATGAGTTCATCCATTGGCCAAAACCCTACCTTCTCTTGTCAGCAAATTGTGATGAATATATTGTCATGGATAATTGAAATTTGGATGAAAAATCATCGGTAAGTGACAGTAATTGCAACACTGTAACTCTATAATCCAATAAAAGATTTGCAAGGAATGACAAATAATGTTGGGTTAACATTTAGTGTGTTGGTGATACTACACCGTGGTTTACAATTAGTAGTGAGCAAGACAATTAGAATTGGTGACACTTAAATAACACATGAGTGTTGTAAATGTCAAACATGCAATTGCTTGTAGCTATCTACCAAGTGTTTATTGTTAACATGCGTTATTTCATGGATAATGTTTATAATAGCAAGTGTCAAGGTACAGTGCATTGACAATGTAGACCCACATCTAGGCAAGGTTGGTTGTGTAGGCCATATCAACAGGTTGCCACATTTGTGACACTAATGTAAATTAGAGTTTGTGCACCTTTTGTCTACTTCTCGTTTTAATTGGAATATTGTTTGTGGAGGAAGTTGGAATGAGATTGTCAAACATACAAGAGTTGCTTGCATGTATCTACTATGAGGTTATTCGGATACTTTTCTCTCCATAACATTGCTAAGCTCCACTTGCCACTTACCCTAGGCATGAGAATAACCCAACCAAGGGGCCCGGATTTAACATGCTATGATGCTCACTATGGAGCATAGAATAGTAAGCATATTTTTGAGCACATAGTCCAATCTCTTTTAAGCACATGTCATTCATATTAGTCATAGTTCCACACCTAACCACATACCACCAAATAAGGGTGTCCCAAATAATCGCAATGTTGGAACACCTAGTTAAGGTTGATGGGTTTTTAATGATTACTTTTTCCAACTAGCCCACTTCTCCTAGGATACAAAACACACAATTTAGTACAAGATGGTTAGGGAATCCAAACCAAGGTCGTAGCCACTTTCCTAATAATTTTTGGAGCTCATAATGAATATCTTATTTCATTAGCAAAGTGAAGATTTTTGTGCTCATTAAGTGGTCATATTAGCCCTCTATATTGTCCATTGAACCCAGAATGAGTATTGAGTATGTAGTCCACTCTTTTAGACATGTCGTTGAGATATTCATTCTTGGAGCCACACCTAACTACATACCCCTCAAATATAGGTCTCCGATTAAGATAAATAACTGCATCAGGCATGTCTACCTTATCATTGATCAAGATAATTGCATACATGTAGAATACATTGGAATTGTAGCACGGTTGATGAATCTCCGATGTGAGATTGTTTATGAGGGCCATTGGGAATCGCAAGCGAGCATATTGTACTTGATCTCTATCCAACACAAAAACTCAAACGAGCACCTAATGGTTTGTAGTTGATTCATCTCAAACATCTTGGACTACACTAGTCTTTGAAGCAATTTACCTCTTGCCTATGTTAACCATCTCCATGTTCACTCCACAACCAGAGATATTGATTTATTGTTGTCGAGGATGGTGATAATTGTCAGTCATGCAATTGTGATTTACTGATAACAAGCATTTTGTCATTCATCACAAGGCCACCGATGTTGGGTGAACCTCGTCTGCAACAAAAAGTTCCTGCATTCTGCTGTAGCCATGCTTCGATTGCAAGTGTCCACAACATATCAAAAATGTCCTAAAACAACCTACAAAACTCATGTCGCACATGACCTATGTTTCTTGGAAGAAACGTGTATTATGTAATGGAAGTCAAGAGCCAACTACTGACAGGGCTGAAAGGGAATCGTCATACAAGCAAAGTATAAGAAAATGCATAATCCAAATCAAAATTAGTGCATCGAAAATTGTAATGTTTAGCACTCCTGAAACCTGTAAAATTTAGGAGAGAAACTATTCACTAGACTTACTGGCCAGCTTGTGGTATGAGAAACAAAACACCACTAGAGGACAAAATTTACAAAATTCCATCTATATTTGTATAGACGATCCACACAAAATTATGAAAAAAGTGTCTTCATGCCATGATCGGCTACATTTGCAGAATGGCATTCCTAACAGTATCTTCGGAATGAACCATGTCATCCGAACTACTGTCCCCCACGGAGACGAAGAACCAAATGCAGGGTAGACTCCTTCTGAATGTTGTAATCGGCTAGGGTACGACCATCCTCCAATTGCTTCCCCGCAAAGATAAGCCTCTGCTGGTCAGGTGGAATGCCCTCCTTGTCCTGAATTTTGGTCTTCACGTTATCAATAGTGTCAGAGCTTTCTACCTCCAGAGTGATGGTCTTCCCCGTCAATGTCTTCACAAAAATCTGCATACCACCTCTCAGACGGAGAACCAAATGCAGAGTAGACTCCTTCTGTATGTTGTAATCAGCCAGGGTACGACCATCCTCCAACTGCTTACCCGCGAAGATCAACCTCTGCTGATCGGGTGGAATTCCCTCCTTGTCCTGGATTTTGGTCTTGACATTGTCAATGGTGTCCGAGCTTTCCACTTCCAGAGTGATGGTCTTCCCTGTTAATGTCTTCACAAAAATTTGCATGCCACCGCGCAGACGCAGAACCAAATGCAAGGTAGACTCCTTCTGTATATTGTAATCAGCTAGAGTTCGACCATCCTCTAACTGCTTGCCAGCGAAAATCAACCTCTGCTGATCAGGGGGGATGCCCTCCTTGTCCTGGATCTTCGTCTTCACGTTGTCAATAGTATCAGAGCTTTCCACCTCCAAGGTGATGGTCTTGCCCGTTAGAGTCTTGACGAATATCTGCATGCCTCCTCTCAAACGAAGGACCAAATGCAGAGTCGACTCCTTCTGAATATTGTAATCAGCTAGAGTACGGCCATCCTCCAACTGCTTACCGGCAAAGATAAGTCTCTGCTGATCGGGGGGGATGCCCTCCTTGTCCTGGATCTTCGTCTTCACGTTGTCAATAGTGTCAGAGCTTTCCACCTCCAAGGTGATGGTCTTGCCCGTTAGGGTCTTAACGAAGATTTGCATACCTCCTCTCAAGCGTAGGACCAAATGCAGAGTAGACTCCTTCTGGATGTTATAATCAGCAAGGGTGCGACCATCCTCCAACTGCTTACCGGCAAAGATCAACCTCTGCTGATCGGGTGGAATACCCTCCTTGTCCTGGATCTTCGTCTTCACGTTGTCAATAGTATCAGAGCTCTCCACCTCCAAGGTGATGGTCTTCCCCGTTAGGGTTTTAACGAATATCTGCATGCCTCCTCTCAAACGAAGGACCAAATGCAGAGTAGACTCCTTCTGGATATTATAATCAGCAAGGGTGCGACCATCCTCCAACTGCTTACCGGCAAAGATCAACCTCTGCTGATCGGGTGGAATACCCTCCTTGTCCTGGATCTTCGTCTTCACGTTATCGATAGTATCCGAGCTCTCCACCTCCAAGGTGATGGTCTTGCCCGTTAGGGTCTTAACGAAAATTTGCATGCCTCCTCTCAAGCGAAGGACCAAATGCAGAGTCGACTCCTTCTGGATGTTATAATCCGCAAGGGTACGGCCATCCTCCAACTGCTTACCAGCGAAGATGAGCCTCTGCTGGTCAGGAGGAATTCCCTCCTTATCCTGGATCTTCGTCTTCACGTTATCGATGGTATCCGAGCTTTCCACCTCCAAGGTGATGGTCTTGCCCGTTAGGGTCTTCACAAAGATCTGCATCCTGACAGCACTCTCTCACGGCAAAGAAAGCAAAGACTAAAAACCTCCCTCACAACTATCAATCTCCTCCAACAAACACTGCACAATTCGTTTTACAAAACAGAGACAAGCTACAAAGAAATAGTCACGGTGCAAGAAAGGGTAAGAGGACAAGAGTAGTCTGATATGCACAAAAACTCCTCACAACTATCTATCCTGAAAACACAAATTACACACTTCACAATTCGGTTCCTCTTCTTCTTCTCCTCCTTCTCTCCTAATAGATTCGAAACCTTGCCAAGACACGAAGCACCAGAGAGAAGCGCAAATGGAACGAGTTTACAAGAGGAAGCCGAGAGGCGAGCGTTTATAATGGAGACGGTGGGGGAGGAAGACAGACGACGACGACGGAATGGATGAAAGTTGTGGATGATAGTCGGAGGTCGCTCCTGCAGACGGACGAATAACTGTCGGAATCGGATAGATGTAGATGAATGTTGGCGGCGAGGATTGGGACGGGAAGCTTTGGGAAGTGGGGCGGCTCTCCAAGGTCGGCGACTCACGTGGACGGTGAGTTGTTGAGAAAATCGACATAAAGCTAGTATGTCAAGTAATTTCGCTTCATTATTGAAAACATCATGTATCCACTTCACACACGAGACTGAGAGCCTGTGACCATTACACTTCAAGCACTCTCATTGGTGGAAAAGGTGGGGCCGGTCCAAGTTCGCTTCACACTACGCTTGAGGGACCAACGGAATATGTGAATGCAAGATGGATGTAAAGTCTACATTGATTCCTACATGGCATCCAATGGATCATGTTTCATGGTCACTTGGACTATTTTCAAAAACCACCTCTTGGAGGTAGGCCTAACACAACCGTGGCACTCCGAACACTCTCAACCATTGATATATTATATTTTATCATGTGCGAGGACCCACATGAATAAAATTTCATTGAAATAGCATTTGATTGAGGGCCTAATCACATATGACTTCACACTACACTTGAGGGTCCGTGACCACACTACATGATTTTGGAAGTGTCTTGGGACGGCCTTTGGACACTTTCTTTTGGGCTACGGCTCTTGGCTCGTGTGTGTGAAGTGGCCCTAAGAGTGGCTCATCTTCTTGATTGGACCCCTATATTTGATTGGTATGTGGTTCGGTAAAGATCAAAGAGCAAACATCATAAAGACACATGGTTAAAAGAAATTGGACTACATCTTCAAATATGAATAACTACTCTACATTCGATAGTGGACACAAGTGGGAGGATCTATGTATCTAGTTAAGACATCAACAAACATGCACTTCCGATAAGCACAACTAAATCAAGGGAGGTTTGATTTTCAATCTGATTTTTGCATGTGTTTCATTGTAGATTTGCTAATGTAACACGAGTTTGGTTGTGTAAATCTAATTGGTAGAAGTTGGAGAACATGAAAAACGAACCAAAGAAAACCCACATACCTTATGATAAAGAAGTGCACCTATCGGTCAAGAATTTCAACCCAACACAAGGCTATTTGAGGCGACGGTTGGTATGATGGACAAGATGGAAAAAATAACAATAAAATAAACAACAAAAAACCTCAAGTTGGAGTTCTCCAAAGCCCAAGTTTCTTGTCCAAGGATTTGAGGTTGCCCAAGAAACTTGATGTCCAAGGAACTCCCTAGCAAAAAGTGTTGCCATGTTGGCCATCCATGTCATTTTCTTCATCCAAGCTTGAAGTTCTCCATTGCGGAGAAGCATTGGTCATAGTATAAACCCCACCCAACAAGGAACCCATTTCGTAGCCAATCATATTGCTCCATTCCCTTAAAATTCTCAACCAATACACTCCTTCATTGTAGTCTACACCGGCCCTTATTACTAAGGTAGATGGGTTGTCGTGTAAACTAAGATCGTTAAACACAACAGATCGAGTGTCGTCATCAACATCAATTAGCAAAAATAAACATAGCAAACTAATATGCTAATCAACCACCTCTTCAGGATGAGGGTTTCTCTCTCCAAGCTCAAGAAACTAAGAAGTCTCCTTACAAAGCTTAAGAAACTCTGAAATTTACACACAAGAGTCAAGCTATCTCTCACTCCACGAAGGGAGAATCCAAGAGTGCAAGTGATGGAGAAAGAATGCAAAGGCTTTACTCATGATCTACTACACCATAGCCACAAGATAGCAACAACAAGCTCTCTCTCTCTCAAAACACACTCACAAGACTTGACTTGACAACAATGGCAAGTCAAGATGCCTTCCTCTCCACATAACCCCCCGTCTAGGTGGATTTCATCCATGGAGTGGATGAACAACTATCTAGGACTCCCAATGGAGTTCATTACTCATCCAAACACACATGGACTCCTAATGGAGTCCATTTACTCCTAATTTGACGTGACTTAGCCCCCGATGTCACCTCACGTGACAGCTGTCGTGTAAACTAAGATCGTTAAACACAACAGATCGAGTGTCGTCATCAACATCAATTAGCAAAAATAAACATAGCAAACTAATATGCTAATCAACCACCTCTTCAGGTGCCCCCCCTAGCAGATAAGGAGCCCCTCCAATCAGCTAGGAATAAACACACTCATCGATAGAGGTGTTGAACATGATGAAGTTGTTGCTACATCTGTACATATCCATGTTGGTGTAGTGGTAATCGAAGGAATTAAACTCATGGTTGAGGAAGTAACCCAAGAACTGTAGGCTGGGTGCAATGTGAGCCCCATCCTTAATCGCCTTCAACAATTTATGTTGAATTCTTTGATAACTCTCCCAATATGATATTCAATCCCATAAAACTACCGACCAACTAGATAACAACTTCACCACTAAGACATGTGGCAAACATCCACAAAGTCCTCAATTATGACCATTAACGGCCATGGAGTGGGAGGATTTCCGACAACGAGGACAAACCCAATTGCCAGAAGGAAGAGTCAAAAGGGGAGGTGTCAAACATGCCATGTGCCATCCACGTTGACATTGGTCGCACAATAACATTGTTGCAACTCCTTTCTTCTCTCCACACACATAACAAGGCAGACCCTGTGGTACAACCGCCAACTCGGGATGTACAGAGCCGTCGATGGGAAGATGACATGGAGCACAATTCTTTGAATGCTCACGACATTCCCGTCCATCCTTGCCTTCAAGCAATAATATACCACTTGGTAAAACATCTTTTACCCGCAAAATTGTGCGCCCAACCTTGACATCCAATGTCGTAGGCGCCTCCCGTTGCAAGTAAACATAATCCCCCTTGGAAAATCTACGAACCTGAGGTCGATAAGCGCCACTGCGTATCCGGGCATACCGTAATGTATCACGATGTTGAGCTATATTTAAGTTTTCCATGGCCATAGGCATGGCCTTCTGAAAGAACACTGCTCGATCATGAAGACATTGAGCCCAAACATCTGGATCATCCAAGTTTACCACAGGAGCCAATTTCTCTCGCACAGAGCTAGGTAAAATTGGCTCCCGACCATACAAAAGTTGGTAAGGACTATAAGATGCCAAAGATGTTTGCCTGCTGAAACGGTAACCCATTGCGATCCATGGTAACATCAAGTCCCAATCGCGATGGTTGCCATGAAGCAACCCATACTTCCGCAAACCGCGCTTGACAGTCTGAACAACTCGTTCAGCTAAGCCGTCTGCCTCAGGGTGATCTCTGGAGGTTGTTCGGTGATCAATCAAAGCCTTGGTACACAAAGCCTCGAAAGATCCAAGAAATTCTCTCCCTTGATCCGTCAACACCTCTGCAGGTGCTCCAAACCGTGTCAAAACTCGATCAAGAAATGCCATAGCTGCCAATTCTGAAGAATTTTGGGGAAGAGCCACGAGTTCAATCCACTTACTAAAATGCTCCACCATCACAAGTACATACTTTGCCCCACGTGGAGTGATAGTAAGCGGTCCGGCAAAATCCAAAGACCAACGATATCCCAAGCCCATAATAGGTAAAGGCTGAAGTTGAGGTGATAAAGTATTAAAACTTGACCTGACTCGGTCATATACTTCACACCGGGAAACATAAGTGGCAACCTGTTGATACATACCAGTCCACCAATATTGGTTGCGTAACATAGAGTGTGTCCTTCGCACTCCAAAATGTCCAAGCTCTTCGTGCACTTGCCGTACTAAAGAAGCTCTTTGATATGGCCTTGGAACGATGCGCCTCGTTCCGTCCGGCCACACACGAAATAACAAGCCGTTTGTCCAACGAAACCTTGTTATTCGGTGACTAACTCTATCTCGCTCCATAGCGGATAGTCCAAGGGGATATGTCCCTTGTTGAAGTTTGTGCAAGACCGCATGGTCTTCCCACACATCACTAACAATGAGAGATTTATCGATCTCCTCATCTTGGTGTTCCACAAGGATCTCAGCAGCCAATCCTGACATAATTGTGAGATATGTGGCAGCATGCCAATTCGGCACCGCCTCACGATCACAATCTCCATGCCACCTGGCTCCAGTTAAATCCTCATCTGAAGTACTTGGATTGCGAGACAATCCGTCTGCATCCAAGTTGGCAATTCATGCTCGGTGGACAACTTCAAAGTCATATTCTTGAAGTAACAATGCCCACCTAGCAAGTTTTCCGGTGAATTTATCTGATTCCATAAGCCATTTCAACGGCTGATGATCGGTCACCAAAGTAAATTTTTGCCCATATAAATAAGGTCGGAAATGTGCAATGGCCCAAACGGCCGCCAAGGCCTCGCCTTCATAAGAAGAATAATTAGATTCAGCACTATTATTGCTTCGAGATGCATAAGCCACCACATATTCCTTTCCCTCTTCATCTTTCTGTGTCAATACCGCTCCCAATCCCACTGCACTCCAATCCGTGTGCAATTGAAAAGCTCTAGACACATCCAGGCGTCGAAGCACTGGCGCTGAACCGAGCCTCTGCTTCAATGTATCAAATGCCTGTTGTTGTTCCCGACTCCAAATCCATGGTTGGTCTTTCCCCGTAAGAATGGTGAGAGGTTTGGCAATCAAACTAAAGTTTTTGACAAACCTTCTATAATAATTTGCCAATCCTAGAAATGCCCGAAGTCGTGGTACATCACTAGGTGCGGGAATTTTGTGCAAAGCATCCACCTTTGCCTGTTGCACACAAAGACCGCCAGGAACAATCATGTGGCCCAAATAGGGCAGTTGATCATGGAAAACTTACATTTTCCATGATGTAAACGGAGTCCCCACCGTTGTAGCCGTTCAAATACCGCATGTAAATGTCTCACATGATCCTGTGGACTATTACTAAAGATGATAACATCATCAATGTAACATCTAGCAAACGGTAAACCAGCCAATAATTGGTCCATCACCCGCTGAAATTCAGCAGGTGCATTCTTGAGACCAAATGGTAAAAATTTCCAATGATAAAGTTGATCCTTGCCATCTTTATCAATTCCCCAAAATGCGGTCTTCACCCGATCACCCAACAACAAAGGCAATTGATGATAACCAGACCTCAAATCCAAAGTGCTGAAAATTCTAGCAAATCCCAATGCATCAAACAACTCCTCTGGCATCGGCATTGGGTATCGATCCGACTTGGTCTTGCAGTTGACTGGACGATAATCACCACACATCCGTTTCTCCGTCCAGTTGCCAAAGATATCTTTCTTTGAAGGCATAACCGTGGCACAAGCATACTCTGCATTGGAGAGTTCAATCAATTCCGCTGCCAATAATTCTTGACATCGAGTTTGAACACCCAACCTTTCAGATGTACTAAGTCTGTACGTCCGTCTAAAAATAGGATGGTCGTCCTCGAGTTGAATACGAACAGGTTTACCTTTATATCCTTCAAGATCATGAAGACTAAAGGCAAAACAATTACGGTAAGAGCGAATAAATTCCCGTACCTTTCGTGCTTCGGCACCAGTAAGTTTTGGCCCCACTTCAATTGGCCAATCGTCAAACTCCGTGGTTTCCTTCTTCATAGAAGGATTGCCACTTGGTGCCAGCACAACCTGTGATTGCTAGTCCGTGGAGAGGGCAACACCTTTGCCCCCATCATCTGCACTTGAAATCAAATGCATATCCTCTCCACTACAATCAGACACACCAAAATCTTGGGCCAAAGCAGCAAAAACACGTTGAGCTCGAAGCTCTTCTGCAGCATGCTGCTTTAAAGAAAATAATGCCTCAACATCATTGACCTCCATGTGAAATTTGGGTTGCAGCTCCATTGCCCCCTGACCATTGTCCTCTGTCCTCAGAGTAAGCAATTGGTCATGAAAATATTGTTGAGCAGCAAGACAAATTCCAATAATCCACACCATGCTATTGAGATCCATAGCTTGTCCCAATAGAAAACGTCTCTGACCTTCTTGAAGCCCGTGAGCAGCTATGGTACATGTAGGAAAACCCATGGCTCGTTCTCGTTCATCTGCCGTAGGCTCATCATAAGTTTGGGATTTTGAATCCCAAACCATGCCTGGTCCACGAGATCGAAATGCAAAAGACCGTGGATATGTCACAAAAGTCGGTAGTGCACCTCGCGGAATTCCCACCTTGTTAATTACTGCAAGTGGCAAGGTGTCATCCTTGGTAACCGCCAAGGAAACACGATGACCATCTAAAATGTTATCCACCTTGCGATTCATAAGCCGAGGAATTCGAGCGACTGCCGCTGAAAGCACCTGAGGTGATACCAAATTGGTCCAAAACCAACGAGGCCGGTGAGCAAAGGATCCTAAGGATGCAGCATCCAAAAATGTTGGAGTACCTAGAAGTTGGTTAATGTACTCACCATCCTTCACCACTTTGTGCCGTGTATCACCCAATAATGGCACATTTTCCAAAATGTACCCTGGCGGAGTTGATT
This sequence comes from Polytrichum formosum, assembly GCA_964035585.1. NCBI lineage: Eukaryota > Viridiplantae > Streptophyta > Polytrichopsida > Polytrichales > Polytrichaceae > Polytrichum > Polytrichum formosum. The sequence goes on from OZ037938.1 coordinate 19,299,359, forward strand.
GATGGGCAAACCACCATTGTATCAATCGCATCAAATTCGCAAACAAACTAGACCTAGGGTCATCCAAACCTTGGCCAGTTCATGCACGCGAATGGCCTTGACACGGCCATCCTGCAATAATGAAATCCACATGGCCCAACCTTCTCAAATCCTCATCACTAATCATAGTGACGTCTTGAGGGAGTTGACCACAATATCCATGAATAGCAGAGGCTGACAATTGTGTGGGATACCTCAACAACAATTGTTGGATGTGGTGTCGAACGGCTCTGTTGGCTGCATATCCATTATCCACATGAATATACCGCCTAACTGTAATCCCAGCCTCCAATACTACAGCCAAACCTGTGCCAATGCCCCCAAAGATCTCTACTAGGATGATACCTTCAGGTGACGGTTGCCAACGAATGGGTTGGGCAAAAGAAAATGATGATGATATTGGAGGTGCCTCTGCAAGCTTCAAAGCCGCTACAATGTGTCGACAATGGTCAGATAACTCCTTAGGAGTACGCCATGGTGGAGATGGATCCTTGAAATGTCGAGCAGGAATTTCGGTACATGGCAAAATTCGTTGCTCTGCTACATTATACGTGTAGGCCAATGTTTCCTCCAACAAAATTGGTGAACAAGGCAAGTCTGAAACTAAACCACTACAACCAAACATTGCCTCCGCAACCATAGTCATAGAAGTAGCTGCAAACGCTACAGGAATAAATACCTTCCTGCCATCACCAGTAGACCATCCCGGTCTAATCCACGCCTCCTCGGTCCAATTATCCAAACCAAAGCCAAGTGGATAAAGAGCTTGCTGACCAACTAGTATATCATAGTTGGTTGCATTGGTAACAACACACTTCATTGTCAAATGAGTGTAGGTAGGTCCTGCCCCCACGTTAAAAATCAAACAGAGAGGTGCCTTGGTGTAACCTGTTGCACGTTCAGTGCCCCCCACTGAAGTCACAATTGTGAATGGACAAGGATCTAAATTTGTTGGCATCAATCCCAGACTGTCAGCAAGTCCTTTGCCAATCATAACCGGTTGAGCACCAGAATCCATCATAACTCTCAGTGGTGTAGCACGAATAGCGGGATTATCCGTGCGTGACACGACAAACAAAGCTTTGTCGTTCACCAGACGTACAACCCCAGGTTGTAAATTATGCCGCTCTCGAGCAGATCTTGCAGAAACATCTGCAAGATATGCTGCTCCTGCTGCACAATTTGAAAAAGACGTGTCCATTGATGGAATTATTGGAGGAGGAATATCAGTGTGCTTACCAAAAGCAATGATTGCCGCATCTGCAAGATTCGCTCGCAAATTGGCTAATTCCTCCACCTCCTCAGTCACAGGCACGTCAACAACAGCTTGGGATACTTGAAGGGATGGCAAATCCGCCTTGCCTTCTAACATTCTCCCAGCTAAATGAAAAACTCCAGCAGGTTTGAAATCCGGAACCATCAACTCCGAACCCGAGAAAATTGGCATATGAAGAATTTTATGTGCCAATACCTGCATAACGTCCTTTGAAATGGAATCCCCATCTGTCAAAGGTAAAGAGTTTTTAGCCCCAACAGCAGTAGTAGTGTCTACCAATCCAAATGATAGAGGTAGCCGTGCTTGACCAACCTGGTCTGCTGGACCGACATGGCGAGGACGTGAAGCCTCGTTGCTACCATCACTTGTGGAAGCCATTGAATTTGCCAATGTCTGTGCGCGGGTAGAAGCTGCAGCTACCACCTCTCCAGATGCTCCAAACATATACATGTCAGAACTCGAAGTGCCAACACCTGCCTGCGGCTCAGAAATTTGAGCAAAAGATGCAGAAGATTTGAGCTTTTGTTCAAGCTCTGCAACCTTAGCCTCTAGAGTCTGCTCCCGTGGAGATTTGCCAGTCACATAACTGGCAGGCCGCCTCTCAGGATGAAGTTGGAAATAATGATCCAAATCGTGGTTAGTGCCGCCACAATGGTTACATTTAAATTGCCTCTTCTTAGAATTTTCCCCCGCCTTTGCCGGTTCTATCTTTTGTTTTATTTTTCCCAAAGGCTGGTTTTTCTTCTTCTTGGGACAATTGGCATCATTCTTCGAATGACCAGCTTCTCCACAACCCCAACAATACAAAATCTTTTACTCCTTAACAGGTTGAGTCTCAGCTAAACTACTAGTAGCTGTGACAATTCTTTTTGATTTGTTAGTCTCTGTCATCCAAGATACCATATCCGTGGCATCATGTTGACAGAGAGCCCGATCACATCTCTCAACCACGGCAAACGCTTGTGCAAGCGTAGCTCTGCCTTCGTAGTCGAGGATAATCCGAGGTGATGCCAACTCAAGTAGCCGCTTATCAATCTTAGACAAGAAGATTTTGACAAGCTGGCTCTCAGCAAAAACACCTCCCGACTCAACAGCAAATCGCGCGAGTCGCGTGTACATGGTCCGTGGAGTATCATCCTTCTCCCGGCGAAAATCCTGGATGCGCTGCATCTGGTCTCGCCTAAACCCACCATACTCCACCTCCAAATGTGCGACAAATTCAGCAAGGGGATTAAATGGAGGTGGTGGACCAACAGCCGTCAATGCTGTCTGTGTAGCACGTGCCATCCGTGAAAGGGTAGCCGTGCTACTGCTAGCCACTATTGGCCCAAGTGCCAGTTCTTTGTCCTTAGACTCCTCCAGTGGTTCCTCCTCCTTTAAAGTGGGTGGAGCTAAGGTGGCAACCGCCCCATCTTTAAGAGCTGAAATAAGCTCAACCCGGGCCTCCCAATATTGCTCCACCTCCCGAAGTTGTCGCTGATGACCTTCTGTCCAGCGTTCATAAGTTTGGAGTGCCTCATACTCCAAATGTTGAGGCAGAAGTTCAAAGGCATACCAATCATTAAAATTGGAAGACCTTTGACGTTTTTCCTTAATCCAGGTACGAAACCGGAGTTTCCAATCGGGCAAGAAAATGCCCCCAGCTCGACCTGAGAACCGATCACGCACTGAACCGTGGTGATCGTCCTCCATTTCGTCGAACGTGCCGACACTCCAAATCCGAAGCCTACTAGTAGTGTCCAACGCCGAAATAGGCTCAAAAGCCTCGTTGGTATCTACCTCTGGCTCAAGATTTGTGGTATGCACGTCCTCCAAGTAATCTGGTGATGGAGATCGATAATATCGGCTCCTAGTTTGCACCATAAAATAATTACTTGAGTACCTGCAACTATCTACAAGGTAATGGGCAACCTGCACCTGTTGCGGGCTATCTAAATGGCAATCCCTTGCCAAATGCCAAGTGTTTATTTATGCCCCCAGAATTCCAAAATTGTGCAAAGGTTTGAGATTGGTAATTAAAATCAAAAATCAGCGTTGAAAATGCTCATTTCCAAGGTGAATATGGACTCCAATCAACAAACTAATTGCACCAATGGACTCCTAGGAAGATTTCACACAAATTAGGCTCAAATTTCACTCCGTTCGGAGTTAATTTGCTCCCAGAAACAAAAATCAGCGTTGAAATTAATAATTTCAGCAATGATTTTGAATTCCAATCAACAATCCAATTACACCATTGGATTCCTTGGTAAATTTCACACAAGATAGGCTCAAATTTCACTCCAATCGGAGCTAGTATGCCCCCAAATTTGAACCTCAAAGTTTGTGAAATTAAATGCCAAGTTTGAAAGGTGAAAGTAAAAATGTAAAAACAAAAATCTTAAAAATTAAAGTAAAAAGGTGAAAAGTAAAACGTAGCAAGTGAAAAGGTAAAATCAAAAGTCAAAATCAAAATGTAAAAAGTCAAATGTAAAAGTGAAATTGAAAACTCAAAAGCTAAAATGTAAATGAAAAATAGTAAAAAGTAAAAAGTACAAATGAACTTTTTGCGAGAATCTAGGGAGTAAAAAATTAAAAGTCAAAGTCAAGACAGTAAAAGTAAAAAAAGTAAAAAGTAAACAAACTAAAACTAATAATGTAAAACTAAAAAAAAGTAAAACAACAAGTAAATAAAAAAATAATAAATAAAAAATAAAAATAATAAAATAATAAAAATAAAAAGACTTACCTGGGGGGGGTTGGACCCCCCCGCTGCTCTCCAGCTGGCCGCCGCGCCCGGCCCGGCCCGACTGCGCCCGGCCCGCGACCGCCCGGCCTAGCCTGCCTGCTTCCGGCAGAGGTCCAGAGAGCTCCGGGAGGGAGCTCTTGAAGCTCTCTCCCAAAATTAAAAAAAAACAAATTGGAAAAAAAAAATTCTTCTTGCAAATTGCAAGAAATAATTGTTGGATTTTGGCCTTCAACCTCCTAAGCTTGCAAGCAGAAGTTTGCAAGTTGCCAACAACTATAATAATAATAATAATAATAATAAATTTGTTGGTTTTGTTCTCTCAAGAAGGTGAAGAGAGCAAGAAAGAGATAAGGAGATTCCTTGCAAGATTTGTCTTGCAAGCTATAATGGATTGCAAACTAAGCCTCTAAACACATGTATTACTCAGTTGCTCATGAGTTCTTGGCCATTTGAACTCAAAATACAAACTAAAATTGAAAAATTCAAAGAAATTGTTGTCAAGTATGAGGGTTTCTCTCAAGAAGCTCAAGAAACTAAGAAGTCTCCTTACAAAGCTTAAGAAACTCTGAAATTCACACACAAGAGTCAAGCTATCTCTCACTCCACGAAGGGAGAATCCAAGAGTGCAAGTGATGGAGAAAGAATGCAAAGGCTTTACTCATGATCTACTACACCATAGCCACAAGATAGCAACAACAAGCTCTCTCTCTCAAAACACACTCACAAGACTTGACTTGACAACAATGGCAAGTCAAGATGCCTTCCTCTCCACATAACCCCCCGTCTAGGTGGATTTCATCCATGGAGTGGATGAACAACTATCTAGGACTCCCAATGGAGTCCATTACTCATCCAAACACACATGGACTCCTAATGGAGTCCATTTACTCCTAATTTGACGTGACTTAGCCCCCGATGTCACCTCACGTGACAAGGTCTTAAATGGTTATCTTTTCCCAACTACAATGACTATTGTATTTAGTGTCACCAATTCTTATTTGTCCTGCTCAATACTCATTGTAAATCACACATGTAGTGTCACCAACACTAAACGTGAACTTAACATTATATTGTCATGCCTTGTAAAAAAAGTTTGGGCATTATAGGTTTTAAATGTTGCAATTACTGTGACTTGCCAAATGATTTTGCATTGAAATGTCAATCATCCATGAAAATATTGCACTACATAAACATTAGGATGTAGAATATACCAAACTTTGTTCTAATAAAATGAAGTTAGGATGATAATATTTGGTAAACTTATTCATAAGAAGTGTCATTAGAAAAGTTACCACAATAACATAAAAGTACTATATGACACTAAATACAATATTTTAGTGTAGCCACTTCTCTTAGAATGTGAAACACGCATTTATAAAATGGTTAGCAAATCCAAATCGAGGTTGTAGCCACTTTCCTCGTAATTTTTGGATGCTCGTATGAATATCTTATTCATTTTCAAAGCAAATATTTTCGTGCTCATTAAATGGTCATATATGCCCCCCCCCCTCTTCCCCAAATTATATTGACTATTGAGCTTAGACTGGGGAAAAAAAATTAGCAGATAGCTTAATCTTTGTTGACTGGGTGTTCCAACACATGATTTTTTTGGTATCTTTCTTTGAATCCAAACCCAACCACACCCCACTCAAATATAAATGCTCAATCCACAAAAGTAACCAAATTATACACATCAATTTTATGTCAAACATTTATTAAAGATTTATTTTTGTCTTAAGTGGTCTGTCATTTGTCTTATGTGATGTCCTATTTTAATGTTTTAAGTGGGAAATATACTAATTTTAATTATTTTAGCAATTTCAACTAAATATAGATCATATCATGCACACATTGACTTCTTCCCAATCCATAGATACATTATTTCAATAAATACAAACTTGGTGGGTGACTCATGCGCTACAAAGGTGTTGAGATCTTAGCATAAGGGAGGAAGTGAATTGGGAAGGCAAGGTGGCATTATCATTTTCTCTTTAAGTGATCACATAGGCCCTCCCAGATGTATTGACAATTGAACCTAAAATGGTTTTTCTTTTCTTTTCTTTTCTTTTAGCATGTAGTCTTATCTCATTTGCATTGGAATTTGGTGTTTGAGTAGATAGATATCTTGAAACGAGTTAAAGTGGAAACCACAATAGGACCCTTGACATAGAGCCTTAAGGAATCAAGGAATCTCAAGTTCAAATGTTAGCAACATTGCAGTGAAATCTTATTGTAGAATTTTATGTGGCATCCTTCCATATTTATGTTTGCAAACATTTTGACACCATTCATGTGAAAATCCAACCGTACAATAGAGCTACATAGTTGGAAGTGCCTGTAATAGGCACACATACACCACCTTCAAGTTAAGCATGTGTTAAATAGGCACTTTAAGCTTTGCACCCACTTCTCATAGGTTGCAAAACACATAACTAGTGTGAGATGATTGCCGATTCTAAATTATGCCCATAGCCATTTTCCACATAGTTTTTGGAGCTCATATTAATATCTTATTCATTTGTCAAAATGAGGATTCTTGGTGTGATTACATGGTCCTTAGGTCTCCTCTTGTGTGTGACTGTAAAACCTAGGATGGTTAACATATTTTGAACATATGTCTTTTTGGTGTGTGTTCTTACATACACACATAACCACTCAAATACAATTGTCCAATAAAAATAACAACCATCAAGGGCTTGCTTACCTTAGAGCTCCAAACCATTGAAGCCTCACTTCCTCTTGGTTTAATGAAATTCTTGTTGAGCCTACTCTCAAGCCTATTAACCCTTGAATGCTCAAGCCTTCACATTCCATTTTCGGGCACCTCCAGCACATGTGCTGAAAACATATGTTATGTAGCCAAATGGAATCTATTTTCTTCAAACCAAACCATATGGATGCAAACTAGACTACCGTGTATTCTTGATGTGAAAATTTGAAGTCAATCGGACCACATTTGCTAGGTCAGATTAACATAAGAAGAGGGCCTTCATCCGGGAGGCAATTAAGGAAAACTAAAAAAAAAATCCGTTTCATGACCATTTCGGTCATGCCACAAATTTTAGAAAGTTGACAACTTTGCTATAATATATTATGTGGATGACAAATGAGCTACTCCCAAAAATTTGGGTTTTGTTGAGCAAATTTAGATGAAGTTTGTCACCCTCAAAGTTGAAGGGGCCACATAAGGTCATTTTGGGAGATTTCCCCTTTTTCATGGAGCAAGCAACATGTGCACTAAATTTTTCCAAATCCATCTGGTCAAGTTGTGCACAACCATCACCTTGTCCTAAGGGAAAAAAAAACCCCACCCAAATTGGGCATCCTATGTGAAAGATATTGGCTCCTAAATTTGGCTACCTACATTTGAGAACCACATGGAACTACCTCCCAAAAACAAGCAATACCAACCTAACAAAAAATCTTACATGCTTGGAGTATGAGGTTTTTATACATATGTTATTTTAGCCCACATGGTAGTGGGAACCACCCTACACCAATAGATACCTTTCCATCCACGTAGACTGCCACCTAGTGGGTCACAAACACAGTAGAATATTAGGTGGCAACCCATTTCGGGTTGCTTGAGCATTTAAGGGTTAAGGTATGTGGGTATTGTTCAGTTACTTTTCTTGATCGGACACCTATATTTGATTGGTGTGTGGTGAGGTTAGGATCAAGGAACACAAAACCATAAAGACACATGTTTAGAAGAGATTAGACTACACCTACAAATGTTATTAACCACTCCACACTCAATAGTGAACGCAACCAGAAGAACCTATGCATTTAGCTCAAGAATCAACAAACATGCACTTTTGATAACCATAACTTAAATCAAGGGGATCCGATTCTCAATATGGTTATTGTTGAATTTGAAGACATAAACATGATTAGTAGAAGATGGAGAATAAGAAAAACGAATTGAATAACGTAGATGAGGCTAATTTGGTTAGCTTCCTTAATTGGACACCTATTTTTGGCTCCTAATGGACAATTTAGTCGCCTTACTTCGGTGGATGAGTAACGCATGTTGATTTTGCCGCCACCTTGATGATATTTGAGTTAGTCACCCTCACAGATATAAAATTACATCACCACCCTCCATAATTAGGAGCGCTACCCATTGAGCCCCAATACGCTTGATTTTTTGTGGGTGAGCTGGCAAATTCAAAGGCGGCAACTTGGGCAAATTAGGAGGCGGCATGCTATGAGGTGCCGACCAATTGGTATTGTGGGTATTCTATAATTTAAAAAAACCCAGTTCAACAACATTTTATCTTACCCGCGACCACTTTAGAGGCATGGCACAATCAATATTGGCTCTAATATGGTTAATTGGCAATGACCTATGTAGAATCTTAGTGATGTCGTCCACTTACACAACATTAAACGATGGAAGAGTTCCCCTTTGTAACGCCAAATTAGGAAGCAGAGAATCTTTGATTTCAGAGCCCAAATCAACGCCTTCCTCAAACTCCAATTTCAATGATTCTATGATCCTTATTTGCAATTACTGACCTACTCAAGCTTCTAATAATTGAATCCATCAGCTGGATGATTCCACGGGCTGAAAGTGTCCACATTAGCCTCATCTACTTAGCAACCCCATCTCTCTCTCTCTCTCTCTCTCTCTACCTTATTCCTATTTGTAATTTGTAAACAATGACTCACCACTTACAATTTCTACATGTATAGAACAAGATAAAATTCATTCTAAAGACCCCAAAAAAGAAAGCCGTCTCACTATCATATGATCATTGAGCACCTTGGAAATCATGAAAACAATATCTGAAATTTCATGATGTTTTGAAATGATGAACGTCCGGCTGGCTGCTGCCGCATTGCCAATCACATGATGTTTTTGGGATTGTTTTGGAGTGTACTTCAGTCGAACATTGCCAGAAGTCTTTGGAATTTTTGCAATCCCAGGTATCATATTCTTAAACCATCCATTAAATGCTGTGTGAGTGTCCTCTTTCCATGTTTTTGAATTTTATTGGGTGTTTTAGTTTTATTTTGAGTTTTGGGGTTTTTGGGTCGTCCTTTTGTTCAGTTGAAGGAGCTCCGAAACTGCACAATTTTTTTGAATCTGCGAATTGAGTTTGTGCATGAAAGCCAGCTTGAAAGAAAAACTGGATTTCTTTTTCCTACAAGCATAAATCTCAATTGAAGGTGAAAGATTTGGGCATTCTGTGAATTTCTAAGGCAAGAGGTCTTGGGGCTATGGCATTTTCAGTTCCCGGGTTTCCAAAAGATTGGTCCTCCTTCCATGTGAATTGTAAGATTGCCACTGCCCTTGAGTTTTGTAAGTTTTGAGGCATGGAATCTGGGAGCTATGTCATTTCCGTTCCTGGGTATCCAAAACACCTGTCGTCCTCTCATGTGAGATGTGAGTTGCCATGAAATTGACTTCTCCGAGTTTGTGAAAATTGTGAATGTTTGTGAGTTGTCAGGCATGAAATCTGGGGCTATGGCATTATCAGTTCCTGGATTTCCAAAAGATTATCCTCCTCCCATGTGGGTTGCCAGTTGCCATGCCCTTGATTAACTTTGCATTTTGTGCAATTTGTGGATGTTTGTGAGCTTTGTGAGCTTTGTGAATTTTGTGAGGCATGATATCAGGGAGCTATGGCAATTTCAGTTTCTGGTTTTCCAAAAGACTCTTCCTCTCATGCGAGTTGCAAGTGGTCAATGGACTTGATTCTTTGAGTTTTGTGAATTTTGTGAGGCATGAAATCAGGGGCTATGGCATTGAGTTAAAGGATGATTCTAATGTTGATGTTGTTGTTTGTGTTTTGTGTGTTGTTGTTGTTGTAGGTGAGGTTTACATTCACAGAAGGTTGTGAAGGTTGAGCTATGTCGTCTACTTGCACAATAGCTTCGTGTCGCTCGCCTTTCTTCTTCTCCTCCTACAAGCCGGTTATTCAGCAGCCATTGGTTCGTCAGCGATCACGTCCTGCGCAACTCAGAATCAGTGTGTGGCTCTCTCCTCATCTATACATCTCTTTTCAAACAATTTTGTTTCCTATTTCATTGTAGTTCTTGAGTGCTTACTTTTGAGTATATAACTTTAAAAGCTTTGGATATACTACCTTACTCTTGTTGATGCTTATTTATGGGGTTTACTGGTTACATTTATCTGTAATGTTGATGTTTGAACATTGATACTTACAAGCATTTCTTTCACCACATGATAATTTAGCACCTGTAAATTTTGGGTTCGCGTTGGAAATTGTGCAACTGGTTGTGACAGTGGCCGAGGCCAATCCGATATTGGAGTGGGTGATGAGTTAGCCACCATTTGGCTACCTATTGCCGCACATGTGTTTGTTTTTCTATTCCATTCTAGTTCTTTGGTGCTTCCTTTTGAGTAACCCTAAAAACTTTGGATATCATTACTACCTTTTACTGTTGATTCTTATTTTATAGGTTTACTGGTTACCTTTATCTGTAAGTGTTGATGATGTTTAGACACTGATATTTAAGAGAACATCTTTCACCACATGATAATTTAGCATTTGCAAAGTTTGGATTCAAATTGTTTGAATTGGCTGCGACAGTGGCGGAGGGTGATCCAATACTGGAGTGGATGATGGGGGAGGGAGGCGCGACGAAAATCCTGCGGACATCGCCTGTTGGAGGGGGTTGTATCAATACGGCCACACGCTACGACACCGACGCAGGCTCATTTTTTGTAAAAACAAACAGGTAAGCCTCCTCATTGGAATCTCAAGAGTTGATCCCAAATGTTTGGTTTTCTTTTTATAATAAGGTTTATTTTTAGAAGGTTGCAGGTAGTGGCAACCCAAGGGAACATCGGGTGGAGAGGGATGGGATCCCCCATTGATTGATGAAATTTGTTAGTAAATTGGGAGGGGAAGTTGTTGTGACTCTACATGCTAAGTTTTTTGGAGATGCATAGATCCTGGGGTTTGAAATGGTGTTGTCATTCCGCTTCAATGGACATTGTAGCTCTATTCCTTCGATGCTGCTCTAAATGGCAGAATAAATTTACAAACTAGGTAGGACTTGACCTATTCATAATAAATTTTTAACATAATTGTTTGCAGGAACGTAGGACCATCTATGTTTGAAGGCGAAGCGGCTGGACTCAATGCCATGCATTCCACCAACACGATTCGTGTGCCGAAACCATTGAAAGTAAGTCTTCCACCTCGAGAAAGCACTTCCACCTCCTGTGGGCTTTTAAAGAGCGAGGAAAACTTTTAGCATTGTATGAAAGAATTATGGGAGCCAGAATTCATGCTAGTCACATACGACCAGGCGGAGTTGCGCAAGACATGCCTTTGGGCTCAAGTGCAGATATTTTTCTATTTACACAAACAATGTGCTTCTCGTATTGATGAAATTGAAGAAATGTTGACCAACAATCAGTTCTGGAATAACCCACAGAATCCTGAATTGGTGCAAGATGATTAGCAAGGTATATTGATTAATATTTGGGTAATGTGTTTTGTGAAGCCAATACCGTAGTGACCTGATGCAGGTTGGTCAATTATCATCAAAATCAAGAGGCTCCTTCATCATTATGGAGTACATCGATATGGGCTCATCTGGAGGGAAACAGGTTAACTCATTCTCCCGAATTCTAAAGAACAACTCAAAGCAAACAATACTTCACTCGTGTTTTTGATCACAGTTGGGCAGGAGTATGCTTTCGTCATAAACCTAAGGATTGGAGTTTAGGGTTTAAGGTTGGTCAAGTTGCTGCAAATTGGCAAATTCATTAGCCTCACGTTCACCGTAAGTGATTGTAATGTGTAGCTGACATTATTTAGCTGTCTCTAGTCAATTACTTGGATAGGCACTTTGATTTCATCAAGCTGCTAGGTATCAATTTATTATCAATTTGTGACCCTCTGTGCAACCATAACCTATTACTTACTTTGTATCTGGTGTGTGTGTGTGTTTATTATTCCTCTGAATTCAGGCAGAGCTTGGAAGGCAACTTGCTGAAATGCACAAGGCGGGTACTTCAGAGAAGGGATTTGGGTTTGAAGTGGAAAACACCATCGGCAGGTCTGCTTCTCTGCACTAAATATCACCATTTTTTTGGGCAATTTCATGCACTCCAGATTTTGTACATGGAGTGTGAATGACAGTTAGATGTTTTGGAACCCAAATCTCACCTTTTTCCATTTCATGTCAAATTTTTAACTAGTGAAGCTAGAGCATGACCATGCCCCTATCACCCAGTTTTTGGGGTCTGCCCATTACATTTCAAGGAGTATCTAATAGACCCCTATCACCAAAAAAATTAGGAGTATTGTCAATTTTTTGACATACCAAGAAACTGGTTGCCAACACTCCGCAAGTGAATCTTTGGGCAAGTGATTGGATCCCATTACCCTGTGATTAATATTACATTGGAAGTACATATAGAACTCAGACTAGATACAAGATGAAACAACACATAATTCACGTTGGTGGCAACATTGGAGTCATCTCTTCTTTTTTCTTTGAGGAAATTTCATGCACTCCAATTGTTATACATGGAGCATGAATTGACAATTAGATAATATGACACCTGAATTTCACCTTTTTGTCCATGTCATGTCAATTTTTTGACACCTCAAGAAACTGGTTGCCAGCACTCCACAAGTGAATCCTTGGACAAGTGATTGGATCACATTCTTCCGCGACCACCGCCTCGGATTCCAACTTCAGCTCATTAAGGACCAGTACCGTGACGATGATCTCTACGCAAAAGGTTAGACCAATCACATACATATCCCATTTTCTACTTCAAAGACATTCGCGGCAATGTTTGTTCTGTGAATATATATATATAGATGTATGAATGTTGTTCTCAGAGGTGCCATTTGTTGCCTATGGAAACTTGTTTTTATTTAGTAGTACCCTTCTTCCATTCCAAAATAATTTAGCAAAAGGTAAAAAAAAACAAACAATAACAACAAGGGATCCACATCACGATGAAATTGAAGTATACCTCGGCCACGTGGCTCAAGTGCAAAAGAGAAGACCTCTTGAATAAGTTGCTAGACTCATATGTGTGCACACAACCACCTTCCAGTCTCAAGCATTTAGGTATTGTGGTGAGTAACCTAGTTGGAAATGATTTTTTATGCATGCTAAGGGCGACTATTTCATATGTTGTTTCAAGTTCACCTGGAAGTTGTCCTTCCTCCCGGCAGTTCACATGGTTAAATGAACTGACGACCAATAGGATTTTAATGAACTTCTAATGGCCCATTAAAAAAATCCCATCTGAAAGCAGGACCCCCTATACTTTGAAAGACTGGACATTGTTCATTAGATTTATCCTTTTAACTTGATGGGACTTTATTCGGGAGCTTGTTGCTTTCCAAAACTTACAACACCTTCCATGTTCATGCTTGAAGGCAATGTGGAGGTTTCAGTGAAAAACATTCTATAACGGTCAATTGAGGGTCAAACTCAATTTGGCCTACCAATAAGGTGCTAAAATGAACCCTCAATGAACCAAATAGATTGCTCTTCATTCAAATTTTACACACTCCCTCCTCCAAGCATGCACCACAAGTGGAAAGCTATTATTGCTTTTATATACAAAACAACCAATGGAAAATCATAGAGGACCAACTCCCCACCCAAAAGTCCCGTTGAGTTGAAAAAATATAACTCTATTATTGTCAAGGTACTTTTTCTGACTATTACCTTGTGTGGTGAAACTATTTTTTTAAATTTTGATTGCACAAGTTCATGCATCTTTAACTTCTGGAAGAATGTGGCAGGGCAACGATTATTAGAGAGGCTTCCTCATTTACTTAGTGACCTTCAGGATGTGCGCCCATGCTTATTACATGGTGACCTATGGAGTGGTAACATCACCACGGATAAAAACGGTGCTCCGGTTATACTCGATCCAGCATGCTATTGTACGTAGACATGCATAAACCATTTATTCCCCTCCTTTTGCAACTAAATAACAAATTGCAACGTAGAGGCATCTATAAATGGATACTTTGAGCACTTGAGACCCTTAACATGCTTAAAACAATTTTTGGGTTATATGCAAACGCATGAGTTATATGCAGTTCACCTCATGAGATATCGACATTGTGTGATTAGATATGTTTAGTGAAAGTTATGGTTTCTTTGCCATCTAAAGTGGTTACACACGTTTCCCTCCAATAGCAGATAGTGATGAGTGTGAATTTTTGCATCTCTCTCAATCAATGAGCTGCATTTTCAACCCTTCACACAATATCATTAGTATTCAATTTGAAGTATGTCGTTGCTCAGTTTAGGGCAAAAGAATAGGTGTAGGAATTGGATCACATTTTGGAATTGGGCGCTTCTGCCTTGGTGTCTCTTGATGATACTTCAGGTATTTCATGGCAAGCTACATACCTATGTGGCTCGATTGATGAAATTGTTGTGAAAAAACTGTGTGTGAGCAGATGGGCATAATGAAGCTGAGTTTGGAATGTCATGGTGCACGGGGTTTGGATCTGCCTTTTATGATGCATACTTCAAGGCAAGAAATTCTCACATTTCTAATCTTTTCTATCAGTTGTATTTTGTATGCACATAAGTGGTTTTTCTTTTTACGTACGTTTACATTCCAATCGTAAGAATATAATCGATAGATTAGTTAATTTTAGATGGGTTAAGTTTTGGTTTTTCAGCTAAATTTAGCAATGAGTAGCATTTAACACATCTGCATGACATCTTTAGGTGTTTACGGTTACTTGTTGTTAGTTACAACTAATGATGCCAAAAGTGACCCTTTTTTAAATGAATTAGTTTATCAATTGTGTTCTTTCAACTTGACCAAAACATGTATGACAAGAATGTGTCTTGGAGTTGTCATTTTCCTTTTAATAATTATAACAATACGGGCTTCTACAAAACGACCTAGAATTAATTAGTACTTACATATGGTGTTATACTGTATTTGATTAACCCTTTCGTGAAACCTTTGTGATCAGGTCATGCCCAAGCAACCTGGTTTTGAGCAGCGCACGGAACTTTACAAGTTGTACCATTATCTCAACCACTATAACCTCTTTGGATCCGGTTACCGGGGCCAATGCACCTCCATTATCAACAGCTACCTTGCAGTTGCACGCTAAGCCTTAACCCAACTTGAGTCAAATCAACCATCTGAGTGCCGTTCCCATTTGTAGACTACCATGGATCTTGTTGGGAATTGAAAGAGGATTGCAACGCATCTTAGCATGTATGTTTTGGACACCGTATAAATAGATAAACCATGAATTATTTGAAACCTTGTTGAGTGATTATAGGGGTGTCTGGAACCGACCCTAGACTCTCATGTTCAAAGCATGTTCAATGCAGGCAAGACTTTTATAGGGGTCACTTTTGGATAAGGGTCCCAACTAGGTGTAATGACCATATAGTAACTACACATTTGATTGTGCATATGAGCATAGTCACCGTTAGCATATTACCCTAATTTTGTTGTTGTTGGATCTTGTTATTAGTTGAAAGAGGATTTCAACGCATCTTAGCATGTGCTTTTTGGATACTACATGAATAAATCATTCTTGAGTGATTATAGGTGTGTCCAAAACTGACCCTAGACTCTCATGTTCGAAGCATGTTCAATGCACGCAAGGCTTTATAGGGATCGATTTTGGTTAAGGGTCATAATAAGGTGTAGTGACCATATGGTACCTACACCTTTGATTCTCATTTTAAAGCATCCGAGCATAGTCACCACCATACCTTAATTTGTGATGCGCCTTGTTCGTATTTGGAAGAGCATTTCAATGAAACTTAGCATGTAGTTTTTGGACATTGTATGAATAAACTATGAATTTTCAAATTGTGGATTATACGTGCGTCCATTACCAACTCTAGACCCTCACGTTTAAAGCATGCTCAATCTTGGCAAGACTTTGTAGCCCTGGGCTAAATCACGTTTGTGTTCGGTTGGGCCCCGCCCCTCCCACGCCTCCTTCCCTGCCCGGTCTTCCTGCCCGCACTTGCGTGGGAACTTTTCCTCGTTGGGAGCCAATGTGACAATACTTGGTCAAAATTACAAATGTTGAAGTTGACATCACTTTCATTATTTCCAAGTTAATTGATAGAGTTCCTTCACATGCCAAAGGAACTTAATGGCTTAAGTGACCGGATATTGTCACATTGGTTCCCAACGGGGAAGAGTTTCCATGTAGGTGCAGGCAGGAAGTCCGGGCAGCGAAGGAGGCGTGGGACGGGCGGGGCCCAGTCGAACACAAATGTGATTTAGCCTGGGGCGACTTTGTAGGGGTTGTCATTTTTGAGATATAGTTACAACAAGGTGTAATTAAAAATGGAGAGTGCTCAACTGGACAAAGTGTGTGTAATTAATCCAAGGCAAACCTCCATGTGTTCGCCATTTTGGTGAATTTTTTTTTAATTGACTTTTTCAACGTTGACAAAATCTTGCACTCCCATGTGGAGTAAAGGGGTGGGGGGGACCATGTGAGAGTAGATTTGCCTTGTTGTCAAACATGCAAGTACTTGGAATTTGACACAGTTTGCAAAGAGCGGTGGCTGTAAATCCAAGGTTCCCTTGGAAACTCTAAGACTAAGTTGCGCAAAGCCAAAATGATATCAAGATCAATACTAAGCACTTGATTTGTCATGCATTCTAGTACCACTACAATTCACCTAATCATAGTGGAGGTATTTGGGTGAACCGGATATTCTCAACAAACCATGTGGGAACCCCAAGAGTGCAAGCCATCTTGTTTGCACCAGTTCAAGGTGCCAGTTCAAGTTCGAAAAGAGACAAGTAACATAAGAGAACCCTCGAATGCCCATGACATATGACAGAATTCGACCAACTCCAAGATGCAAGCAACTCCATAATTCACATCAGTGACAACATTGGAGTAATCTCCAAGCAACATCCTACGTGTAGGAGTTTGAGAGGACCCTATTTGGGGGCTAGGGGTTCGTGGTGTCTATGTAAACCCATCCATTGCAAAGGTGACAACGCAACAAATGACATTATAGCCTATACATGACTATTTTTACACGACTGGACTTTAGAATTAGAATCAGACCCCAAATTAGTCTGGTGCTATGTCCGGGAAGAACCAGCAGTTAGTTACAGATAAACCGGTTGAAGTTGGAGACTTCAGGAGAATTACCGATCATTTTAGAGGAATCTATAGAATATACCTCAAATGAATAAAGCAAAAACCGGAAGATGTCAACATGTAACCGGCTGGATTTAGAATCACTAGGATATTGACCGACTATGCCCAAAAACTTCCTGGGCACTGGTCTGGTGGTGTCAAATTGGAATGAATCGGCCCTCAATCTTGTAGGGGACTTTATTTAATTGGAACCCTGAGTTTACATGGACGCCAAAAATCCCCAGACCTATTTGGGCCTCTCCATCCACAAAACGAGTACTTGAGCCACATGCTTCCACTTTCAGCTAATTGTCTCAAAAGTGGCCCTATCTAGAGTGTCTCATATACAAGTCAAAAGTGGAATCGGTTTAAATTTATGATTTGTCCTGTTGTGACATACGATGGAAATCAATCCCGTATTTCCTCTCCTACAAAGTGCCCATTCTTTCCTACCTGTGAAGCCATGTACAACACCCAGTACTCAAATCGAGAGATTAAGAGAAGGAATAATTGAATGAATCAGTCTACGATTTAGAGAAATCAAGGGGCGTTTGCACTAAGAAGTTGCTTAATCATCATGTTGCAAACACTAACCCAAAGCCATAGAAGCTGTTTCGCAAAAAACCATATTAAAATCAGACAGTGCTGCCGGTGCTCGGCCTGCCAGCAATGCAGTCTCACGGAAGTGCGATTCTGCGCGCACCCATGTGGTGATACTGAAAAAACACAAAAGCAGGACAACTCAAAAAGATGGATAATGAGCAACTCGGTACATAATTGTCATCAGCAACCAGAGGGGTTCTACGATCTGTTATGTAAATCCTATCGTCAAGGGAGGAGAATCTTCGGTTAGTCAACTACGCTACTTGGTCCACTTGTAACAGTGGTTTGTACGCCTCCGCTGGGAGGCTTGTTAATTGTGAGGGATCAGTTCTGCCATCATCACCAAGTCTTGAAAAGAAGAAAAAATGCACAGTTGCATGAGCTGTGGAGGATAAGAGAAATGAGCAGGCAGCTTTTTTCTGTGGAAGTCAAATATCTACTGTAATCAGGCCACCTGAAGATCTTAGCCTAGCTGAATGAACATGCAGTTGCACAGCCCATATCAGCAATTTCACTATGAAGAGCTGATCCTACGACTCCCCAGCTAGAAGATGAATACATACTAAAACGAGGGAACAGAGCAGAGCAGCAGAAGGGCCCTCAGAGGAATCCTCAGCGGACTTTTATAAGAAGCTGGGCATTGTATAT
This sequence comes from Polytrichum formosum, assembly GCA_964035585.1. NCBI lineage: Eukaryota > Viridiplantae > Streptophyta > Polytrichopsida > Polytrichales > Polytrichaceae > Polytrichum > Polytrichum formosum. Next base: position 19,317,774 of record OZ037938.1, read on the forward strand.
ATAGGAGGGTATATTAAGGTCGAAGGTAAATTACTCATCGGAATGGTGCCCTCACACTTGACAGCTCGGTGGAGGTCGGTGTAGCATCACCTTGTTGGCTGTCATTGCCAACTGATGATACTGATCGTTCAGTGCGAACACCTTTGAGGCTTGGACTGCGCTGAGGATAAGCTGTGGGACGGAAGGGTCGCATGATAGGCCCTGAGTTGCTGATTATGTTTTCTGAGATTGGAAATGAGAGTCGTTTCTTAGCAGAGGCCCACGACCCCTCCTTCTCCGGTGTTCCAGGTCGTTGCTTGGGAGTGCTATGAGAGCGCACTTTGGCTCGGGCAGACTGAGTAGCCTGCATGTAATTGGGAACCGAAGGAGAGCTAGCTAAGCTTTCGTCGTCGCGTATGGATCCTGCATGGCTGTAGCGAGTGCCGAATCGAGGGCCGGAAGGGGTCGACCTTGCTGTCGTTGAAACTGTGCTCCCACCTTCTTCAATGTCGTCTCTCCTGATGCTGCTGCGAGGGCTTGCCGATCGAATCAGCATAGGCATGGCTTTGTGGTTTGAGCTCGGCGGGGTGGCTGGAGAGTGAAGAGCTCCTCGGCTGCTTGTTCTCTGCATGGTGCTGGGGCTGTAGTGGCTGTGGCCGTTTCCATCATAGTGGGGTGCAGACATGGAGGGCGCAGCGCGAGATTCATGGTTAGACGAATAGCTTTCAGCTCTTGTGGGCCCAGTTTGAGAGGAAAGAGCTCGTTGCTTGTTGTATGAGCTGTGCTGTTTGGTCAGTCGAGGATCACTATCAGTTTTCTTCTGTACATTCTCCACGTCGACACTTCTGACGGAGTAACTCTCAAACACGTCCTTGGAAACGGAACTATTGTCGAAGATGCGATTCTCCCAGGGCCGTGCAGCCATCCATCGCTCCAACCAGCTCCAGCCCCAGTGAGGCTTGTCGGGCTCGCAATCGATGAAGAGCTGTGACGCCTGCTTTGGGGCCGACCTCCACAACTGTCAGTACAAATCAGTAAGAAAAAGAAACCTACGTAGGTTGGCACTGCCAACAGGTAGGACTGATCATAACCAGCACAAAATGAATCAACTTTGATACAACCAGAAGAGGCCTACACTAACAGTGGACTCCAGGGATCTCTAGGAAGCAGCAAATTATTAAGACCATAGAAGGGAGTAGCTAGGGTGACAAAGTAGAAGAGAGGCCCAAGAGACCAAGAATCGGAAACAGTCCATCCATAGTGAGATTGAATGGAGAAATGAATAGCATTCAAAGCCACAAAGCCACGCGCATCAGATACTAAAAATCACGTTCATGAAAAACCTCAACAATGTTTATTTCAATCCTCCCTTGAATGTTGACGATATTGTGAACAATGCTAGAAGATAAGCAATTTTGGATGCCTGACAAACCTGGTGTGAGAAGGCATAAGCTAAAGCTCTCTCCCTCTTCAAGGCGGCCTCCTGCTTGTTTTGCATTTTGGCTTGAATCTCCTGCATTGTTTGGGTGCTGTCGTTCCAGCCTCCATCCTGCCATACATATGTCATTTATCAACTTACTGCATAGTAACATTATTCACACTGGAATTTTGTTACAAAAAAAAGACTTAGATCTTCAAGTGCCTTATTTCCACCTTCTAAGAACTGCGGGATCCTTCAAGAATATAATATCTTTCACAAGCATCTTATCAAGTGCACTCAGAATTGGAGGAATCAACAAACGGCTAACATCTGCTCGTGAATGCTGATAAAATTGACTACAGTTGATGGGAAATGATAAACCAGATGGGCATGCATACCAAAGACTTCCGGGGACGTGTCTCCATCTGCCTCCGTTCCCAGATCTGTCTCTGTACAGCTTGGCCTTCCTCTGACATTCGAACTCTCCGTGCACGAACACGGGCCTGCACCCGCACTAGGGCTTGCATGCAACGTAATGTGATGGTTGCTTGTCGACGCACTGTATGCCCTCTTACTAAAGCCTGTAATCTCACAAGGCCCTTAAGAGCACGTAATGCTCGCCTTGCCTGAGTTACATGATCATAGCAATGAATTAGGCAAGATTCAGCACTATTTCCATAGCTAAGAGCTTAATATGTTACTGAAATCAATAATTTCTTCACTGGAAAATGCAGTGTACTTTTATATGCGAATAAACAACAGTATCATGCTGCCTCTTAACCTGGTCACTTTTCGGATAATCAACAACCTAGTAAATATGAGAAAGGATAGTTCGGAAATTATTAGCTTTCGTTTAAGAAACGGTCGTTTTGACCTCATAAACTAATCCACAGCACCCTGACAAAGCCATTAATTAATGAATTACTACCTTCTCGAGGCCATAACAGGATATGCTTGAAATATAGAACGAAACAATGAGTGCGTGAGTGTCACTCCAGTGTGATCAAGGAAAATGATGCCAGTTTCTTGTTCCGGCCTACCATACCAGATATGCTCGAAAAGCTGTCTGAATTCGAATAGCTGCCCAGTCTTCTGGGGTTGTGTAGGTGGTTAGAGCTGTGAGATGGTGTACTGGAGTTGGCTTCCGGCTAGCCGAAACCGAATTTTCCGGCGTTCTGAACAAACCATTCTTGCTGTACTCTTCAGCCTTCTTCTCCGCTGAGTTGTCCTTAGACTCTGGAGTGGTTTGCTGATGTGAAGACTTGCCAAAGCTCCATCTTCTCCTGCTTTTGGGCTTGACCTGCCACAGAGAAAGAACCATGCTCATTACGACTCACACAGCCGGGGTTAATTTACACTTTATAAAAGACAGGTTGATACGCCTCTGCGATACCTTCACAATGGAGAAGGAGGGCGGGGGTAGAGAGAGCGGGGAATCTTACAGGAACTTCAAACGTTGGAAGTTCTCCAATAGGATCTGGATCTTTTGCGACATTTTTGGTGGAGTCCTTGTCCTTTGAAGGTGACCGAAACGCTTTTTTGACGGCACTAAACCATGTCCCCTTCTTCCCCATTCCCACCCTTCTCAATGACAGCTTACGCAATCACCTGCACGCCATGATACATTTGAATAAGCCATTGATAATTCCACGGAAGGCAAGGTTAATACTTAAGCAATGCAGTCCTTCGCAGAGTCTCATTGAGTACTCCTCACGTAATATAGACGTTGCAGTGCATCGTAAAATCTCCGGATGCACATCAGATTATTCGCAAGCAATTGAGCACGTTCACTTTGGAATAGCCCTAAGCGAACCTTGCTCTCAGGTCCAGTAGGACTGGAAAAGCATAAAATGCACTCATCCCTTTCTAAATATCTTATTAATGAAAATACAAGACAATATACATGATCTTTCTTGCCGATTTTTTTATGCAAGAAACCTGAATGCTACTTGACAACTTCAATATATGCCTTCTGACGGATACAAAAGATTTGTGCCTTCGGCATCCTCATTACTGCCATGAAATCAAAAATTGGCTTAATAAACCTCTGGAGTATTCTCAAGTCGCTAAGCTCAGCAGACGGTAGACAGCAGTGAACCACTTCTTTCGTGAGGTCTATCACCTCACGATGATAAAACAGTATCACCATTTTGTGCGCTTCAAATAAATGAAACCGCTGCGGATCTAATGAGACCCTATTCGTTTGCTATATACGGAAGACAATAATTACCATTCCTTTTTAACCTTGAAGGAGACAGCTGAAGTCGTATGTTGAAAGAGAACTACAGATCTGGCATTTTGCAGCACAGCCTCACAGACAGTGGAAAACCATTCAGGGCACTACACGAGGATCTTTACACAACAAGGAGCTTCAAAGTGGTTACTGCAGTACACTGACCATAAACAGAGCAGCACAATCTAGGGCTAGTAAGCTGTGTCAGAGCGTATTTGCAAGTGGTTAGGGAGCAGACAAAGTCCGGACAATAAGTGTATGTCCTGGACAACAGCGACATGTGTATAGACCAGCTGAAAACATTACAGAAATGAATATCGTAAAATCAGTAATGATATTGTTTCAATGTCAGAATGCTAAACCACATGTGACGGAACGAAACAAAGGGCAAGGCTGCATTACAACTAGAACAGAAAGACGCAGTCAGCTACAAGCATGCAGTCATGAAGTGAGTCCTTTGAACAAAATATGGCCAATGTAGTACCTAGAGAATAAGCACCAGTGTGGCAGAGGATTCGCTTGAAGAGGCGTCCTCCAGGACTCCTCCAGGAGTTCTTCGGTGAGCTATGTGACTTTACTTGTTCAACTTGCACAGTTCGTAATAGACGAACGAAGACCTGCCTTCATCCTGCGCCACTGTTGTATATACACCGCAAAAAGAGACTGCTTGAAAGGAAATCTCAACTCTTTAAGAACTTGTTGAAGAAGAACACCGATCAAAATGACCAGAACAGATGGAAATAAAACTCTGACGACTGCTCATGACGTTAGTTTATAAGTCAGCCCCCTTCCTGCCGAGCTTGTGAATAGACGGGGTCGGCGAGCCCGCCAAGCTGAAGCACCCGCCATTGAACCTGTTGGCACCTTTGAGCTTCACATGCATAGTCGTGTTAGCTGCGAAGCGATATTCCTAGTATGTTCTGGACACAGCACAAAAGTGTCGCAGCTCTAAAGAGTCATTGTGGACACTCGGTGCAACCTACAGTATCGGACGAGAAGAGCACCCGGAGAGGAATACAGAGATGACGCCTCCTCAATTACAGGAACTGCACTTCTACCGAAGCAAAATGATGCTCCAGAAACATCACAAATGGTACACTTGGACACAGGGAGGAAGCACCAGGAGTGAGTGAGAGGTGCTAGCTTAGCAACGCAAGGTGCAGAAGAAGACCGAGTACTGTTACTCGTAGCCCGTCTGCCTCCTCTGAGCGCACATGTGACCCACATATGCAAACATGTTCCCGAGGAACCCCGGATTCTGTGGCGGACAGATTCTCGAACACTCCTTACAATGACTCGACCCTGCACAGAGGGCAGATAGCTAGGTCTGGTCTGAAACCAAACCTTGAGCAATGTGACAATGCGGGGCCACCGACGACCCCGACTAAGCGTTCTCCATTACTGAGACTACGCATTTACCTACGTGCTGTAGGTAAGCGAAATCTGCGAACGGGACGTCGCACAAAATAGCAGAGTGATGAAGAAGAAAGAAAGAAGCTGTTACAGCACTCATAGCACTAAATGTCATCGTAATGGCGCATCAATAAGTGAGACGCGAGAGACAGAATGGCAAGTAAAATTGTCGTAACCTCTCCAGTACTAAAGCCTCATCAATCGCAGCACCACAGCCAAAAACTCACGCTTGGATTCCCACTCTATATGAGAACACACCAGCAGCACTTCCTCGAAGCTCCAGTAAAACCGAAGCTCCAGCTCTGAGAACTACACCGGAAAACGCCTCTACTCCTCGCCGGTTACTACTTACTGATGACTACAGACTATAACTTACAGCGCCACCTGCACCATAGTGTTCGCCTGACCACTAAGCCTGGCAGGAAGGACAGCCTCTGCACTCTCCATAATTTCACTTAGGTAATCCAGCACAACCGAGAACTCATGTTTAGATTCCCACTCTATATTAGCACAGGCCAGGATCACCTCTTCCTCGAAGCTCCAGTAAGACCGAAGCTGCAGCTCTCAAAACTACTTAATCGCCACCGGCAAACGCATCGTACAGGACCATCTCTACTCCTCAGTAACCGGTGACAACTTACCGGCGACTACAGGATACAGAATAATAAAAAGAAAAAGAAAAATACAGCGCTAGCTGCATCATAGTGTTCGCCTGACCTGCAAGAAGAAGCCTGGCAGCCTGGCACGAAGGACAGCAGCCTCTGCGCTCTCCATAATTTCACTTAGGTAATCCAGCATAGCCGACAACTCACAAATAAGTAAATTCTCGCTCTACCTTAAGCTCCAGCCAAACCGAACCTGCAGCTCTCAAGACGACTGGTACTTACAGGCCACCGGTAAACGCATCGTACACGAACATCTCTTCTCCTTAAGGACTCCTTGTTAGCCGGTGACTACATAATTAAGAATACAGAATACAGAATACAGAATACAGGCGCTACATAGCTGCATCATAGTGTTCGCCTGACCTGCAAGAAGGAGCCTGGCACGATCGAAGGACAGGAGCCTCTGCGCTCTCCATAATTTCACTTAGGTAATCCAGCAAGCCGACAGACGAGCAGAGCGGATACAGCACGACATTGCCAAAAGTAAGAAGCCTTCAATCGAGTGCAGTGCGTGAAGTGAAATAACTTACTAGGCCTTTGAGAGATGAATGAAACAAGGGGAAAACGGGTCTACGACAAGCGCCGTACTGCGAGAGCCGGGGGCCCCACAGGCGGACGCAGAGCATTGAAAAGCGCGGTAGTAGGCCCTGGCAGGGCAAGGTAAAGTAAATGTTAGTAATCTCTTCCTCCTCTTCTTCCTCTGATGAGTCCTCTGCCATCGCCAAAAGCTTCCGCTGCTCTGCTCCGACGCCTCTGCACAGACAGGGGCTTCTGTACGCCAGGTAGGGGGGCCGGCGCCCTTAGTTCCGCCGGGTCCCCCTGGGTCAGTAACATTGCCTCCAGCGCCGGGTGGGACTGAGGGGCCCGTCGTTTCGTTGGGTCTCATATGACGGGCAACTCCAAGGTACCAAAAAATCCTCCTCCGACGCCCACCGGGTGGGGGGGCCTGCACCCTTGGTTTCGCCGGTCTCCCCGGGTAACTTACATTCCCTCAAGAGCCGGGCGGCCCGCCGTTTCACTGGGTCCGAAGTGACGGGCTGCTCCAGGTCCCCAAAACCGCTCCTCCCGCACTTATCGAAAGGTAGACATGGGCCTTATTCGGTTACTTTTTGTTGTTTATCAAGGAGGAGGCTTAAAGTGCGGTCCATGAATGTTGCCCTCTGAGGCGGCCACGTCATCCTATGTTCCCCACGTTCCTTGATAACAATATGTGACAAAAGGCCTTGAGGCAGCAATGTGTTTTTGATGGTTTTTCTATAATTTTTACCAGGACCCCGCCCCCGCCCGCCTTGATTGTTGTATAGCACTTGGATTCGCAACTTTGGTTCAAATTTGTGTGTTTTCGTAGATCTATCCAAAGAAGCCAAGATTAACTCCATGAAGTCTTGAAGCTAGTCTTGAATTGTTATGAATCATCAAAGTCCACAAACTGTGAGCCATAAGAAGGTCACATAGCCCCCCCCCCATCCCCCAGTTTATGTTGACTATCATATCAAGTCCATAATGGTTAATGGATTTTGAACGTTTAGTTTGGTCTATTTTAAGCACGTGCCTTTTGCATAGAAGGGTCCATGTTTGCAAGGGCAATAGCCGATGGAGCACAAGTTGGGACCCATGTATCATTGGGTGGGAGTTGGGTGTGAATGAGCAAATGATCTCCAAAAGATCCATGGGTAGCTGGTATTTGGAGAAAGGATAGGGTTGCCCGTGTAAATGAAAGGTCCTAGGGCACACGTGTTATAGCGTGTTTCCTAATGTGCATGAAGACTTTGTCTTTAATCATTTGAAATACAAGATATTATATGTATATATAAGTTCAAAACCCAGGGTGGGGGTGGGGTGGGGGTAAGGGGTGTGACAAATGAAGCATTGGTTGGCACATGTATATTAGTGGGTGGGAGCTAGGTGTGACTAAGTAGAGGTTCTGTAGGTACATGCCGCCTAAAAAAAGGGGTGAGCTAACTCAAGTAAAATTATGTTTTGGGTCTACATGAATAGTATTTCTCGAATTAAATGATTATATGTTATATGGAGAAACATGTTTTAAAAAAGTTTTTGTGTATATAAAGATTGGTTCATGCATTCAATTCATCAATTTTAATATTTTTCAACTTGTGATCTCTAATTAAACTTAAGATACTCTCATGTGTGAAAAACCATGTGGATTGATCGTGCATTTGACCCACAAAATTATATATACACGAGATGAACAGTCGATGAATGATAACTATGTAACAATTTACAAATCAACTTAATCTAATTTTCTTTGGTGATATAGTTACATGTATATGAGTTTTACATGTACACTTATATGCTAGATATTGTAGATCACACCATCTATTGGCTCTTGGGGAGTGGTGGCTCTCATGTTAAGGGGTCCAGTAAAAACATATTCCATGCTAAGATGTAATGATCAATTCAACCTAATTCAATCTCATTAGACTAATTTGGAGTCTAGGGTTCTCAAAATCAAATTCAAAAAATTAATATCGAGATATACTTGGGCTTCGCATCATTTCCACCCCAAACTTACACGAGTGCCACAAATTCGTGACCCTGTCTATTCATTACATATTGAAAACTTTCACTTCCCAAAATCTTGTAACTTACTCCCACACCGTCTCGACAAAAGAACATGGAGTGGAGTTTTTTTAAGATGCATCCACGAAGCATGGTTTGTCATTCAAATTGGTCCCACTAAATTAGAACATATTCTTCTCGTGTGAACACAATAGTACTGAACTTAGTTTGATAGTTGAACACATGGTTATAAACATCGCGTAATTTGTATTTCTCCTTACAAGGTTGTATTCGGATCTGGGCGAACCAACCCGTACACTCATTCCTTGTTGGATGCCTAAACCCTTGCCTCCAAGGAACCAATGTATGGGTTGTTTCGCCCCAGCTGTTGTATTCATATCTAGTTGTCATGTGTCACCCCCATGTCACTAATAGTAGAAACATAGAGGAATTATTGCAGACGAGCATATCTCTCATTCATCCAACATAGAAGCTCTGAAATACTTAGTATGTAGCTTGCATGTTGCTATTATTAGTTGATTTGACACCAATTTAGAGACTTTGAAATACACTCTCCAACCTTTGTATGTCACCCTCTGTAATGTCACTCTCCCCTTATATCCCAAAGCCCTAGGGAATGGATGTTCTTGGTTCAAATCTCCCTCCTTATTGTCACATTTACCTCCCATATATCATAGGTTTTGACATTAAAATAATCCACCAAAGAATTCAAATCACACGTTCGAACGCATCACGTTGCCATCATTGTACTTATTGTCATTGTTGCAATGTAGACTTTGTGTTATTCCATAATTTCACATGCTACAATAATTCTCTATATCACGCATCCATGCTAACGCTACGGACCTCCTTAATATCACGTGCACTTTAGTTGCCACATGGCATGATATTAGGGAGGTTAGAGTGTAGTCTAGTCCATGTCAATGAAATGAGTCAACCACAAACTTATAGGGGTCAAGTTTTATGTTGGATGGATGAGAGGTATGCTCATACGTGATGATTCCATCTCTCTCCCCCTATAAATTGGGTGTCAATTCATCTCAATTTGGGCTCCATTTAGTTTTCAATGGCAATCCCAAGCTCTTTACAATAGGAATTAACATTTTCCCCCTCCCCTCCCACCGGTTTGCCCTCCCCCTAGGTAGGTGTTGTGAACATTCACCTAGACTCTCAGCACAACTATATTCACAATTTACATGGGCCTCACCAAGTTCATGAATCATGTTTAATATTTTCGGGTTCATGACCTTGTTTTATACATTGTTACATACTCATAGACAGGGGCGAAGCCAAGGGGGAGGGTTTTGGGGGGGGGCTCAGCCCCCCCTGACATTGAAGGAAAGTCTCCCCCCCCCCTTGGCTTCGTCCTTGTTGCCAAAGCCTTGGATATTAATGACATTATCAGTTTTTTATGGGGATGTCAGCTTGACGAGTCCAAATCTCTCAATAAATAATCAAATTCAACCACCTATTGAAATTTGTAAATAAAATATACACTAGATATTTCCATATTCTGAGGTCAACCCCCCCCCCCCCTACGTCAAAATGTTGGTTTCGCCCCTACTCATAGAGTCATATTTGACATTGATGATCAAACACACAATGCATGCAAGTGCATCCAAGAGCACCCATGCTACGTCTTTTGAACTTAAATCCTCAACAACCTCGAAATATTCAACGGATTCAAGAAGTGCCCTTGAGCAACTTTTTTAACATACTTAACTAAAAACGAAATCATGTAACTCATATACATGTTTCGTGCGTGAAGAGGCCTAGTTTGAAACTCTTCGACGCTTAACTCGGGGTTAAAAAATATTTAAGTAAAATTGGACAAAGTTTTAGTCCAAAACTACAACATGCTAATTTACATTGTAGGATCCTCCAATAGAATCGTATGGGTAGGATCCTCCGATAGAAATGTGAAGTTGTTATGATAATATTATAGTAGTTATATTTTACATATTTTCACTACTCTGTCATGTTATTATAAATATCTAAGATCAAGTAATAAATATTCAACATTTTTCATAATATCTTAATATGATAACATTCAAGTTTTCACTCATGATACACATATCTCTGACAGACGTTAGGTGTATTGAAAGTGCATCAATGGATCCGCCCATAAAATCCAATTTTTAACAATGTGTTGATTTTTACTTAAATATGAGTTGGTTGAACATAACCACATACATGTTGTTTATTACATTACAACTCAAGTGGAACACACTAAGGGCCACTTCACACACGAGCCAAGAGCCGTGACCATGAAATTGCGAGAGCCCAAAAGAAAGTGTCCGAAGGCCGTCCCAAGACACCTCCAAAATCATGTAGTGTGGCCACAAACCCTCGAGTGTAGTGTGAAGTCATATGTGACCGGGCCCTCGACCAAATGCTATTTCAATGATTTTCTACTCATGTGGGTCCTCGCACATGATAAAAAAGAATAAACCAACGGTTGTGAGCGTTCAGAGCGCCATGGTCTCCCGGTTTTGTGTTAGGCCTACCTCCAAGAGGTGGTTTATGAAAATAGTCCAAGTGACCATGAAACATGATCCATTGGATGCCATGTAGGAATCCATGTAGACTTCACATCCCATCTTGCATTCACATACTCCGTTGGTCCCTCAAGCGTAGTGTGAAGCGAACTTGGACCGGCTCCGCCTTTTCCACCAATGAGAGTGCTTGAAGTGTAATGGTCACGGGCTCTCAGTCTCGTGTGTGAAGTGGCCCTAAATCCATTGAAGGAGATTGTTGCCGTTAACCATATTCGGTGTCAAGTGAACTCTAGCCTTAAAAAAGTGCCATGCTCTCAAGGATCCTCTCGAGGAGTACCAAGTGGGTCCACTCATACCCTATCTAAGACCTCGGCCCGATGGAGAAGTAAGGCTCAAAAATCCCTATCACAAAAAGGTTATAATGACTTCATTCATGTGCCCGTTCCTTCATCGGCCAATGACGAACACTCCATCCCCAAGGTTGAAAAGTAGACAAGAGGAACCCAACAAAATGTCCATGGGGAGACTTGCAAGTAAATCATTTGTTGCAAAAGAAAAAAGTTTAAAGGGCGGATTCTCATGTGCCGGCCTTTCCGAAGAAGGAAAAATAAGCCTTTGCCCGTGTCGGTGAGCCTTTGGACGGGATCTCCCAACATTCTGTTGGCCGAACACTTTCATGTGGAGTAAAGGGGGTTATCTGATGAGAGGGTATATTGGTCTGGTTGTCAAACATGCAAGTCATGATGTGGTTGCCATTCCTAGTTATCTGGTTTGGAAGTTGTATGAGTGGATATATTGAACTTTGTATCTTGACATGTTAAAAAAAACCCAATAAAATATGCACTATAGGTTCAAATGAGGAGAGGTTGGGAGACCTCAAATATTGATAATGGTAACTAACTCATGTAATCATCTTTTATGAAGCATAGGAGCACATACCACTAAAATGATTAATTTACATATTGGATCTTGTTGATAGTTGACATGATATTTCAATGCATCTTAGCATGTAGTATTTGGACACAATGTGAATGAACTACGAATTTTCAAAGTATTGCTTATAGATATCTTCGAGATATCTCCAAAATTGACCTTAGGCTCGCATGTTCTAACATTGTTCATTTAAAGCAAGAATCTATGGGGGTTGCCTTTGGGTAAGGTTGACTGTTAGGTGTAGCAATTATAATACAAGGCCGGTTTACACTAGTGACCAATGACCATCACCATCATTGTCTAAAATCTCTCATGGGTTGAGCAATGAGTGGCGGTCCCACTTTATTTACAAATGGTCATCGAAAATTGAAGTGACTATGGGTGAGCATGTCATATTACAAATGAGAAAGTGACATGAAATCTACATGTCCATAAATGGGTAATGTATGATGATCACCTGGATTTTGTGGTGAGAGAACCCAAATAGTCTTATTAGAAGAAAAAAAGATGACCATGTTAGAGAGTATTTTATTTTTGGAAACAAGAATTGTAGGGCTATATATTAAACATGTTGATCTTTAGCCAATTTTTTTTTAATATTTATTACAAACACTACGCCCGGTCCAAGTTTGCTTTACACTATGATGCCAAAGATTTGAACATATGACGTGGATTTCTCTTGGTGATGGTCATGGTCATGGTCTCTTGGTCATGGTCTAGCAATTTGGATCTTTTGCAATTTGGACTTCCTAGTACGTATGCCATGGCCATTTTACACATGTGACAAAGGGCCGTGAGAAGATAAATGATTGTGGATTTCTTATGGTCATGGTTGGTGGTCCGACTACCACGACAAAGAGAAATCCACGTCACTTTTCAAAAGCCTTAGTCGTTGGACATAGTGTAAACTGAGCTTAGACCATGATGTAGTGTTTTTATTGGAAAAAATTTAAAACAAAAAATTACTTTGAATAAATTCTACTAAATTTATGTGTTTCAAAATATAGAAATTCGTTAAAATGAAATTTTTCTTCTAACATGGTTACCTTATTTTTTGTTGAGACAACCTATTTGGATTATCTCGCCACCAAATCCTGGTGACCACCAAACATTATCCAATTATGGACATGTAGAACTCCATGTCACTTTCTCATCCATTTTCTGACATACTCACCCATGTCACTTTTATCATTGGTGACCTTGTATAAAATGTAGTGAAACTGCCGCTTGTTTCTCAACCAAGGAAAGATTTTTAAAAGCGGTGGCCATGGTTACCGGTCACTAATGTAAACCGGACCCTAGAGATATGCATGTCCCATTGGCATGGATCCAAGAAGAGGCTTAAAGGTTAAAAGATATAGAATGAATAAGAGTGTTGGACATTCAATATTTTTCCCGAGGTACGCTATCCTTCTCTACATGAAGGCCGAGATTTACTTGCAATCACGGAGGCTAACTTTGGTTGCAATTTTGGTAGATGCATGGACTCCTTTATGAGAGAGAGAGAGAGATCCAACGTTTCAATCATTATAGGAGTCGGACTTCGATTCCTAACATTTGGAAGAGTCTTCAAAATAAAAGGAATAATCGGTGGAGCCATATGTGGACCCCTATATTTGAGTGGTACCGTAGAGGTCTTTCTATTCAGACATAGAATAATTAATTTTCCCTCAAATTTGTCACATGTCATGCTCAGATTTTCCTAAGATCCACTTGTATCCCATGTGAAAACTACATTCTGGCACATATGAAGATGATATAAAGAGCCCTCTACTATATATGGCAAGGCTTGTTGATGTGAACACCCAGGGGGTGCACTCCATTGTCAAGTTGAACACCACGTGCAATAAAAAAAATTCTACTTTTTACATAAAGCATCACGAAAATGGGTCAAAATTTTATCAATGTTTTTTCATGAGTAGATATACATGGTATCTATTACATAGTAAAAAATGGTAACCAAATTTGATGATTTTTCTATATAAAACATACCGTTTCTAACTAGAATAACGCAAAATTGAACTAAAACAATTACTACAACAATAAAGATGACTAAAAATTTCATAAACATATACAAAAGATATTATCAATGGTTGTGTATATGTAGAAAAAGTATTATAATTTTTAAAATTACCTATGGCATATAATATAGGGTAGCAAACTTTTATCGCACGTGGTTATGAAACGTAAGGGGGTGTGATCACCCTGAGTGCGAACAAACACCAAAAAGTGCACACGTTATAATACCAAGATTGGACGTGTGCTCAAGATTTAAATACTCTTCTAGGTTCACTAGTTAATACAACAAATAGAGCCTATCTGATCATCTGAAAGAGAAGAGTTTTTGCTCCGACCTCTTATAACTTTTGCATCTCAAGTTTCAACTTAGACTTCTATACTTGCTATGAAAGCTTGAGTGATTTGCATTTGCTAGGCTCTAGATGAAACATGCATGATACAATTAAGTAATCAAAGTTGTATCCCGGGAGTGCACCTTTCAAAGTGCTTTCATACCATGTATGAACTAACGTGAGTGTAAGAGGGCGCATTATTTGTGCATTATTTGAGGCATTGACATACATAATACACATTAGTAAGGGGGAGGCCTTGTTTTTTTATTGATGCATACACAAAAAAGGCTATTGAGAATCTCATAGTAGAGGTAGGATGTAAGAAAGGGGACCCTAAAGTTCATAGGAAAATGAGGGCCTTTGTTGTTATGCCTAGTGACATCGCCCTACAAAGTGTGCGCCGGGTGGACTTGCAAGCTTTGCCCTAGCTTCAATGACGTATGGTGTAGGGTCATATGATTGTGAGTTGCATCTTATGAATGAAAAATCCTGCATTAATCTTCTTATTGGAAAGTGGAAGTGAATTGTATATATAATACAAACCTTTTTCTTGTTTTTCATGATATATGTTTTGTGTATGTAGTTGACGGACATTTATTGCATTGAATTCAAAACCCTCATACAAATACGTGAGTATATTATCTAGCATATCATTAGTACGTATACATGTGTTCTTCTCTATAATTTTCTCGTGTATACAAAGTTTTACTTCATAGTCAACCATACGCGTCATTTAAGTTCAAAGAGTACCACCCCTAGGAGTTGTGTGTGGAGTTCTAAGTGCCTTCAATAGGGCCACGAACCCTTAGATGTCTTGCTCTTTTGAGTTGGGCCCCACCAATCCTACCCAAGCTGAGAATACAGTCAACTATATTATAAGTTATAACATGGAAAATTGCTATTGGTTAGCTTATTTGACTTCAAAAGTAGCGTGACGAGGCCCAAATTGTGGGTGAATGTTCATAACACCTACCACAGGGGAGGGGAATTGGGAGAGTGGAAGGTGATTAGTATTGTAGAGCCATGTGATTCTTAATTTTAGCCAAATTAACTCCTAAATCAAGGAGTTAGATTGAGTCTAGTGAACTGAAACTGGGATGAATCAACAACCAACATGTGGGGGGGGGTATTAGTGTTTACTATCACCCCCTCGGTAGGACATGTTAGGAAACAAAGGCGTCAAATTGCCAAGATGACTTAGTTGGGCTAATTTAACCCCAAGCCTAATTGGGGGACAATGAGCAAGACATCTAGCTAGGGCCACGTGTCCCCCATTAACTACCAATTTCTAAGCCTATAACTCCCACCTAGTGATTACATGACAACAATATATGGGTTGATAATAGAAATGCAAGGAGGTTGTGGGTAGTAAGCATAACATTACACGACTCTTTGGTTGAATATCGTAGGACTAGGGTTCACATGAGCATAATTCTCTTTTAATTCCATGATTCCCTGTTCATGGGGAACACTCAGGCTACATATGAACCATATGGCGGGACCCTGGGGTCTCATCGGATCATGGCTCTCGCATAAACTTTGTAGCACCGTCAATATAACTCCGATTCTTTCTACGAAGGTAGCAATCGACTGCTCACATCATGAGCTACACAGGGACATTCAGATCAATTTTTTTAATGGTGACGCAATTAGTCATTTTAAGGGGTATTGCTCATTTTTTAGATGGATTTATGGAGAAATAAGTCTGAACATATTTTTTAGTGAAGTTATTAAAAGGGAAACTTAGCTGAAAGCAAGAGAGATCCAACAATAAGCTGCGAGATGCAGTAATGACTCCTAGCCAACATCTACTACATGTTTAGGTTTAGGTTTATGTTTATGTTGCAACATAAGCACTCCAACAAAATAAATAATTATTGATGTTTTGAGACGGACTCTATGCGGGCCCCAGGATCCCACCATAAGGTTCATATGTACTGTGAATTCCTCAACAAGAAACTACAAATAATGAGAATTTTTGAAATTACAACCTCTTTCTTTGGAAAGAGACCATCATGCGGCTACTTGGTAATGTTATGGGGTTGGATTGAGTTGAGTTTCAATGGGGATGTGCCTATAAATACTTCAAATTTACTTCATGTCTCGTGGATGTTGTTTGGTGCGGACCTTCGGGTGCACTCAAAGATGGGAAAGTCCATGCAAAGATTGGGGGCTTGAGAACAGTCCCCTACATTTGTCAAGACAAACAAGTGAAGCCAAATGATGGGCAAACATTTGTACACATCGGAATATACCCTCGTGGTGGTGGCCCGGCCCTATTCTCGAGTCGCGTGTTCGTTTTTCTACTCAACATCCATAACATTATTCGGCCTCGGAGTTGAGTTCGGTGGGCCTAGCTAGATAGAGTCCTCAATTCGTGCCAACACAATTCTATGTACATCTACATGAGATACGTCTAGCTCTAAATTCACATGTTGAATTTGGAGCCTTGGAGTTGGGTATGCTTTGGCAGTTGTCCTCTTCTGTCCACCTACAATTGGATAAAACTTTGACATACAACTTCATTAAGTGGTGGGCAAATACTCAGGCTAATGCATCTGGATGGCTTAGGCTAATATTGTTGAAACAATGACCGCCATGATCTTCAGAAGTACCATGTCGTCGGATTCAAAAAGAACATAGTCATATTAACTGGTGCATAGTCAAATACTATGTTATGTCTTTAAAGGGTTCCCGGGGAGGGGGGGGGGCTAGTATAAACAATAGGGGAACTCAACCCCTTCCTTGAATAATGTTAACCCCTAAATGCCTAAGACGCCAAAAAGTAGTTGCGAGCATGTTTCCATAGATATTTTTCTCAAGGCGAACCTTATTTTTACTTTTTACTTTTTTCTTCCATTTTGAGCTAGTAAAGCTCTACATCATCTAGAGCAAACTGGTTGAATGTTTTTATTAACAACTCTAGGATTGGACCTCGAAGTGGTTGGAATCGCTAAAGAAATTGTTACAAAGTTTGATATTTGAAGGAAGTAACAAGGTCAGTGACATGAACATTTTTTTACTTTTCTTACTGAGTTGTGAAACTTGTACTTTTAGTCAATCGTCTAATAGATCAAGTGATTTTAATACAACTTAGATTTTCTATTATTCTATGAAAAAGCTTTACTTTTAAACTCTTTTTGGGTGAAGATCAAGAATATTGATCCTTATTCCAACCATATAGATGTGGTCTAATTTAACTCTATGAAATAACCTCTTGTATGCAAACCCTAAACAAGGTACAATACATCTTTGATCCAAGCTGAAACCCCCGTGCTTTTTGGGGTTAAGTTGTAGATTCCAGATCTCTTACCTCATAATATTATTAAACTATAATTATGGTTGTTGTGGGGCTGCATCAATGACAATAGCTCATATTCCTCTTGGAAACAAGTTTCCGTATAACACATTCATAACAACTCTAGCACACTTTTGAAGAAATACAATATTTTGAAATCCCACAATCACGTGAATATAGACTGTGACATGAAATTTGGGTAAATTGTGATAGTTTGTTGTCTTGCAAAGTTATTCATCATAACACACGGACACAAAGCAAGTTGGAAAGAGTTTGATGAAAATTTCCATCATTACATTACTCAACAGTTTGCTCTCACACCTGGGCTTGGGAATAATGCCCCTTTCATGTTGGGGCTCCCTTACAAATGAACAATATTCAACACGAGTATAGTTTACTTTGACACACTCAACCAATGTGTAGGAATTTACATGCTTAGATTTACTAGGAATCTTAGCGAATGTCATGCAAATGGGGGGGGGGAGGCACACTTGCAGGAAGCCACCACATGTGTCTGGTACTTATGGTTGCGAGTGTAAGGGTTGGTAATCCTAGCCAACTAGGATCTAAGCGACAAGGTTTCGTAATGTTATGATATCATCTAGTATAAAGCACAAATACACAATCAACATGTACGTGCTAAAAGCATCCAGGGGTTGGGTTAGGGTGTAAACAACATAAACGGCCGTAATACTACATTTCAGTGCCTGGAGGTCACCAACATAACATTGCTAAGCAACTACACAATGGTCACTTCAAAAAAAACATGTTGTAATAAATAAATAAATAAAAACTCTAATTATTTACAGCTACTTGTCAAAAGGTTCATAATGCACAGTTGGAGTGCTCCCCATAAACATGAATTATGCTCACGTGATACATGGTCCCACAAAACGAATCCAAGAAGTTGTGTGTAATATAGTTTTGAGGGAAGAAGTTGAACCGATTCTTAAGCTCCACAAAAAATAGTGTTTTCTTTTTTTTCCAAATAAAAAACCAAATAAGAAATGATTGGTTGTGTGGGATGGAAGCTTAGCCAACAATCCAAAGATGGGACGAGAGGCTACGCTTGGCAGGTGAGCATGTGAGTCGGTCTGCCTCAACTGGGACTCATTGACTCAGTTAAGTTAGTGCCAGAAGTTGCAACAGAGAACACTATGGATGGATGGATGGGATGGATGAACGTGGTTGGATGAACTCACAACTGAAACTTGGGTTCTCATCCCAAGCATGCAATTTTCCATGGAGGCCCCATAGGGATCCCAATGTGAGATGGGATGTAAGGTACAGAGCCCAACATTGGGTACCCACACCCATAGTCATACCCATGGGTTTTGGATGGGTATGGGTATGGGTCGTCATGCATGGGTGGGCATGGTTGGGCAGGCGTGTCTACCCTCAGTGAAAAATGAAAACTAGGATCCTTATGCAATGTGCTCAAGCTGCGAACGGTTAATGACCTGCTATTCTTGCGTTTGAATCGCGACATCTGCAAATAAACGCGCATCATGCTTTGTATATTGTATTTCTCGTGTTACGGTCATCGGCACGAATGGGTATAGTTGATTTGGAGTCATGTGTATGGGTGGGTATGTTGAAGCAAGATTTTTTAATGGGTGGGCATGGGTGGGGCCAGATTGACAGGCTATCCTAGCTGGGTGGCATGGGTGGGCGCGACCAAGTGCAATGTTGGGCTCTGGTACGAAGTATATGGGTCTTGAACTATTACTCTTTTTTCTTTTTCTTTTTTTCCTGACTAAGTTAGCCCACTTCTTGTAGGATATGAAACATGTGATTAGGGCAAGATGGATTGGCAAATTCCAAATCTAGGCCGTAGCCCACTTTCCTCATATTTTCGGAGCTTGTATGAATATCTTAGTTCAGTATCAAAGTGAAAATTCCCATGCTCATGGGATGGTCATATAGGTCATCTTGACTATGTTGACTATTGAGCTTAAAATGGTTATCATATGTTGAGCACGTGATCTAGTTTTGTTTTTGTTTTTTTGTAATAATAATAATTATTATTATTTTTAAAATAAATTTAAACATATGATGGGTTTTTGGCTATGTTCTTGAAGCCATGCCAAACCACATATTGCTTAGATTTGGGTGTCCCGATAAGAAACGTAACCAAATAAGGGTCATCTACCTTATTGAGATGGGGGAACACTAGAAGCAAGGGGGGGGGGTTTACCCAAATTATATATATATATAATCCTATCGGTTGTCTATTCATTTAACCACACGGTTTGCCATGGGGAGATAACGTCATTTGCAAATGAACTTGAGCTGATGTGTGGATATATGTCAATAGTATCAATTACAACAAAGATGAATAATTGAATGAAACATGGTTGGATGAACCCATACTGAAATTCTCTATCACAATCTTTGTGTACATGTCCATGGAGGCACCACTAAAAGTATATTAGTCCTAGGCAATTGACCTACATCACTTGAAACTTGTCCTAAGTAACCAGAAAATTTGCAAATCTAGTGATAAATCTGCATTGTTCTTTCATTGACGTGGGACAATTACTTAGGATTGGTATGCTAGTGGTCCCACTATGAGATGGGACATATTAGATGCATACATGTGAAATCTTCTCTCTACTTGAAGGAAAAAACTAGCTACGTAGGTAGGAAGCCAAGAGCTCACCCACCACAAGGTAGGCAGTAAACCCCACATGCACCAAGAGGATTCTTGAGCAGGAATAGGGCCAATGGGCTCAAATTCATGTCGGATTGCCTGACGTTGGTTCATTATTCATTTATTTCTTTACTCAAGCTAGAAACAACACCATTGTGGGTAGGTTTGTTTAGACAACACCATTTATGATATTTAGTGTCACGTACATTGTTGACAAAATACCTAAACTAGATGCCTAGAAGTTGAGCAATGTCACATCCATTAGTTGTCAACATGAGTAACTCTTTGAATGGCATATTTATTTATGGTATGATATGTACTGTAGCACATTTGAGAGCTGAAGACGATAATCTTACGTTTTAGTACGAAAGAGGAAGATGATTATTTTGAGCATATTAATGTCAAGTGTCATGTGTTTACAGTTGCGGTCAACTTGCTGACCATTGTGTAATCGAGGCATAGACCTCATAACGTTATCGAGGATACTAATGGCAAGATGTTAATAAACACAGTGACGCCAAGTGTCATGAGGTTACACTAATGGTCAAGTTGTTGGCCATTATAGCAGCCTAACATATGTCTCGTAATAGAGTAAGTGACACTATTATGCATGTGGCACTAAATATCTTAAACAATGCAATCATGTGTGGGTATTGTTTGTTCGGTAAGGTTTTTTTTAATAAAACAAACTTAGAATTTGATACATGGCATTTGTTCCTTTTATTTGAAGCCAAAATTATTCTTTCTCCACCAATTGTGTTCCAAAAATACTTGTCTTTGGAGGCCTTGACCACTGCATGTTATCTTTTTCTTCCAACCAAGCCCTTCAAGGAGAGAGACCCACTTTACCATAATTAGCGGGCAATGAGAAATGTTGCTTATATATAGCGAGACATGAACGTCATCTTAGGGGTTGTTTACATCATGGACCATGAAGTCATCCCAAGGCCCTGTAAAATTTGTGATTGGTTGTTGAACTCGTCCCGGGACCACTTCAATTTACACCAAGGAAAAAAATGTTAGAGTGACCATGAAGTTCGAGGTTCCCAAAGGACATATTTTAAGGCCTACATTATCCACTGACATGGTCCAACGGATTTTGCGGTAGGAGAGGCAAAAGAGGTGTTCTAGTATAGAAAAGGCAAGAGCTCGTGGCAAAGAAATGTTGTTATAAATTTTTTTGATTTTCTTTGGGGGAAGAGAAGACGAAGACAAGAGAAGACAAGAGAATGATCAAACTCAATTCTTTCTTTTCAAAATTGTCCTTTTTGGGCATATATTAAAAAAATCAACACATTTACTTTTTGGTGCATGGTCATTCCTCTTGGTCCACATTCGGTTTACACCTAGTGAGGGGCCCAAAAGCTTTGTAAATTGAGTTTTTAAGAAATCGGACCATGGAAGTTGGACCATCAAGTTGGACCATGGAAAAAACCATATTCCATGGTCCGACTTCATGGTGTATGGTGTAAACCGTCCCTTACCTTATAAATCTCAAACAACGGCTAGCCAATGGTAGCAAAATTTGTCTGGTCCAATGCTTGTCTCGTGGGCACGCTCTTAGGGCCGGTTCACACGGGTCCCAAGTCACTTGAGGCCAATCTGTGAAATCTCAATTGTTGAGAGCATGGAAGTTGGGACTTATCATACCACTTCACATAGGTCCCAGGTCCTAAGTCTCAACTATGACATGGATGCCTACATGGCAACACTTTTTGGAGGTGAGGCTTGAAACTTGTGTTGCGGGTTGGGTCGAACAAAAAGCTAGACCCAACTCTCAACACAAGTCTCGCAAATATTTTTGCATAAAATAATCAAGATCTGACTTTAATGATAATTAACCATATTTTAGTGGTTACTTGAGGCTCACAAGTTGGAACTTTGCCTCCATGTTGGGACTTAGCGTAAATAGCATTGATTTTATTTGCCTTTCAAAATTAGAATATCATGGTCCATTTGTGATCTTGCACCTCAATGAAATGAAATAGACTTCAAACTCCATGATGCCAAAAGGCACTAGAAATACATCAAGATGGTTTCAAAAAGGATGATTCCTTAGAATAACAGAGTGCAATGGACCTCAGTAAGATAGAGGTGAATACCAACCTGATGGTCCAATTGGAAGAGAGACTTGAGACATTCCAATATTAATAACTACATTATGAAATAAGAAATAGAACCTACTTATCTCTAAATCATGGAGTTGTAGGAAAGGACACTCCAAATGATGCTAGACAAATGATGGACCTTAGTACTACCGTTACAAGATGTTCATTGCAAATCATGGGGAGGCTCGATTATGCAATAAGTTATAAAAACGAGACTTGAAATTTCCAATACTCTCCCCAACTACCCATCCGGATCGGCAATGACACCCGTCTTTAAGTTTTGCATTACGTCACAATATTTATCATACACACTCATGCCACGGAAAGTTTTGACCCTTCGAGTCGGCAAGAGCAATTCATAATAATATTATTATTATTATTACTATTATTACTATTATTATTATTATGCAGGATATATTGGTCAGTCAAAAGGTGTCATGATAGCCACCGGAAGCATTGAGCATTAAATAAACTCTTAACTCTAGGGTGTACTTAGTATGGTATCGGAGAACACTCGAACTAGTGCATTCGGATGATATGATACCACCCCCGGAAAATTAGCATGATGAGTGCACCTTGAAAATTGATTGATTTTTTAACAAATTTATAGCTAAACAATATTGAATGAATTGCAAAGCATGAAGCACAAAACGGTTTTTTTACATCTCGACGGATGGCATGCAATTCATGAACAACCACCCGCAACATAACACCATACTCGTGTGTTCTTCTTACCTTGCACATGCCTCGCCAAATTACAATCAGACATCTGTGCATAAAAGGTGCATTACTCAAACAAATTGGGCCACTGATCCCCAACATTAAACTATGTTCTGAATCATCGATTTCACATTCACACATGATAGGTACCTCGAACAAACACTAGTAGAAAACTATGCAAAAAAAAGTTGTTGTCATTTTCCCATTGCGGTTCTTTTGACCAGCCTACTATGCACTTGCTAAACGATTGCACATTTGATTTTTTTGGTTTACCAACTGAATACTGTTGAAAAGGTCTTGAAAATACCTTTCCAAAAATATATTACACGCCCCAAAATTTTCAAAATTGCAGTTGCAAAACGAAAAAGAAAAATCTGCAGTCGTTTAATGACTGCAGATTAGTGTGGTCAAAAGAACCGCAATGGGAAAATGATTGCGGTTCTTTTTTGCATAGTTTTTTACTAATGAAATCATGAAAACCAAACATGACAAATACGACTTCCTGTTAGATGCAATCATAGCACAAGAGTGGAGAATCAACCCTCTCATGGTCATCACCACCATAGTACAAAGAGCCATACGTAGTAATAGAACGTAGTGTAAGGTAGACTTCGAACGGGATGTAGAGTTTTTTATGAGAATAAAGATTAACTAAATAACCAAAAACAAAATTATTGTAAATTTAAAACATGATAGAATTAAACATTGAGAAATGGAAGTTACTGAACTAGACTACTCTTCTAACATGGTGACCCTCATTTCCATTGAGACAACTTATTTGGGTTCTCTTGCTGCAAAATCCAGGTGAACTCCAAACATAATCCATTTATGAACATGTAGAATTGCATGTCACGTCCATGTCATTTTGTCATCCATCTTCTAACATGCCTACCCATGTTCACTTTTAATTTAGGTGACCTTGTGTAAACCGAAGTGGGACTACCACTCATTCCACTTCGTTTTAAAAGATTTCTCAAAAATTCAAGTGGATTCCCCTTGATCACTGCATGGTGTTCAGACCACCAACCGTGACTAGATATATCCTATTTTAAATTCTTTTTTTGATGGCCTTTGGTCATGTGTGTAAACTAACCCTTAATCTCCAACAAAATACAAGGCTTGTTACATTGATTATCCCTATTAGTGCGTGTGGTGCTAATTCCCAAAACACACACAATTTTGCCAAGTCTCGAAATTAGTGAGGATTGAAATTTTTACTGGTGATGCTAAATTCATGATTGTACATGCTCATCCATTCCAAGAAAATTAGCGCACATTCTAAGATGCTTGTACAGTGATTAAAATTTATATGCAAACACATGTTTATCAATGTATAGTACCAAGATGAATAGTGTTGGTACTTTCAATGAATAGTGTTGCTATGCATATAATTTTAGTGAATAGTGTCAGGCTGAACAATGCTTCCAAGACCTTTTGGTGACACTAATTGCATCAAGTAAGAAAACACATATCATCTTCACTAATTTCCAACACGCACTATCAGCCCTCCCTCACTAATTGGGATAATTAGTGTAGTCATCAAACCTAGAATCCATATCTACGAAGGAGTCGTAGTTCTAAAACTTCATTATTAATTTGGCATTTCATAGGCTAAGTCAACTCTCGTGATAGCGGTTTCACCACATTTCAAAAACAATCTCAACTAAGTTAACACACGCAAACTCAAACAAGGACTCTTGTAGTACATCATTGAAGACTCATTACACCAATATAATACTTCAAAGTTTATTCTACTCAACCACTTTAACAAGAAGGTTAACCTATGAGGTCAATGGCGACGGGTCGTAGTACCTCGTATTTATTGATGCACAATCTTTGGAGTCTAGTACGATCTTCTATAACATGTACGATGAGTATTATCGAATTTTATATTAGGAGAACACGTTCACCTCCACCATTCTCTCTTTATGACAACTTCGAAGTAGTAAAACCACACACGAAATTTAGGTTTTGCAATCTAATTGCAGTCACGTGCATTCACTTCTTGAACTCGGTTTAATCAATGTATTGTTGTCGACGAGATTCTACTTTATATAAGTAGTTTTTTTAGAGCGCAATTGAAGGTGTTTTAAGTATTTTTTTAATCCATACTTATAATCAAACATGTAGCCTAGGCAACTTCTAGTTACATAGGTGAATTTTTAAGCACTTGACTTATACAATGATGAGAAGTTGAACTCTAATATTGAGAATTCATATTCTACTATAGTAATTAAGAAAATCTTAATACATACCTTGAACGCTAGTATTAAGGATTACAATAATATTTGAAGAGAAGTGCCCATTTGTCATTATCACTTTGAAGAATATTCGCATGTGATACTCAATATTAGAGCCAATATCCTATTAGTACGTGTATAATCTAGCATGAGAATTGAGGTCATCGCATGGTACATGAGGTAGATGGGTCTTGAATGGTTAGTTTCTCTGAGCTAGCCAACTTCTGGTAGGATATGAAACATGTCATTAGTACAAGATGGTTAGGAAATCTAAATCAAGGCCTTAGCCACTTATTCATTATCAGGCTGAAGATTCTCGTGCTCATTAGGTTATCATATAGCCTCCCCCCCCCAATCGTGTTGATTATTGAGGTTAGAATGATTATCATATTTTGAGCATTGAGTCCAATGTCTTTTAAACACATGTGTTTTTGGTATCCGTTCTCAAAGTCACACTTAACCACATACCACTCGAGTACATGTATCCAATTAAGAGAAGTGATTGAATTAGCTATGTCTACCTAATACCTATAACACATATCATTAACATTGTCACTCTTGAATTATCTCTACCCAATCAACGTTTGGAAGGAAAAGACTTGACTCTATATAAACAACTAGTATAAATAGCATGATACATGCACAACACTTGTATGGATTTTCTACCACTAATCGACTCAACATTAAACATTGATTTTTTTTTTAATAAATCATGAAGACACCAATTTGGCCGTCTCGGGTGATTAAGGGTAAACCGTAAATTTTGCTAAATACAATTTCATCAAGGAGCATACAAATTACCGGTATTACTAGATAAGATGGAAAGCATTGTGTGTGAACACATTGAATGAGAATTGAACATGTTATGCAATAACCTAGACCAAGTATTTTAATGTGTGTTGGGTGCATACAAACCAATGTTGGACTAGTATTGTCTTCTTTTGATACCACTCAAGTATCTATGTATAATGAAAATTTATAAAAAAAAATCCAATATGATATGTGTAAGTTTTTACGTCTTACAATTTTTTTTCCCGACATCATTTGGTTCTTTATAGGTACCATGCAAGAAACTTCATACCTAGGTTAAATCACTTTAGTATCGATATGGTGTTGTGAGGCCAAACCACCCGCCCTTAAGCGTCCTAGTCCGGGTGAGGGAATGGGGATCACATTCATGTTCACATAACTCCCTCTTCCCAACTTCGTAAAAATCCATTACATTTCCCATCAATCATTGCACACCAATTTATTCCATAACAAGATTACAAGTGTTAAGAAACACTCTTCTCTATCATGGCGCTATTAGCGTACTCAAGTACAATTCCACACAACTCAATCACAAGTCCATCTCCTATTGCCACCTTATAATGTATAGTGGTCAACCAACTTGCTAATGACTAATCATCTAACTAACGTTATGTGCTAACTCTATTAACTAGCTATAACATAATCTATTGTCAACCTAGTATGTTCTTCCTCCCTTTATAATATTGCAATCTCAACCCCTTGGACAATTGCATAGATCCCACACTATTTCAAGGTATGCAACCTTGCTCCAAACCCAACCCGTTCTCCTAATCCAACAAGCTAAGTATTCCCCTTACAAGCTGCGGGTAGCTCCCAGTCTGAATAACCTTCCCTTCCAGCTGTTGCCGAGGCAGCTCCCAGTCTGAATAAACTCTCCTTCTAGCTGCTGCCGAGGGCAGCTCCCAGTCTGAATAAATTCTCCCCTCCAGCTGCTGCCGAGGCAGCTCCCAGTTTGAATAAACTCTCCTTCCAGCTGCTGCCGAGGGCAGCTCCCAGTCTGAATAAACTCTCCTTCCAGCTGTTGCCGAGGGCAACTCCTAGTCTGAATAAACTCTCCCCTCCAGCTGCTGCCGAGGCAGCTCCCAGTTTGAATAAACTCTCTTTCCAGCTGCTGCCGAGGGCAGCTCCCAGTCTGAATAAACTCTCCCCTCCAGCTGCTTAAACCCCGTACCTATTTAATTTCTACAAGCCCCCTAACTAATTACTCTCACAAAACCCACTAATTCTACTAAACTACTACCTAATTCACACATTCTTTTTTAGCTCTAAGAGCTCCCAATTCCTAGAGAGGAGGGAGAGAGAGAGGAGAGGAAGAGAGAAAAAAATGAGAGGAGAAGAGTGCGAGGAGGAGGGTGAGAGGAGAGGAGGAAAAAGAGAAGAGAGTAGGAAGGTGCACCCAAGACCACACACCCCTTAAACCCTTTCCTACATAATAGGATCTTATCCTATCCACTAAACCCTCACCCCCTAAACCAACAAGATAGATCCCAATTCAAACACTTAAACCCAAGGACCTTCCCCTTGCTTCATCAAACACTACTCACTTAACCAAAACACTCCTTAATGCCACTAAGCTTCTAATTAACCATACAAAATAAGCCTAAGGCCTGAAACATAACTCCACACCAAGCCTCACTCTTTTTAATACTTTATATTGTTTCCATAACAACTTCAAATGCAATTCTAAGTAAATTCTAAACATAAAACAAATATGAGCAACCATTTTGGGCTCATAGGTGTAGAATGATTTCTATTCACCCAAATAACAACTCACGTATACAAAGATTTCCACCCTAAGATACCCACCAAATGAACCATGTGGCGGGACCCCGGTGTCTCACACAAACTCTCGGCAAGAGCAGTTGTTTGTCACCTTCCTCGACTGAATCAAACTTATATTGACATTGCTACAACCTTTGTGTGAGAGATGGGGTCCTGCCACATGGTTCAAAAATCAATATATGATAGGTTGTACGATTGTGGTACCAATTGTGGAAATTCCTTGATACCATTATTGATGTTGATTACCGGTGTCATGCATCCACCTATATAACAGTCCAACTTTGGTACGAACTAGGGCAGAGATTGTTTAAAAAATATTTACAATTTACAAATGCTTATGGCGCTTTACACATGTGATGAAGGGCAATGAGGAAATATTATGTAAGGTTTCTCATGGTCATGTTGGCGGTCCAAACTAGGTGTTATAAAATGAAATACTGTAAATATTGATATTTCTTATGATATGGTCAGCTTATTTTCCCATGAGACAATCTATTTGGGGTCTCTCGCTGCCAAATCCAAGTGACCACCAAACAATATCCATTTTTGGATATGTAGGATTCCATGTCAAATTCTCATCCATTTTTTGACATGCTCCCCCATTATCACTTCCATATTTGGTAACTTAGCGTAAAACAAAGCCGGATCGCCACTCATTTCTCAACCAATGATATATTTTAGAAAGTGGTGGTCATGGTCACTGATCACTATTGTACACCTATTTGAGTTCTCTTGCCACAAAAATCAGGTGACCACCAAACATTATCCATTTCCAAATATGTAGGATTTCACGTCACTTCTCATCCATTTTTTGACACGCTCCCCCATGATCACTTCCACAATCGATAACCTGGTGTAAAACGAAGTGAGACTACCACTCATTTCTCAACCAATGATAAATTTTAGTTCATGGTGGTCACCGGTCCGTAGTGTAAACTAACCCTTAGTAAGGGTGCTCGAGGGGTTTTATTTTGGGAGGGGGGGGGTATTTCCTTGTGGAACGTACCTAGAATTGCCTAGTACTCGGATGTGAATTAGTACAATGATGTGTTGCAGCACAATTTGTGCAGCCTTTGCCTGCCATTGCCATAGCCAAGCGTCTAGAAAACGTAAAGCTTCGAGTCTACTAATAAGTACCACCCTATGCGATCGCCTTATCCACATGTGGCAGCCAAACTCTGCCATGAACATCAAAAATCCATCATCCCGAATTAACTTATGCAAGAACATGTTGCAAAAGAGGAAAAAGAAAAAGAAAAAACGCATATTTCATTGATTATCATGCCATGTGTTCATACTCACACTAGCCAAATTAGAGGACTTTGTGTGGTGCTTTGCACATGAGTTTAGCACACAAGGGGGAGAGAGAGAGAGAGAGAGAGAGAGAGTTGTCTTTTCCCCAAAGCTTGATATTCCACTTTTCATAGGCTTTTTCCTTTCTGTTCTTCATCGATTGAAGCAAGGGTGGGTGGGAATCTTTTTCATCACAACTCTATTGCATCACTAAACATAGCATCCAATATTGTAGTCATGGATTTAGTGTTATGTTCTACACATTCAGTGAGTTGATTGGAAATTCAACGAGGTGTATGTATGCTTATCAAAGTAGCCAGATGCCCCGCCATGTTTCTTTGCTTTCAAATCAAGGCTTAGTAGCCAAGGTTGGCATAAAAGGTATCCAAATCAAGTACTATGATAAGTTATGATACATGCCTTGGTATCAAATGTCCATCATTTATGGCAACTGAGTTCAAAAGATTGTCCAACATATGACTATATTTTGCTCGATGATTACCATTACAACCAAGTAATAAGGCAATGATGTGATATGTAGGCTTACATGCCTCATTTGCTATTTGCTAGAAAGTATTCTCAATGTCTCAACTACTCTTATTGAATTTGTGTATACATCAAATCACTAGTCAAAGCAACATAATAACATTCGCTATTGTAATATATCAAGAGTAAAAGGTCATTCAAACATGAGGAATGCATTATTGTTGGTGTTCAAAATGTGAAGAGCCACCCTCACCTGCACCCGTGCTAAACCAAACATGCACGTGTATGTTAGAAAGGCGTGTGTTAGGTGTCTTCAGCTAGGCTCAATTGCAATTCATTACACACATTTATTGACACCTATCAAGTTCATTGAGAGGTTACAAACATTTACACTCAATACCAAAATATTGAGTATAAAAGCATGCTCTTTTTGCCATATTATGTAACTCTCTTGAATAGTAAGAACCTCTTGTACACCAAACACCATGCACTTCCACACTTAGCGCGTATCTACTGAGCCTTAGTGAATAAATTAAGCCAAGCATTCTCTCCCCCAAGCATGTAAAGAGTATTCACATGGAGGTGTTTAGAGTTTAAGTATTAGTTCAGTAAGGTGGAGTGGCTACCTTAGGTCACAAAAACCCTAAGTCGTGGAGCGTGGCAACTTCCTTGACTGTGGTTACTTAACTCATGGTTAAGTACAATGTTTAGTGTCTAACATTGGTGTAGAGTTTACTAACTAGTCCAAACTTTGTAGGGGGTTTAATCAATTTGTCAAGAATTTCATATTTTACTTCTATATAGTTCTAAGGCAATAAGAGAGATGGCTTTTTTCAAAACTTTTGCAAAGTTTGAGCTTCCTCTTTTCAGAGGCCAAATCCTTCAATTTCTTCCTCATTGCACTTACAAGGGTGGGTGGGTGGGAATTTCCACAAGACTCTTTCTATTTCCTTTGTATCTGCCTACCTGGTGACATAAAAACAACTTACATAATAGAGCTTGCAATTATGCTTAGTTGAATGTGTAGTGTAAACACACATGTTGTGTCATAACCTACTTTGCTTTGCAAAAACATGTACCCTATTTAGGGTTTCTGCTACCAGATTGTATTCAACAACAAAAATTGAACTTGACTGTCCCATACCTTGGAAGTTTAATCACCTATCTCCATGCTTCACTACCAAGCATAAGTAACTAATCCATCATATGTATGGAGTATTTACAAAGGAAATGTTCCTAGTAACTTCAACCAATGGATATGCATAAGACGTCATAATCACAATACATCATTGTATTGAGAGTGTGAAGGGCCTGCCTCACCTGTGCCCATGCAACCAACCAACAAACATTTGAGGATTAGTTACGTACACGAGGTAAATAACAGCAGGACCCAGTTGTTATCCATGTCGCACACATTGAAAACACATCAAATGCATTGTAATATTTCAAAATAAAGCACTCATTGTAGAATAACATATGGGCGTTCAAACCTGTTCTTTGGCCATGATTGGGTTACTCCAAGTAGAATACTCCTCTTGGTAACTAGTTCAAGTTTCTCTCACGTATCTACCACTCCAATGAGTATACTTAAGACTAACCCCACCTCACTCTCACGTGAATGGTAAAAAAGGAGACTCCTTTTAGGGTTAGGGGTTTATATTGGAGTCCTTACCTATGGTAAGTTTCCCAACCCTAATTTTTACCACGTGTTAAAGACATGGGTACGTCCGTAACTGTGGTTGTTCTTTGCTCCATTCATCCACATCCTTTTTACATTTCCAACATGGTAAATATGATCATTTTCCATGTGTGTCTCTTTAGGATCTTTTGAGCATCTAGTTGTTTATTTATAAAATAAGACAACTGCTATGTATATTCATATATGAGTTTACAGTTACATGTTTTAGTTGTATGGCATCGAACAAGAGCTAGAAAGGTAGAGAGAGAGAGAGAGAGAGAGATTGCTAAAGTCCAAGAAACTTATGGGACTAGAAGTAGTTTGTTAAGATAGTGACATGATGGCTAATTTCCTAGAGTACCGGAGTGCAAGGGCCTTAGTGAGATAAAGACTAATATTGATGTGGTGGTCCAATTGGATTTGAATATTGTTGGTCAACAATGGTTAGTTTTGAATCTACAAAGATGTTCAACATGCATATGTCTATTGGTTTCCATTCTTGAAATGACAAGTTGAAAGGATTATTTCATACATCAATAATTTAGAGTGGTTGTGTTCAAGCAAGTGCAATGTTAGGGGTTATGAAGGGTCAATTGACTCAAGTTGTTATGGCTTTGACCCTGGAATGAGGTGAAAACTTGATGGTATTTCTAGTCCCAAGCCTTCGTAATGACTTTGCAACTCCACTCTCAATTAATTGCTTCTCTCATACATATATTCTTACTTTACAAATACAAACCTAACCTCTCACATAGAAACTCGAATGCATTATGAGATACATAAGTTCTTTGTTTGAACATTTTTGTGTGAAAGAATCCAATAATAATCCATCAGTGAACCCTACATTTCTCTCAAATGCCCACACACTACGATTTGCCATCTTCATACTCTCAAAGCAAATGCTAAAAATCAAGGCATTCTTCCATTCTTCATTGAGTGCGAATGCTTGCATATCAAGCACATGTTGCACAATCATGTACAAACACCAATATAAAGCCAATGCAACAAGAGTCCTCCCTCTTCTTTCCTTCCTCACAAATCTAGAACTAAAAAATAGAGTGAAAGAATCATGAAAGAATAGAGAATGAAGATATGTAACAAGTGAGGTAGGACTACCCCTCATTTTCCACCAATAAAATATGCAATGGTCCCTCTACATGGTCCATTCTCACCTCACACTATCCTTGAGGGCCCGTGACTACACAAAATGGCTATCCCAACACCCATTGTACGGCCTTCGGATGCGAGTCAAGGGCCCTCGCTGTTACATGGTTATGGCCCTTGGCTCATGTGTAAAGTGAGCCTGAGGACTTAATTGCACATGATTCAGGCCAGTGATTGGACCAACCCCAAGTTGTGTATAAAGTGGGCCTAAGTCTCCTTTACACTATGTCCCGTGACCAAAGCTTTTTAACAAGTAATAATCACGGCCCTTGGTCATGTGTGTAAAAACGGCACTACCTGCCCTTCCGTAGAAAGAAAGAAAGCTGAGAAAAAGGTTGCACCAATTTATTCTCTCTTGTCCACTAAGCCGCTCGGAAGGAAAATAGCCTTCAATCACCTCGACCCAAAACTAGCACATGGTGGAAGGGCTTTCAATTCACAATTTGTCATTGAGAAGCTCGGCAATGCAATGTAAGTCGTACTTATTTACAAATGTGAAGAAGGTCGATTCTCCATTGAAACATTTGGAACTTGATGCTTCATCTTTGAAATGAAGGCACCACATTGATGGTGTTGGAAATAAGCCGGCTAACTTGATATACCCATGTCATCAAGTTGGACCAATCACGGAGCACGTGACCCCTTTTACCTTACCAAAAGTGGATGATAATAGGCATTTGATGGGAAAAAGGGAACCGATGATTATGGATGATAAAGATATCGTCTACTTTAACTTTCTTCCTATTAAGATCCATTAAACTTCCGACATCCTTGTTCTCACATTAGCATTTGATATTTACTTTTTCTTTTCTTTACTTTTCTTTTAGAATGTTAGCCTTCAATCACCTCTACCCAAAACTAGCATGTGGTGGAAGGGCTTTCAATTCATGATTTGTCATTGAGAACCTCGGCAATGCGATGTACATCGTACTCATTTACAAATGCGAAGAAGGTCGATTCTCCATTGAAATGCTTGGAACTCGATGCTTCATCTTTGAAATGAAGGCACCACATTGATGGTGTTGGAAATAAGCCGGCTAACTTGATTTCCCCATGTCATCAAGTTGGACCAATCACGGAGCACGCGACTCCTTTTACTTTCCAAAAGTGGATGATAATAGGCATTTGATAAGAAAAAGGGAACCGATGATGATGGGTGTTAAAGATATCATCTACTTTAACTTTCTTCCTATTACGATCCATTAAACTTCTGACATCCTTGTTCTCACATTAGCATTTGATATGTACTTTTTTTCCTTCCCTTTTTTAATGTTTAATGTTGTTTTTCTTTTCTTTTCCTTTCAAAACATTAAAGGCCGTTTTACGCATGTGACCAAGGGCCGTGGGACAAAGCGGTTTAGGAATTCTTTGTGGTCATGGTTGGTGGTTCGAAGCCATGACCAAGAGAAATCTATATCAATTTTTGAAAAGCCTTGGACATTGGATGTAGTGTAAGGCGCACTTAGACCATAATTTAAGTAGTGATTGTAGAGAAAGTTCCATGTAATTGGTGGAGAAGATTAATTTTTAATATAGTATTGATTAAAACATGATTTAAATGATGGTCACTGTTATTTTTTGCTAAGACAAATTATTTGGGTTATTCCACTACAAAATTTGGGTGACTGTTAAACATTATCCCATTTTGGACATGTACGATTTTATGTCACTTTCTCATCCATTTCTCAACATTATCCATTTGATTTATGGTGACCTTGTGTGAAGCAAAGTGGAATTGTAGCATTTCTCGACCAACGAGTTAATATCAAAAGTGGTTGTTGTGATCCAGGCAATTTCTTAGGTGCCCAATTGACAATCAACATTGGAATGGTGAACCCATTTACGTTTTAAATAAGTGGAGTAATTATGAAAATATTTCCAACTAGTCAAATAAGGTACATGGCCCTATTGTGGACACTTCCACCTCTAGTACATTCCGAACTATATCTAGTTAATGATTGTAAATCACACAAAATGGCATTTCCCGTTCCAAAATTGGAAGAGAGATGCAAAGGTTATAAGAGTCCAAAATGAAATATCCCTTTGTCTTTAAACAATCATATGGGTCCTCCCAACCATCATAACATTATTAAGTGTGTTAGTGTGTTCTCACGGCCCCCGGGAATATAAGCCGGGATGCCGTCAGTTAGCTCACATTTAGACGGGATGCCGTGAGTTAGCTCACATTCAGTCTAAATGTGAGCTAACTCACGGCATCCCGGCTTATATTCCCGGGGGCCGTGAGAACACACTGACGCACTTAATAATGTTATGATCTTTGCTATTGAACCTAGAAGGATAAATATATTTTGTGCACATAATTAGTTTAGTCTCATTGTAACTCATGTGTTTTTGATGACCCTTCTTAATTTAATAATATAAAAACCTTGTCATGTACCACTCAACCGTAGGAGTTTATGAACCCCTAATGTCCTATGCAACCATAATATGGTCGTGAGCAGTTTGGCTCTGACCCCTTTGACACTAGTTCGGATGGTTTCTTGATTGTTTCAACTACTCTTTGTGTTCATATTCAAGTATGCTATGTTCAACCGCGTGGATAATTTTGATTCAACATAGTTAGCTATTTTTGGATTAATTAAAACACGGGAGTGTGCTCTCAACTGATTTACAATGGAACTTGTTCACGAACCAAAACTTGACATTTGTCACCTCCGCAGTTTAGGAGCTGCATATCCTAAACATCTACCATTGGAACTTTTAGTTCAACATGTGTTGGTGGGTGTAAATCCACGTGGAAGGTGTGCAATTGTGGGACCACTGCCTCAAATTGCAAAGCTTCCCCAAAAACAAGAAATTAATGGTTTCAAGATTTGTGAGCTGGTTTCAGTAGATATATTGCCCCTTTTTTGAATGAGGGAAACATTTTGTCATTTGGAGATGATTTGAGTGGAGATTAGATTAAAAAAACTAACCCTAATTTAATTTCTAAATTGTTGCCCCTCGAGACCACTATTGACATTCCTATTATAATCTCCCACATAATAAAACTTTAACATTTAAAATTTGGATTGTGAGTAGTCACCTCTAACATGCAAACATCTATAGGTTGGATTTGTCAGAAAAAAACTTTAGATCTTTAGTTGTGGTCGTTGAAATTGAAGTCATGTTTTCTAAGTAGATTTGAGGGAAATTGGGCGTGGGATGTTAGGGGTTAAATAGACAACTACCTAAAATCCACAAATCTCATATAGTATGTTCAGTTTTGAAGACATATGTCTATTCCTAAATTAAATTTCCAAGTCATCTTTCAAGATTTCCAACCAATTACATCATGACATGTGGCACTTGTAGGCGAACAAATTTATCTTGAGGTAATCTGACATATACAAAGGGGTATATGTACATTCATCCAAACATATGACAACTTTTAGGGTTTCTTTTAAAGCTGCCAGCTGGTGAACAAGGTTAATCCACTTGAAAATACTAGCAACAAAATCCATGCAATTGAGTGTGTCTCTCACCGGAGGCACATTAAGACTTATTGGAAAGGGTCTTTTCAGGGTTTCCCTAGATAGATAAAAGCGATGGCTTCATGCGGAGGCAAGCGTGGATGAAGAGCCTCTTTGCTCGAGGGCCACTTCCCCTTGTGGGGGTGGGCTCTATGTAACCGGTGCAAACAAAGGCGAGAGCAACCTAAAGGCCACTTCACAAACGAGCCAAGAGCCGTGACCATGAAATTGTGAGAGCCTAGAAGAAAGTGCAAAGGCCATCCCAAAATCATATAGTGTGGTCTCGGATCTTCAAGTGTAGTGTGAAGCCATATGTGACCGGGCTCTCTATTTCGATGAATTTTTATTCATGCGGGTCCTTACACATGATAAAATAGAATAAATCAACAGTTGTGAATGTTCGGAGTGCCATGGTCTCCTAGTTTTGTGTTAGGCCTGCCTTCAAGAGGTGGTTTTTGAAAATAGTCCAAGTGACCATCAAACACGATCCATTCAATGCCATGTAGGAATCCATGTAGACTTTACATCCATCTTGCATTCACATACTCCGTTGGTCCCTCAAGCATAGTGTGAAGCGAACTTGGACTAGCTCTGCCTTTTCCATCAATGAGAGTGCTTGAAGTGTAATGGTCATGGGCTCTCAGTCTCATGTGTGAAGTGGCCCTAAGAGTCGAGTCCCTTAGGGCATGTGTTACATTGGTGATTAGTGACCATGTCCACTACTTTCTACAATCTCTCATTGGTTGACATACGAGTGATGGTCAAGCTTCGTTATATTGTATACAAGGTCAACAAAAATAAAAGTGGTCATGGGTGAGAATGTCAAAATACGAATGAGAAAGTGACATGCAATCCTAAATGTCCATAAATGGATAATGTTTGGTGGTCACCCGGATTTTGTAGTGAGAGAACCCAAATAAATTTTCTAACCATGTTAAAAAATAGACACGACTAATTTAATAGACCTGAATTTTTGTTAAACATTTGTTTTTATCATTTTCAAAATTTCAAATTTCTTTAAATAAAAAAACATCACGCCCCACTCTAAGTCTGCTTAACACTATATACCCCGTGGCCAAGGGTTTATAAAAGTGGTGTGCATTTGTCTTGGTCATGGTCTTCAAACCGCCGGCCATGACCACAAATAATCCCTAAATCATTCACCCCTACTAGTCGCGTGTGTAAAACAACCCCAAGCCATAGAGGCCCATACCTAAGTGTAGGGTTAGCGTACACGGGTCAACCCAAGTCCTAGTGGAAATACAAACCCTTAACTCCAAGCATGTAAGATAGACATCAAATCGATACCGTTGCCACGAGAGAACGTCGTCAAGGCCTTGACCCGAGCGGTAACAATAACTTCGCCTCCTTAATTGTAACGGCTTGTGTGGCATTCAATTCACAACTGTAACTTCCCATACACTACTTATTACCGCTCACAATTAGGCATGGGCTTATTTAACGCCTCACACTCCGGCATTGATCAAAATGCCCCAATTTGATTAGAGTGCCCTTGAGGTCTCGTCCTTGCCACGCAAATCCGGTTCGGCATCTTCGGTCTTTGGTCTTCGGTCAAATTCTCAAACCGATGTTCTCTACATCGGGTGACCGTTGCTTTTACGTGTGTGTATGTAGTCCAAATTTCAACCTTATTAGGACGATAGGAGATTATTATTACACACCGAGATTTGAAGATTTGACCGGGATGGTGTTAGGTTACATCATCCATACTACTTAGAGTTAAGGTTGTTTTAACACACGTGACCAAGGGCCGTGAGAAAATAAGTTCGCGTCACCTAGAAGTTGAAGGTCCAAGGGCCTAACGAAATATTCATGGGTGAGAAAAGTCTACATGGTAGACTATGGATATTATTGTTTCATGATTTTTCAAGTTTGCTTCAGGTCCACCTCCAAGCAATAAGCATGATGCAAACTCTTGCAGACCATGTCAGCTAAACAATTGCAATTTCATGGCACACATGGTATGGCCTTTGAATGAGAATCAAGGGCCCTCATAATTGCATGGTCATGGCCCCTTGGCTTGTGTGTGAAGTGACCCTAAATATTGTACCAATTCAAAACCAAAACTCTAGGAAATCAACCGTACCATACTCAAGAAAAATATTGTTTTGAGTAGAGATACAAGGAATAACTGAACAACTTGCTATACCATGGATTTCAATGCAGGGAGTCGCAACTCATCAATTGACTTTTGAGTGCCAGTAACGTCATATAACCAAGGCCAAAGGTGCCCCAATGTGAAACATAATCTTTCCTTAATTAAACGATAATTCAGTGTATCATGAACTATGGTAGGAACAACCTTGCGGTGTAATGGGTTAATTACTTTATCTTTGATTTAACAAGTTTATATGTCCATTGTCCTTACTTGGACTGACCAAAGGACATCCTCCTTTGAGTTCCCAAAACTATGGTGCACAACAAGGTAGATATGTGCCAAAACCATTGTCCGTTCTTATATTTCTAGATGATTTTAGTTGCATTTCACAAGTGGTCACAAGTTATTTAGATGAAGTTTAATTGTGGCAATAACCCGAGCCAGAGTTTTGGACAATACTTTGGAACAATCTCCTTAGTAGGCTTAAATTCATTACTTACTCCAAGATTCATTCATAATTTGATTAATTTTTTAAATTAATTACCCTTTGAGAAAATTTATCTTCTCTTAGATTTGCACTTAGCTTCAATCACCTGATAATCTATAAGTAAGTTCAAATTCATCATTCAATTTATTTTATTAATTAATCTTTTTTTTTGAGACAGAAGGCCGACAGGCCAACGCCAAAGCACAGGAGGCAATTGACCACCTGGCAAGTTTTTCCGTCAAGTAGAGAGGAGATTTCACAGCCGGTATTCAAACCGCCAACCTCTTCCTTGAGATTTGGGTATCCCTCCACCATCATCCGGTAGTTTAGGGTCATCTCGGACCAATTAATTAATCATTTCAAGGTGGCTATGGTCATCCCTTACATGGAGAGTGTTTGAATAAGGTATGCGGGTGTTATTTGTTCCCTCTTCTTAAACATACCTCTATATTTGATTGGAATGTGGTTTAGTGAGGATCAAAGAGCAAACACCATAAAAATACATGTTTAAAAGAGATCAGACTATGTCTTTCAAAATTATTAACTACTCTACACTCAACAATGAATGCAATTGGGAAGACCTATGTATTCAGTCAACAAATGTGCACTTTCAATGATCATAACTAAATAAGGGGAGGTCCGATGTTCAATATGATTTATGTTGATGCTTCATCGTAATCTTGCTAATGCAACACAAGGTTTTTTTTTGTTTTTTTTGTTTTTGTTTTTTGGGTTGTATAAAGATAATCATTAAAAGTTGGAAAACATGAAAAACAAACCAAATAACACCCACGTACCTTAAGGGCCACTTCACACATGAGATTGAGGGCCCGTGACCATCGCACTTCAAGCACTCTCATTGGTGGAAAAGGCGGAGCCAGTCCAAGTTCGCTTCACACTATGCTTGAGGGGCCAACAGAGTAAGTGAATGCAAAATGAATGTAAATTCTACATGGATTCGTACATGGCATCAAATGGATCATGTTTCGTGGTCACTTGGACTATTTTCAAAACCACCTCTTGGAGGTGGGCCTAACACAAAACTAGGAGACCATGGCACTTTGAAAGTTCACAACTGTTGATTTATTCTATTTTATCATGTGGGAGGACCTTGCATGAATAGAAACTCATTGAAATGGCTTTGGTTGAGGGGCCGGTCACATATGACTTCACACTACACTTGAGGATCCGTGACTACACTACATGATTTTGGAAGTGTCTTGGGACAACCTTTGGACACTTTTTTTGGGCTCTCACAATTTCATGGTCATGGCTCTTGGCTCATGTGTGAAGTGGCCCTAAGATCTCAAACAACTCCAACATGATGTGGTTGCTCTTGTCCTACCATCCATCTCCATAGGCGGTCCTAGGCTACTCTTGGGCCCTCTACTAAGATCTTAAAAGTACTTCTAGCCCACACATGATACGTCAACATCTAATCAAAAGGTTGACCGGTCTTCATGGTTTTTCTCTCTTTCAAAGTAAGTACAAAGCAATGAAAGGCCAAAATCGCATTTGTTTGCTAGGCCAAGGTGTTTACATTAATGCGTTATTGGTAGCTATGTGGTCTATAAGGCCACTTGAGTTCCTTCTCGTGTCTACCTAAATGATAAGGAAGGGGCGGTGTTGTTTAGGAGGTCCTTCATTCATCGAGAACCTACAAAGGTAGTGGGTGGGTGTTAATCGGTTTGTTTCCATGTTCTCCAATTTCTATTGATTAGGTTTACACAACAAGACTTGTGTTGCGTTAACAAGTCCATGATGAAGTATTAGCAAAATTCGGATTGAAAATCGGACCTCCCCTTATTTAGTTATGGTTATCGGAAGTGTGTGTTGGTTGATTCCTTGACTAAATGCATAGATTCTCCCAGTTGTGTTCATTATCGAGTCTGGAGTAGTTGACAAACTTTGAAGACGTAGTCCAATCTTTTCTAAACACGTGTCTTTATGAACTTTGTTCTTCGATCCTCGCTTGAACACACACCAATTTAAATATAGGTGTTTGATTAAGAAAAGGAACCGAATAACACCCGCATACCTTAGCTTCATTGGGGTTCAAACTTTGTGGTGTTGAAGTAAGGCCCACTGCGAATGAGGGGGCTCTAGTAGAAACAAACTTCCCATAGATTGAGGAGTGAATATTCACAACAGGGAGAGTGAATTTGGGGGGGATCAAAACATTGTTTACTACTGTAGGTTGATAGCAGGTTGGGCAAATTATGCCCAATAATTAATTGATTAGAAAAAATGCTTAGGCAGTCTAAAAAACATTTCTGAAAAATAGTCAAATATGTACATGTACATTTATTCATTTAGGCACATAGCATTTCCTACATACAAGTCCATGTACTGTAACTTATTTTTCATTCATTCATGACTTTGGGTTGAGCTTTCCAACGCACCAAATTTCAAAACATTTAGGCATTTTGATGATCATTTTTCTTTCATCGAGGCCATCTAGCCCAAAAATTTCCAAAAAAAGTAGGCTTAATTATTTTAGATTATTTTTCCGTTTGACATGCTATCAGCCTACGGTATTATAGAATCAGAGATTTGTTTGTAGGTCAATCAACCCCTAGATTAGAGTCAAAGATCCCTGAATTAATCTAGTGAACTTAAATTGGGATAAATTAACAACCAACCTACAGGGCGCATGTTTATTATCAACCCTTGGTAGGTGTTAGGAAATCAAACCGTAGATGGAAGGTAAAATCATTTAGACTACATCTCATTAAAATACTTTGGGATTTCATGTTTCATTTTTTGAAGTCAAACCGACTAAACATAAAATTTAAAGAAGGCTATAAAATAGTCAGTTGTGTCATAACTTTACACAACCTACTACCCCTAGACCCTTTCTAGAAGCGGGGGGAGTCAAAAATACATATGGGGACAAGTCTAATATACTTTTTGACATATGGCTAACATGCAAGATGCTATAGTTGGCTAGCAGAATGATGATACAAACTAGTGGTATCCTTTGAAATTTAATAACCAAACCGACCAACCAGTTTTCAATGTCCATGCAAGCTTTCCAAAATGTTAGTAATATTTCCAATTCATTTAACAGCTGCCAATTTAAACATCAAATTGTGAACAATACTTAGCATGAGCATTATTCATTTTGTAAGAGAAGCTCAAAATAAAAGGGGAATAATGCATGGCAAATACCTAGCCCCCATGGTGGATCGGCCTACCGCTAAGTACAGTAGTTGAGTATCTCTAGACACCATGAAGAGGCTCTAAGCATTCATCCGCGGGAAGTACATTCTGAATTATGGATGATGTTGTAGTTCATTCATCCATCGTACTACGGTAGTAATCCGATTTTCTTGCTGCAGTTTCATTGCATGTATTGACCGTAAGTGGGCTTTTGGGTCCTTAACTTCATCGATGATTGCCATTGAATGTTGAGTACATGTACCATTATAACAGGAATTTGTTCTTAATGACAACCCACACATGATGAATGAAGGTGAATATCCCAGTCTACCCCCCGGATGAAAGGGTTTTTTCATCCATAATTACTTCATGTTAACTAGTTGATTGTTTGTGGTTATACAAAGGGCCACTGCACACTTGAGCTTGAGGGCCCTTGACCCACAATATACAAATTATGTAATTGGTTGAAAAGCTGGAGATGTCCAAGTTCGCTTTACACTAGGCTTGAGGGATAAAATAAATTATTTGAATGGATGAAAAATTCACATGGCGTCCTACATGGCACTAAGTGGATAAGGTTTCATTGTCAAATGGAAAATTATGTCAGGTTCAATAAGAGGCAAGTCTAATGCACAACTAGAGGACGTGGTAAGCAATTAAAATTGTCATTGGCTCTTAGACATATAATGTTACTATGATGGGGTCTTGGACTACCTATTGTTTAGGATTATCCATAAAATATGTTGTGGTCCCTCAACTTGGCCCACTTACACTTTGCACTAAGCCTGGGCGCCCATCAATTACAAAATTGGAATTTTATTTTTCAC
This sequence comes from Polytrichum formosum, assembly GCA_964035585.1. Taxonomy (NCBI): domain Eukaryota; kingdom Viridiplantae; phylum Streptophyta; class Polytrichopsida; order Polytrichales; family Polytrichaceae; genus Polytrichum; species Polytrichum formosum. Next base: position 19,360,107 of record OZ037938.1, read on the forward strand.
GGTATGGCCTTTGGATCATTTTCAAGGGCTTTTAGAATTCATGGTCACAGCTCATGGTCTATGTGTAAAGCAACCCTAAATTGTTCAAAAGCCTTGAAATGTCACATCCTAGTGACGTTTTTTTTGTCAACTTGAGTAAACTTTTGGTGTGAGAAATTATTGCTTTTTCTTTTAATGTAAGAATGGAGAAATGACAAATAAGAGTAGTGATTGGAGCCAAATGACATATAAACAAGCAATTTTTATCTAATTTAATATGCTTGCGACATCCATTGTTGGGATTGTTAAATTGAGATGATTGGATGTGCAACTATCTACCTATATGAATGAATGTGATCTTCATGCAAAGAAATGCCTCTCAATGAAACTTGTTGGTTAGAAATGACCAACTTCAAAACATAGCAATTAGATAACTTTTAAAGTCTTTAATCTGACTATGTTTCACCCAAAACAAATTTCATCCAGTCATCCATTCGTTGTTTTAAAACTACAAGATTCAAAAGTGTTTTGCATGCGGTTGTTCAAAATGTCCATCTCGTACATTTTCATCATTTATTAATTTGAACTACATAGTGAAGTTTTTGGGATAGCATTTTTTACTACAAGACCCGCCCACCCGTATGGTTGGATGGCAAAGGTCATTTTTGGATTGCATGTGAGGATTGTCAAAAGTCATTCCTCATTCTGGAGTGCAATTGTGAGTGATTTGAGACTTGGATCATGGGCATTCAAGAGTTGAGCAATATTTTTAGATGTCATTCTTAGACCACATTTTGGGGAGTCATATTAGCTACTCGCTAATAAGGACAACTATATACATGGCCGCTCAAGTTCACATGCAGTTGGTGATTCCTCTCTTTGGTAAATCACATGGTCAAATTAATCGACAACAAAAAAATGTGATAGCCTTATCCTCCACTTCTAGTGCCCCCAATTTATGGAAACTCCATCTCACAATGGAACATTTTGATATTTAAGAATAACAGGAGCAAGACCCAATCCAAAATTACAACATGTTGGATTACATGGTAGGATCCTCAAATATAATATGAAGAGATGACCTAATGATAATTAAACAACATTTTGTGTTGATTAGATTTTCAATGTTCAATTCACTATATGCATAATTTGTTACCATTACACAAATGTAACATAAAATAATATTCTATTGTTTTCTTTCATCTCTACAACAATGTATTCCGGAAAACCAAAAGATTAGGGCAACAACTCTTGACATAGTTGAAAACTAAGATGTAAGTAATGTCAGACAAAAAGAATGAATGTTCAGTTGATAGTTCAAAGAACTAGATAACCAGTGAGAGGAGAGTGAATGACGAGTTGTGGAAGCAACAAGACATCCACCTAGCCAAGCTAATTATTGAACAAAACCAATCAGCTCATGAACAAAATTTGAGAATTATGGATGATACCATGCCTCCATGGATGAAAACATGTGATGAGTTCTTATAACCCTTCTGCTCTTGGATGAGCTGTCGGTTATGAACCAGGTACAGCGTCAGAACGTGTCGAATAAATCTGATCTCTTCTCTGCAAGTCCCAAGATGTTACGAAGCTGTGGATTCTTGCTCTTTACTTTAGTGACTGCCTGATCAATGCATCAATTAATTGAACTCCAACTGGCGAATGAATGATCGGAATTAACGTCCCATTGTTTAACAACGATGAAGCACATCCTGCTCGGAGCGCGAAACAATTCAAGCATCTCGATGCATGCTCACTTGTGATCTCCACCTCACTTGTGATCCCAGCTTTTGGATCCTACGTACGAAGAATGCTGCGATTCTGCATTGGATTGCAAATAGCTGCTTCTGGAGGTGAGAGATCAATCTCACCAATGCAATTCTTTGAGTCAGTGTGAACCAGATTTACGTCTATTGGAGCTTGTTCTTAGTGAGGCCGCAGCCTGGGGTTTCGTGTGACATACGTACTCTTATGAATGGAAGAAACCTCAGAAAGATTTTTGTGAATTCTCAGGTCATTATGCAAAAAATCAGATTCTGTACCAGATGAAGCAAACAAATCTGATCTGATCTTCTACAAGTGCCTATAGGTTACGAAGCTGTTTCTTGCTCACAGTGACTCCGTGCATTGTGATCCAATCAAACTCCAACTTGCGAATGGATGAATGAATGATATTAATGTCCCATCGTTTTACAACAACGAACAGTTTAAGCATCTCGATGCATGCTCACTTGTGATCTCAACTCTATGATGATCTTTTGGAGCCTACGTCCTAAGAACGCTGCAATTCTGCATGGATTGCAAGAAGCTGCGTCTGGAGGTGTGAGATCAATCTCACCAGAGAAATTCTTCAAACCGCCTTGAATAAGATTTACGTCTATTAGAGCTTGTTGAGGCCGCAGTCTAGACATTTATAAATTTAAGAAATCTCAAAGAATTGTAAAGTCCCGATAGATCACAAAGCTGTTTCTAATCAAACGTGCATTGTGATCTAGAAAAATTCCAACTCGCGGTTGAATAAAATGAATGATACTAACGTCCCATCGTTTCGCAACGATGATGCAAATCCTGCTTTGAGCGCTCGGAGCAGGAACGATTCAAGCACCTCGATGCATGCTTGCTTGTGGTCCCCACTCTTAATTGAGCTTTTGGATCCTACTTACCTACTAACTCTGCGGCGATTCTGCATGGATTGCAAGAAGCTAGTCTGGAGGTGAGAGATTGATCTCACCAATGCAATTCTTTGAATCACTTTGATCGGATAGGTGTCCCTAGAATTTGTGCTTGGTGAGGCCACAGCCTAAGGTTTCGGTAGGAAGCGTGGGGATGTCGTGGACGCCTTCAGCGAAGACAGTCCCCATGCCCATGGTGAAGTGCGGCTGGACATGGCAATGGAAAGGCCACGCGCCAGGGTTATCCGCAACATACCGAATGGCTACCCAACCATAAGGGAAAACGGTAACAGTGTTTCTCACCGGAGGATTGACAAGGTTGAAAGTCGCGGCGTCCACCTTGGAGTTATATGAGCCCCTGCCATAGCCGAGCACCCAGAAGTCATGGCCATGGAGGTGCCAGGGGTGATACTCGCTGTTATTCGGTGTCAAGGTATTTGCATTCTGTATAATCACATCCACCACGCTGTTCTCCTTAAAGATATACACCGGGCTGCCGTAGGTTACGTTCACGGAGTTGTTCGGAGGTGGTGAGAAAACGTCGTAGTTCATAACAGGGAAGTTCGGGGGCGGGGAAGAGTCGAAGGCGCCATTCAAGTTGTACTTGAAAGCTGCAAGAACGGGAGTAGGTCTATGAATGTAGGAGATGTTGTTGAGTGCCCACTTGATGTGGCCGTCGATCTTGTTCTGCGTGGTGAGAATCACCACCGTGCGGCTGGACTTCTTCGGCGGTGCCGGTTCGGATCCAATTTTGGCGAGAATGAGCTTCGCGTGTGCGATGCTGGTGGCGGTGTCGTTCCAGAGCGGGCTCACGGGAGCAGGAGTGCTTGGAAGGTCAGGGTTAGGCAAGTACTGCAAGATTCCGAGGCCGGTTGGAGTTGCAGGTTTCCTGCCTCGGACGTTCACGGCCATCCAGTAGTTCTTGGATGCCTCTTGGTTGGCGGTGAAGAGCACGTCGTAGGTTTGCCCGGAGTAGACGTCGAGGTTATCGACTGTATAGGGCTCAACGTAACGCGCGTCCGCTTGCATCACAGTCAAATTGTGCCCCTGTGTATCAATTGCAAACAAGGAAATTAAAGTTTGAGATATTGGCAGGTACGGAACGATCAGTTGCAAACAAGAGATTTAAAGACTGATATAATGGAGCTCAGTAAAAATCTTGTATCACACCTTATAGATATCTGGTACCTTGGATAGCAGGCATGGTATGGAAATTTGATGTTAACTTCGAGGTCAGTAATATAGTACGGGTAGAATCAACCTGCCACTTCGCGACATGACCATTCTTTGAAACTCACCGTAAAGTCAATGGCATCGCTTATGGAGTTTAAAGAAACACTTCGCGCTGATTTTTATCAAACAGCCCCGCGTTTGAAACCTCGGAGGCACAACATAGATTGATTTAACTTATTTTCATTGCACTATTCTGTTACCTTGTATAGCAGGTTAGGAGCGATCACTTGCAAATTTTGGTGTTAATACGAGGTCACAAGTTTAGTACGACTAGAATCGTCTGTCTGATAAAGTCTCGGAGAGTCAAGTGATCCTGTAATCAGACTGCAACCTCGCCGTAAACTCACTGAAACATGTCATTGAAACTTACCTTTACGTCAATGTCATCGCCGTGGAGTTTAACAAAATAGTTAGTGTGAAACCTCGGAGGCACAAAAGAGATCGTTTCCACCCATTTTCAATTCAGATACGAGTGTATGCTGCAAGAACTTGCAGGTAGTTCGATGTTCACTTCGAGGCTGTACATTGATCAGAGCACTCCGTTGCAAAATATCGGAGAATATTGAAAAGGCGAGCTGCCATTGTCGACGAAGGACATGCAGTGTGCACAGACAGCAGTTTTCTGCGTTATCCACGCGCTCAACGAGGATCGATGAACACTCTACTGTTAACTTACTAGAATTAGAGGAGGAAGATTATATACAAACCTCGAGAATGAAGTTGAGGAAGGACAAGGAAGCGACGTTAGCGAGGCGCAGGCGGTAGGTGTTGCCGTGAATAACTGGCAGTACGAACGGTGCGCAGTTCGGGCTGGTGGCGTTGCAAGTCAAGCAGTCCGGCGAGGTCGACAGAACGTTGGCAATCGATGAGCAGTTGTACTTCCCGCGGCCATTGATCAGTAAAGACTGCACATCATCCACACAACCCACTCGTAAGCCCCTTGATCGAAAACAAGTTTCAATGAAATCCTCACAATTGTAAATTATCACAATAATGTCCACAGACAAAGACACAGACATATATATATATGCAGTCTGCCTTGGTAGCACTTCGATCGAGACATCTCAGATCTATCTTCTGGGAGTCTATCTCGGTAGCTGGTTCGACATACCTGTGGCTCTCCTACGAATATGAAGGGGATAGTGTTGAGCCCAAGCTCTTGCTCGTAGATGATCTTGTGCCACCAGTCATTGAGGACGATGCTGATCTCAGAGTCATAGGAAAATAGCTCAGGTTTGTCCTGTGGCAAGGAGACGATAAGGGATCCGACGAGGCCAGCCGTACGTTGCATTCCGAAGTGTCCATGGTAGAAGTAGGTTCCGGCCTGCTCTTGGAAGAAATCCACCGGGTGGTCAAACTCCGCATCAATTTTACAAGGAAACTAGCGAAGAGGATTCTACGAAGCAGAGGTTTAGCTCCCGAGATTAGAGAATGGATCAAACTGGCAGTAGGAGATACAAGCCCAAGATCGACAAGTCTTTAGCACTTACCCTGTCAACCTTAAATCTGTAAGTAAAGGTCTCGCCGGGGTTGATCGGGCATTGCGATACGAATGGGACGCCATCGTAGAAAGGAGTTTTCCTCTGGAATTTTACAGAATTCCACCACAATATGTTATCGTCAACCTCTAGAATCAGGTTAAGGTATAAATTCAAACCATTCAAAAGTTTCAAAGTTCACAACTATGTGTCATCATCATAGCAGTACAATTTTCAATAGGTCACAACAATAGTTATCATCGACCTCTTGAATCAGGTGGAAGGGATCGAATCAAACCATTTCAAATTTCTCAAGGTTCACAGCAATCAATATGTCATCATCAATCTCTTGAATCATGTGGAGGGATCGATTCAAACCATTTGAAAATTGTCAAGGTTCGCAACAAATATAATCATCAATCAAATTCTTTGAATCAGGTGAAGGATCAAGTCAAACCATTTCAAAAATTTCAATGTTCACAACAATAGTTATCATCGACCTCTTGATTCAGGTGGAAGGAATCGATTCAGACCATTTCAAAATTCTCTCAAGGTCACAGAAATCAATATGTCATCATTAATCTCTTGAATCAGGTGAACGAAGAGATTGAGTCAATCTATTTGGAATTCTTTTCAAAGGTTCGTACCTGGTGAATCCCGTGCCAATGAATGGCGACGCCCTCTGTAGCCAGAGCGTTCGTCAGCTTCACCACCACGGTGTCACCTTCCACCGCGTAGATGGTTGGCGATGGAAACTCCCCGTTGATGGACAACACCAGCTTGCTCACGCAATCTGGAGCTGCCGAAGCGTAATCCACAGTCCAGTCATACTCCACCACAGCTGTTTCCACTTGCCGCAGCACCAATACTATTACTATAAGGTAAGGCACACATCTCTGCACAGCTTGCCATCTCCCGGCCAAGGCCATGGCCATCACAAGCTTCGCTTTCTTTCAAGCTTAACTTAATTGCAAGACTTCCCTGGACATGTGATCATGTTGAGCCCTTAACCACATGATCCAAGTTAGATAGGGTCGCCGAGTCCTCCTTCTCCTCCTCCGAGTCCTCCTTCGAGCTCACGAATGGCGAATCGCGATCTACATACTGTAAGTAGAAGCTCGATTTGGAGAAAAACCTCGAAATTCAGTTACCGGGTGTCCTGGAGTTCTTCCGTCCCTGATTTTGGCAAGCCTGGATGCATATGTTTTGACTTAATTAAAATGATATAAAATGTAGATATACCTACTATAACCTCCCCTTTGAGTCTTTGCCAGAACACGTTGAAACTGATGTCAACCGCAAAAGTCAGTATGACGTGATTGACATCAGCTGCTATATATATATAGATGCAAGATGTGCACTGAAGCAGGGTTAAGGTTTTTGGATCAGTGTCCGGGGACTCGATTTTTGAGCATAATCGGTCAAAATCCTAGTGTCTCCAAGTCCTACCGGTTACTACATGTTGTGACCTTTCAGATTTCTTTATTAATGTGAGGTTCCTCTAGAATTCCCCCGCTCATTGTTTTGGATTAGTGGCCCCAAACAAAATGATGCAACAATTAGTTGATCGGTGCAATTCCTGGCAATTTGCTGCTCCAAACTATGTATGTACCTAACTAAATAATCACATGGAGGTTAAATTAAGTTGCCAGATCTGAGATCAGTGGGCAGATGAGACCAATTTTTGCACTGGCACTACACCAAATTAAGTTGGGCAGTTGGCCGATGCATTTAATTTGGTGGCATGGCATTACACATATGCCTCACATACTTCTCGAATCTTCAACAAGTTGGAGTTGGTGAGTCCCAGCCTATTCGGCTTGAAATTTAAGCATGTTCAGAAGAGATCAGCATATGATGTGTGTAATTGAGGGCGCACATTCTCGTTTGATCATTGACTGATCTTGGCCCAATCCTGGGTTATTTTGTTGGTTGAGCTTGCAGGAGGGTTACGGGTAAGTTAAATCTGATAAGAACGTGCTTGCAAGAGCACTTTGTCCTCGAATTATGTAAGTATTCTTCCCCAAATTTTTGCAGTTTGATTTGTTGGATTTAATCTCCCTCTGTTCAATGACAAATTTTTGTGAGGCAGGATGGTATGTGATGGGTGTGACGAAGACTGTATTGAAATTTGGGATTCACCAATGGTAGAAATGGCCGGACGCTAAAGCACCCCTATCGAGCTTTGTCCACCTAAGAATTTGCCGTCCTTGGCCCACGCATCAATGCCCAAACCAAAATTTATTGGTCTTGCCCATTCTGATGCCCGCATCTTGCATGACCAGAGGGAACCATGGGCAGAATGAGCTCCAATGACGTCAGTCATCCTTCGAGCCAATGACCCTCCTTGGACATTGGGAACGTTCCTTGGTCCCATATCCTTGGTTATGCACCACATTTGCTAATGTGTTATACAAACGAGATTTGCTAATGTGTTATGCACCAGATTCAAATCTACAAATGTGCTATGATTGCATAGTTCATGGTGTTATAATGACCGTTTTTGAAGGTAATTTGTCAAGTCCACTCGAGGTCCTCAAATGCAAGTATGGAGAGGGCTAGTATGGACTCAACGTTATTTAGCAATGTAGTTGAGTTCACATGATGTTAATTCTGTTGACATCGATCATTAAGGTTCGTGCCAATTTAGCCAAGATTAGACTCCAGCCGCATTAGTACATGATCTTACAACTTCATACATAATTAACTCACTCCCCAACTAATCTATATAAGACATCCTTACAATAAATGGCATGATAGGAGGCAAATGCATAGTACATGACACCTTGACTATGTAGTGTGGACATGTCCTTGCTTACGGTACATGTAATATTGCTAGGGTGTGTGCTAATTAATACTCCCTCCGTTCCAAAATGATTGTCCGTCTTTCTAACTTCGGCGAGATTAAGGCCCGCTAACCATTGACCGAGTAGTTGTAAGTATGACACTTAAAATAGGAAACAACAACTACTCTGAAACGCCCCTGGAAGTTGCAGTGTCGAAAGACTTCTTGATATAGAAAGTTTGGTGCGGAAATATTTGACTTTGAGCCTCAAATTTCTAGCCGGGCAGATAAACCGGACAATCATTTTGGGATCAAAAAATCCGGGAAGTAGGACAATCATTTTGGGATGGAGGAAGTACACTACATGCATGTTGAAACGGGCTTAGTAGGCATGTTTTAATCTAGACGGAACTGGCTAAACCACAACAATCACAATGAGATGACGGGGCAGGTAGAGGTAATATCTCGTTGGTAGTAACAAATGTCAACTCCTCTGAAATTACTCAAGAATATGCTTGGATTATACATGAGAAAAAACCCTTCACATTCCTAAGCCTAGTGAACTTGACCAGGCAGTTGAGTAATGTTATCGACCTCTTGGACGCTTAAGGGTTAAACAAAACACATGTTCCACTTGAACCTTTTATTACACGTAAGAGCAGCCGTTGGTTTGAAAATTAGAACTCTCTTCACATAAGCTTAGTCCACATGTCTACATACAGTCAAATGACAAATAGAACATGGGGAGACTTTTCGACACCCCTTGGTGTACGTTAGGATGTACTTTCAAGATTGTTCAACTTGTTGAAAATTGTGACAAGCACGGAACGTCTAGGATAGATGTTGTCAAAGAAGACAACACCGGGAGAATGTTGAGTGTCGAGAACACACCACCATTCAAGTTCAATGACCGAGAATGTCGAGAATAGTTACAAATGAATCGTTTGAGTTTGAGGGGCTGATCACACTGGCCAATTCATACACCATCCGTCGGTATCTCCGGCTGTAATAGTGTGAAAAGTGGTGGGCCAGCATCTATTCCTCAACATAATCTCCAACAATTTCACGGTTGGAATCAGACTCGGAAAGTTTGGTGTGATTGGGGCATGAGAAATAGCTGGTTGAAGTTCAGGACTTGACGATCCTTTTAGGAGAATCTATGGAATATGCCTCAAATTAGTGAAGAAAAACTGAAATATCACAACATATAACCGGGTGGACTTGGAAACACGAGGATTTGTACGGATTATGCCCAAAAATCTCCCCAGAAACTGTTCAAGTTTCATACAGGCTCACGTGGGTCAAAGTATATCTTGGATATTGTGCTATGGATTGTTTCATAAAGATCCATCCGGCGACCAAATTCCATGTTGAATATGGTACCTCCTCTCGTCACCATGTAACCTCTCTTTCTCTATTTAAAAGGACCACTCCACAACAACGTTGACTAATGTTATGAAATTTGACGGCAACATGAATCAAGTTTATAAAAGGTTTACAACTTGAAAATATTGTTAGAGTTCTTTTCATATAATGTGGGACATGTTTCCAATAGCATCGGTATCTGCGACATTCTTGCAAACTCAAGGCTCAAGTGATTAACTTCACAATTGTCAAACCCTAATCCTTAAGCGTCTCAAAGGCCCAATTTGGGCCTTTCCATGCACACACCTATGTATTTGAGCTAAGCACTTCCCTTTTTAGCCAATTATGTCAAAAATGATTGTATCTTAAATTGAAGTAAACTTGTTGAAGCAATTGGATATCTTAATGTTAGTGAAGATTGAGGTTCAAATACACACCTTGAGGTTCTTTTGGATGTAAACATGTGTTTGATATGTTGATCGTCAGTGTCACACATGAGCGTATGTTTATTTTATCAATGACATGAGATAATATGTTAAACTTAGTTTCAAACCTCTAAGCATAAGAAACCTAATTTCTAGACTTGGTGAGGCTCATAGAACTAATTGTGTTATAACTAATTAGGTTGCCTTTGTATATGTGCAAATAATTGTTTTTTGAACGGTGGTTGCATGATTACCCATGTGATCAACGTTCAACATCCTCAAATGTATTGTAGATAGCACGCTTTATATTAATACGTTTATCCATCACATCCTCCTAGCATTTAAGGGTTAATGTAAGAGTGTATTTTACATTATGGTCTATGTCCAAGAAACTCAGGGTGGCTTTAAAGTTCAAAATGTGGATTACAAATCGGTGTTTGCCATGTCACGCTGACGTGAGGATGGACCCAAAAACATCACTTGCGGGGGAGAGGCCTCAGACGATTTTCCCATGCTTAAACTAACAAGGTCAACCCTTTAGTCAACATCAATGTCGACAATAAGGGAACAATTGACATAGTAGTCGGCTTGGAGATCAATTGCTTCAATGATTGTTCATTAGCAATCGTCTAGTCCAAGGAGTCAATTGCTCCAAAGTAGTTGATGCTCGGGGAGGTCACTTCCCCTTATATTTTGTAACCATGTGCGTTAACCGGGTATTTGTTTGGGGGCTATTTACCTAATAATTATGATTTTAAGAGACCCTTTTAGTAGAAAAAAGCTACTTGGTCTTACTTTCTAGCACCCTATAGGTAATTTTAAGTCCAAATGTAGCCTAATTCTTGGCATGCTATAGTACTTATAAAATTTAGGCATTTGCTCAGATGGACATTAAAGGTTTTAGGGTAAGTGTTTGGCATGGACATATGCAATGTACATGATCGTATTTGAACCAAACTAGAAAGCAACATAAAACAAACAAGCATAGCAATTGAGTAGCCATTCAAATCACAAAAAATATAAAAAATCACTGTAGAACAAAAAACTAGTGCCTCAAAATGTATTACAACTATGGTGAGTGTTCAAAACTTGCATAGTGAGAAAGTGAAAAATGGGAGCAAGCGACACCACTACTCCTAGGCTCGAAACCGAAACCCTAAACCGATTTGAAAATGGACCAATAATTCCAACCCACGGGCAAAAATTTCCCTCATGCACCCATGATATGCTTTTAGTGATGATTTCATCACTATATTGTACTGAAAATGTATTATTTTTCATCTGTCTACTAGAAGGACTAGGGATTATACTCATCCTACTATTAAATAAAAATTCTCCCATGATTTTATTCATATATCTACTAGTGAAAAAAATGAGGGTTTTTCCAATACCCTATTTTACATAACGTTTCAAGCATTAATTGAAGGCTATGGTAGATCCAAGTCTTATATAAAATTTTCCTCCAATTAATAAAATGAACCCTATAGTTTAACTCGTGTGGCTTACTACTTTTTGCAGGGTGACCTCCCCGAGAGTCGACCTCCAAGTTGCAATCGAATTGTGAAGTCAATTGCCTCAGTGCAGTTCACCGCATCAAATGCTTTGCACACAAACATGGATGTGTGTCATCCATGGGTTGGCCCATGAAGGGTACATCCAATGGAATGATGACCCCGTGGGTAAAGATAGACCCCACCCATGAAGGAGAACTCACTTCACCTTCACTTTGTGGACTTTGGTTATGCATACGATTCTTGCCATCAAAGATGAGGTGAATTAGAGGGGGTTTTCATTTATTTTGGGGCTAAATTTACACCACAATTACCTATTGAACATTATTACATCACATTTTTGGGAACATATTGTGGCACAAACTCACAACTCGACCCTCTTCCCTTGATAGTCCTCACACATTATTTCTAACCTCCCAACACCTCCATCTTAAATATCCTCCCCGTTAGTCCCTCTCGGCCAATAAACACTTTAAGGGTTAGGGCTAGAGTTTGACCACATGTGCTTCTCTAACCTACCCTTCCTTTAGCAAGCCTTAAGCGTTAGGGCTAAGGTTCCATTGCCGTTGTTGTTGCACACCCTAACTAACCCTCTTTACCTATCCCTGCCGGTTTTAAACCAAGAGTACTACCAACCAACTGGTTCTTAAGCAACCAAGAAACAAATACACAAACTAGAAGAATAACACCCTAGCATAAAGCTATCACATATTTAGAATATCACTGAACTCACATATATACCAAAGCTTACCCACTATATTGCCCACATCTCAACACCAAGACCTCCACATGAGGGGGGGGTAATGCTTTAGGGTTGATTCCTAGATCCACACCGTGATCGACTCCGTGTTCTACACCAAGAAGGAAAATTTGAAATGCATACCACAACTCATCAACTTAGAGATTGCTTTGAGTCCCAATATTCTTGCTAATCCATGTTGGGAGGATGAATGAGGGTATGGATGTACAATGCGGTGTGTAATTATGTGGAGTGGTCACATTGTTGAGGATGTCATATTGGGGTCCAACCTTGATTGCAATGTCCAACAGAGCATGGACTATGGAAGGAAACGAGTCATCGCATTTTTGGGGATTGGTGCAGGGAGGTTTGGAATTTCATATGGGGAGCACCAAGGGAGTTTGATCGTGGGCACATGCTTATGTGGTTGTGCAAGATGGTGTATGTTGAAGTCATATTGGGGAGGGAAATCAATATGTCCACCATCCCTTATACAAGTGTGGAACTAAAGGCGACACATTGTTATCGGGACATACCAAATGTTGTGTTGGGCTAGAACGAAAACCATCCGGTTCTGCTCACTTGGCAACCCCTGACCAAATCTCAATTGCAACCATACATTTTCATCAAACTCTGGCAGGAGTGCAACTGCAACAAACCTTGATTTCATGGAGTCCCGCATGGAATTTCAACAACGTGTGGAAACGCCTCATAGATGCCCAACCCCTCCCCCCCCTTTTCCAAATATGCCGTACACCCTGGCATGGACCACACATGAATTGTTCACCAACATCACATGCATACATGGAAATGGTCTCATGTTAAATGACATCAGATATGTGGATGCAACTCCCCAATGCAAACCCCAATTAGACACACTGGAGTCATTGAGGGTTGAGTTGGAAAATTGCAAGTTGGATCACAAATGGGAGTTTGTGGTGTTGGCTTGAATTGTGCCACCATGAGCACAACCAACTTTGTTGTGGCCATGCATCCCGGGATGGACAAAGGATGGCAGTCATTGTCTCATTTGCTCCAATCCATGGGGACCCAAAGGGGCATGGATAAATGGCACACATGGATATATGGCCCATCCAAATTGCTTGATATTGTACATGATGGAACATGTTGGTGTTCCATGCAAAGCACCCTTCTACAGCATGTTGTACAAGCAATTCGATGTGCAATGAGAAATACATGAAGATTTCAAGTACAACTGCACTCACGAAGTGAAAAATGAGCTATGGAGGAACATTATTCAATGTAGTTGGCGGGCAAGGAGGAGCATGTTTAACTCCATGGGTATCCTTCCAACCTCATAAAGGAGAAAATCGCAAAGGCGGCATTTGAATTTCACCTGGGTGTGATATCATATGAGCGGCGAGGGAAGAAAAATATTGGAAACACACATACTAGTATCCTATAACCATGGTAACTTAAGCATAAAACAATTCAATTTGCATATTATAGCATGAACACGGAGTTGAAACAAAGTGTGATTAAGCAAATGTATGACTAAATTACGCGCATAGTAGCCAAGATGACATCAAAGATTGCAGAATCTTCATTGTAAGGGACAAGGTGATGACTGCTACGCTACATGCATGAATGTTGTACATGAAAATTAGATAGAAAATGAGAACTTAGTGAGTGGTTTAGCTACAAAACAATCTTGCTTTGAGATTTTTAATGAATGCCAATGGATATAGTATTCGCTTGTGAATGCATAGACATCGACTTCAAGCACAATGGCTCCAAAATTAGTTGATGTCTTGATTTGGATTTGCATATATGGAGGGTTTCTCTTCCCTTTGCATTTCCAAGGGACTCCTTTGTTCACGAGTTCACTAACCAAATTGACAAGATTAAAGAAGATGGCCGTGTCTTCCACATCTACCTTTCAAATACCATTGTTCTTATGAAAACTGAAATGCACCTAGACTTCTTTATGTGAACAACATTACAATGCAAAAACACTTAGTTTATAGAGTTTCAATTTATATTAGAACATGTAACAAAAATTCACATTTGAGCACTTAATCGACATGACAAGCAACATAATAACAAACTTTAGAAACGAGAATTGCAAAGTTAGGATTTATCATTTACAATGACAAATCTACCAACCCCTGCACACAATGCCAACTCATTGATGCTCCCACCAATCATTTGCAATCGGAATTTATGTGTGTCCACAAAAGTCCTCGCATCGTACTTAATTAATCTTCAAATTAAGGGATAAATATGAGCGCATAGACAAATCTATCACAATGAGATCGAACCTACAAGCACTTGAGGACACATGCAAAGAGGAATGACAACTCATATTAGAGAACCATTTCTTAGCAATACAAATTGGGATGGAGGGATTTAACACATGGGTAGATTACAAGTTATAGTATGTTATGCACTTACCCTCCTAAAAAACTTGGATGACTTCATACATACATTCTCAAATTCACATTTTAGCGAACTCACTTGGAGTTTGGTCCCAAGACTTCACGCATAACTCGAATGTAAATCCACATTGAGAAAATGCTTTAAGCGTACCCTTGGGTCCTCATAAGGAAAAATGTTAGTTGCCCATAACTGGTTAGGGTTCATAGTATTTAAGAGACAAAATAATAATCAAAAGTTCTCCTTTTGCTCCTTGCTCTCGAACACCTCTGCAAGCTCACCTCATTTCCTCATAGCAACTGGAGGTTAAAGTAAGGGTGGGTTTACATTAGAGTCCATGTCCAAGAAATTGGGGTCCAAAACACCACATAAATGGGAGAAGGGATTCACTTCATACCAACCCCGCGAGACTCACGTGGCAATTGAAAGAGGATTTTTTGTCATACAATGCAAAAATAGGTAGGAACTTGATGGAAAACTCAAGAATTCTCCTCAAACCATTTTGGACAAATGACATGGGAATTTATTATCCATAGCTACAAACTTAAATGGAGAATGTATGGGATAGGATGAGAAGCAAAAAGGAGGGGCCTTCATCTAGGCTCTATGGCACAAAGATGTTGTTGTCAACTCTTGGAGAACATGCTTTATTTGTAGATATTGATGACAAATGCCACATATGTGGCTTGGATATTTTCAAAACCCTCACACACAAGTTTGGGTATTGCAAAGTGGTTTGTAGAGCATGGGATTTATATATTGTTATTATGAACTCCATGAACGCAAGGACTGCTTAAAAAGGACCTTGGAGAGTCTTGGACTGGCATCATGGGATCTAAGGAAAGATACCTCTTAGTAAGTTGCTAGAATATGGCTTATACTAAAAGGTGTCACCTTGTGCACAATTTGGATTGAAGAGAATGATCTTACCTTCAACAATAGTAGATGGGATAAAAAAAATGTCCAACAAACCATTTGGCAAGGACTTCTTGAATATGTGTAGATCACATGGGAGAAAACCTTGAAGGAAGCGGACAAAATTTACATCTACAACAAAGTTCTAGACCATTTAGACATGCTATGGGGGACAAGATAAGCTTCTCTGGCATAGAACAAAACACTAGGAAGATATGTTGGAACATTGGGGGTGCCTAACATAGGCTTTGGTAACCATGCGTAGGATTTCTACCCTTCCTACGATTGTGTGCTTCCACCGCATGTACCATAGAGAGTTCCCATGCTCTCTGCTTTGGGTCATGATGGCCTTGTAATTTTTTGGGGCAATGAAATAAAACTTGTTTCACTTGTTTCCACAAAACAAAACCAAAAAAACCCTCTCACTTTGGACTTTGCTTTTAGACTCAAGATAAAATCCAAGCTTGAAATTGGTTTCTCCAACTAAAATGGTATTTTCTTTAGATGAGAGCCACAAGATTTGGCAAGAAAATAGTGCCACATTAGTTTTGCTTCCTTCTTCATATTTTAAATTTTGACTTTAGTGTAAACTCCTTCACTCCAAATTTTTGCTCTTGACCAATAAGATTGCTTGATTTTGGCGTTTCTTTGGTCTTGGACACTAGTGTAACATAAGTGGATCTAATTCAATTACTTATTTTAAATGAACACCTATGTTTTAGTGGTGTGTAGTTAGATGTGGAACTATGAACATACACCAAACAAATATGTGTTTAAAAGAGATTGGACTACATGTTGAAATTCTGTTAATGATTCTAAACTCAACAATCATTAACATAATTAGGGAGACCTTTATGATCATTCAATGAGAAAGAGAACCTTCACTTTGACAAGAAATTAAATATTTATACAAGCTCCAAGATTATGAGGTTGAAAATGGCTATGAATATGATTTTTGAATTTGCTAATCATCTCGCACTAATTACGTGTTTTATATCCTATGAGAAGTGGGTGTAGAGCTACTCAGAGTGTTTGTTTAAGGCCCACTTACCCTAACCCCTAATTTTTAATGTGACAATAATATGGTTGTGAGCAATTTGCTCTGACCCCTTTGACACTAGTTTGGACAACTTTTTGATTGTTTCAACTTGTTCATGTTCAAGTCTGCTTTGTATAGCCATGTGTATAATTTTGATTCAACAAAGTTAGTTATTTTTGTATTAATTAAAAAATGGGAGTGTGCTCTCAACTAGTTTACAATGAAACCGATCCACAAACCAAAACTTGACATTTGTCATCTCCATGGTCATGGGCAACACATCATAAACATGTATTTTTGTTGATTCCTATGTGCAAGTGATTCCCAATTGATATGAAAATTTGCATGACACTCAAACGCAACAAATCCTAAAAATATGCCACTTGAATTTTTAGTTGGACATGTGTTGATGGGATGTAATTCCATGTGGAAGGTGCGTAGTTGTGTCATTGTTGCAAAAATTGCAAAGCTTCCCAAAAAATCAGATTACAATGGTTTCAAGATTTGTGAGCTGATTTGTATTGTCCCTCTTTTGAATGAGGGTAACATTTTGTCATTTAGAGATGATTTGATTGGAGGTTTGATAAAAAAAACCAACCCCAGTTTAATTTCTTAAATGTTGCCCCTCAGGACCACTATGGACATTCCTATTATAATCTCCTACATGATAAAACTTCAACGTTTAAAATTTGAACTGTGAGTAGCCACCTCTAACCTGCAAACATCTATAGGGTTGAAAAAGCTGTAGATTATCAACTACGGTTGCTGAAATTGAGGTCACATTTTCTGGGCAGATTTGAGGGAAATTGGGCGTGGGAAGTTAGGGGTTAAACCCACCCAAGAAATATTGAAAAAAATCAAAATAAAATAAAATTGTAGCTGCCCGGAAACGGGCAGGGTATACATTTCTCTATCTGCCCGAAAGGGCAGGGCTCCACGGTACAAGAACCAAAACCCTAAACGAGACCTCCCCTTTCGCTCCTTGCTCTCGACCGCCTCCGCAACCTCGTCTCCCTCGTCTTCTCGCCCCACGTAACACCGCGAACACCGCCACCATGCAGAACGAGGAGGGAGACAACGTCGATCTTTACATCCCCAGGAAGTGGTAAGTACGCTTTTATTCTTTCCATTGAATCTCGCGGTATCTTTTTCTCAGCACCCTAGCGGGCGATCGACATGCAGGAAATGGAACCTTAGGGAACCCTAATTCTGGTTGGTTTTTTTTTTCCATCAAAATTTGCGGTCGTTTCTGTGCGTGCAGTTCATCAACCAACAGGTTGATCACCTCCAAGGACCATGCGTCGGTTCAGTTGAATGTCGGCCACCTCGACGAGAATGGTGTCTACACCGGCCAATTCACGACCTTCGCCTTGTGTGGGTTCGTCCGTGCTCAGGTGAGGGTTACGAGGTTTTCTTTTTTTCTCGCTTCGTTTCTTTTCTTTGAGGAGGAGATGACTTTGATGCTTCCACCGGCATGAATTATGAATTATGGTGTTGCTCCTTATTCAAGTTGGTGCAAGTCTCTTCATGTAATCCCGAATCGAATCCTGAAATGCGCATTAGAGAATTAGTGGGCCCTGAAGAGTACTGCCTCCTTTCATAGGCGAACATCGTAAACGGGTGGCCGATGACAAGCCGGCCCGCACCTGTTTTCCCTAATTCCCCTAACGACAAGTTCCCACATGGTTGGTTGAAAACATCTGGTTCACCATAGGTGGTAGAGTGCACCACGAACTAAGTGCTAGGAATGTCACCCATCCGAGTATTATTGCGGCCTTAATTAAGGGCTCAACTTCGGGTTAAGTTCCCTTGGGATTAAGGTTGAGGCCCTGGGTTTAAGCCACCCTTGGTGTGTAGAGATGTAGGTTCACGGGAACTGATTTTTGTTTTGAACTTGATGTATGCAGGGAGATGCCGACAGCGCTTTGGACAGGTTGTGGGCAAAGAAGAAAGCAGACCTCGGACAGTAGGTGGAGGAGTTTTGTAGTTGTTCTTCAGGATGCTTTTACTTGGCTGGGTTAGCATACATGTGTGCATTCAGCTGTGTTGAGAATCCCTCATGTTGAATAACTGAAAATCCCTTATCAACTTACTTGAAGCTTGCTAATACTCTCAAATTGGATTCTTAGTTTGTATCTATGTTGCACACCTGATTTTGTGTTGTATCATGCTTGTGTGTTTTTAGGGTGTTGTTGGTTAGTGCTGTAGGTAGAGGGTTGAGTGTTCAGGTCATATGAAGAGAATATGTTTTGAACTGAAAGTAATTGTGTTTCTTTTCTTATTTCGTCTGTATTGGAGGTTGGTGTAGTGCTTTCATGATTGGCACCATAAAGCTGTGGGCATTGTTGTCTTATGAATTATGGGATTCACTTGTCAAAATCGTTAGGAATTCTTATGATAAATGTGGTAATTTATGTTTTGCGATAGTTGGCCATTGATATTTTATATCTCTACACTCTCCAGCCATTTCTGTAAGAAATGGAATCAACTAGTCATCATAATTGGAACTAGTCATTTTGTGAGGATTGCCTGTGCAAAAGAGGCTCCATTTATCTTTGCAGCAGAAGGCAATGTCAATTTGGTAAATGCAGCAAAACTAAACTCAAATGACCTATTGCGAACAACATTTTGCAAATCTCTTGAGCTGTTCATAAGATTCAAGTTCTTTCAACTCAGGCAATTTTTTAAAGACAATTTGCCATGTTTGAGTGAGAAATTTGTTACAGGTGTAGAAAGTTAATCTCCAAGTGGGCTTTGCATGGCACACAAGCAATGTCCACAAAATCACCAGGATCAATCACTGCAATGACTTTGTATGTAGGCCCTATTCCTGTTGTTCTGGATCAGTGACACTTCAGTGTATCTTTCGTCATATCGTGCCACTTTTTTGCAACCCTTCATGACACAGACTCGAATTCCAACATAAATTACCGCTGTAAATTGAGAAAATGCTCGCCGCCCAGTCAGCTGGGGCGAAACAACCCGTACACTGGTTCCTTGGAGGCAAGGGTTTAGGCATCCAACAAGGAACGAGTGTATGGGTTGGTTTGCCCAAATCCAGACTGTCACTTAATCTTCCTCTTTATGACTTTTACAGAACAATTCAACAATGGTGCATGCTAATAACAGCTTGAACACAACAGCCTTGGTTCTTGGTTGACAAGACTTGTTCATTGTGTTGAACCGGGTCAAACAGGTAACAAAGGCAGCAAAATATAATTCAATAGTAAAATTGAAGTTCTTTTTGATTTCTGTGTCGATGTTACTACAAGCTACTTACAGCAATTTCGTGGTAAGTCAATTTGGGGTTTTGTTCTTCCTGGGAAGTGCTCCTATTAACCCTTAATGCTTGAGAGGAAACTACATGGTGGCTTTATAACCCTGAGGGCCCCAAAGTTTAGTACCACCGAGGGACCAATTTCAGGCGTGGGGGGAATCTGAACGTGGGTGCAGGACTTAATAAATCCTCCACTCTTAACCCTAAACCAGCTGTCACACAGTGTTAAAGGAGAGTTTCTCCAGTGGCTTACTCCTCAAACCAAAGCCCTGACGCCAGGATACCACACACCTGATCTAATGATGTTTGCCCGTTGGGGTGAGGACTGGTTCGCCAATCTTCACGAGTCCCGAGCCTTCAGGTCGCCTCCTTTTTATTGGCATTGCACAATTGTATTCAAAGTATGCTTCTACTCTAGAAAAGGAGACACAGAGCTCTTTGATTCTTGTCGGGATTCTCAGATGTTCTGCCGGCACTCACATTCATTCAAGTGAACGGTGATGAGGCCATGTCCACATTCACAGATGTGATTAAGATTTGCATCTCTGTAGAATGGTGATATATAATTCTTAGCTGTGGCCTCACCTGTGTTTGTTGGGTGAGGCCAAGTTTTCTCAACTGCAGGCTCCGAGAATGAGAGTAGTTCTGCAACCATGGCACTTAAGGTTGACACACCTTGTGTTTCTTTGAAGCGACCAAATAATCTCACTCCCCATTTCTCTTGATACCATGTTTAGTCATCTTCGAGGATCGTTCAGACCTCTTCATTTCACCCTATATCACAAATAGTACTTACAGACAGATCTTAGGAATTAACCCATAGGGATAGGAAGACAAGAAAGAAGTTTGTATCTATGCGTGGGAGTTACATGTGCTGGTGTCTCTTCGGAGACATCTGATAAAATTGGAACGATACAGAGAAGATTAGCATGGCCCCTGCGCAAGGATGACACGCACAAATCGAGAAATGGTCCAATTTTTTTTTCTTCTATTGTTGTTTCTGCTTACTTGTAAAACTACATTTGGAACTGCAAATTTGTATCATGTCAGCTACTTAGCAATGGCAAATCACAAAGACAGTCATATCAAGTTTCAGAATCGGACTTAAGAGTGCAAAAGTTATAAGAGGTTGAAGAAGAATTTCTCTCTTCAAGCAATCACATAGACACTCTTCATAGAATGATGTCTATATTTTGAGCACATACTCCAATCCCATTGTAGCAAAGTTGACTAGAAAGGCTTGCCATATACCACTGAAATATAGATGTCCAATTTAAGAAGAGTGACCACATAAACCCCACATGTGGCCCACATACCATAGAACATATCATAGAGTTTATGTGAAACTAAAGTTCATTGCATGACCAAAAACTCCTCGAGAAGGTTTAAGAGTTTGAGAAAGCTCCAGGTATTCATGAATACTTATGTGGCACTTGATACTGCAAGCTGCTAACAAATGGAATAAGCAGAACACACTCAAATAAAAAGTAAGTGCAGGTGAAGGTGGTAAATATTTCTCCCACATTAATTTAATAATTTGGATCATCAAAAACTGCTTAAGAAACATGCAACACAATATTTGAAGAAACACATGACTACACAGATTTGATGAATTTATGAGCAAACCATGTTGGTGAATTGTGACTTTGCTCAATCTATCTTTCTAAAGATGCTCAGATTCTCCGTTAAATCCTAACATGAGTTGAGTAGATACAGATGGTGCACTGTAACCCTTAGCATGTACAGCTTGCTCTGGCAAAAATCTGAATCCAACTTGGATAGAGGCAGTCAATTTATTTGCATAAAAACACCCAAAACCTCTGCTGCACTTAAAAAAATACATATTATGATACATTCATGCAACAATTGACGCACCGATCCCTGTTTTTTATAGTGCAGAAAGTTACCATGAGATTGCCCTAAAAATCAAGGGACATCAGTGCTACTTACTCATCAGTAGTAGAAATCCTCAGGATGCTTACATTGAAACCTTGATTGACTGATACATCACATCATTGGAACAACCATAACGATGTCACCTCTATCTAACCTTCACATGAATAGAACCTTCACAAGCACACAACTGTACTCATCATAATATTAAGTTTGTACATAAGTACCTACTATCGGCAACCCTAAACCCTAAACCCTACAATCTTTTAAATCAATAGATCATCGGGACAGGAAGTTGTAGGTGATGCCGATGGAATGCGGGAAAACTATGTGTGGGAGGGATGGACGCAACAATGGTAGTAGCAAAGTCTCTTCCCCTCCCTCCCTGCTTGCAAAACAGTGTTAATGTTCTTGTCTGCACGAACTTGTAGCGATGTAAAATCTTTTCTTTTCTTTTTCTTCTGAACATGACAACAAGAATGAAACACTGCCTGCACAAGTTTATGTCTCTGTACATGACCAATCCCTTGTCGAGCCTCCACAGTGGTTTTTGATTTTTGTACAAATTTATTATTTCTGGAGGCGTATGACGCTGAGATTGGGTAAGGATGTTTCTTGAAGTCGCTGGACAGCTGGGAGGGTCACCTTGCAGCCTTGCAGTGCCAAGGAGGTCAGGCTGGTCAGTGGCCTTAAGTGCGGCACTCCTGCATTTGTCACCCTGGAGTTTGCCAGGTTCAGTGACACCAGATCCTTCATCCCTGCATCACCATCAAGGCAATCCTGCAACTTGATCAGTGGCAGACCAAGCTAACCTCAAATCTATTCAGATGCAAGGATGAATTCTACATCAATGCTTTGGGCTTCCAAGTTGTGATGTTGGACATTATGTAGGTATCACCCACAATAAGAAAGATGACTCTGATGTTGCCCCCAGAGCGAATTATGGTGTTGCTTCATCTTCGCATTAGTTCTATATGTGATTCCAAAGCGGACATCACGAGATTTGGAAGGACCTTGGAGATTAGTGCCTCCTACCAAAGGTGAACACCTTGAACAGACAGAGACAAGCTGGCCCACACCTAATCTCCATGAAGGTGAGGCCCTAGGTTCCCATATGGTTGGTTGAAAATATCCAATTCACCTGGATACTCGCTTCAATTGGGTCACCCATCCAAGCATTATTCTGGCCTTAGTCGGCTTAACCTCACAATTCCCATGAGATCCAAGTTAAGGCCTTGGCTTTAAGCTACTCTTTATCACCCCACATGCAATGGCAACCCATTCTGTGCAACCATGCATCATATGGGAGAAGTGCTGTAGAGGGAAATCCATCCTTGTCAACCCGCAGTTTCCTTGAGATGCCGCCTCTTGCAATATTAATAACTCACTACATCTCTACTGCTCACCTTCTACATGCTGAAATTTCACTATAAAAAACCACAAACATGTGGTATCAGACCATAATATTCCCTGGAAGAACCTTAAAACAGGACAGCCAGCACAACATGGAGACCTTTGCAAACCCAACTCACTCCACTGTGTAGGCTTTGCATTGTAGGTCACAAGCAACCTCCCCAAGAAACTAAGGGCATAGGGAGATATGGTCCCCTTTGCAGCAATTTACCCCATTATATCCCCCTGCAATTCAATCTTTGTCTATAAGCATGTTCTACTACAGAGTGCTTCTTGCTTAGGCTTTGAATAGATCATTATTCTTGTTGTATGTGGGCTTTTTGGGACATGGCACTCTTAAATTGCTTTGGACCCATTCGATCCCACATCTACTATACAATTCAGAACTTTGGAAAGGAGAGGGCGCATGGGCATTGATGCAGTCGCCATTTCAAAGTTCCAAAACAGCCAGCTGTGGACAGCAGTACAGCTCAGGGTGACATAGGCCCAAAGCTGTGTGAATTACATTTTGGTATCAAAAAAGGTGAATGGAGAAGCACCGTATGGTATATGTCCTAGTGTGTAACTACAAAATTGAATCAAATGGCAAACTGTGTTGGAAAGTTTGACAACTGGTTGGAATTTGCTACCTGAAAGATACTGGAGGGCGTTGTCAGTGAGACGCGGGTTTTGCGAAAGATTGAGGGACGTGAGTGAAGTAAGATCCTTGATGCTCCTCACACCTGTGTCAGTAATCCCCCCACCACACAGCTCCAATGTCTGTAGGTTCTTGAAATCTGCCACATTCCAAGTGCAGAGAAAAATGAGACAAAGATCATCCAAGAGCTGTGCACTTTGGGGAGAAGCAGCAAAGAGAAGGCTGTTAATGAATCCAAGATCCTGCAAATAGTGAAGATGACTCACGTTTGAGGTACGCCATGCCGTGATCTGTGATTCTTGCTCCAAAGAGATCCAAAGTCTTCAGACCTGTCAAGCCTGTTGTAGAATAGATGAAGAATTCAGTTTCTTCAAGATGATGGCCTAGCTTGAATAGCATTGATCTTAATTATAGTAGTGGCTTAAAGCCAGTGCCTTAACCCGGATGCCACAGGAACTCCCGAGGCTAAGCTGCCTGAGGCCGGAATACTGCTCTGATGGGTGACCTTCCGAGCAATTGATTTCCGGAGCACCCAATCATAGCGGGAGTATCTGGGTGAACCATATTTCTCAACCAACCATGTGGGAATCTAGGGACTTGCCCTTGGAAGAGATTAGGTACAGGCCAGCTTGTCCACACCTGTTCAAGGTGTTCACCTTTGAAAGGATTCAGTCGTCTACGGGGACCCTTTAATTGTCATGATGCCCGTTTCAGATTATATTTAGGTAGACTTGCACCGACTCGAAAATGACACAACATCATAATTCACGCTGGAATAGTACTCAGATGGGTGACTTTCCTAGGAACTGGATATTTTCAACCACCCATGTGGGAACCTAGGGGCTTGCACTTGGGGGTAGATTAGATGCAGGATGGCTTGTCTGCGCCTGTTTAAGGTGCTCACCTTTGACATGAGGTAGCAGTCTTCAAGGTCCCTCTAATACTTGTGATGTCCGTTTTGGGATTACACATAGAATTAGACCAACTTGGAGATAAAGCAAGACCCTGATTCATGTGGGTGGCAACATTGGAGTCCTCTCTTGAAACTTTATAATCATCCTAGATTTCATGAATAATGCAGCCAATAAGTATAGAGGAAGGAAAAGTGATACTGACACAACTTCTTAAGGTAGGCACGCCTAATTCAGTTACTTATCTTAATTGAACACCTATATTTGAGTGGTGTGTGGTTAGGTGTGGACCCAAGAACGGACACCAAATAGGCATGTGTTAAAAAGAAATTGGATTACATGCTCAAATATGTTAACCAGTTTAGGCTCAATAGTCATCAGAAATGGAGGGACCTTTATGACCATTTAATGAGCATGAAAATCTTTACTTAGATGATGATTAAGGTATTCATATGAGCTCCAAAATTTTATGAGGGAGTGGCTATGGCCTCAATTTGGATCTGCTAACCATCTCACACTAATCAACTGTTTCATATCCTAGGAGAAGTGGGCTAGTTGGAAAAAGTAATTATTTAAGACCCATCTACGTTACCTGTCAGTGCTGCTAGACCAGTGTCAGTGATCTGCCTGGAGTCCAAGTTGAGAGATTTAAGTGAGGTTAAAGTGGCAATGGTGCGCAAGCCACTATCCATGACCCCCCCTGTGAAGGAAAGGTTCAAGGTCTCCAACTTCTTCAACCCTGGCATCATCCCCACAATAATAGCATGTCAGTGCTGGCCGAACTAAAATTTGAATTAGGCCCGAGTGCGTCTCTTTGATGAAGGGCCACCATTCCCAAAAATATCGAGACCTTTGATGCATAAGCATTGTCGGACCAAGTTTCTCTTCAGAATCAGAAATTTTCAGGCTTGTAAACCAAGGACATTCTTCTCTGAGATTGAAATACCCACAAAATAGTTTGCTATCAAAAACAAGGGTCCAGAGAGTTAGTAGCCTACCAGTGAGGTAGCGAAGACCAGCATTTCCAATATCAGAGTCTGAAAGATCAAGCATCTGCAGGTTCACAAGCCCTATCCAACCAAAAAAAAATTTAATCAGCATACCTTAAGGGTCCTCTGTAGTTCAACACAAAATTACTAATTTTTGGAAGAAATTTGACATGTGTCATATTCAGTGATCAAGACCATGTGAATCCAATGTGGAAATTATTTTCTGGAACTCTCTTAAAGTGTTGAATCAAACACCACACTATGATAGTTTGGTTAACCCATCACCAATTGAATCAAATAGTTGTTGTCACATCTCTTCCGAGTATTTACAATGTGATTTTACCTTGCAGATGTTCAATGCCCTCATCGCTGACTTTACATGAGTCAAGATTCAAGCTTTCCAGGTTCGTCAAACCTGCCCAAGACAAGTGGCACATAAATTACTGAAATGCACTCGACAATATGCTGCCTGATTAAATTGCACCAAAACTACAAACTGGATAGGTCTAAGTAACTGCATGGAATTTCGCCCTCTCAAACTACACATGGTGGTGTCCCTAACTCAAGCTGTCATGCATATATTATATTAACAGAAGCACTTAAGTAAGCTATTATTATAGCTAGTAATCATCACTGATATCTGTGAATCCATGATATTTCCTCTTGGTTGATGAGTGAAAATCTATTACATGGTACGAACAACAAGTACATATAAAGGTTTCTTTGAAGAAATAGAAACCCTTGTAAAGTGAAATGTGCAATCTCTGAAGAAAATGGAAGCGTATAAGTGACCAATTTACACCCACCTTTCAGAAACACCATGCCAGTGTTGGTGATGTTGTTGTAACCCAAGTTCAAGGTCCGAAGATTGATGAGACCTGCATCACAGAAGGCAGCGTACCTTCAGACCAAAAGGTCATGTTTAGACTACCATGTCAGCTTAAATGTGGTCCATATGATTTACAGCCACCAGCCTTGGCTTTGTCATCTTACAAATCCATGTGCTCCTACGGGACTTTCCGTTGACAACAACTTCAAAAACTAACCTTCAAGGTTTTGACATCCAGAGTCCGACAGGGAGCACGAATGTATGTTCAGATGGCATAGCTCAGTCAATCCTGTATGCAGATGGAAACACATTATTCAGTAATTAAATAAAAAAATGGCATGTTACAAAAAAGTCTCAAGAAAACAGGTTGAAAAGAAACACACCAGCTATATTCTCCATACTCAGATCTGTAACAGGGCAGCCTTCCATGCTCAGGCTCCGCAGCTTTGTCAACCCTGTCAGTAGGCAGGTTGTTAAAGGACATAGGGACTCATATAAATACACAATTTCTATGAGATTCACCAAGTCTAAAAATCCAACTTTTTTAATTAATTAATTGTTTAAAACTTAATTTAATACATTATCTTATGGCAAGAAGAAAAAAGAAATAGGCCCCCTTTACACTACACTGTTTATGGTATTTAGTGTCACTTACTATTTGGAATTACGCAATGCAATGACTTCCTACTCTTGACTTCACCCTAAACTCACGAAAGTTGAACAGGTTATTTGGACATTATAAAACATTAATAACTTTGCTTGGTAAAATTTTACATCCTCAATAAATAGTTATAGCATTGTGTAACTCCGAATAGTAAGTGACACTAAATACCATAAATGGTGTAGTGCTCGAGTTGAGAGCTTGAGTTGGGAGGTCAAATAAAAGAACCTTCTTATTGGCAGGGTGCCTCTTACACATGCTTGTTCACTCAATTCCACTTTATACACGAGCCCTCAACTTGAGAGCTTGAATTTTTACCCGGAGCCAATGGGCTCTGGTATTGAAGTTTAATGGAGTTTTTAGTGGAGCCAATTAAGTTTTTACTTGAAGGTTTTAGCTTAATAATTGTCGAGAGCTCAAGCTCTTGTGTAGTGGACCCCAAGCCAATGGACTTTTGTGCACTCTTTGGCTTGTCATGAAATTTGCTTCTTTAATTATTATCATTCCTTTCTTGATCTATCACTCTGAGCATGGGCGCTTGACACTTGCTCGAACTATTTTGAGCTTGGAGATTGGTCAAACACTCAATAGTTTGAGCTTTGGATGAAATCTTGTCAACTCCAAGTATCAAACTCCTGAAAATTACAAGTTCGTGCTCTCAATTCAAGCACTAGTCTAAAGGGGGCCTAAGCATGTGTTTGCATCCAAGGGCACCCAGACTGTTTATTTTAAACCTCAAATTTCAATAACGTTAAGGTATTCAACCCATTTGAAAAGTGCAAGAGAAGAATGAGTTGATTTTAGATAGGGTCACTTTTGACACAATTGGCTAAAAGTGGAAGAATGTAGCTCAAATACACGGTTTTTGTGGATGGAGAGGCCTAGATTAGGCATCTTAGACATTTAGGGGTTAAAATTGTGTGAAGCCAAACACCAGTGAACCCTACAAAGACTACAGCATATAAGATGCGTATACCCAAAACCAATTTTGAACTTAAAACAAAGACTATTTACTTTAGTCATGTGGTTGAAGACTTCAAATGTATGATAGTGGTACATCGTCTTAGTTTTTAAGTTATGTGTTGATTTTGGGATTTTCTACCTTAGTAAACTTTGACGAATATTTCTCAAGACAATCTCCTGTCATTAAGGTTCGAGACTTACCCTTTAAGGATGCAATGCCCGAGACATTCACTTTGCTTCTGGAAATTTGGAGCTCTTCTAAGTTCACAAGCCCTGTAATCCACTCACCGTTTCAAATCTTAGGATTTCATGAAAGAAACGACATCAATTCACCAATGCCTGGATCATACAGCAAGTTGAAACAAAACATAGAGCCAGATGCAGTTCATGAAACCGACTAGATTCCTATCTTCCAGCCTAGATTTCATTAAATTTGTTTCACATATCAAAGTGATCCTCTAACTCAGCATGACTTTTGGTCAGAAGTAGGTTGTTTTGCATACAAGACCTTCCATGTTCGGTAAGTATTCAGTGCATCCTTTGAGGTAGTGTAGAGGATTGAACAGAGAATATTCTATATCAATTCATCAAGGGTCAAATGCATTTTCGCATGCCAAGAGGTGCTAAAATGAGGTTGGGACTCAATGAACCCAAAAAGGTTGCTCTTCATTCAAATCCAAGCACTACTCTGAGCAGCACCACAAGTGGAAAGAAATCCTGTTGTATGCAAAACAACCATGGAAAAATCATAGGGGACCAACTCCCAATGAAAAGTCCCATTGAGTTAAAGGACAACTCTATTCTGCTAAACACAAATGATCAGAGGAGGGACAATCCAACCTGCAAGATGCTTTATGTCTGAGTTCCGGACACAGATGCACCACCCCACATTCAGGTTCGCCAGGTTGATAAGACCTAGAAAATGTCCAGAATTGTCAGGAAACGATGCATCCAAATGTAGATGCGAGCAAACATTTCCAATATCCATCACATGCTGTTTTTTATACTCCAGTAATGAACCTTTGGGATCATTCAGAGGTCATTAACATATTTACAGAGCGCCCAACCCCCAACCAAAATGAAATAAACATTTATGCACTAAGGTCCCTACTTGGGTTGAAATGGATGGAGCTGTACAGGACTTTATACATGACTTTCCTATGTATCTCAAGCCTTGAATACTACATATTAGTATGTGTGGAAGAAATATTGTTCGTAAAATGAAACAAAAGAAGGTACAAAATCACATGAAAGTCATGTTTGAGCTAGGTATGTTGAGTACAATTTCCATCCAACTCCATTTAGGGGTCAGCCAGCTTGGAGACTAAATGTACTCATTTTGCCACCTTACTTTTCATCCCTATGGACATCCTATTGGACCCCTATAGATGGTGGCTCACGTAAGAATTGAGGTGAAATAATTGACTTGAGAATACTATCCAAGCCTTCATACACTTGCAACGCTAAAAAACATCCCATGATGTTGTTGAAGTTCAACCTGTAAAAGCGCAACTGGACGTTTGGTCAAATTAATAAATTTGGAGATATAGGAGATATATAAAAATTGTCACACCTTTGAGGTAGATCAGGCCACCATGGATGTAAGGGCACCGCTCAAGATCAAGGTTCTTCAGATTGATGAGGTTAGCGAAATGCCGCATTCCAACTGCCGTGATCAAGTTACTACTACGAAGGCTGAGTGTTGTAAGGTTTGCAAATCCTGCATTGCAATATAATTGGCATGTCACCATAACTCAGTAACAATATATCGACTAGCTCTTCTCCAACCAAATCTACAAAAACCATAGCAATATAGCATAGTTCAACCATTGTAAACAAGAAGTTCAAGCCTTGTAAGATACTCTACCTAAGCCCATGAGGCACAACACACAAAATGTAACCAACAACCCTTCCTCACTAATGATTGAACAATTATTATGTAAAATTCCAAGTACACAAGGAAGCTGATAGAATTAAAAAATCCTTGAATGTCACAGGTGAATAGCAGGAATTTGAAGGAAATATAAATAAAGAGAATTTGAAGTGCCAGTGACAATGACGAATAGTTTTTGTCATTGAAGAGACAGTACACATCATTTCCAGTACCAAAAGAAATGAAATTCGTAAAGAGGTGGTAAGAAGCGGAATCTTGACTTCACATTACTAGATAACTATAAATTGATTGTTCCAGTGGATGGAAGTGATACCTGATAAATTCGTAAGGCCCACATCAGAAATGTGGTCGCAAAAATTCAAGGCTAAGGTCTCCAAGTTGGTGCATGTCTCAAGAAATGTAAGCCCTGCATCAGTAATTGTGGAGCTGGAAACATCCAATGATAAAAGAGACTCCCCTTGACTGCCAATGACCTCCATCCAGGAATCTTCCACCAAAGGATTATCAGGGAGTATAATATCCTGTGAGGAAACACAATATAATATCATCACACCCCTCAATCAGACGTTCCTGGCTGACACTACTAATTGCGAATTTGAATACTAGAACTACAGTACAAACTTTGTGAAATACCAAGGTCAATTTTACATTTCTGACATTGACCTCTACAACTCAACTCGTTAACTCAATGAGACTTCTCCTTGGGAGTTGGTCCCTATAATCTTCAATTGGTTGTTTTGCAAACAAAAACAACAATTTCTTTCCACTTGCGGTGCGTGCTCGGAGGCAGTGTTTGAATTTGAATGAAGAGCAACCTATCCTGGTTCATTGACGGCCAAACTCAATTTAGCACCTCTTGGCATGCCAAGATGAGTTTGACCCTCAATGTTCTTCGTTCAAACCTCCACACTACCTTCAAGCATGCACCAAAAACTTACCAAACATGGAAGGTATTGTATGCCAAACAACCAAATCCAACCAAAAGTCATGTTGAGTTAGAGAATAACTGAACATGAGGAAATTACAAATAAACAATACTTAGAGCATCCAAGAGAATTACTTGCACATGGCCCCACCAGATACTGATCTATGATGCTAAAAATGAAAAATAAATAAAATTCTCTCCAGTACACATGATAATGAAAAAACAACTATTGTGATAGAATGTGACAAACCTGCAGTGCGCAGTTTGAAAATTTCTCCAGGATGGAGGGTGTCAGCAGTTGCAACCGCGTAAGTTCATTTAGAATTTTTTGAGTCAAATCACGTGGAATTCTAGCAAATGATTTGAACTTCCCAACATTCTGCATCCATTCACAGCACAATGCCATGTCAACTGCTAAGGTGATGGGACATCGTGCAGTTCAACGAAAATCATGGATATACAAGCACACAAGCTACTCTGCCAAGCATCAACCTTTGCACATTCATTTCCAGATATTTTGAGGGCATGGGCAGTCAGGGCCACTTTACACTATGGCCAAGGGCTGGGACCATGAAATTGTGAGGGTCCTTGAAACTTGCCCGAAGGCTGTATCATAGAAAATGAAATTGGGTTTCGTGTGGTCACAGGCATTCAATTGTAGTGTGAATACATACGTGACTGGGCTAGTCTCAATCGAATGCTACTCCACTACCATCCTATTCATGTGGGCCTGTCTACACAATAGTAAATAATAATCAATCAAGGGTCATGAGATTTTGAAGTGCCGTGGTCTCCCGATGTTGTGTTAGACCCACCTCTATGAGGTGGGCTCAACACAAAATCCGGTAGAGCATGACAATTATCTATTGCATTCCATGTAGGAGTCCATGCAGGTTTGCTCATCCATTTGAACTCCCTTGGCCCATTAGGCCCTCAAGTTCAAGTGTAAAATGAAGTGGGAAGCCCTTGGCATTTTCCACCAATGAGAGATTTTAGATTTCAGTGGTCACGGAAGGGTTGGCTTAAACCCAAGGCCTTCAGCCACATCCCATGGGAACTTAAGCTGAGGTTAAGCTGTCTAAAGCCAGAATAGTACTCAGATGGGTTACCTTCCTAGCACTTGATTTGGTGCACCCTACCACCTATGGTCCACTCATTCATAGTGGGGGTATCCTGATGAACCAAATATTTTCAACCAAATCATGTGGGAACCTCAGGGCTTGCCCTTGGGGGGCAGAGGTACAGGCTGGCTTATCCACACCAAGTCAAGGCATCCACCTTGGAAAGGAGGCAGTAATCTTATGATGCCCAGTTTGGGATTACACATAGATTTAGACCAACTTGAAGAACCAACACCATACTTCACGCCGGCGGCACATCGGAGTCATCTTTCTCTCAATGGTCATGGGCCCTCAAGCTCTAGTGTAAAGTGCCCCTCAGAGTAGATGTTTATACCTGGGCAACCTCACGGACACACATATCCAACAGGCTTGGAGGAGACCTTGGCCCCTGTTTCACAGACACAGGGGCCTCTATAGCCAGTGTTGGCTTCACAGGCCATCGCAAACTGATGCTCCGACTTAACCTTCCCGAACGACCTCTATTTGCATCATCTGTTTCCTGCTCTGTCTGCTCCCGCTTCCGAGAGCATGCACCCCCCATTTTTTACCACTTTGCGTACCCTGCTTTTACCCTCTCTCCAATTCCATCTGCACCAAGCACATCCATCTATGTTCATCAGCATCTAGTGTTCATCTAGTGCTGAGGACCACAAAACAAGAGCTAGAGCTCCCAACATTCCTGAGCTACCTCATGGAGGTAGCTTAACTTAGGATTTTGACCAAGAGCTTGTCGTTGTTGTTTCGCACGAATCCCATCCAGGTGTCATCTAAGCGTTGTAAGCACAGTAAAAATTTCAATCTCTCAATCTGAAAGCTCAAGTGTAAAGTAATATTGAGTGAACAAGCATAAATAAAGAGCTCCTCTCTGCCAGAGGAGAGAGGCTCCTTTCTTCGAGGTCTCAACCTCTCTAGTGTAAAGGAGGCCTAAAACCCTCAGCCAGAGTGAGATTTTGCAGGTCAAGAATTTTGAGCTGAGAAGGAGACTCTGGAAAACATTAGAATATGCACAGCACTCCACAATTCATGGCATTATTGTGCAGAGAAATAAGGGCGACCCTTGCTCTCAGGCTAGGATAAATGAGCCTCAGTTTCACATTTGGGTGCAGTTCGTGTCTAGTATGCAAGTCCAGCTTGGGCTTACATACGAGATACACGCTATGGAGGTGGACTATGTGGGGCATCACAGCATCCCAAAACTAGCAGCCCTAACCCATGACAGGGATTGATGATATAATTTTGAGATTAAAGGAATCAACTCAAATAGTACACAAAGTAGAAAGATATGAGGTTTTTCAGTTTCCAGTTTCATGTACAATACCTTGCAAGAACTTGTCCTTCTCTGTTCAACCTAATGTGCCCATTGCATTCCTGTTCCAGTATAACAAAAGATGGATCAGTCTCCATGGTCTGGAAAAACCTGTCACAAAGAGTCCAAAGATAGTCCACCTCAATCTCTTCAGCTACAATAACAAACCACAACTACTCTCATATTTTAGCACGACATTTACCAATGAGGTCCTCAAATTACAGCTCCATGGTAGCAAGTATTTTGTCAAGGAAATTGTTAGAAAATTGCACATCGTCACAATGTGGAGTTGGCCAGAAGATGATCAGGACCTTGGTTATTGCAGCCTGCCAAGCCTTGCACTTGTGGTCACCTGCAACACAATGCCAGGATTGTGGAAACTAGAGTCAGTATCCCCCTTCCATCTTCAAAATAGGGCAACCTTCGTTAAGCAAGATTATATTTTCAGAAAAGCAAGTGCACATCAATTATACTTGAAGGGAATGAAAAAAGAAGAATGAGCCACTCTCTGCGTTCATCACAATGCTCAACAACAACACTTCAACCTGGATTCAATCGAGAAGAACACAAATCTCATTCTTGATCACCCTTCTAAGAAAAAAACCACCTAACCCATAATTGGACACTACAAAGATTCATAAAATTTCCTGGTTACACCAGAGTTCATGTTAACGAATTGGTCAAAATGGAGCAACCTTCCTTAAACAAGAAAAGTAAGTCCACATCAAGCATACTTCAAGGGATTAAAGAGCCACTCTTCCACCTGGATTCAAACAGGCAGACCACACATCTCCTCTTTGACCACCCTTCTAACAAAATAACCACCCAACCCATGATTGGATACTGAGAAGTTCCCTGAAATTTCCAATTCCACCAGAATTCACGGTAATCATAAGACTGAGCTACAGGCCAATCAAGTCAGGGCCCTCTAATCTGAGTCGCAGTAACTTTCAAAAATGCATAAATACACAATTCTGCTGATTCTTTCGTCCGCGAAGGTGTGTATCTCCATCTTAGGCCACTCCACCTTGCCCAGACAACAGAGTGCAAATTGTGTAACCATTGTAACAATAATTCTAAGAAAAGGTGTAGACACTTTGGTTGCATTTCGATTGAGTTAGGTATATGAAGGGAGACCGTATTTGTGGCACCCAAAAAAGAACAACAACGTCGCTGGGACCGAAGCACCTACTCTGATCTCACAAGTATAGGAACACAGAGAGAGAGAGAGAGAGAGGTTAAGTAGATCCCAATAGCTTTGCGTGAAGTTTCCTGATGAACCCATGAAGTATCCACAAATGCGAATGTAGAAAATTCTACTCGGTTAGCCATAAAATGTGAGACCATAAATTGTGGCGCTCAAAAGAGAAGAGCAATAGCATCTCTGGGACTGAAGAGCCTACTCTCATCCAAAAGCACGTCACCTCGAGAGATTAAGTAAATCAAAGTGAGGTTTTCTGATGATGACCTATGGCGAGATGTAGCAATCAAGATGCAGGTCGCCTTCGAAGCCTATCAACATCAAAAAATCTCTCAACCACCGTTGGGTGAAGGAGACGACCGAGCCGAACCGAATATGGGCAGACAAAGGCGATACATGACATGACATGACAAACCAAAGAGAAGAGAAGGCGGGCAGAGGCTATTGCATCACCGGTGGCGGCGGAGGTGGCAACAATCGGAAGTCACTCAGCAAGAAAAATTGGTGATTGAACCGAACCTACAACAAATTCCTGTCCAATTTCTTGCGCCTGCCTCCTAAAGGCTAACTAACTGACTGACTCCAATTTCTTCGTAAGTTACGACCAGGTAAGCGCTAAGGATTTATCAAAGAAAGCGCAAGTAATGTCCATCACGAGTTTCTGGCAGATTGTTGCGCAACATAAACATAACCCCCTCAGCCATAATTTTGCAATTGTTCGTTGGCCAAACCTCATCGTGACTCAAAATTACACATCACGAACAGAAATTGACGATGAGAGAAACCCAACACAAGGAAAAGGCACATAACTACAACGGATTGGTGCACAAAATAGCATAACCCCTTCAACCATTAAATCACGTCATTCCGGGACCCCAATTTCACAATTGCTCGATGGCCAAATCTCCTCGTTACTTGAAATTACACATATCAGAAAAAAAGTTGACGATGAGAGAAAGTCAACACAAAAAAGGCTAACTGACTCCAATTTCTTTGATGGGTTACGATCAGGTGCAAAAAGGATTCATCAAAGAAAGCGCAAGCAATATCCATCGCTAGGTTGTGGCAGATTGCTGCACAACATAACCCCCTCGACCATAATTTCGGGAAAAAGGGAATACCGCGAATCACGCCATTCCGGGACCCCAATTTTGCAATTGTTCCATGCCCAAACCTCCTCGTTTCTCAGATTTACACATCACGGACATCAATTGACGATGAGAGAAACACAACACAAGGAGAAGGCATGGCAACCCAAATCCCCACCAACACGGACACAACCCATACCGGATTGTTACACAACATAACCCCCTCAACCATGATTTCGGGAAAAAGGGAACATGGCGAATCACGACATCGAGGACATCAATTTCGCAATTTCTCGATGGCCAAACCTCATCGCGACTCAAATTTACACATCACACACATAACTTAAAACTCAATTCCCCCCAAAGGCATGGCAATCACATCCCCTCAACCGCAACAGACCAAAGCCATCAACAAGCCTATCGCCAAAAGGTGAGTACACATGGATCGCCTTCCCGTAAGGACTGTTTCAGAGGGAAGAATTGCGAAGAAAACCTACACCAAAGTCGCAGAGAGCAAAATTGCGAAGAAGAAGGACCAAAAACACCATCGACTCACACAATCCTGGCCACTTTAGAGCGGCTCTGGTACCATAATGGACTGTTTTGGCTCATTTTGGCATCACAGAAGAGAACTTCCGGTCATACCTCGTATCCATGAGCTCTAATTTTTGGTGAGCTTGCGAGAATTGGAACGAAAGTGGGAGGAACGCCGGGAAGACTTGGTGAAGGCGAGTCGCAGCCATGGCGGAAGAATCACAAGGGACCTTGGAGAGAGAGAGAGAAAGAGGGGAAGGGGGGGACACTAGGATCGGGCCGGACCTGGAGTTCCTTCCGAGCCTCAGGCGTGGCGACGAGCCTCAAAACCAGACCTATTTGCCGAACCTAGGCCGAGGCTGATCTGAGCCTGAGAAGAAGTCCCAGGTAGTCTCTGTCGCCCTTGCCGAGGCTATCTAGCCCTTCCAGGCCTGAGGGGGTCAAGCATTTCCTAAGATGTGTTGTAACAGAAACACTTCTTATGGATTTAACAAAAAGGACTTGTGAAGCACCACCAAAAGATTGCTTCTGCAATTTTATTTTATTTTAAAATATTACAAGTGATGAAAAAATAAATTCATCATATTTAAAATTTTAATTATCAAATTTTTGTTGGAAAAATAATATGATTGGTTAAAATTAAAAATATGAGGGAGAAATTGTCAACATAATATGTTCTTTAAGTGATTGAGTTGTCAACAAGTCTCTTGGATGTGAGCACTCCATAACATTAAGGAAACCATTCATGAAATGCCAATCAATTTTATGGCACCAATAAACAATTCAATAGCTACGTTTTGGGGAAACTATGAAGTACGTGTTTTAAGATAAACATTATCATTTTGAATCACACCTTAAAGGTTTAAGAGGCCCGTTTACGGATTGGTGTCATACAAAGGGATTTTAAATTGCTTGATATGCTTAGGTAAAAATGTCAAAAGCAATCACATCTTAAATCAACATATTTGTTACGTGCATTCTTACAATAGGTGCATACATACACCGCATGTGATAAGCGTGTTCTGCACTTTGGTATAGAATGCACATTTGTATTCATGGGTTTATGATCCTGAATACGCATCAACACCATATTTATGGCGGATGTTGATATGGGTAGGGTATGAGCATTTGGGATTTTTTTTTTTCATTTCTGATGTCATCCAAATCACTATAGAATCTAGAACACTTGATAAAAAAAATCTAAGGTGGTTTTAAGGTGGTATTAGGACAACATCAGACCCGTGCAAAGAACCTAGGTATACCAAGACTCTCTCATCTTGTGATACAACAATATAATAGGAGTACAATTTTTGGTTGTTGTTGTTCTTGGACACGAAAGAAATATTTCCATCACAAGAGTATGAATACAACCAAATGACATGTATGCGAGCCTAGGCTTTGCCTAGCAAACAATCATTTGGAGAAGAGCTGAGCCAAGTAACCTCTAAGCAACACAAGTATTTAACTTTGTACGGCCAACTAATCATAGTACACATCAATACCAGTTAGGTGGGTCACATTTGATATCATCATCGATATTATGTGACATAAGTGGGCCTAATTCACCTACTCATCTTAGACGGACACCTATACTTGAGTGGTGTGTGGTCAGCTGTGGATCTAAGAATGGACACCAAAAATACACATGTTTGACAAAATAATGACTATGTGTAAGATGTTAACCATTATAGGTTCAATAGTCCACATTACAACATTTCTCAGCTCCTTCGTTGCGTTATGTGGGACCAAGTATTGGGCAACCATAATTATCCTTTAATTATGGGTTTTCTTGTTTATGAGCTATGTACTATAGAGTTTTCAACAAGCATCTAAAATTTATCATTTTTTTAATTGCAACCTCTTTCTCTAGAAAGAAAACCGTCATCTAGTTGCTTAATAATGTTATGATAACGGAAATGGGGAGGAGGTATATGATCATTTAACGAGTTGTAGAATATTCACACTTTGTTTATGAACAAGATGTTCATACGAGCTCGAAATTTTATGAGATTAACTACATACATGATTTGAGATTGGCAATCATCTCGCACTAATTGTGTGTTTCACATCCTATGAGAAAGTGGGTGTAAGTAGAACAACCGAAAACGGTGACTGACCACTACTAGTACAAGGTGCCATTGAGTTAAAGATTTGTGTGCATGCTTATGCAAAAGTAAGATATTGTGATGCTCAAATCAGGGAGACTCTACTATACAAACAGAGGGCTTGGCTTACTTGCCTCTTTGAAAAAGTGTAACTAATTATTTACATGGAATTAAACTATACAACAACTTGCATTCCTCATCATTTCCTCTACTCCATCTCCGAAAAATATTGCACAAATTTCAAGCCACTCTTTCTTGCCGAATCCGCTTATTTCGCCGATTTCCGTATATCTCCCTTAGAGGTGAAAGTGTCCATTTTAAGGCCCACTTTCCTTATTGATAAGATACATCCACCTATATACCCACCATTCAAAGGGCAACCTCGGAGCCGAACCTGATGCCAACCTAGACCCGAGCCTGATGAGAGGCAATCTATCCATCAAGCACTCCACGTGGGACCAGGATGGCTAGGCTCGTCGCACGCGACGACCCCCACCTGGCGTGCTGCGAGACTCGGCTCTCAGGCTCGGGATAGGCTCGGCATAGGCTCGGGGTCCCGGCGTCAGCGCCGTTACGTTATGCCACAGTCACGCAATATATGTATATATATAGTCGGACGATTAGGTCGTCCTCTGTCAACGATATTTATTTTCGTCCGTCAGTGTCCGTCCTCTCTGGCTTTTCTGGCGCTGTAGGTGATGCCTTTGACGTCTGTACAAAGTCTTTACTATATTTAAGAGTTATCCATTTCTCTCACTTTCATATCTTTAATAAATAACACACCTGGCAAGTTGCGTATTATATTAACCATGCGAGTACTAGGTAGTAGGGAGATGCGTCCTTGTTAAGCTTAACGTAAAGCGGGCCTAATTCGGTTTCGTATTGTAAATGGGCACCTATATTTGAGTGGTGTAAGTTAGGTGTGGATCTAAGAACGGACACCAAAAAGACATCATGTGTTTGGTTGGGATTGCACCATGTGCTGAAAATATGTTAACCATTCTCAATTCAGTAGTCAACCAAGGGAACTTGTGATTATATGATTATTTAACGAAAAAGGATAAACTTCACTATAATAATGAATCAGATATTCATATGAGCTTCAATTTGGATTTGTTACTAATCATCTCACACACATCGTGTGTTTCATGCCCTAGGAGAAGTGGGTGCATAATTAAAATTGTAGGTTTTTAGGCCAACTTATCTTATAAGTTAAGAGTTCTTGATTAGCATTTCAAAAATAGTTAGGTTAATCAACCCATCATTAAGTCCACAACATATCTCTTTAACCTTGTAAGATGTTGTTTTATGTCAAAACTTATCCATTAAAGCAAAGGAGAGGTTATTTGGTGAGTTGGATCGTTGTTGGGTTTGTGAGACCCCGTACTCAATGGTCAATGGAGATTATGGATATCTACATGTATATGGTGAGACAAGTCTTATGTCTTGTCTCGTTAAAACTTTAAAGGTCAATAAGTATTGTGTTGAGGCAAGCATTGGCTATGGCTGCAAGGTGGACTTGACAGTGCAAACAATCATCGGATTGCCCATGAGGGGAGGTAATGGTTTTTGGCACAATTACAAAATGGTAGGTGGTGGTTGGGACAATTGTCACGTGCTAGGCCACTTCGGAATTGGAAGGCGGCTTGGAGTTAGGCTAGCCCTACAAATATAAGTAGTTGGCAAGCTTGGCTACCCTGGGTTGTATGCTTTTTGTGTGTGGCAGGGTATTTAACATCGGCATAGCTTCCAGGTACAATGGGTCCTCGTTTTAAAATTTTCAGTGATGAAGTTAATGCTTCTTCGGCCTATGTTAGTGTTGGCGTGCGTTTGTGTTGTGTTGTTCTTTCCATGTTTCTTTGTTGACCCCTCAACCTTACTCAATACATCTCACAACAAGTAGACACTAAGTTAGTGTTTCTCAAAGGCGAGATAACTTAAGATTAACGACTTTCCATGCTCAAATGCCTTTCACACATAAACATTCGTTGTTACAAAGCTTCCAAAGACTAATTTATCCATACATTCTAGATTTTAATTTAATATCTCGACATGGCATAAACACATGCATAAGATTTTGATTTTAAATATTCAAACGCAATTCATACCAAGATTTTATATAATAAAAACGTGCCCCAACCTCCCAAGGCTCAAACTAAGCTAACCATGTCTAGTTGCCAACCCCATCATCTTGTTTCCCTTATCCCAATAGAAAGGGTGCAACGGGAATAGGTTGAGTAATGTCATGCAAATCAAAACAAGTTCAATTGCAAAATGTTGAAGGTACAACAAGTGAGAACTCCAAATATCTAGTAGACCCAAAAAAGAGAGTAGTAGTTAATAGACAATCCCTATCAATTTGTTCATTGTATGCCTTCCAAAGTGCAATGAAATTTTTATTCAAAACCTAATTTGGCCTTGAGAAAAATACCTTCCAAAAGCATTCACAACCAAGGGAATGTGTGCCTTGTGTGGTTGCTCTTCTTAATTAGACGTTTTATATTTGAGTGGTAGATTGCAAGTCTTCATGTTAAGACCAAACATCCAAAAGCATGTGTTATGACGAGATCGGATAATGTGCTCAAAATCTCGATGCCATTCTAGATTCAAAAGTGAACACAATTGGAAAGGCCTTTGTGATCAACTAAGGAGAAAGAGAATTGCCACTTTGATTTCTTGATATGTTTGCACCTCAACTTCAATTATGAATCTTGCACATGAAATCTTCAGCCCAACCACATTGCTAGTTAAGTATTGATGTAGTTATGCTAAGTTAGCTTGGAGTTTTGAGACCGCACTAGGCTCAGCTAGAGTTAGCATTAGATAATAATGACATAATTGACCTCGTCTTCTAGATCTTTCCCTAACAATTTGTGGGGGCAGGACTTAAACTCAACCCTTAACGGCCAACGTGACGTTTTTGTACGAACAATCACCAATGCCCAACCAATTCCAACATACACGTCTACGTTCTAAGCTTATGATTTTAAACTCATGGACAACTGAATTTTGTGAGAACAATCTTAACTTTACATAGATGCCATCAATAAGGTCAAAACTACCTTAAGAGGTGCCAAATTTTTCTTATAATAAGTTGTTGAATTGAATTGAAGTAATTTAGGCAGTTTTTGGAAGATTTCTCTTCAACATATAAGGGTTAATCATACCACACCGTTTATAGTATTTAAGTCACTTATTATTTGAAATTACGCGATGCAATAACTTCTTACTATAGAATTCAAGTTTTACTTACAAAGGATGACCATGTTAGTTGGACATTATAAAACATAGAAGAGTTTACTTGGTACAATATTACATTCTCATTTCACACGTATGGCACTGCATAACTCCTAATAATAAGTGACACTAAATACCATAAGCGATTTGGTTGAGTGCTTGAAATAAGGATGGTAGGATTTTGGACAACCCATGCAAAACATATAGAACTTAGCATTTTGTTACGTTCATTGATAGTGTGGCCACATAAGGTAACAATTCTCCTTGGCATTCCTTAACATTGGCTGCCCTTAACTACACGTTTGTACCTATTATTATGGCCCATTGTAATCTATAATATACCATGATAATTTTGGTCATTGTAAGATTTCTTGATCCATGTCATTTTTGGCCCACAATATTATATGTTCAAAATTAGGAATATGGAATGATTGTTTTTTACACGAACATGAAATAATGTGGGTTGGATAACATATATCTATATTATGTTTATATTATACCATCAATAGCATAAATTCATCAGTTATATATTTGAATATCAGTATATTATTAATTTGCAATCCATCTTAATTATTAACCCACAACCACACAATGGAAGACATGGTAGTGGTGGTCACCCCATTGTTCCTGAGAGGTGGGGGCACCACGTTAAAGTGATGTGTCATATGTATGGGCCCATATTAGTAAAATATAGTGGGCCATGGTATTTTCTACTGACGCTTACTTTCAACCCACATTATTAAGTGTAAACATTAGAGTTATATGTAAAGTCCCTCAAGGAAGGATAGTACCATAGCTTTGATACTTCTTTGAAAAAAATCGTGTATTAAGAGCATGTTAGCTCGTCGTGTATCGGAGCTTA
This sequence comes from Polytrichum formosum, assembly GCA_964035585.1. Classification (NCBI taxonomy): domain Eukaryota; kingdom Viridiplantae; phylum Streptophyta; class Polytrichopsida; order Polytrichales; family Polytrichaceae; genus Polytrichum; species Polytrichum formosum. The sequence goes on from OZ037938.1 coordinate 19,402,494, forward strand.
TTTTGAAAGTTGGGTGAAATTTTGGGAGCTTCCTTTTTCCGCCTCAAAAACTTTGAGAGAATTTTTGGATCTAAAATAGGGTATGTGCATGGGACATGTTGTCCTTAGTCTTGGATTGGCCTATGTAGGGCTGGGTTGGCCCTTCCATCCTAGTAGGACAAGCTAGAAGACCGGTTTCGAATAGCCCAACACACCAACTCCTTGTGTATGGCAATTTAAGCATTAAGAAAACTTAGGTGAATCTGTGTTAATTCTCATGAACTAAGGGTTTGGGACAAACCCATGGTGTCGTATGCTTTACTTTACGGATAACTCTATTGTAGTACACCATGTATGGTATTTAGTGTCACATGCGTAATAGTGTCACTTACCCCTATTTTGAGGCGTATGCTAGGCTTCGTTGATGATTAACAACTTCACCATAGGTGTCAACTCATGACACTTGGCATTCAAGTGTACTTACTAATATATTGGCATGAGCATGTTCAATAATGTTATGAGGTGCATGCCTATGTTACACAATGGTCTACAAGTTGACTGAAGTGTACACAAATGACACTTGCCATCATTATGCTCAAGAATATCTTCCTCTTGCATACTAAAACGCAAGACTATCATCCAAAGTATCCTAGTGTGCTTCTCTAAATGTCATAATCTAGGTATTTTTTTCACTTAAAGAAGTTACTTATGTTGATGAATGGAATCATATTGATAATTAGCAGGCGAGACACTTCGAGACCTCTAGGCATCTAGTTTAGGCCTTCGCAAATAGTGTACGTGACACTAAATACCATAAATTGTGTAGTAAGGACCTCCTTATTCGCAATTGCCAAGAAGATGAAACAATTTGTGGTGCAATCCAATGGCCAAAATTGCTTGTAGAGTTGAAAGTGTCCACAATAGAGCACATACCTTGCTTTGGCCCTTGCTAAATCACATTTGTGTTTGGATGGGCTCCACCCCTCCCACGCCTCCTTCACTGCCCGGTCTTCTTGCCCGCACTTGTGTGAAACTCTTCTTCGTTGGGAACCAATGTGACAATATCCATCAATTAACTTGGGAATAATGAAAGTGATGTCAACTTGAGTATTTGTAATTTTCGGTCTGAGATGACCCTAAACTATTGGATGATGGTGGAGGGATACCCAAATCTTAAGGAATAGGTTGGCAGTTCGATTTCTGGTTGTGAAATCTCTTCTCTACTTGACAGAAACTTGCCAGGTGATTAACTGCCTCCTGTGCTTTGACACTGGCCTATCGGCCTTTTGTCTCAAGAGATATATATATATATATTTGACTGGGTATTGTCACATTGGTTCCCAACGAGGAGGAGTTCCCATGCAGGTGCGAGCAGGAAGACCGGACAATGAAGGAGCCGTGGGAGGGGCGGGGCCCAGCCAAACACATATGTGATTTAGCCCGGGGCCCATGCTTTTGGACTTCTTAAGCATTTAAGGTAAATTTCACACGATGTTCCCAAATTTAGCAATGGAGAATAATTTGTCAGTTTTTCGGTGTTTTGTGGGTTCTATTCTATCATCCAATTTAGAAGCTACCCCCAAAGTTTTAATGAGATGTTGACTAACTTGGGGTGTTGTCAGGGCCATAATCTATATACCATTTTTGTCCGTGGGTACTTGTCACAGCTTTTAAAGACATTACCATAGTTGAACAAATGAATGTTGATTGTACCAAGATTCATCCAGTTCTTTACGAATGTTTTTCATTCATCCATAAGGTATGTAGGTGTTGTTTGGTTCATTTTTTTCAGGTTCTCCAACCAATTAGATTTACACACAACAAAGCTTGTGACATTGCATTAGCAAATCTACGAAGAAGCATCAACAAAAGTCGGATAGGAAATTGCACCTACCCTAACTGCAAGTTTGTCGATTTCATAACTGAATACATTGGTCTTCCCAATTGTGTTGTACTGTTTGAGTGCATTGATTATCCAGATTAGTGGGTTGTATTATTCAGAGTTACGAGTGCAACAATGTCTTGCTTAGGTGTTCAATTCTACGAATGAAAGTTCAATAGTTTGTTCAGACATTATAGAACACAAAACACTTTGCTTGGTAAAATATTACATTCTTGTTAAATAATTATAGCACCGTGTGACTTCAAATATCAACACTCACTAATCGGGATAATCAATGTAATTCTTATTTCTAACTACTATTATGCCACTCACCTCACTAATGGATGAGTCTCATCCAATTCATTATTTGTCATTTGCAATTCAACCAAACTCTCAATTTTAAGAAGCATAAGCGGTGTAGAACACGAGGCATAACATTATTAAGCAATGTGTGTTCGTTATGTGGGCCATGAGACTATAACCATGAAATGCTCAAACCTTGCGCAAGGAGACTTGTTGGAGACATGTGTCAGAGCTCATAGCATCCCATGGTTATATTTTTAGGTCCAACTGAACAAATGCACATTGCTTAATAATGTCATGAGAGATTGTTTCATGCACTGAATTACAAAGAGGTTTTGGGTTCTTAGGGCATGTTTACACCAATGACCAATGACCAATGACCATGACCACCGCTTTCTACATTCTCTCATTGGTTGAGAAATAAGTGGTTATTCCATTTCGTTCTACACAATGTCATAAAAAACAAGAGTGTTCATGCCATGTCATGAATGAGAAAGCAACATGGAATCATGCACGTCCAAAAGTGGATATTGTTGATGATCACCCAGTTTTGCAGTGAGATAACCCAAATAATTTGTTTCAATGGAAAATGAAGGTAGCCATATTAGCATCATCTAATTTGTTAGAAATGTTAAATATTAATAGAATAGATAATTAATTAATTAATTAATTTAAAAATTTGACGTTTATTAAACATACTACGTCCCAATCTAAGTTTGCTTTCCACAACGAGAAAAGAGAAAAAGACGCCCGTATCATAATACCGGCATGAATGTGAGCCCGTTGTCCTTGTGCTGATCACGGCTTACCGTGATGCAGTATAAGGGGTTATGCCTCTTGTGGGAGGTGGGCTCTGGTGGTATACAAGTTAGCCTATTAATATGTATAGTAAGTTAGGGTGGGGGAATAGGTGCTTGTTTGTTGTCTAATTTTCTTTTGTTGAGGATTAGGTATGTGAGGTATTTGATGGCGTTTTGGTGTAGATCTTTCATGAGGGTTTTGATATTGGTTTTAGGGATTTTAAGTTTGGTCAGTTTCTCAATAGAGTGTTCGTGTATAGCTCCTCTTACTCCTGCCGTGATGGTAATGAGGGGGTTTGTCTTCCATCCATTGTTTTGTATGGTGTTAATTAGTGGGTCGTATTTGGTGTGCTTTTGGGTGGTGGCTTGTTCGGGGAATCTGTCGTGGCAATATGTGAATTCTATGAGTTGGACAGTGTGTGTGGGGGAGGGTGTCATAGGTGGTTGTGTTTCGTTTGGGGCTCCGATTATGCATAGGATGTCCGGTTTGAGTTTGGCGTGACATATGCATGGTGGTTGTGGACATGTACATTTAATTATCCAATTTGGGATTGTTTGGTCGGGGGATTTGTTGTTGATTTTTCCGGCGTTGGTTAGTGTGAGGAAGCGAGTGTTTTTATTGGCTTGTAGTGTTTGGGTAATGAGATGTACCGCTTTGTCGTGTCTTGCAATTCTTAGGCCTTTTAGGTATGGGTTTTCACACATTGAGAGGAGGTGTGGCCATGTATCTCTATCATTTTTATGGCATAGTGTGCAATTGGGATTTTGGTGTGTGAGGGGCCAAAAGATATTTTTTCTATGGTTGCCCATGTATTGAGCGTATCTGAATTTTAGGGTTTGAGAGATCTGTGCATCTGTCACATGTTCATTTTTTCAAAAGTGGTTAGAGAGTTTTTGGTTTATTTGGTCGTTTGATAGCCATTTGTCTACGTATGGGAATTTATTTTTGGCTAATGTTGTCTCTCGGTTCCCGTGTTCTTTTGTAATGATTGTGCGGAGGTTGCGGATGGCCCCGTCGTGTGTGGCGGTTGGGCAGCTGGCTAACCAGTAAGGGGTGGGGTGGGCTATATGGATGTGTGGTGTATTGGTTGGTTTATCTTTAAGCGTCCCTTCGTTGGCAAGTGTGTCGGCAATTTCGTTTCCGGTAATGCCCGAGTGTGCACGTACTTTGTGTATGTAAATTGTGTATGGGGTCCAGTAGATTTGGTGCACAATGGCTGCTATAAGTAGTTTGTCTGGGTGGTGGTGTTGCGATGTTGGGTGTCTTATGTGATTGTTAATTAGGAATATGTTGTTGAGGCTGCCTGTAAAAATGTGAGTGTCCAATTGGGTGGTTTGTATGGTTTTGATAGCGGTGAGTATTGCATTCAGCTATGCTTTTAGAATATTTTGGTATCTTGGTAGTCTCTCTAATATTTGAATGTTGTTGTTGGGACTGTATATACCAGATCTAGCCGTGTTGCCTACTATCTGGCCTTCCGGGTTAGTGGATGGTGGGATGAATGATCCGTCCGTGTATATGCATTTTTGTGGATGAAATTTAAGTGGATGGATGTGATTGTATTTTGCGGGTAACGGTGTTGTATTGGTGTTTTTGAATGGAGGGGTTGTTTTGGGGGCATTTAGCCATGCTTTAGAGAATTTAACCTTGTAGTGTGGTGATGTAGGTATGATGGGATAGGTGTCTATGTGTGTGTTTAGTGTTCTTTTTAGAACATTTTGTAGCTCTTGCGGGGTTTGTAAGTTTATTGTTGGGTATATTTGGTTGTGTATGCAAATTATTGATGTGAGTGTTGGTTCTGTGTATTGGTAGTATTTTGGCCATTCCGGTGTGGGGTCATAGTGTATAGTGTGTGGGGGAATGGTTACTATTGTGTGTATGTCGGCCTTCGCTGTGAGAGGTAGACGTTGTGATGTCCAATCTTTGTGATTAACTATTAGGATGGTGATGGATTGTGTATCTTCTTTGGCCGCCATTCTAGCCCAATGTATGGCTTCTAGGGTTGTGTTGTGATCTGTGGGGAATGCTAGGCCTATTCCCGTCCAACGGGAGGATTTCGCATGTCCCATAGAGCCAAATAGTATATCTCGGCTGTGAGGTGAGTTATATTGTGTGAGTTGGGTGGGGCAAGTAAGGGGGGATGAGTAGTATGTGTGTGTGATATTGAAGGATTCTATTAGAAGTTTGGTGATGTCCGGGTGTAGTGTGTGGTGTAGGTTGGTTGGTCGAATATTTTTTGGTTTTTTCTTGGGGAGTATGGTTATGTATCTTTGTATAAGCCATATTATTTCGGTTTCGAAGTCTTGTGGCGGGGGTTGTAGGAGGTTAGTTAGGTGTGGGAGGTTGTTGTGGGAAAATTGATTCCATAGCCATTGTAGTCTGTCGGTATTGAGGGTGGCTATGTAATTTCCGTTTTCGTCATATATGTTGGACACCGAGTCTTGTATTTGTATGGTTGGTGTGCTGGTAAGTATGTCTTTATCAGGGTTTCGCTCTTGTGTGGATATCCTGAGGTTGGTGATTCTAAGGGGGGGGGGGGTGTATGATTTTTTTGTCTTTTGATTGGGAGTGATTGGTGTAGTCGGCATAATGTTGGGTTGTTTTTTGTTCCATTATTGTTCTGTGGTATTGTGTTATGAGTAATAGGTTATGGTCTAGTAGGATGTTGTCCGGATGTAGGAGGTTTTCTTCCGTGCGCCATTGTTGCGTTGTTCCGTGTGGGGTTTGCCATTGGCATAGGTATGATCTTTTGATGACTTGTGCTCCCCATTTGTCTTTTCTGGTGGTGGTTTTTTCTTTATTTATGGTGTGAATTGCGCGCCCAAGGGTGGGTTGTGTCGAGGGAGTTGGGTACAAGGCTTCCACAACGACATGTGTACAAGGCTTCTAAAAGGTGAAAGCACGGGCGCAACCATTGAATCATTGTCATGCTTAGAGTTCGCTAATATCATCGTTGAGAATTGAGGTGAAAGGGTTAATTATGATCCACAATTCTCATTTATACGATTTTCATGGATCAAGAAATATTGTTAGTTCATGATTTTGCACTATTCACAACAATCCCTTAGCATTACTCCAATATTTCAACATCTTCATCACTACTTGATTCAATAGAGTTATCCATGAAGTTCCTTAAAGAGGGATGAAACCATGGGTTTGAAGGTTTCTTTGAGAAAACTTTCTATTTAAGAGCTCATTCACTTGTCGTGTGTTGAATCCTAATATTTTGAAAGTTGGATGAAATTTTTGGGACCCCCATCTTTCCACCTCTCAAGCTTTTGAGATAATTGTAGGATCTAAATAAGGTATGTGCATGGGACCAATCTCCTAAATCTTGGATCAACCCATGCAAGGCTAGCTTGGCCCGCCCACCCATCCTAGTAGGATAATCAAGAAAGCCAATTTTTAATAGCCCAACATCACTCTTTGTGCATGGTGACTAAGCATTGCAGAAAACTTGGATGACTTTGTGTTGATTCTCATAAATTCAAGGTTTGGGACTAAATGAATGGTTTCATATGCTTTACTTCACAAATAAGGTAAGGTAATGTTTAGCCATGGGCACCATCTCACCTAGTTGATAATTTATGATGGTTTTATATTAGGGCACAAGACCAAAGAAACACCAAAACCAAGCAATCCTATTGCTTGAGAGCAATTATTTGTACCCAGAGTGTTCGCACGTGGGTTTAGGTCCAAGGTATGGAAAAACGAAGTGGCGATAATGTGGCATCACTTTCCTGCCAAAATCAGCGGTCCCTAGTGAAAAGAAAAACACTCCTCCCACTTTGTGAAAGCATTCTTCAAGTTCGGGTCCAGTCTTGAACTTCCAAAACCACAGTCCATTTAGGGGTGTTTTGGACCCGACTTTCTCCCTAGCGTTTGAAGCCCTTTAGAAACCCTTGAGGATTCATGCTTCCCGATCCATGGGCAAGGCGTTATGGGTTGCGGACAATGGTGAAACAAATTTCTTTGCATATGATTCAAGCTTCTCAATAGTAATCCGAACTATTGTCTTGGATGATAATCTGGAACAATCTCCTCAGTAATCCAATTCATTAATTGGTCCAAGTGTGATTCATAGACCATTTCTAACAGTCTTATTATTTGCTATTTTTAATCATTTATATTCTCCTAGATTTGCGCTTAATCTTTTTATTTTGTAATTTGTTGAGCAAGTTCAAATATAACTTCAACTTTTAATTCATTCATTCATTCATAATTTCAAAGCGGCAATGGTCAACTCTTACATGTTGGAAGTCCTCCTGATTGGTTGGTCAACAACTTGTCTTCCACACCTTTTTGCTCACCAGTTGCTGCCACACTGCAAACCAATACCAAAATCTCACCTCTTCAATTGTCAATGGTCAGATTAGGCATCTGGCTCCTTGCCTCTTCATCTCTAAAAGACAATCGCTTTTACCATGTGGGAAATGACTTCTACCCTAAACCGTCAATAAAACATGTAATTAACTTGGAAGTCAAAAATATTACAAAATCCTCATTAGCACTGAGGTTCTAATTTTATGACTTGCCATTGAAAGGGTCTTTGTCATTCTTAAAATGGAACTAAATTTTATTTTTTATTTTTAGTATGTTAAATATTTTACTATTTGATTATTTTATAATATTTTAGTTAATACCTTCTACTTTCACAAAGTTTTCATATGCATGTAAACTAATTAAGTGTGATTGAATGTAACTAAGTCTTATTAATCTTAATTAAGCCCAATTATCAGAAAGTATGCTTACCAAATTAATCAAGACTAATTAAATATAAATGTACTTATTGGAATTAATCATGATTTATTGGAATTAACTCCAATAAATATAATTTATTTACTATAGTTATTTATATCATTTATTCTAAATCCATTGTTGATCATCGTCCCAAACACACAAATTCAAGCTTCTATACTCAATCAAGACTTATTTAATTTTGATAGCACTTTCTAGTTCAATTGGAATTTTTGAGTTGGATCACACACTTTTGGGCAACCCTCAAGACCATGGGTTTCACCATGGTTGGATCTTCTAATGATTGCCATTGAGCAAATGTGCTTCAACTTCACCAGGAAGTAATTCCCACAATTTCCATTTTCTGAAATGAATTCCTCTTCCTCATAACATTAAGTAGCAAGCCTGGATTGACCTTCTCAAAAGAGCATCAAACTGGCGCGTGCCGGTTTGATGCTCTTTCAAGGGCAAAGGTAACACTAAGTTTGAGTTTTACTTAGGCTATTTTTAATCTATTTGGGTTGTTACTTTTAATGCTTAGAATAAATTATGCCAGTTTCTAGGACAAAACTAATGTCAAGTGGTGGTAAAGGTTCTAATATAGGCTAAATTATGATCTAAACAAATCTAAATAACGGGAAAGTTGGTGAGGTCAAAAAGATAGTTGTACTTTTTGGAAAGTCTCCTGACACCCGCATTGGAAACCTCTTTGATACCTTTTTGAAGCTTCTATATTTGATTAATTATCCATTCATTCACCCTTGCTTTGCAAACGTTTCCCTTCTGTTGAGGTAAATGTGCGGGTACTCAAAGGGTACCCTCCTAGCATTGCTACTTAATGTCATGCTTAGATTATCATTGGGAAATTCGTTTGGTTTCTTCATCCTCTTTTTATGTAGTATTATTGGCTACATGGTGAGACAATTGACCCATTTCCTTTTCTCAACAACATTATGGCATGGACCTTCACACTCCGGCCTATAGACTTATAGCCCACCCACACTTACTGGTGTGGGCCACCAGTGAACAACAAGTACCAACACTGGTTGCATCCAGTGACTCTCACTAGCTAAACCAACTCTAAAAATGGCCCCTGCTCGTAAGAACCGTTCATTGATGGCCCGGCACCAGTAAGTGTGGGTGGGCTATTAGGTAATATTGACAGAGCCTCACAACCCCGTTGATGGTCTTTCACTCAACCCATGACACACGATTCAAAGCTTCATGCTATGATTAGCTATTGTTTTAAACAATTTTAGTCCATAACAATTTAGCTGCTCCCCTCTTTGAGAGTCAAGCTCGTAGTCCATTACTCATGCAAGTATAAATTTCCACTCACACTCCATCATCCTCCCTCCTCTTGAGAGACCAACATATTATTATCACACGATCGAATCAAGACAAAATTGGCACGCACAAGTCACACTTTAGTAATTACTCCTATTAATATCAAGCTTTACACTTGGGAATTTTACTTCGGCGCTCATGCACTAACCATCTCGACAACATAAGATATTAACTTGGATGAACAAGCATATGGCCCATGATTCATACATGATTGTTCATCAAAACTCAAATACTAACCATCAACAATCATACATGATTGTTCATTCAAGGGCTTCACACCATGTAGATACACTTATGGCCATAACCATGTCCCTAAATATGATTTATTTACTCTCTCTCTCCACCTCTTTCAAAGTCAAGACAATTGGTCACACAAAAATTTCAAAACGATATGTCACACTCAACTACTACTTAGAGATGACAATCTCACGAGACAACAAGGCCTTCACACCCAAAGTTTTCAATCAGACTATGGCCCTTTGCCAAATTACAAGAGAGAAGTATTCACTCTCTTCTCAAGAGGGATTTTGGATTTATGTAATTCTTTTGTGTCTCATTAACTGACTATGACTATTGCTTGCAAGGATAAATTAGGAGAGGAAGAGCAGGTTGTTCAGCCCTTCAAGGGACACATCCGTCAATAAACAGATTCCAACCTTCCCTTCACATTTTTCACATGTCCATTGTCCCTTACTAAATATTCCTCCTATGCCTTGCCAATAGTCATGATTGTTTACATTTGGAACTATTAACCTCTTTTCACGAAATGAGTAATAATTAAGAGGAGTTTTAACTAAAAAATTACCTAAATTTTAAAAAATTACCCCTTCTTGACAAGAAATGTGGATGACACTTACTGCACCTCAAATCACGGCGTATTCCAATCCCTAGGGATAAATAATTATGCCAACTATGTTGGGAAAATGAGGAGTGTTTGGAGTGTCCCCTCTACAACTCCATTAACCCTTAAATGCTCAAGCAACCCGAAATGGGTTGCCACCTAATTTTCTACCGGGCCATGTTCTACTACCATGTGGGCCAAAATAACATACAAAAACCTTAGATTCCAAGCATGTAGGATTTTTGTTAGGTTGGCATTGTTTGTTTTGGGAGGTAGTTCCAAATTTAGGAGCTAATATCTTTCATATATGATGCCCAACTTGGGTGGGTTTTTTTCTTCTTTTTATCTTTATCTTTATCTTTATCTCCTTTCTGCCCCTTAGGACAAGGTGGCAATTGTGCACAACTTGACTAGATGGATTTGGAAAAAAAAAACCTTAGTGCACATGTTGCTTGCTCCATGAAAAAAGGGGAAATCTCCTAAAATGACCTCATTTGGCCCCTCCAACTTTGAGGGTGACATGCTTCATCTAAATTTGCTCAAAAAGACCCAAATTTTAGGGTTAGTTCATTTTTCATCTACATAATATATTATGGCACAGTTGCAAACTTTCTAAAATTTGTGGCATGACCGAAATGGTCATAGAACGGAAAAAATCAGAGTTTTCTCTAGCTGCCCCTTGGATGAAGGCTATGCTCATATGTCAACCTAACCTAGAAAATGTGGTCCGATTGACTTCAAATTTTCACATCAAGAACATATGGTAGTCCAGTTCACATCCGTACGGTTGGATTTGAAGGAAATATAGTCTATTTTTCTACATTACATAAATTTTCATTATTGGTGCCGGATGTGCCCAAAAACGAAATGTGAAGGCTTGAGCGGTTTAGGGGTTAAAGGTAGGTTTCTTCCTTTCTCAAAATGTAACACTAGGTGAGCTCCAATTTTTCTTCCAATTAGACCATCAAGTTGATTTTAATTTCTATTTTACCGAGCCTACTGCACTCCAATACACCATGGAATCAACCTTTTTGACACCATCTTGATACAACACTTCTAGTTGGTGATCCCGGGAGATTTTTGGGCATAATTAGTCAAAATCCAAGTGCTTCCAAGTCCAACTGATTACATGTTTGTGATCTTTCAATTTGTCTTCAATAATTCAAGAGTATATTCCATATATTCCTCTTTAATGATGTGTACACTAAATATGATATTTAGTGTCAGCAATTATAATTGTCTTGCTCGATACTAATTGTAAACCGCGGTATAGTGTCATTAACGCTAAATGTCAACCCAAAATTCTTTGTCATTTCTTGTAAGTTTTTTGGGGGATTATAGATTTACAGTGTTGCACTTAGGGCTGGTTTACATTATGGACCAAGAAGTTATCCCAGGGCGTTGTAAGAACGTTGATTGGTTGTTGAACTTGTCCCGGGACCACCTCAGTTTACACTAAGGAAAAAATGGCAGAGGGACCATGGAGGTCGAGGTCCCCAAAATATAATTTCTAAGGCCTAATAAATGCACTGACATGGTCCAATAGGTTTTGCGGTGAGAGAGGCAAGAGAGGTGGTCTGGTAGGAAAAAGCAAAGGCCCATGGCAAAGAAATGCCGTCTTAAGAAATTTTAAATGAATCTACCCTTTATGTGCCTTAATTATATCTAGCCCATGAGACATACCATTACTACCTTGCCCTACCCCTTAAACCGGCTCCCATGTGTTTCACCAAACAACGTGGGACATCTAGAACTCAAGAATTCGAGTGCATATTTGTTTTTCGGTCTACCAACTGAAATATTTGGAATTTGGGGGCTTGTAATATACCGTTAGAAAGGTCTTGAAAATACCTTTCCAACAATATATTACACGCCTAGAAAGTTTTAGAATTTATAGTTGAAAAAAGAAAAAGAAAATATGTAGTCGTTTAGTGACTGTAGATCAGCATGGTCAAAAGAATGCGGTTCTTTTTCGCATAGTTTTCCACTACACTAAATAGGATATTTAGTGTTTGATACACTAAATATGAATGCATACACTGAATATCAATAACCCTATGAAAGCAAGTAACATTAAATGTAAACTCAAACACTAAATATCAACTATGGTAATATGTGGAAGTTACATGTTTGAATTTACTGTTAGTAAGGATATAAAAAAAATAACAATGATAAAAGGAGAATTCCAACATATCTTCTAGCAAATCTTCTAACACTAATTATCAAAGAATTGAAAATTAGTGTTGAGCAAGGTAGGGTTGGTAACAACATTAAATATAATCAAACACTAAATATCCTATGTAGTGTAGTGACAACACAAGGTACATGTCACATGTAAATTACATTGAGCATGTACAAATTAAATCGCTCGTTTTTTGTAAAAATTGTTGTGAGAAGATTTGCAAGCCACATCTTCGACACATATAACAAGAAGTGAAGACAAGTGAAGCCCAATAGAAGACAAGAGAATGGTCAAACTTGAATTTATTTTTTCAAAACTGCCCTTTTTGGGCATGTATTAAAAAAATCAGCACCTTCACTTTTGGTGCATGGTCATTATTCTTGGTCCACATCCGGTTTACACCTAGTGAGGGGCCCAAGACTTTCAAAACTAATTTTTTAAGAAGTCGGACCATGGATGTTGGTCCATGAACTCGGACCATTGAGAAAGGCCCTCTTCCATGGTCCGACTTCATGGTCCATTGTGTAAACCGGCCCTTACCGTCACTTACCAAGTGATTTTTCATCCAAATTTCAATCATCCATGACAATGTTTCATCACAAGGTGCTGATAAGAGAAGGTAGGGGTTTGGCCGCTGGATGAACTCATCCATCATCCATGACAACGTTTCATCACAAGTTGCTGATAAGAGAAGGTAGGGGTTTGGCCGCTGGATGAACTCATCCATCATCCATGACAACGTTTCATCACAAGCTGCTGACAAGAGAAGGTAGGGTTTTGGCCAATGGATGAACTCATCCATCATCCATGACAATCTTATGTTTACTTATTCATAAGAAGTGTCATCCAAAACGTTACCATAGTGACATTGCATGCCAAATTTAGTTATTTCTCAAACTCAGCCGGTTATTTCTCAATCTCAACCGGTTATTTCTCAAACTTAACCGGTTCATCCATAACTAGTCATCGATTCTCCCGGTTTATTGCTTCGAGTCCCATAAGCCATTTGGCTTCCCGGATTTTTAAGGTCAATTTCATGAGTTCATTTCATTCTCAACTTACGTACAGATAGTTATCATCCAGTGTTCCATGCAAACACAGCTCATCAGCCCAGTAATGGTAGCATCAGTGACGGCAAATACCTAGCCAAACCATAGATTTTTTTAAGTTGGGCTTAGTAGGGCCCGGGCCATGCATGCAGTGGCCCACCATTGAGAATTCGATTATCCCCTCGCCCTTACTACAGTAGTGGAAGGGTGAAGCCTACATTTAGGGGAGGTGCCATCCACTGCAGATAAGAGGATGACGTGGCAGCTTTTGCTGACTTGCCAAAAATCCGTCCAATGAGGAATCGGCAACTAGGCACCTGACTGAAAGCCGCCCCAAATTCTCTTAGATGGAGATCACGACTGTGCGGAGGTGGCGGTGGCCTTTGGAATTTGGATCACAGCTCAAAACCCGATTCCGGTTAGAGTAGAGGCACCCATAACCGATCACTTAAGAGACTTTGCGTGATATTTGGAGAAGGATAAGGTGGTGCAATTTTTTTTTATTATGTGTAGGAAGATAGAAATCAGGAGGATTACAAAACATAATTAGTGATTCTTTTTTCTTAGATTGAAATTACTGTGAATTTTTGAAGTCAAAAGTCGGCCCGAACATATTATCAATGTCTAGAGTTTGCCACAACTGCTCATCTTAACCACTCATTCCTCCTCACTTTAGCACTCCAAACTAGGACATGTGTCATGGCACTATTGGTTCTGACCTGATTGAAATTTAGTCCCAGAGTGATCAAAATTCAATCCTAGCCTAATCAAAATCTTGGTACCGTATAGATTGCTTATGGGGTCCTGATTGGGAATAGGTGCCTCTAGTATGGGAAGGTAGAATGTATAATAGGTTTTGACTCTTGAATGGTTACTCTTCTTTACTACACTAAATATGCCAATTAGTGAGGGTGGTACTAATTCAAGTCACACGCACAACCTAGTCAAATCTCAAAGTCACTGAGGGTTGAAGTTGCTACTGAGTAACACTAAATTCACGAAAACAATAAATTCTATGCTCATTCACTATAGATTTCAAGAAAATTGATGTGTGTTTGTGATTAGTATGTGCCACATGCTTGTCAATGCATAGTGCCAAGTGTTGGTGTTTTATTGAACAGTGCCAAGTGTTGATACTCTCGTGCCAAGTCCCGAGATAAACAATGCTTCCTAGATCTTTTGGTGGCACAAATTCATAGCATAAAGGAATTTAGTATCACTGACATCAATTTCAAACCCTCACTAATTCCCCACACTCACTAATTGTTATATTTAGTGTAGCCTAGTGTTCTCTTGAGATATGGAACACACTATTAATACAAGGTGGTTATACCATGCCCACACCAGGGCTAATTTTTTTAATGGGAGTTCAGCTTTCATGGTGGTCATTACCAGCCGAGGCGTGCAAAGTGTGCTTGTATAGTTGAATGTTGTGTTTAGTGGTGGTGTTGCACTTCGGAGTTCCAAATATGAGGTTGGCTTGCTGATTTCGGTTGAGGAAAATGATTTTGGTGTTGGGTTAGGGTGGTTTGGCACTGGGCACCAAGAATGGAATCACATGCATGGAAAGTGATTTGAAAATGGGCGGGGATGAGGTAGATGTTACAATGCTTACTATTGAAAGCACTCAAGCAGATGCATCGGTGGGGTTGGAGGCAACCCCATTGGAAGAGGATATCCAAGCACCTAAGGAGGTTGCAATTTGGAGAGGCAAGGTGAGGGGATTGCAAGAAAACTCAAGGTTTTCACCACAACGAAAACATACTACAAATTGATTGCGCACCGAGCCTTATAATTTTGGGTTATGGGGTTATATGGTGGACCATTCCAATTGGGTGGTTGATCCGTATTTTCCCAACTAGGTTTATTCCCAAAATTAATAGGTATTGGCCGTCAGTTGAAATTCCTTTTAGGGTTATAACTCACATTAGGCCGTTCATTAGAGCTCTTGTTGCCAAGGTCATGACTAGTTAGTGGTTATTTAGTTAACTGCACGACTCTTAGTCAGATTCCAACACTCATTAAGCAAATGATTCCCTCCACAAAAGGTGCATTTGATTCGCAAACCCCATGGGGTGGGACATTCATTGGACAGGTGTCCATGTCTTGTACAGTTGTAACACCAAATATTTGTTCTCTCCTATGTTGGTTGTAGCCGTTTGTAAGCATTCTTAGTAATTTTCACTTCTAGATCAGCTAATCTCCTAATAACATCCTAATAATTGGAGAGTCTTGTCCCATTTGGACACTTGTTACTTTTGGGTACTTATTTGGTATACTTAGATTACCCAATACACCATATTCAACGTTGAATCCGATATTGGGAGGTTCTACCAAAGCAAGCACATGTTCACAAGTTGCTTCCGGTCTCACAACACTTCCAATCTCTAGGATTGAATAATGATATAGAATGATGTGCCACGTCATACATAAAATTATGTATCTCCACAATCTATATGAGATATTGTTAAGAGGTCCCACTATTAGAAGTAGAGAGTCTTGTTCCATTTGGACACAATGACTTGTAGGCATTTATTTGGTACAATACTTTAGATTACCTACTACACAAAGTTTAGCATTGAGTATGGTATTGGGCGGACCTCAAAGCAAACACATATTCGCAAGCTATTTTTGGGCTCACAATACTTCCAACTTCAAGGATTGAATATTGTTATAGAATGATGTAGCACCTATAAAACAATCATCCATCTCTTTCATTAGATATTGTTAAGGGTTCCACTATTATGGATAGGGGCTTGTTCCATTTGAGCACTGTGACTTAAGGTAGAAATACCATAAACCGTGAAAATAAGGTGATTCGCATTGAAGATGTGGTCTTAAATTCACGAGATAATTTTCCAAGATAGAAGAGAAGGATTCATGAAGAATGCAAGTTGTTTCATAGTTTTATTCCATGTAAAAAAAATCTACAATTTTTCAAAGTGGAAAGTTTGTCAAACCCCCTACTCGTTTAGTAGATTCTCCCTAAACCAAACACGGTAATGCTCATTTCCACATTGAACATCATCTAAACCAGTTAACTCATGAGTACATTAAAATATGATTGATGGTAGTCAAACATGACTAAATTTGGATAAACTGACTGTACACGCATATCAAGCTGCCAACCTCACAATTATCGGTTTCAGAAATGGCACTTCACTATTTTGATGGAAGTCTACTGCACGGGTAGAGGGTGGTTCACAGTTTATGGTATTTCTAACTTATAAGGTAGACGTGCCTAATTTGATTGCTTTTTGCAATCCAACACCTATATTTGAGTGGAATGTGATTAGATGTGACTCCGAGAACATGTACCAAAAAGACATTTGTTTTTAAAATATTGGACCTATATACTCATAATATGATAATCATTATAGGCTTAATATTCAATATAATCAAGGGGATCTATATGACCATTTAATGAATACATGAGTCTTCAAATTGATAAAGAATAAGATAATTTTATGAGCTCCAAAAATCATGAGGAAAATGGTTATAGTCTAACCCTAATAATACGACACCTCGATTAGACAACGCATTTCCCTTGAACCAAACCTTCTAGTGTTAAATTACCTTGATATGATGACTTTAACGCCCGTAATACGACATTTTTAGGCCTGATTTGTCATATAATAGAGGTAGTTAATGCGTGCATGTGGTGGGACCCACACTAGTATTTGCCTTGGGATCAGGGAGTACATGGTGATTTTATCACTGGGCTAGCTTAAGTTAACTTAAGTTGATTGTTTTGAACCTTGCTTCAAAATAGATGTTGCACTTTGAGTTTTTTGGTTTGGGTGGAGGTTGAAGGGTTTAGGGATTGCTTTATCAGCAGACTAGTATTATGAAGTTGTTGATTCCTCTTCTTCATTCAAAATGTGTCCTCACACTTGAATCTCACATCTCTTTAGATTGGAAATTTCAACCTTTGCCAATTTATATTTCTAGATTTGCCCATGCCACTCTTCAATTTCTTGGCTGCGGAGGTGACGGTAGTCTTGAGTGGTGTATGTTTTTCATTTCGGTTATAGTTTTCACAATTTTGGTGTTGATGACCACGTTTGCACGCGAAGCAACTTGCACACAATTTGGTAAGCATTGACCTCCTCCGCATTGGTTATGGCACTGGAAGATGTTTACAATATGGATGAGACTAGTTAATTTTATCGTGCCAAACCAAACAAGTCACTAAGTGCAAGGAAAAGTTTGTGTGCGCAAAACTCAAAAGAATTGTTTCACTCATGTTCTTGTTGTAAACACAACAAACACTAAAAAGCTGAAATGTATGATATTTACAAATCTCTATGCCCAAGATGATTTGAAAGGTGGTTGCCAACAAATTATGTTTGGTGGTTTGCAAAGCAAATGACCTGGATTGTGAGCCTCAATGTGCATTTCAAATCTCAAAAGTGGGAGATGCTTTTAATTATTGACAATTTTGCTACTCATTCCCTTAAGCATATTGGCAGGGGCGAATCATTTGGTTTTTCAACCTTGCAGTTGAGCGATATTACTATTGCTTTCTTACCATGTAATGTCACAAACGTGGTACAACCCTTGGATCAAGGAATGATTGCTTCATTCAAAGTTCATTGTAAGAAGAAACTTTTGGAATGGGTTTCCTCTTAGTTCGATTCTTGTACTACTCACCAAGGCTTGAGGAAAACAATGCCCACTGTAAGGCATGCTATTATATGAGGTTGTCAAGTGTGGGGAGAGATGAATCCCCAAATCATATGATATAGCTGAAGGATGTCCAAGACTTTACTTGCAGATAGGAGTGCCGATTTTTCCATGGATGATGGACGTGAGAAATCAAGAATGAAAGATGTAGGAAATGAATTGGCAAGTCTCATTTCCTCTTTGAATCTTGGAAGTGAAAAAATGCCTTATCAAAGAATATGTGCAATGGCAAGAGAGGAAATTGTTGATGTAGAGTACGACATGGCTGAGTTGGTGGATTTGGCATGGGGTAGAGGATTCCATTTGGGTTTAGATTTGAATGAAACGCCAATGCAGTGGAATGATGTGGATGACCAACCAACACAAATAGTCAAGCTTCCTCAAGCATGTGGGTGTGCCCAATTACTATCAAATTTTGCAGTGGAGCATCCTTTGAAGTTTTTAGTTGTAGATGTGATGAACATGCAATCTTTTATAGATAAATTGAACAAGATGTCAATTTCCAACATCAACAAACCTCATTATTAGACAATAGATTCTTACTTTTATAGTGTGAGATATGGTGAAGACATCATACAACATTCGATAATATGACACCTCGATTATATGACACATTTCCCATTGATCAAGCCTTCTAGTGTTAATTTACCCCCATGTTATGACTATGTGATGCTTGTAATACGACATTTTTAGGCCCAATTTGTCATATAATAAAGGCAATTAATGTGCCTGAGTGATGGGATCCGCACTAAGGATTTGCCTAGGATTGGGGAGTTGTGTCCAAGTATAAAATGAATCAAAAAGAGAACATGAATCAAGATCATCAGTGGGTTGGCTTCATTTAACTCAAGTTATTTGTTTTTAAACTTACATATGTTGCATTTTAAAATCTATGATTGGATGAAGGTTGAAGCAAAATTGAAGAAGATTGAAGTAAAGCTTAAAGAGTTGTTACAAATTTCTTCCCGAGTTTTAATTGAAGGTTGGGTGGAGGTGGCTTACTTACACTAATTGGTACATGAGAGTCGGTGAAGGTGTTTGAAGAATAGAGGTTTTGCTAATCATGAATCATGTTGGTGGGGTTAGGGGAATTCATTCATGTGTGCTGGAAGAGTCTAGTGGTAGGTGCTAGAATCTTGGTAACATCTAAGGTGGGGACAATTTCAAGTTAGAGTTTTGGTGGTGAAGGGGTATTTGGTGATTGAAGAAAATTGAGTTAGGGGTTTTGGGTATAAAGACCCCTCTCCTCTTCATACTAGGTTTAGATTCGGAGTTGGGATAGGGGAGTGATATTTGCTAATGGTTCAGATTATTGGATAATAACCTCTTGAATCTTGCAATTGATCGATGGATTGCAGCCGTAGAGATCAATCTCACAACCTACGTAAACCTTGAATGGTGGAATGGGAGGGATGTGTTGAAGCATGGCTGAGTTGGTGGATTTAAAATGGGGTAGAGAGGTCCAGTTGGGTTTAGATTTGAATGAAGAGCAAATGATGATGAAGAATGATGTGGACGACCGACCGACACCAATAGTTAAGCTTCCTGAAGCCCGTGAGTATGCCCAATTATTATGAAATTTTGTAGTGGAGCCATTCTTTGGAGTTTTCAGTTGTATATGTGACAAACATGCAACCTTTTTATGGATGAATTGAACAAGATGTCAATTTCCAACATCAACAAACATCAGCAAAATACGATAGATTCTTACCTCGTAGTGTGTGATACGGTGAAGACATCATCATGGGACTATGTAATTTTGAAACTCCATATTGTGTGACGTTGTGAGCATAAAATGTACTTTCATACATATGTGTCTTCATTGTGTATACAAAATGACACTTTTACATCAGAATAGCCATTTTCTTGAAAAACCTCAATAGTACGACATTGGAGGCTCAAATGTCATATTATCGAGAATATGACATTCGGATAATACAACACTTTCTCACGCAACCAAACGTGTCATATTAAAGAGGGAGAATAGTAGTTGGAAAAAGCAACACCCATCTACTATTAGGTGCTTGTTTGGGTACAATACTTTAGGTCACCTAGTACACAGTCATTGAGATTTCATTGTTTATATTGTCGGTCCTTTCGCATTGACCTCTTGGCGAATCCTAGTCATTTTTGAAGGGCTCATGAAGAAAGATCAAGCATAAAAGATGGGTGTGGTGGGGCCTAAAAGGCAACTGCAAAAGCTAAGCCTAGGGGATCGGGAACGGCATCTTTGCGGCGTCCTTTAGTTGGTTAAAGGTTTGTTTGGTTCCTCGTTTTCGGTAAATGGTGGTTCCCAAAAATGGCCAAGAGTCCGTGAACGGTGGAAATGGTAGAGCCCACTACACTAAAAAATAAAGGATATTTAGTGTTTGATTATATATATTTTGTTGTTACCACTCTACCATGTTCAACACTAATTTTCAATTCCTTGACAATTAGTGTTAGACATGAATGTGCTACTACCTTCCCTACTGCCATCTCCCTTCCTATGAAGCATGGATTTCACTGGACTTGCGATTTTTGGGATGGCGCCCCACCTTCATGCTCGTTGATTTTCTCATATGTCGAAGTCGAAGGCATTTTTTTCATATCCTTACTAACACTAAATTCAAACATGTAACTTCCACATATTACCGTGGTTGATATTTAGTGTTGGAGTTTACATTTAATGTTACTTACTCTCATAGGGTTATTGGCATTTAGTGTATGTGTTCGTATTTAATGTAGTGTTATTTGTAAAGTAATGCAGATGAAACCATGGGTTTACTACACTACATATGCATTTAGTGTCACCGATTCTATATGTCTCGCTCAATACTAAATGTAAACCTAACATTATTTGCCATTCCTTTTAAACAAATTTGGCCACTATAGATTTTATTGTGTTGCAATTACTGCCACTTATTAAGTGATTTTTCATCCAATTTCAACCATTCATGACAATATTTCATTGCAAAATGTTAGGATGCAGAATATACCCAAACTATGTTTCAATAACTGGGCATGTTTCAATCATCCATGACATTCCTTGTGAACTTATTCATTTAAAAGTGTCATAAGAAAAGCTACCGTAGTGACATAAAATACCATATGACACTAAATACAATATTTAGTGTAGTCCCAAACCATGAGTTCATGAGAATCAACACAAAGTCATCCAACTTTGCTTAATGCTTCGATTATCATGCATCAAGAGTGGTGATGGGCTAGGATCAGGCTATTAAAAATTGGCTTCTAGCTTGTCATACTAGGATGGGTGGGCCAAGCTAGTCTTGCATAGGCCAAAATGGGAATTAGGACAGGGGGCCCATGTGTATGCACCCTATTTTAGACCTTGGAAAGATGAGGTCCCAAAAGTGTCACCCAACTTTCAAAATAGGCTTCGGTAAACAACAAGCTATTGTGACAAGCTCTAGATAGGAAGGTTTCTCAAAGAAGAATCAAACCCACACTTTTTCTCCTCTTTGAGGAAGTTTATGGATAACTCTACTGTTGTGTGAAACTTTCACTTAGCATTATTAGAGCCGCTTTACACTAAGGTAGACGTGCCTAATTCGGTTACTTATCTTGATTGGACACTTATATTTGAGTGGTATGTGGTGGCTCCAAGAATATCTTTGTGGGTATCACAAAGACATGTGTTTTGCATAGATTGGACTATGTGCTCAAAATGTGTTAACCATTCTAGGCTCAATAGTCAACATAATTTGGAGGGGTGGGGGATAAATGACCACTTAATGAGTATGAGATTCTTCACTTTAATAATAAATAAGATACTCATACGAGCTCCGACAATCATGAGGAAAGTGGCAATGGCCTCAATTTGCTGTCCAACAATCATATTGCTTGGAAGGAGTGAGACTTAGGGGTTGTTTACACCACGGACCATGAAGTCGTCCCAAGGCCGTGTAAAATTTGTGATTGGTTGTTAAACTCGTCCCGGGACCACATTGGTTTACACCAAGGAAAAAATGTCAGAGTGACCATGGAGTTCAAGGCCCCCAAAAGACATATTTTAAGGCCTTTTATTATCCACTGACATAGTCCAACGGGTTTTTCGGTGGGAGTGTCAAAAGAGGTGCTCTAGTAGAAAAAGGCAGGGGCCCATGCCATAGAAATGTTGTTATAATAATTTCTGAATGAAATTTTTTTGGGGGAAGAGTAGATGAAGACAAGAGAAGACCAGAGAATGGTCAGACTTGATTTTTTTCTTTCTTTCAAAAGTGCCCTTTTTGGGCATATATTAAAATAAATCAACACATTCACTTTATGGTGCATGGTCATTCCTCTTTATCCACATTCGGTTTACACCTAGTAAGGGGGACCCAAAGGCTTTGTAAATTGATTTGTTAAGAATCGGATCATGGAAGTTGGAACATGAAGTCGGACCATGGAAAAAAGCCATTTTCCATGGTCCAACTTCATGGTCCATGGTGTAAACCGGTCCTTAGGGATGGGGCGGGACGTAGTGTAAAGTAACCCTCGGGGTAACATGGATGTGCGGACCATTACTGCAACAGAAATTAGGTACATTTTGCCGCCATCGATAAAGCTTTGGATGAGGATCTCAAAACATTAAGCTAAGTGGGGAGGGGGGGGGGTGTATATGAACTTAAAACAAGGGCAATGACGATCCACTTGTTCATAAAAGCTTACACCCCTAAGTCTTATTTCCATGACTGTGGATAGTTGCAAAAGAGAGTATGGATCTTGATGAGCACACTCTTCAAGCCTGCCCAAATGGCGAGAAAATAAGGTATGTAGGTGTTACTAGGTTCATTTTCAATGTTCTCCAACTTCTACCGATTAGATTTACACAACAAAACTCGAGTTGCTTAAGCAAATTTACGATGAAACATATGCAAAACCAGTTTGATAATCAAACTTCCCTTGGTTTTAGTTATGGTTTATTGGAAGTGCATTTTTTATTGATTTCTTAATTGGATACGTAAGTCCTCTCAATTGTTTTCATTATTAAGTGTAGAGTGGTTATTTATAGTTGGAGACGTAGTTCAATCTCTTTTAAGCACATGTCTTTATGATGTTTTCTCTTTGCAATGATCCTCACTGAACCACATGTTAATCAAATATAGGGGTCCAATTACGAAACTGAACCACTTAACCCCTAAAGGACCACGTGTAAAGTGAAGTAGAATTATAACAATGTCACGTTTTCAATTGGGGATGTTAGAGTGGGTGTTAGTTTAGGATTTTTCTCAAATCATCCCTACGGATCATATTTAGTACTACTGAGAGCATCGATATTTAATTCTTATATTGTTTGAGAGTGTTTTGAATGTCGAGATTAGGTTGTGAAATCCAAGTGATGGAATAATCCAAGGGGTGTTTGAGTCTCGTGTTTTGTTGCTGTTGGTGTTGGCTTCTTGATGGTTGTTTTATTCTTTTTGAGATGACCTTTTTCCTCCTAGACCTCTGCACGTGAGTTTAGCCAAATTACAAAAAGAAAAATTAACTTCATGAGTTTATTTGCTATGGTTCCCTAGCTTGCTTCAGGAGCATGTCAACACATGGATTGCTTTAAGAAATTAATTTCCTAAAAAACACATTTCCCAAGTACTCAAATCTGAGCAGTAGATAAGAAGATGCATATATTTAGAAACAAGTCATATATTTTCCAAAATTCTGGGTTCATTTTATTTATAATTGAACTTATCCACATTTACTTGCCTCAATGTGAAAATGCCTCCAAAATGTCCAAAAACATATCCAAAAACATGTCCAAAAAACCTAGATGTCACCATGTTTTTGATAGATAAAAAAAAATAGCAAATCACTATCAAATGATTTTTTTGGCTAGAAGATAAGGCTTGGCAAGACCGACCCCTATTGTTTATAAATCACTATTAAGGTTCGAAACAAAATATGTGGACCAAATAAAAAATGTGCCAAAAGCCAAATATGGCCTTATGGTCCTTAGGGGTTAAGACCAATCTACCTTACCACAAATAAGAGAGTATCACATGGTCTACAATGAAGATATGATCAACCAATGACAATTTAGCTTCAACCAAAAGCTTACTACTACATCAATGTCAATCTCACATTGAATAGTCTTCAGCTAGACCCTTCAATGTTCACATGGAAGTTGGGCCTTTATAAAGGAGATGATACAATAGGTCTGGATACCTTTACTAGCCTTTTCCCAAAACCATGTTGGTGGGCAAATTTTGGAAGTATGTTGCTTACTTGTGGGTCCTTGGGACTTTTCGTCACTTTGGTGATTCGTAGGTTACACTTTAATACCAACATCGAGTGCTCTAGTGTCCCAATCCATTCTTTTAGTGTTGGTCCTATGATAGAAGAAAAAAAGGAAGAATTTCACTGGCATTCATTTTTCATATTGACTCTAGATCTGCAATGCTATGGGTGTAGGTCTACTTTACTACATCACAATAGTGTTTGTTTAACCCTCACCATACTCACACAAATATGCTTTCTATCTTGCATAACGCATCAATGTCATTTTGCAATCTTTGTCTGCAATCCATCAATACACAACAATACCTACTCATTCAAACTATATCTACATGACCTCTCTTCCTAACCTTAATGTTGCCACAAGCAAAACCTTCTCCGAAGTCGTTCCACCAAACTGCACCACCAAGCTTGCCGCTAATCTTCTTGCTGCCAGGCGCCAACCTCATAATTTAAACAAAATCTCCACCACCAACCATCAACAAGGATTTAAACCGATATGCATCCTCTCAGACCGTAAAGAAACTCATGAAGCTATTCAACAATACTCCTCACAATCACTACAAGGTATGTTGCCCCCAACCGCTCCTATACCTAACCCTAACTCAAGAACACATCCAAATCATCCCAGTGGTCCACATCGAACTCCAAAAAGAAGCCCACCTCTTACAACCACAACCTACACAAACCACCACCAAGATCATCAACATTGGCCCATACACAACCAAAAAGTCACGCATCTCAAGAAAACATTCATAATGACTACATCAACAATAAGCAAAATGCCAACTGATACAAACAAAATCCATCCCACAACCCAACACACTAGCCTCCTCGCTCCTACCAAAAGAACACCTCACACCTTGCCAATATACCATTTTCAAATGCACACCTGCAAACCACCTCAAAACATAGCAAGGCGTCCCCGGAAACTGAAAAAAACCAAACAAATAACAACAAATAAGGGCAAACACAATACACACACAACCTTAATCCCTACATGACACCAAAACCACCACCCAATGGATACGGATCGACACTCCTTCCACCCCCATACCGCTACCCTCAATCACATGCAAATATCAACAAACTCAACAACCAAAACACCATCACCAAGCCTACTAGTCTACAATTGCAAGGATCATGATAGAGATGTACACTTGCCACTTCTGGCCTCACCACCATTGCAAGCACTAGGGTCTTCTCCACTCAGTACAACCTCAACCCCAACCTGCTGGACGACTTGTATTCCCACAGACCTGCATCAAACTACTTGAACCCCCCCCAAAGGCCCCTCCTACCCGACATCAACTCCCATTAATGAAGTCTCACAACCTTGCTCGCTCCCGATTGCCTCCGCTCCGCCCTCATTCCTGCTCCACCCCACCTCCTGATCCAGTCATGTTTTGCCTCCCTCACTGATCGCCGCCTCCGCCTCCCTCACCTTGCTCCTCCCCATCGGTCTGCTCCTTCCGATCGCCTCCGATCGCCTCCATTTTTTTTTCTTGGCCGATATGCCAACACCAAAGAACAGGAGGCAGTTGACCACCTGGCAAGTTTTCCGTCAAGTAGAGAGGAGATTTCACAGCCGGGAATCAAACCGCCAACCTCTTCCTTGAGATTTGGGTATCTCTCCACCATTATATGGTAGTTTAGGGTCATCTCGGACCACTTTGCTCTCTCTTTTCCTTGCTCCGGAAATACCACTCATTCTTTTCCAATCCTCCCAAGACCTTGCCCTGATCTGTTCTGACTTCCTTCTCCCTACCCCGGTCTATCCGCTCATTTTCTCCTATTGATCTGATCTAATTTGTCCTTACCTCATCCTCTCCATTGTGACGATTTCTCTAGACTCGATCTGAGCTCCCTTCCTAGTCCTCAACCCAAAGTAATCTCACATCCACACCTTACATTAATCCCCCCTATCATTGCTTATTTCTCACCCGATCTTATCTAGATTTAACATGTTAGATCTAGATCTAAACCTTTCCTTCTTTTATCAATCTCTCGAGCCAATCTACTTTGCCCTCCGATCCAAGACTTCCACCCCAAGGTGTTTTTTTATTCTCTTCCTTTCCTTAGATCTCCTCATGCCATTCCGATCCTTGGACCAATATGATCTACATCCTGATCTAACATTCCGGTTTTGATTTCACTTGAAACTCCTTGCTCTTGGAAGCCATTCAAAAACTTAAAAATTACAACAAATCGCCCCCCATTGCACCGTACCTTTGTTTGCGCTTGAGGTCTTCCCGCATTCCTTCCGCCATTGCTCCAGATTGTTCAGATCCGTTGTTGCACCAATCCGCGAAAAGTTTGCATGTCACTGTGCACCTTGTCTGTCGTTCACACCTGTCTTGGGTGTTGCGCCTGGAAGTCTGATCCAAACTTTACATACCAATATGCACATTTCCAAAGGATCCTCAGGATTCAATCAAGAATCTGAGTTGGCCTCTGCTTGCGTTGTGCGCCAGAGCTCCGCCGGCTGCTTGAGCCATTGATACATTTATACTTTCTTCAATTCCACTTTGTGGAGATTGGGGTTTCTTGGTTTTTGTTTAGGGTTTACAAAGCAAGGGAAGCAGAGAGTAGTATATAGTTTGACAATGCATTATGGCTTGGGGCTAGAATGCCATGGTATAGGTGTTGTGTGTATGAACACATGTTCACTATTGTTAAGTTTCCACCCTAAGCCTTCTTTTGTGATGCATGATAGTAATGTAATATTAAACCCTAGATTTGTAGACTTGTAAGTAGTATTTAAATTTTGCTTAATTTTCGTGTGGCATTTTCCATTCATGTTATGCTCTTGGAATGATTTGCTTCATGTTGTTGTTGTTGTTGTTGTTGTTGTTCTGTCTATTTGAAGTGTTGCTCTTGTATGGTTTTGCAATGGTTTGTATGAATCATGCCTTTTCGTTGCCATGCTTTTTTTAGGGGGCCACTTTTCCAATGTGCATACTTTTGAAATATTAATTTTAAATTATAAGGAATATAGACCTACAAAAAAGAAATAACATTGGCAATATAAATAATGGTAGGGTGGAATAACATAGGTTATTTTAGAGAATTAAGCAGTAATGAGGAGTTTTTAAATCATGTGATGGAGGCAAATAGCCCTCACAAAAACAACCCTTAGCCACATGTGGTGCACAAAAATCCTATAGAGTGAGCCACTCGAGTCTAAAGCTTAAGCATCATAGTTCAAAAGAAATGCACATCATATCAAAATTGAATGATATTTGGCACGTAGACATTAACCATTACACACTCATGTGTTGTTGCATCATAGAACTACGTGCTCAAAACACCTAAAGAGTTTCAACCAAAATCAAGCGATCTTGTTTTACGAGGAATTAATTTGCTTTGAATCTAGATATTGGTTACATGTAGTTCACCAAGTTACTTGAAGACATCAACTGGATATGACTGTGAACTTTAAGTTGATATCAACAAGTTTGCAACAAGCACAACTCAATCAGGCCAAGCACAACCCAAAACCCCCTCAAAGAATGCTATGATGCTAGAATCATGAGATTATGAGATTGTAGCTCCATGCTTACTTTGAAAGAGAAAGAGAGCCCTATCAACATGCTTAATATTGTTATGAGAATGTTTGAAGTTACTCATTATTATTTATAATTGGAAGCAATGTAAATGACCCAATCTAGATCAACCCATTAATCATTTACATCCTTAAGTTTGGAACATACATATATGTAAATTGAACTTGGGAATATTTGAGCTTGTATGAATGACCCATATTCAAATATACAATATGTACGTCTAATCACAGTTGCAATGTGTGACTTTATCTTGACTTTCTCTTTGAACTTGACCTAGACATGTACTCTATCCACAGACCAATTCAAGAACGTTTTATAAGAATTTTGAGAGTTCATACGAGTGTCCGGGGAGATTTTTGGGCATTTATAATCAGTCAAGATCCTAGTGTTTCCAAGTCTGACCGGTTACTGGTCCGAGACGACCCTAAACTACTGGATGATGGTGCAGAGACACCCAAATGTCAAGGAAGAGGTTGGCAGTTCGATTCCCGGTTGTGAAATCTCCTCTCTACTTGATAGAAAGTTGCCAAGTGGTCAACTGCCTCCTGTGCTTTGACGCTAGCCTGTCGGCCTTCTGTCTCAAAAAAAAAGTCTGACCGGTTACATGTTGACATCTTTCAGTTTTCTTTATTAATTTGAGGTATATTCCATAGATTCCTCTATAACAATTGGTAATTTTCCTGAAGTCTTGGACTTCAACCAGTTACTTCTTAAACTCAACCAATTCATCTATAACTAGTGGTCGCTTTATAAACACATTCCAGACCTTTAAAGAAATGAAGAGCCACAAGATCAAGTGGACACTAGAAGCAATTGCATGAAATCTTGGTTTTCCCACCAAATCAATGCGAATGAAAATTTACGGCTCCTAATTTTAGCACCTTTAGTTAGCAAGTCCTTGAAATTTGATGAAAAATTGGATAGCTTGGCTTATGCTCTAAATTCTTGTATTTCTTACTTCCACATCATTCTCAAACTCACGCTAAATAGGTAACGCATTTTGTAACTCCTTTATAATATTTATTATAGGGGGCAAAACACCGTGTTTGGTGCAAGGGGGAATTTCTTGACAATAATAACTATTTTGGTTTTGGGTCTTTTTATGTATTACGTATCCAAGACGTGAAAGTTCCAAACACGTGCTGGGTTGTTTTGGTCCGAGACGACCCTAAACTACCGGATGATGGTGGAGGGATACCCAAATCTCAAGGAAGAGGTTGGCGGTTCGAATCCCGGCTGTGAAATCTCCTCTCTACCTGACGGAAAACTTGCCAGGTGGTCAACTACCTCCTGTGCTTTGGCGCTGGCCTGTCGGCCTTCTGTCTCAAAAAAAAAAAAACACGTGCTGGGGTGAAGTTTCAAGACACCTATCATGGGGGGGGGAGATGCAAACGTAGAGAACATTGTATGCCATGGGTGTTTCTATAATAAACGTGTTTGCTTCCTGATTAAAGGGTCGGAGATTCCGATTCAATCTAGTAGGACCATGTTGAAACAAATTAACAACAAACTTGGGAGGGCATGGTTTTACTGCACCCTTCATGGTATAAGTTGTGAACCAACCTCATACTGTGATTGTGCTTGGCCTGATTGAGATTGTCTTTGATTTCTTAAGTATTAATAATGTTGATCTCGATCACACCATATGCATGCTCAAATAAATGTCGGATGTAATTTTAGACTAAAGTGAACTGTAATAGTTGTAGAAAATTAAATACTACATTAAACATACAAATCTAGAAGTCCAAAAAAGCAATTTTTTTGTAAACTATGTAATGTTTATGTTCATGTTAATGTCGTGTGTCTTGTAGTGTAGCTGAAGTCTTAGACCTGCAAACTTGCAAATGCAATAAAAAGTTTATCTCTCATGTCTGTAATATGGAAAGGAAAGTAGACTTTAAGAAGTTCCATGCAATAGTTGAGATCGTAGACAATGAAAACCATCTTGAACGTGTATCTCAAGTTTGACCAACAAAAAGCCATGAGGGTATTCCTAAAGCATTTGAGGGTTGAGGTTACTTAGGGCCACTTCACACACGAGTCAAGAGCCGTGACCATGAAATTGTGAGAGCCCAAAAGAAAGTGTCCAAAGGCCGTCCCAACACACCTCCAGAATCATGTAGTGTGGTCACGGGCCCTCAAGTGTAGTGTGAAGTCATATGTGACCGAGCCCTCAATCAAATGCTATTTCAATGAATTTCTATTCATGTGGGTCCTCACACATGATAAAATAGAATAAACCAATGGTTGTGAGTGTTCGGAGTGCCATGGTCTCCCGGTTTTGTGTTAGGCCTACCTCCAAGAGGTGGTTTTTGAGAATAGTCCAAGTGACCATGAAACATGGTCCATTCGATGCCATGTAGGAATCCATGTAGACTTTCCATCCATCTTGCATTCACATACTCCGTTGGTCCCTCAAGCATAGTGTGAAGCGAACTTGGACCGGCTCCGCCTTTTCCACCAATGAGAGTGCTTGAAGAGTACTGGTCACGGGCTCTCGGTCTCGTGTGTGAAGTGGCCCTTATTATCAATTTTAGTTCAAAATATAAATAGCAACCTAATTCCGGTAAATGCGTACTTCTTTGTAGAAGTAAATAGCATTGGGAGATGTGGGCTCTTCTAAATGACCTCGAATCAACTACATGCAACGTACATCTTATCATTGTTGTTACCTATGACCGTATTGTCACGTCCTCTTAGTGGGAGACCGTGTTAAGCATAGTTTCAACCTCATAGACCATATACAACTTGACTTTAATACTAGTTGGAGGCTCATTAGGATTGTCGCGTAGGCCATAGAACGTTGAATGGTCCTTGAAAGGATTGAAGAAGCTAATAGTCTTGGCGGGCAAAGTTGCATCGAAATGGGGACTTGAGACTTGTAGTAAGTTAGTCGCAACTTTGGTTTTTGCGACACACAAATTCCAATCAATGCCATATTTTATCTTCCAATATATTTGTAGGTACCTATCTCTTCAAATTTTGCCATGTTGTTCGCACACAATTTGTTTTTGGGTTTGGGATGTTGTGTAATTCCCCTCCAAGGGGATGGCATGACCCAAACTCAATCCAAACCACTTGCATGGAAAGGTAGACGGATCTTATATGGTTATTTTTTTCAACTAGCCCACTTCCTGTAGGATATGAACTGGGAGATTAAGGTAGGAGAACTGAAAACGGCGAATGACCACTATTGGTGCTTTGGACTAGGAGTAGAATGATTTTGGTGTGGACCCAAAATGGCTATTTGTAAAATTGGTGGTCCAAAAAGGATGCAGTGATTGGCCGGATAGGTCATGTTTCACACCCATTGGGATCACTTTGGGGTGCCTTTAAGTTAACTATTTTGTATGCATTCAGATGCAGAGTAGGATATTTTGATGCTCAAATTAGAGAGACTCTATTATACAAGTAGGGGGTTTGACTTCCTCACCTTTTTGGAAAATATATGTACTAATTATAGATTTCCCAAGTTTTGGAGAGTAAAACCTAGGAATAAAATTACAAATCAACTTGCACTCCTCATCTATTCCTCTACTCCATATCTGAAAATATTGCACAAATTTCAAGACACAATTTTTGGCCAAAGTAGCTTATTTTCTATGTTTTTATTAAATCAAAATTGTTCTACCTTAGTTTGGTTAGCAAATCCAAATCGTGGCCATAGCCACTTCCTCATAATATATGGAGCCCATATGAATATCTTATTCATAATCACAGTGTGGATTCTTGTGCTTATTCAATGGTCATATAGGTCCCCCCAATTATGTCGATTATTGAGCCTAGAACTGGTCTCAAATTGGTTTCAAAATTTTGAGCATGCTACCCAATCTTTTTCAAACAAATGTCTTTTTGGTATCCGCTCTCGGAGCCACATCAAACCACATACGACTCACATATGGGTGTCTAAAAAGTAACCAAACTAGACATGTGTAAGTTACTAGTTGCACATTGTTTGTTTACTTCTTTTTCTTTTTGGTACATATCAAAAGAGTTTGGAAGAGGGAAAAGTAAAACCATAGTGAAGGAACTCAACCCCCCCCCTCAATACTATGACATTTTCCTTTTCCAATGCACAACCATGTTGTTCCTTTGAACAAACATCAATTTTGATATACCAAAGTGAACCTATTCATTAAGGACATTGTGTTAGCCACCTCCTTCAAGTTGGCCTTCTGCCAATCTACCTTGGAGAGAGAGAGAAAGTGTAGCCACTAGTGTTGATGTGAGTGAGGTGCACTTGATCATAGCTACGAGCTCATATTTGGACCTGAAACAAGTGTACGGAGCATGACAACGGGTCTGACGCAGTCCATTCTGGCTCATAATTCCACTTATACCAATCGCATCAGCGTTTGGGAATTATTTTTGGGCATAATCAGTCAAGATCCTAGTGTTTCCAAGTCCAACCGGTTACATGTTAACATCTTTCGGTTTTTCTTTAATTAATTTAAGGTATATTCCATGGATTCCTTTCAAATAGTAGGTACTTTTTCTGAAATCTTGAGGAACTTCAACGAGTTCATTTGTAACTACACTAAATATGATATTTAGTGTTTGATTATATTTAATGTTCTTACCACCCTACCCTACTTAACACTAATTTTAAATTCCTTGACAGTGTTAGACATAAATGTGTTGCTACCTTCTCTACCTTTTTTCCCATATCCTTACTAACACTGAATTCAAACTTGTACCTTCCACATATTATCATAGTTGATATTTAGTGTTTGAATTTACATTCAATATTTTTTACTTTCATAGGGTTATTGACATTTAGCGTATGCATTCGTATTTAGTGTATCAAACACTAAATATCATATTCAGTGTAGTGGTCAATTCTCCCCGTTCATTGAATAGCATTCCACATACCGTACCCGGCCGTTAGGGTCAACATCTCATGCCGAATAATTAATTAAAGTGGAGAAAGTGGGTCCGGCATGGTAAAAATAAATTAATAAAAAATTCAACAATTTCAAAAAATATTTGTAAAAGATTCAACGCTTTAATACAAGGTTAGATCACAGCAATGAAAGATTTCTTTTTTTTTCACCCTTTTGTGGCGCCCTTGGTGTGTTTAACCTAATTGAATGCCCTAATCTCAATTAGTGGTCCTTTGTATGTGTTACTTTTGGATCCTAAAACGCAACTGCAACCTCTGGGTTTGCCATGATTTTGGCCACAAGCTCTTCAGGGGTTAATTCAATTAGCTCTGCAAACAACAGAAAATTCGGGTTCATAATGTCCGGTTTTTTAAAATATATATATTTTTGCACGAACTAGTTATGATGCTACAGTATGCAATATTTTGGGATTTTACTACATGAAGTTGGCTCAATTTTGTAATATTTGGCATGCTCTTCAATGAATAACTTTTCTTTTCAACTCTCTTCTCCAATAATTTCCGATTTTTTTCAACTTCTATTTTTTTATTTAATTTTTGCCGACCCTGACGGCCGGGTACGGTAGTGTGATGCACTTTCTACAACTGGCCTGTCTCCATGTTGAACACAAGATCAGCGTCCGAAAAGTTTTTAAAGTTATTAAGGTTAATTGCCTACCTCTTTAAAAGGGCATAGGCTATTTCCCTCATGGCATAGGTTGCATCCTACAATATCAAATTTTTGTAAGTTGAAAACCTTTTGATTTTTTAAGTTACCCGCCAATTGCCTTCAAAACTAATTTTTAGTAGGTTAAAATCCTTCATATCTTTTAATGTTGTAGGCTTTAAATTCAAAATTTGAGTACTAAGTGGTATCCTTGGCAGGAATTGAACTTGGCTAAGCCCTTCACCACGTTTGAAGGCCAAGCACAGGGGGTTCACTCCATGTCATGTTGAACACCACGTGCGGCCAAAGTTTGCTACCCCTATATTACATGGAATATATAAATTTAAAAATTATGATATTTTTTCTACATATGCATAACCATTGATAATATCTTTTGAATTTTTTTTTGAAATTTGTAGTCATCATCATTTTTGTAGTAATTATTTTAGTTCAATTTTGCATCATTCTAGTTAGAAACGGTATGTTTTATTAAAAAAACAAATCATCAAATTTGGTTACCATTTTTTACTGTGTAATAGATACTGTGTATATCTACCCATGAAAAAACATTGATAAAATTTTGACCCATTTTGGTGATGCAACTTACCAAAAGTAGATTTTTTTTGGCCGCACGTGGTGTTCAACTTGACAATGGAGTGACCCCCCCGTGAGGCCAAGGATTAACCAACTCTTTTTTAAAGAGTTGATTATAAGTTATGAAAGGTTGCTAAAATTCAAATGAGTTTAAGGGTGAAAGTCCTCACCATCTTCTGATTCAACCTCTACTCTTCCTGCAAGATATTTCTCCGGATTAGTAAACAAGAATCGAAACTTTCTTGAATCCTTCCACAAAGATATAGCTTCCTGCAAAATAAACTCAAAATTTTTGGTTGGTCCTTCAATCGCCACCCACATCACACTATCCAAGTGTGTTGTTGTCATTCGATTCCTATTCTTCTGCTTGATGTTATTTTGCACAGAGAAAGCTCTCTCACAAGTAGCAGTACTAACACATTGGCATCTTGCAATGTCGGCAAGCGTTAGTAGGTTAGGAAATTTCAGTTTCAAAGAAGGACTCCAACTTATAGATGTCCACAAATCCTCGAAGGTACGATCACTCCATTCACAACTGGGCTGTGGTATTTGTAAAGATCGGCGGGGAGGGAGTCAGGGCTATTATTGATATCCGCCTATGTGCCACCCAAGAGCCCTGAGTATTAGCCTAAAGATATGTACTTAGGCCAACTAATTTCCCAATTTGAAGAAGGATGAATGGCTAAAATCCTCTCTTTAAAAAAATTTGTAGGCAAAATTTCCTACATGTTTTTTTATCACATAGGTTGATATGCTATGTTTTTAAATTGTCCATAGGCTCTTTGTCCTACACTTTCAAAATTTTATAGGCTAAGTCACAAATTTTGTAGGCTGCATTTGTATTAGCCTTAGGCTCTTGCCGGACGTTGCACAAGATAGTTGCGGTCTTTTTTTGGCAATTGAACCAAAGGGAATGGAGCTTCTCAAATGAAGCTGTATCCTATTGTACTTTTTGTCAAAAAGAACTAATTGCACATTTTCTATTCATACATATTCAAAACGTACTCAACACTAATGTGCACGTTGCGTTCTCAAGAGCTTCCCGACAATACCAAGAACACCTTCATTGGTATTGTGAAGTGGGAGTTTTAGAGTGTCGTCACAAGACTTTTCCTCGTGTCATAGATAGATTGTAGCAATTTCTTTTTTCCACATTACCAATACATCACTCGTTTCAAACAAATTCTCATTTAAGTAACTCAAGGTTGGGGATCATTTGGGTAAAATACCTCTAATGCACATATCATGATAGAATTAGCCGTAAAGTATGGGGATGAATTGAGGTTGAAGTCCTCGGAGGGAGGGGATTTGCGTATACATATGTACCTCTCATCCATTCAACATAAAAATTTGACCCTTTTAGGTTTGTTGTTGATTTGCCTCAAATGACTCTAAGCACCGTTAGTTCATGGTCTTTAAAGCTAATTTTGGTGTCAGATCAATCAAAGGAAGTAACCTCCAGGTTGCATACAATTTCAAGGCTTTTATGTTGGATGAATGAGAGGCACATTTGTATAAAATAATTCCCTCTCTTTGGAATCCCTTCTTTGTCCCTTGTTCAAGTGTGACTGAAAAGTCCTGAAGGGCTTCTTTGAGTTTTAGGCGTTGGTGTCTTTGATATAGATATAACAAAGAGAAACTTTTCATTTTCTTTGCCACCTATGTGCATCTCATTGTTCCTCTCACCACTTGTGTCCTCCCCAAATATAACCAAACTCAAGAAATGAACTCAAAAGTTTCTAAAACTTAAATTACCCAAAATAGAGAAAAATGACTTCGCTCTAGGCTAGTTTTTTTTTAAAGGTCACTAACACAAGTGGTGGAAGTGGCAAATACAAGAGGTTCCTTTGAAGAAGTCGAGTTGGACCCCACTTTTGATAGAGTTAACTTTAATGGAGTTATGCGTAGAGTCTTGGCATCAAACTCCCATTGAGTTGGCTAAACTATAAGTTTGAGAGCTTATGCATAAAGTCACCCTGAGTTTTCTTATTGCTCAAATTACCATACCCAAAGAGTGGCGTCGGGCTTTTATGAACTGACTTTCTAACTTGTCCTACTAGAATGGGTGGGCCAAGTTTAGCCTTGGATAGGCTGATATGGGATTTTTAGGGTGACAAATCCATGGGCATACCCTATTTTAGATCCTAAAGTTTCTCAAGATTTTGGGATGGCAAGAGAAGGTCCAAGGAGTTCCACCCAACTTCAAAATAGGCTCTGATACATGATGAGCTGACGAGCATTCAATAAAAAAATCTCTCAAAGCACCAAACCCACAATTCTGTCCCTCTTTGAAGATTTTACACATAACTCCAAATTTAGAGTTATTCGTAAAGTCTCTCAAAGATGGATGAACCGTGGATTTGATCCTTCGTTGAGAAAACTCTCTATTAAGAGTTAGTTAACTCGTCATATGTTAGAGCCTATTTTGAAAGTTAGGTGAAACTTTTGGGACCTCCTCTTTCCACCTCTCAAACTTTGAAAAACGTATAAAATCTAAAAAAGGGCATGCCTCGGGGCGATCACACCCCCTTATGTTTCATAACCATGTGCGATAAAAGTTTGCTACCCTATATTATATGCCATAGATAATTTTAAAAATTATGATATTTTTTCTACATATACATAACCATTGATAATATCTTTTGTATAATTTTTTGAAATTTTTAGTCATCTTCATTTTTTAGTAATTGTTTTAGTCCAATTCTACATCATTCTAGTTAGAAATGGTATGTTTTATAATAAAAACAAATAATCAAATTTGGTTACCACTTTTTACTATGTAATAGATACCATGTATATCTACTCATGAGAGAAAATTGATAAAATTTTGACCCATTTTGGTAATTCTTTATGTAAGAAGTAGAATTTAAAAAAATTAAAAATTCTACTTTAAAAAAAATTAATTTTTTATTGCACGTGGTGTTCAACTTGACAATGAAGTGCACCCCGGGGGGGGGGGGTATGTGCATGGGACATGTTGTCCTAAATCCCGGATCGGTCTAGCTTACCCACCCGTCCTAGTAGGATAGGCTAGAGAGCTTATTTTTAATAACCCAACACCAATCTATGTGTATGGTAATTTAAGCATTCATGAAACTTGGTTGACTTTATGTTAATTCTCATAAACTCATGGTTTGGTAGTAAACCCATGGTTTTATCTGCTTTGATTTACGTATAACTCTAATGCCTAATTAGTTTTGGCGATTTCCTGTGAATGCCACATCAACATTTCACATGTTCCAACCAACATGTGTAATTTAAAGTAGTAAGTGACACTATATACCATAAACAATGTAGTGTTACCAAGGTACTTGGCGTCTAGTAAAAGCCCGACCCCATAAATTTGTGGTTGATTCATCCCACGTGGATCCACTTAGACTAATTCATCACCTTTGATGTTGATTTTGAGATCAAATCACTTTCAAAAAAAAATGTACATGTTATATTATAAGTGATTGTGTTTTCACCTTGGGTAATACAAGTGGGGGCCCAACTCAAATATGTCTAGCTATGATCCTCGTATTCAAAGTTAATGCTTGGTCTCTAGTATTTCCATATAAAGCCCATATGAGAGACAATCAAGACACGTCCACATTTGCAAGCTATGCCCAAACTTGTACATGAGGGCTAGCCAACTTGAAATTGTGACCCCCAATGTGCAATTGTCTCCTCTTATTTTTGGTCAAGGTGACCATCTCAAATTGGTCACCCCCAAATTTGAAGAACTTCATTTGACCATGATGGCCAACTTGAAATGGTCACCCATCGACCAAAAACAAGAAGAGACAAACAATAAATTACATGACATGTTGGTTGCCATTTTGAGTTGGCCACTTTTGTGTGTGAGTCTTTCATTTGTATGACATCGACTATGTCAATACACAATGCTCCTTTTCCACTCAACTCAAATTTACATGTCAATGACATACTTTGAGGATTTGAAGCTCGCATCGACAATCTCGGCCATGAAGTTGCGTGCAAAAAGTTCAATATGTAGATCATATTGTTTGCTAGTACTTTGAACAATAGGTAAAGCAATTGCTTGATACACATATTTCAAGGGTGGGGTTTACATTAAGGTCCGGGGTCCAAGAAATTTAGAGTTCAATACACCTGATGACATATTTATGTAAATTTGTACATATTTCAAAATCTGGACTTTTTGGTTGCTTCAATTCTATTGGCGGATCCATCAATACACTTCTAATATATCAGAATTTTATGGGAGATATGTGACTTCATCATTACTTGAATGGTATGCTATTAAGGTATGATGGAAAAATCAAACATGTATATTTTTAGTGTCAAATATACATAAATATTTGTTGAATAATGAAAATACAATCAAAACAATTGCTATAATATTATCATCATCAACTTTATCATAATACACTATCATAATACATATTCTATTGGAGGATACTACCACACAATCCTATTGTAGGATCCTATGATAGAACTCAACATGTTTAATTCCATACTTGGACTTAGTGAATTTTACTTAAATATCAATTATCTTAATGGACCTAACTTTCGGACTCAGAACTAGACCCAGCTTGAAGATGGTTTTTCAAATCAGAAATAGTTTTCCAAGTCGAGACCTCCGAGATT
Organism: Polytrichum formosum; assembly: GCA_964035585.1. NCBI lineage: Eukaryota > Viridiplantae > Streptophyta > Polytrichopsida > Polytrichales > Polytrichaceae > Polytrichum > Polytrichum formosum. The sequence goes on from OZ037938.1 coordinate 19,440,837, forward strand.
GAGCGAGAAAGTGAAGCTACATTAAGGGGTTGTTTACACCATGGACCATGAAGTCGTTCCAACCCATGTAAAATTTGTGATTGGTTGTTAAACTTGTCCCGGGACCACTTTGGTTTACACCAAGGAAAAAATATTAGAGTGACCATGGAGTTTGAGGTCCCCAAAAGACATATTTTAAGGCCTACATTATTCATTGACATGGTCCAACGGGTTTTGTGGTGGGAGTGGCAAAAGATGTGCTCTAATAGAAAAAGGCAAGGGCCCATGGCAGAGAAATGTTGTTACAATAATTTTTGAATGAATTTTTTTCTGGGGGAAGAGTAGATGAAGACAAGAGAAGACAAGAGAATGGTCAAACTTGGATTTTTTTTCTTTCAAAACTGTCCTTTTTGGACATATATTAAAAAAATAGCACATTCACTTTTTGGTGCATGGTCATTCCTCTTGGTCCACATTCGGTTTACACCTAATGAGGGCCCCAAAGGCTTTGTAACTTGATTTCTTAAGAAATTGGACCATGGAAGTTGGACCATCAAGTCGGACCATGGAAAAAGGCCATCTTCCATGGTCCGACTTCATGGTCCATGGTGTACACCGGCCCTAACACCGCCTCCTTTTTTTCATACCTTGGACGTGAACGCTAGTGTAAACTCCTTGGGGCCAAATTTTGGCTCTCGACCAATAAAGATCGCTCGATTTCAAAATTTTATTGGGTCTTGGACCCCGTGTAAACCATCCTACATGAATGAAATGCCTACTAACTTAGACCACATGTTTGGAAACCAATGATTGCCGAGGCTAGATTAAGGTGTCCCTATGGTAAAGTTGATTACAATAGGTAGATGTCCTAAGGATTGATCCACTACACAGGTTCTCCCAATTAGTGTGTGTTACTATTCGGAGTTACGCAGTGCTATAACTATTTGATGAGAATGTAATATTTTACCACACAAAGTCATTTATGTCCTATAATGACCGAACAACGGCTGGGGCGAAACAACCCGTACACTGGTTCCTTGGAGGCAAGGGTTTAGGCATCCATGTGAGCCCAAAAGGGTGCCCACATTTAGTCTTAGACCCTTGAAATGTTAGTTGATGCACTTTGAAGTAGCATGTTACTTCACAAAAATATAAAAAGAGTGAAATGTTAGTCTTAGAAGTACCATGTTGTAAGAGGCTAGGATGTGAGTTGTTATTGTGTTTTTACCTTCGGAAGGATTTGAGTGAATGAGGATAGGTAAGGAGAACTTGGATTGAGTAGTTAGTGAGTAGGCTAGTACAAATGGATGGAGACAACCAAAGTGACTCAAGAGGCAAGTGCATTCGAATTGGGATGAATGGAGGATCACATGGAGCGCACAAGTGGACCACCTCATCATGGCCACTTAATGGGGAAGGTCCAAGGAAGAATGCAAGGTGGAGGATAAGCAAATTCTCAAAGCACCAATCAAATCACGAGTTAAGCATCGTGGTTTGAATTAAGTGGTGAGCGACGATTTGGGAAAGTAAGGGGAGAAAGTTATGGCGGCGGAAAGCGAAGGAGGCTAAGTTTGGGTTGAAGCATCCCAAGTTTGGTAAAGTGTGGTAGGTAGAAAGCCAAGGCTAGTTAAATGTTCGAATTAGGATCCTTGTTGATCATTTGAGGGAGGAAGGCTTAGAAGATAGGATTGGCGCCTACTAAGTAGGAGGAAATCTCAAGGGCTTATCGTGAGCCTTGAGGGTGCTCACCCCCTCAAGCTTACTATATAATCCCTCATTCTTCCCTCACTCATCCTCTCTTTCCTTTGTGCTCCAAGGCACCCCACGAGTTATAAGTGTGGGTGTGGGAAGCCATATTGGAGCACATGTGTGTGCTTAGTTTTTAGTTTGAGAGCCAAGGCTTGTTAGCCTTGAAGAGGGCTTGACCTCTTGGTAGAATTAGTGTTGACGTGAAGGATTTTAAAGTTAATTCTTGATTCCAATTTGTGGTACTTAAAGTTCATGTTTTGAATACACGTGGTTGCAAGTTCCATGTTTAAGAGTTGAGCACTTGAGGTTGTGATGAGTGCAAAAATATACTTGTGTGGATTAGTTAGTCTTAGTGAAGTTAGGAAATTCTCTCTCCCCCTCTCCTCTCTAGGATTTTAGGATTTTAGGATTAGAGAAGAATTGTGTGATTAGAAAGGGGTTGTTAGTAGAATTAGGAAAATTAGGTAGGAAGATTAGTTAAGGGCTTGAATAATTAGTGAGGTAGTTGGGGATTACAACTACAAAGTTGTGGGTTCATGAAGGAGCTGGGTTTATGAAGGAGCTGGGTTTGTTTAGTTAGAAAGTAAAGAGCTGGGTTTATGAAGGACCTGGGTTTATGAAGGAGCTGGGTTTGTTTAGTTAGAAGCTAAGAAGCTGGGTTTATGAAGGAGCTGGGTTTATGAAGGAGCTGGGTTTATAAAGGAGCTGGGTTTGTTTAGTTAGAAGCTAAGAAGCTGGGTTTACGAAGGAGCTGGGTTTGTTTAGTTAGAAGCTAAGGAGTTGGGTTCATGAAGGAGTCGGGTTTATGAAGGAGCTAGGTTTATGTAATTAGAAAGTAAAGAGATGGGTTCATGAAGGAGCTTAGTAGATAGCCTACTTAATTAGCTCATAGACAAGTAGTTAGTTACATTATGCTAGTTAGTGTTATGTGTGGCTTTCACAAGTAAATGTATTTGAGATTGACTATAGAGAATAGTGTTTTTTAACACTTGCATCCTCTCTTTAAAAATAAACCACGTGCACAAATTAATGGAGAATGTGGAGCACTCTCGCGATGGCAAGACAAAGGAAACAAAGACCAAAGGTGCGAGGGAGAGATTGACATAAGTCACATAAGTATTTCTTAATACTTAAAGGCTTATGTACGGTATGGAGACACCAAGTGAGACCTCTTATAGTAGCGATACGGAATACACAAGTGATAGTTCAAGTGGTAGTATAGAGTCAACGGCACGGACTCCATTTAGGAGAGGGATATCCTTAAGGGCTTGTGTAGCTAAAGCGGCCGGATGGACGTTAGAAGCAAACAAAGACAAAATAGCACCCGAGCATAAGGAGGTTAAAATAACATAGTTAACTTGTGCATTCTCCACATACGTATTGAAATCGTACATTGAGTTGTTAAAGGTGAAATTCCAGTTAAATCCAAGACCACTTGAAGGGTGAACCTTGCACTATGGACTCATCCAAGTCCAAATCCAATACCGCGGAGAAATGTGAGCCCAAACCCACTACTCGGACTACGGACGCTTAAGGGTGGGGGGTTTGGCCTCACAATCCAACAAGGAACGAGTGTATGGGTTGGTTCACCCAAATCATGACCGAACAACCTATTGAACTTTTGTGAGTAAAAATTGAACTCGTGAGTAAGCCATTATTGCATTGCGTAACTCCGTACATTAACAATCATTAATTGGAAAAATCAATCTTGTACACCTGACCGCCACTCACCATAAAGTATGTATATGTAAGGTATGTGGTTGTTATTAGGTTCGATTTTCATGTTCAACAACTTCTACTGATTAGATTTACACAACATAATTTTGTGTTACATTAGCAAATCCACAATAAAGCATCATCATTTAGAGTTATTTGTAAAGTAAAGTAGATTAAACCATGGGTTTAGTTCCAAACCGTGAGTTTATGAGAACTGACACAAAGACGTCCAAGTTTTTTTTAATATTTAAGATTATCATACACAAAGAGTGATGTTAGGTGAGTACTTAAAGACCAACTTTCTAGCTTGTCCTACTAGGATGGGTGGGCCAAGCTAGCCTTGCATAGACCGATATGGGATTTAGGAAAGCGGCTCCCATGCGCATACCCTATTTTAGATCCTTAAGGTAGAAATACCATAACCCGTTAAAATAAGGTGATTTGCATTGAAGATCTGGTCTGACAATCATGAGATAATTTTCCAAGATAGACGAGAAGGATTCATGAAGAATGCAAGTTGTTTCGTATTTTTTTGCTTTGTATAAAAAGTTCCACAATTTTTCAAAGTGGAAAGTTTGTCCAACCCACTTCCGGTTCACTGGGTACTCCGCATTTCGATACAAAACATCCCCTAAACCCGTTAATCATGAGTACATTAGATCTTGCCTCCCATTGGCTACACTGCATTGAAGTTGCCGCCGAGCCATGCTCCATTTAAGACATGGCACTTTACCATTATGAGGCGGTCTAGTGCACCGCTAGTGGGTGGTTAACGGGTTATGGTATTTCTACCTTAGATAGATTGTCTCAAAGTTTGAGAGGTGGGAAGAGAAGCTTCACCCGACTTTCAAAATAGGTTGCGATACACAACAAGCTAACGGGCTCTTAATAGAAAGTTTTCTCAAAGAAGGATCAAACCCACGGTTTCATCCCTCTTTGAGGGACTTAATTGGTAACCCTAATACCGATTGAAAATCCGATCTCCTATGATTTAGTTATGGTTATCGGAAGTGTGTGTTTGTTGATTCCTTAACTAAACACATACATCCTCTCCATTATGTTCATTTGTTGAGTGTGAAAAAGGCAATAAACATTGAAGATGTAATTGGCCAATCTTTTTTAGACATGTGTCTTTATGATGGTGTTTCTTTGTTCCTCACCTAATCATACACCGATCGAGCATAGGTGTTTGATTAAGAAAAATAATCGAATAACACCCACATACTTTATGCCATCTTTAATTTGTCCAAGAACAGTGTCCACCGAGAATGGACCTAGGATCGACATGGGGTAAACTTTTGTGACACCTACCATGGGGGAGGGTAAGAATGTAGAGAAACATCATATAGCCCGATGCGTTTTATTGAAGTGCATTTGACCTCAAAATCAAGATCAAAGACCCCGGCTTATTCTAGTGGGACCCAATTTGAATGAATTAACAACAAAGCTGGGTGGGGTAGGCTTTTATTGCCACTCCCATGGTAGGTGTCATGAACCGAAATCATGATCATGTGAAAATGCTTTAACAAACTTCGCAACCGAGCTTAAGCACTTGATCAAAGTCTACAACAAATTGATGTTGGTTAATTATGTTTAATGATTTGAGTTGCTTCAGTCCGAGATGACCCTAAACTACTGGATGACAGTGGAGAGGTACCCAAATCCGAACGGAGGGGTTGGCGGTTCGATTCCCAGCTATGAAATATTCTCTCTACTTGACAGAAAAACCAAGAGCCCACCCACTGCAAGGTAGGCGGTAAACCCGACCTGCACCAAGGGGATCCTTGAGCAGGGTAGGACCGACAGGTTCAAATTCACGTTGGATTGCCCGACGTTGTATATTATTATTTGAGTTGCTTTGAGTAAAAATATGGTATATGTATACAAATGCTTAAGAAAATCATTAGCAAATAAAGTCTTAAGATTCAACTCCCTTTCTAAATTGATGTTTACTTCTTGTCAAAATTTTGAACCTACACCAATTATGGTATGTACAGTCACTATTATTTGGAATTACGCAATGCTATAATTATTGATTATAGATGTTTTTTGTTTTCTTTTACTAATGAACGTCTAATTGGTTGTGTGGACATTTTATAGCATTAACGTCATTATTTGGTAAAAGCGTACATCACCAGTAAAAAGTTAAAGCACACATAACTCGGAATAGTCGGTGACACTAAATACCATAAACAATGTAATGTGATTTGTTAGTTGATTATATGGGGGTTTGGATTAGGAAGCATACTTTAGATCCCCGATGGAACTATTTCATACATATAGATGAATATAAACGATGGCTTGGCAACTCTTGAGCAGTATAAGGTTAACGGGCTCATATTTCGTATTGGTGGAACACTGGTGTTCATTTCTTTCTCTCTTTTTTCTTCCTTTTTTCTCCCCTTCTCCTTTACAATCATTTTTCTTTTCTTTTCTTTTCTTTTTCATTGAAATGTTGGCTCTTAGTGGAGCAATTGCATACAAAATATCTCTTATTCATCCAATGATGCATTGATGCTAACATGGGAATAAATTATAATTCAAAAAGTATATTCTTGTAGTTGGTGTGAAACTCATATTACTGCACTAAATTGTCATGTTATCGTGGGCCATAATATTTCTCTAGAACCCACATCAATGTTCACCCCACACCATATTCATAGTTTGAAATTAGTTTGGACCGGTTTGATTGTTTTTGTAAGAAATTAATGTGGGTTTTTGTTTTATTTTCTAAACAAATATTCGGTGTTGGTCTCAAAGGGAAGACCCAGAGGCTTGGGCCCACATTATTTTTTTGCCTTAAGTAGACAATTTGAGTGACCTACAACAATTTCCCACCCACAATAATAGGAAAATTTAGTGTAGCTTCCAAGATCCCAAATAAGCGCACATTTAGGTTAATTGCAATGCCTATGTGTCAAAATAAGCACAACTTGGAATTTGTACAATAGATAATTTCATTTAATAAATAAATAAAATTGGGCTCTATAGTTCACAATGATCTAGATTTTATGATTTTTTATGATTTTTAATTTTTAATTTTTATTTGTTTCTTTGACACTTGTCTCCAAATTCATCGAGATTTTTAAATGCTTCAAGTTTGCTTAAATTTTACAAAACTAATTGAGATGTAGGACAGTCTAGTGGAATCCATGCAAGTTGATATAGAGGGCTAGCTTCCCTTTGATTAGGTAATCTCATACATGTGGAAGGTGAAAATGTAATGTACTACTCTGTAGCCCAAAAGTTTTAGGGTTTAGGGTTTAGGGTTCGGGGTTTAAACCCTTGTCCACACAAAATTGGTATTACTATAATGGGGCTTTTGAATGATCACAACAATAATCATTCTCCTCATGATTTTCGGAGTTCATAGAATATCTATTGTCTCTATATTCAACTGCAGACTCTTATGAATGGTATTTATTTTTTGCTCGTGTCTTGCTCACATGATGTGAATGAAGAGTCTATCTTGCTCAACTTTTCAAGAGCTTTCCAACAAGCCATTAAGGTAGAGAGTGCCAATTCCAACCCCTTCTCAAAAGCATCATTGTGCATGGCTGTGAAGTCTTATAATTGGAGCAAACCTTAAACTATCCAAATGTCTCGAGGAATTTGAGTGAAAAGCGAGGAGGTTTTGGGAGAACACGGGTTTGGTTTTAAGCGAAGGTGAAATTGGATTTGGGCAAGCAACAAAACATGGCTAGGGGTGGGTTGCTTATATTTTATCATTAAGGTCCCACATGCAAAAGTTACACAGGTTCAAAAAGAATTTACTATGTGGAGTGTTGGTTTTAATGCAAGAGTGGTTGAGTGAAAGATAAGGATGGTTTTGGGTGAAAAACAAGGGTGGGTTTGGACAGATGTCATGATGAATTTTGAACCATTTGCAATTGAAAACGGGTGGGTCTAGGGAGAGATTTAGGAACTAGGGGTAAGTGATTTCAAAAAATTGTATAATATTCATATGGTGTGCAATTTCTTTTGTTTTTGTTTCTACCATGTCTAAGCCAATTCGCTAAACCAATCATGCATGCCACTTTACCAAAATGGACTCCAAATATAGGCTAAATCAGCAAAAGGGTTGCTTTAAGCACCCCCAACCTTATTCATCACAACATGAAACATGAGACGACATCGATCATTTAAAGATCTGGTTGAAGGGAAATTGAGAACCTTCATGAAGTTGATGACATTATTCCACAACAGCTTTGACATTTTATACAGGAGCTCCAGCTTAAGCAACCTTTAGAGGGAAGCAAATTCTCAGGTTACTTCAGCTGCGTCGGTGACTTCTATTTCATTCTTCCCTGCTTACACTCAAGGTCACCACCTCATGATGTGGGGAGGGTCCCAAGTGACTTGCCGTCTCCATTTCAGTCGAAGGAACCAAACTTGTGGCTTTGTATAATATTTGTTCCAGATAGAAATTGAACTAAATAATACAATCTCCACATTTGTGGCACAAATTTGGGATGCCACGCTTGCTGGTGCAATCCATGTCAAGCTGCCATGAGTGAAGCCTAGACTATTTAACTTGCCATCCAGATGATCCGCACTTATGAAGTGACAACATGTAAGGTATGTGGCACTTAAGGTAGATGGGTCTTGAATGGTACTTTTTCCAACTACCCCACTTCTCCTTAGGATATGAAACACAAAATTAGTACAAGATTATTAGTAAACCCATATCAAGCCATAGCCACTTTCCTCATGATTTTTGGAGCTCACATGAATATCTATTCCCTATCAAAAGATTCTTGTGCTCATCAGATGGTCATCTAGGTACTCCCAATTATGTTGATATCAAACCTAGAATGGACATCATATTTTGAGCATGTGGTCCAATCTCTTTAAACACATGTCTTCTTGGTATCCATTCTTGGAGCCACACCTAACCACATTACACTCATTTAATATAGGTAACCAATTTAAATAAACAATCAAATTAGGCACATCTACCATACGCGGTTAACAGTGCAAATCATGAAGATTGTATTTCAAGATTTAGAATCCAATTTGAGATGCAAAAATCAGAAATGGTCATAGTGAAGCTTATGTGTGCCATTAAGTGATAACATAGGCCCTCCCAGTTGTGCTAGCTATTGAACCTAGAATGCTTAATATATATCAAGCACATACTTCAATCTCAGAGAAACAGTTGTCTGTTTAGTGTCTGTTCTTACCACCAAGCACTGCCATTTACCACTCAAATAAAGGTCTTTAATCAAGAAGAATGACACATATTAAGGCCAAAATACCTTCCACGACATTTCCTACGTCATTGCTAAATGTTGGCTGGGTCTGTTGAGGTGTACAGGTTGACAATATTGACACTTCCTGTCCATCTTTACTAAACCTGGAAGACATTCCCACCAGTATTATTGAGTATACACTCTTACATTCATTTGATTACTCCTGCGTCCTATATTTATGTCAATCTTACAAAATGCAGTATAGTAAACCTCCTCCAGTTGTTCTGGGATGACATTGCAGTCCGTACAATTTCTAATAAATGATTGTTGTCACTTGATTGAACTCAAATGTGAAGCTTGGGACTGTAAATACTCACATTTATCCTCATGATACTCTATGATGGAGGTTGGATAGGTCATATCTTCTTATGAGATGATGTCTTTCATTTCATAATCTCCAATCAACTCAGTGTGAGTTGCTTTACAACAACAAGGCAAGATTGACAATGATGGGCAAAATGCTCATGGAGTGCTCGGTTAATTACAGCTCACAAAGTCAGCTAATTACAACAGGAAAAATGATGTGAACTTTGTTGTGGTTTCTTTTTAATTTTGCACTATCTGCATCAACATGGACCCAGGAGGTTGAAGGTGACCTCAAGCAGCTGGGTAGAATGTACAAGCATCTGCCTTCATCCACAATAGACCTGCATATTCACAGCATTAGAATCTGAACCCTTCCCTTCACAGACCATGGAAATACGTAGTGCACAATTCAAAACAACCATCCACAGATAACATTTTGGGAACTTGCAATAACCAGAGATCTCACAGCAGAAACAGTTTTTAATTTAGATTTTCAATCTGTCAAATTATTACTTATTGATAACTCAATCACGTTGCACAGGAATGAGGACTGGACTCCAGGAACACCATACTTCACTAGGCATTGAGCCATTAACATGCATACAAGTCCTGTCACAGGATTGTAATATGATGTTTCCTGATGAGCATCAGCCTTTGTCCCTAAACCCTTAAAGAGCTCAGATTAGACTCTTGAAACGTAATATTTGAAGCCCATGTACAAGGAGCTTTGTTTCTGAATCGGGACTTCTAGTGCAAAAAGTTGATCAAAACAGGATCGATTGAAATGATTCAGAAGTCTCCATTCCTAGTCCCTCGGATCAAATGAGCATGTTTCCTGAATGACGTCACTCTTCATCCCAAATCTTCACGAAGTTTAGATTGGGCTCAGGGACTGCACCATTTCACAGTCGATGAACAAGCAGCTAAGTTTGTCCAGAACACTGCAATTCTTAATTCAAGCACCCAATATATGATTCTGAATTTTTTTGATCCTCTCTCCCTCAAATCAGATTCTCATCTTGGGAATGTGGAAACCTTTATCTCAGGAGTAGAGATTGAACCATATATAGCAGCCAGACTTCCAGGAACTATGACTTTTGCTGATCAGCAACAGCATTACAATACTTTCGGTATGCATTAAGCCAGACTACTAAAACTTGCAACAAATGGCTTGTCCTCCGAAGTCGTCTCAGACTTTTAGTGTAAAACTTAATCTAAAATGGGCCATACACAACAATTTGGAATTCCTCCGCTCTCAAGTCACTCAAATCAAATCAGCATGTTTCCTGACTTAGATCACTTTTCATCCCTAAACTTCAAGAACACTAGATTGGACTCCAGGAACAACACCAATTGCCAGTCGATGAACCAGCAGCTAAGCCTTGAAGTGCAACGTTTTAATCAGAACAGTCCCAACACCATATGATGCGATTCTGACTCCTTTTGATCCTCTCTCCCACAAATTGCATCTTTCCTTAGAATATCAAGTTTCATCCCTAGACTTCAAGAATTTGTGTTATACAATAGAGGTTACGCTCCTACTAACAAAATAACAATCAGAATTCCAAAAACACTGAAATTTTGCCGATCAGCAACAGCTTACAGTACTTAAAAGAGATTGGGCTACGAGTCCAATAGTTAACTATCCCAGGTTCGATGGTCAACATAATTGGGTGGACCTACATGATCATTTAAGGAGACAGATAATCTTCACTCTGAAAACGTATAAGATATTCATATTAACTCCAAAAATTATGAGGAAAGTGGCTACATGCACGATTCGAATTTGCTAATCATCTCACACCTATTGCATGCTTCATATCCTACAAGAAGTGAGTGCAGAGCTAAAAGCGTCCGTTTAAGACCCGCTTACCTTAAACGAATACAGTCTTACAAACCTCGACCGCATTCAAATTATGTGAAACGGGAATACAGAAAACCTAAACTTTGAATTCACGAGAAAGAAAGAAAATTACTAGATCATCCGCTTGACGCTGCCATGGCGATAAACCTTTATCCGCAATGGCAATCAACTAAACCAATACTTCTTGGAAACGTCGACCGCATTAAAATTGTGTGAAACATGACTCCAGAGAACCTAAGCATTGAAATCAGCAATGTGAGGATCAATGTAAGGTTATCAGATCATCTTACCGGCGTGATACTGCCATGGCGAACAAAAGTTCATCCGACCTTCCTCATGAGCAAATACACTCGCTGGTCGAGCTGCAGGCTGCTCAGATTGTTAGGGTCGCCCTTCAAGCACATAAGAAGACCGCCAAAGGAGACATAGACTTCCACTTTTGGGGAACTGCTGGACTCCGTGTCCGAGTACTTGTACACCTTGCCATACATCACGTACTCATACTTATCCGCGAGCGACTTGCGGCGGCTCTGGTCGAAGGTGCCATCGTCCGGTGCTCCGTCCAAGCTCAGAGTGGAAGCTAACGCCAGAGTGAACTTCTCCTTCTTGCTCAGCGGGTAAATGTCGATGTTGACATCCAACAGCACGTCCATGTCGAATTGCTCACTGTGAGCCACAATGCGTGACACTTTGTCGAATTTCTTGCCGTCGGGGTCTAACCCTGTGATGCTGAAAATGTCCTCGAACAGCAACGCTGACTCCGACATGGCTGCGAATTCTGAACAGCGAGCAGAATGAAAGCTTCGGATACCACTCTTCTGCACTCGATTGTCTCACCTGCATGTGCAATCACATCAAAAAATGGCCCGGAACTGAGAACCGTAAAACCCTAGGCCCTGGAATTTGGGAAACGCTTGAGCTTCAAACCCTAAAAACCTTTTGAATAACTGATGAGAGTTATTGGAATAACCGATGGCAAATCCAGGTATCATCCATAACCCGTTAATATGATATAGGCTGGATGAATTCGTGCGGACATGAATGAAAACTAGATGAATGTTTTGGTTTCTATAGGAATACATATGAATTGGGATGGGTTTACATTAAGGTCCAGTCCAAGAAACTTGAGGTCCGAAATACCCCTTTCATAGGCCTTATTTTGGACTCAACATTGGACCAAAGTTTGAAGATCAAGATATAAAACAAGTATTTCTTCATGTTGAGATTGTTGAGATTTGGCATGATAGTGATGTCACATTCACACCACTTCGTTTTTCATACCTTGGACCCGGATCCTAGTGTAAACCCACTCTTATTGTAGCCCACACTATTCATCACACCATTCATCGTTATTAATTGTTTATGTAAATGATCTTGTAGTCATTGGGCAGTAAGTAAAGAAGAGAAGGTGGCATGGGAAATTTACTGCTCCAAGATAAGTCATGGAGGCCGCATTCACATGGCACATTTAGGTAAGATGTTACTATGTGGCAATCCAAGGATTGCACTTACAACAAAATAAAAATAAGATCGGTGCTTTTTATTTGCACCTACATGAATGGGGAGCCCGTTCTTCTTGACCCAGATCTCATTTTACCATGTGATAAGGTAGGCGTACTTCCTACCTTCTGGGAGGTGGGCTCCTTTAAACAATATTTTAAGGGGGGTGTTGTTTATAAGTTTTTGGTGGATTAGTTGTGGGTGTTTGGGTTCATGGGGTAGGTCGACTGGGGCTTGATTGTTGTCAAGCTTTTATTTATTTAAGACAAGGTATGTGAGGTATTTTATGGTTATTTGATGCATGTATTTCATGAGCTTTTTATTTCTCAAGGGGGTATTTTGAGTTTTTATAGGGCTTTGAGTGATTGTTTCTATACAGCTCCTCATACCTTTGTTGTGACGATAATAAGGGGGTTACCATTCCATCCCACAATTTTTATCGTCTAAATGAGGGGGTCATATTTGTTCATTTTTTCTCTGGTGGCAGTATTTGGGTATCTATCATGGTAGTAGGTGATTCAATGAATTGTATGGTGTTTGATGGGTTTGGGGGATGGGTGTATGGGTGTATAGGGACCCCCCAGTGGACGTAATATGTTGGGTTGTAGTTGGGCCATGCATGTGTTGGGGAGGCATGTGCATTGTATTAACCATTCCGGGATTGTGATGTCTTGGGCCAATTGTGTTGGTTGCCGGCATTTATTGAGTATAGCACATTGTGTGTTTGTTGGATTCGAGTGTGTAGGCTATTCAGTGTATTGCTTTGTTGTGTCCAGGCATGTGAAGGCCTTTTATGTGTGGGTGGGTGCAGATGGAGAGTAGGTGTGGCCATGTATGAATTTTGTGGTTTGGGCAAAGTGTGCAATTGATGTTGAGATATGTTAGTGGCCAAAAGATGTTCTTTTGGTGGTTTCCCATGTATTGGGCATATCAAAAATTTTAGGTTTGTATAATTTGTGCATCAGATATGCCTAAGGCTTTCCAAAAGTGGTTTGAGAGTTTTTGATTGATTTGCTCATTAGACACCCATTTGCCTCGTATGTGAATTTGGATTTTGCAATTTGTAGTTCTTGTTCGCGGTGGTACTTTGTTTATGTTTGTTTGGAGGTTGCGGATTTCTCCGTGATGTTCACTTGTTGGGATTCCGTTGAGCCAATAAGGCATGGTGTGTGTGATGTGTATGTGGGGTGTGGGGGGTTGGTTTGTTGCAAGTGGTTCCTTCATTTGCTAGTAGGTCTGCGATTTCGTTGCCCGAGATTCCAATGTGTGCTCTAATTTTTTGTATTGTGATGTTGTGTTTGGTCCATAGAATTTGGTGGACTATGATTGAGATAAGTAGTTTGTCAAGGTAGTTGTGTTGGCATGAAGGGTGGCAGATGTCATTGTTAATGAGATATATGTTGTTGAGGTTATCAGTAAATGTGTAGGTGCTTTACAGTTGGTATTTTGTGGCGGTGAGGCCAATGAATAGAGTGTAGAGTTCCGCGAGTAGTATATTTGGTTGTCTAGGGTGTCTTTCTACAACACATCAATCATTATTTGGACTATATACTCCTGAGCCAACAATATATCCTATTCCATGTTTGTTTGGTGGTATGATGAAACCATTTGTGTATATGCATTGTTGTGGGTTGTATTTGGGGGTATTTATGTGGTAGAACATGTCAAAGAGGGGGTTGTATTGCTATGTAAGGTTGATGGGATGGTTTTTGGGGTCGCCATAGTTTTGTGAATTTGACTTTATAATATATGGGTGTGGGTTGTGTGGGGTTGGTTTTCACATGCGTGTTGTAAAGTTCCAAGATTTTGGTTGCGAGGTTTTGAATTAATTATTGGTTTCCTGTGGTGGTGGGGGTTGGGTTCTTTGGTTGTGGATGCATATTATTGATGTGTATTGGTTTTTGTGTTGGTGTAGGGGCCATTTGGGTGTGGGTTGTATTCTAAGGTGTTTGGGGGGATGGTGAGGATTGGGTGCATATCTTTGTGTGTTTCTAGGATTTTTTTGGGCATGATGGTTGCATATCATTATGATTGTGTGATGGAGGGATCTTCTCTGGTAGCCATTCTTGCCCAATGGATAGCTTCTATGATGGATTTATGGTATGGTGGGTGCACTATTCCAACACCCATCAATTTCAAGGATTTTGTTGGTCTAGATGAGCCGAAGATTATGTCACAATTGTGTGGCAAGTTGTATTGTATGAATTGTGTTAGGCATGTAAATGGTGAGGAGTAGTATATTAATGTGATTTGGTAGGCCTATATTAGTATGTTTAATGTAGATGGGTGGAGTGTTTGGTGGTTGTTGTTGGGGTTGCAATTTTTGGTTTCTTCTTTGGTAAGATTGTGACATATCTTTGAGTTAACCAAAGTATTTTGGTGGCAAAGTCTTGTGGGGTGGTTGGAGGAAACTAGCCTAGGAATTGGTCAGCTTTGTTTTGGGATAGGGTGGGGAAGGATTTTTTTAATAGGATATTTTAGGCTTGTGTGCATGTTTGAATACATATGGGTTGAGTTTAGATTTGTTGGGGCATCCGGTGATGATGCATTTGGTTAAGTTTATGTCTAGGTGTGTATGTTTGTTGTATATTATGTCAAAGAATGTCATTCTCAAACCCTTGCATGTCTATGACTTCCACAACTCCCGCAAGTTCAAGTAGATGCATGACCTCATTGTAGGTGTACGTTGGGGCATAGATGAATTTATTAGTGTTGAAATCCACCTTATACAAAATTGGAACACCTAATAAACATGTTTGCATTACATCCAATTACCTTTTTTTCCTCCCCTAAAGCATCGGAAGACATTTTGATGAAGTCTAGACATGTGCAAAGTGGGATATCATAGATGAGAACATGGTACGAGTTATCATCCTTTGAGAAGATGTTGATGATGACTCCATATCTTGAGTACAATATGGCAAGGGATTGGCAAGTGAATTGTGGAGAGCTTGCACCTCAATGACATTGCCTCTTGCAATGTTGAAGTTGGAAGCCACTATCCTCCATAGCTAACACCTCTTTCTCTAAAAAGATTGGTCCCAGTTGCAATATGCCAAGTGGTAGGCATGATTGACAATGTTCCACCAATCCCTCCGTCACATTTTTGCAAGGCACTTGTTCTAGCCTGCAGTCACCAACAATGTTTGGGGCGACTAGGAGGCAATCATGCAATGTGCCACTAGGAGACAAGACAAAACGTCTCCATAATACTTGTAATATGTGCCATACTATGATCATGGAAGTCAAAGACTCTTCTGTGCGCACCCTAGGTGACCGAGTGTTTGGGCGAGGAATAGAATAGTTCGCTTTGTCCCATCAATGGAAGTTGCAATCAAAATCCGGAGGCAAGTTAATTTTCCTCTTGGTGGATCCAAACAACACGGACCTTCCAATAAACAATGCATTATGTTGAGGTCTTATGCGCCAAGGTAGGCCTTCATGACCTCTGCCAATAATTTAGGATCCCACACCTCAATATTACCTTCAATATCAATGATGCAAAATCATGACCTTTACTGGTAGAATCACCTTTCAATTGGACGCATGTAGTTGGCAATTTGCATGAAAGCTCAAATCAAGTCATCCATGGTAGTTTCATAAAGGCATGTCATCTTGTTCTTAGATTTTTATAACCATTTGTTGTGAACTACCTCCGCAAGGTTGCATTTTGCATTTCCACATATTCATCTGTTGTCATATCATGTGCATACAATATGATTTTAGGGTGTAAGACAACAAAGTTTACATTTGAAACACATGGTAGAAGAAAAAACACAAGGGTGCATTCACAATAACACGACCCACGGAAACTGTAACCAGTGGTTAATTTAACGGATTGTTGAGCAATAATCTTATCATATGAATTGATAATGCAATACAAATTAGTAACTACATATAATATATGTCATTATACAATATACTAAAGTTTGACGATGTTTGGGAAGTTATTGGTACTCCAAAAGGACTAAAATATGGTCGTAACCAATCCTTAATAACGACTAAAATGTGCTAAAATGTTCAAAATATGTCGCAAAATGTCCTTAAATTTTTCTAATATCTACATAAATTGAAGATATTTTTTTTCTAAGCACTCATCAAGAGTTGTTATAACTTGGCGGGGTTGGCTCGTGTTATTGTGAATTCACCCACAAACAATTGTTGATAAGATCAAACACTCACAATAATCATTCATCCACCTCATTGTCTATATCAAAACTGCCAAAACCTCAACCACTCGATAAACCAAACACACCTTACTTTGTGGTTGCACTGGAAGACAACCACCACAAACAAATGACATGATATCTTGTTGCAACATTGTTTGTTGTCTTGATATTCTTGTAATCCTTACACATTTGTTTTGTGCTAAAACCACAACGGATGGTTTGATATATTTTATGATTAACCTTTTTAAGATTGCGGGACCGTGAAGTACACAACTATGTTTGCAATCATTTATTGGGAACAATGGGGTCACCATAACTATAAATCTTCCTCACTACATTCCATTTAGCATGAGCACCATTAGTCATAAAGCCTTTGAAGTTCACATTCGACACACCATTATCTGCAATGACCGCATTGAGGTTGTCCCACAACAAAGTTTGGGTACCACCGTTTTGATTGCATGTCACACCACATAAATTGCAATTGTCAACATTTTGCAGTGTTTGCTATGGTGCACATGGCATGCCATGGTAACACATCGTCCACTCCTTTAATCGTTTGACATGGTCAAGCATGATCCATGAGTTTTGAATGTCTCATCTCACTCACATACACTTCACCAATTTTGCACCGTTGTCTAAAAGGTCAACTAGCATTTTGAACACAAATACTTTATCTTTAGATTGACCCATGAACTGACCTCCATGAATGACTTTAAACATGGAACGGTCTTTGAATATTATCCATCATACCATTCCAATTCGAATAAAATGCTTTGATCTAAACATGAAGTTATGGCAATCGGGAGATGCCAATGTGGTGAATTTGTCTGTAACCATCTCCAATATCGCACCCCATGGTGATGATCTTTATCATTTGTCAAAGAATTTAGAAGGTAAGATGCAAAGAATAGTTTGATGGCTGCCATGATTATAACAAAGTTTCAATTGTAGGTGTTTTCAAAACCTCCTTCACCATGTATTGGTAAGCAATTTCCACGGATTCAAGACATGGACTAGTGGACACGTGATGCTCATGTATACCAAGGTGAATACAAGCCCTCGACATTCCGAGAGATGTTGAGGGGACATGTAAACTATATGAGCATGATATAAAGCAATGCACACATGTGCAAAATGACACACCTTAAAATCTACCTTGGATTGTTCAGGTGCCACATCACCAACACAAAATGAAGTTGGAGTTGTAACTGGACCACTCGCTACTATTGCGAATACCTCCATTATGATACATGTAATCACAATAATTGTTGGACATTGAGGGTGTCCAACACAAGTGGAATTGCAGGAAGTCAAACCAAACTCAAGTTGAATGTTAGTAGTTTTGGTGGTACACCAAGCGTGGCCGTCATGAATTTTGTCCATGCTGTCCTTCTACAACCATGAGCACTAGGAACACTAGTCGTTAGAGGTGGCAACACAAATATCATGTTACCATAAAATGAAGAAGGCAAATCTTGACATTGGCACCTCAATGTTGTCAAAAACCTATGTTACTAGGCTCCAACTTAACAATGAGAAAACTAGGAATTCAAATATGGTCACCTAGTCCTTTAGGGGTTAAGACTTATAGATTCGCATTTTTTTTTCTAATTTTGTTTGGACTCTAGAAGACTAAATTGCACCAAAATATTAAGATTTTTTTCTTCTTCTTCTTAGGAACCAAACCTTGTAAAAGAATAAGCAAAAAGGCCAAAGGGACCAAGTGGCTAGGCGGGTCACTACCAACTCGTCATCAAACGCCCTTGGGGGGGTCACAGGCGAAAATCGTAGAAACAACGTGCGACAAAAAATAGGGTCTAATATATTCATTGTAGATAAATTTTTCAAAAAACATACATATAATATAGGGGGTTTTAAAATAGTGAAACATGTTTACATGTAAAATACCATCACATATAATGGCCTCTTTTATCTAGTTAGTACATGTAAAATAGTGTGGAAACAATTGCTAGAGGTAGCAGGTCTAGGGTAGGGTCTGTGCTAGTGGATGAAAAGAGGTAATTTTCTGTTGAAAAAACTTGGATGGATGTCTTCGCAGGTTGGTTGGCTTGAACGTTACTGAACCAACGTATCGAATGTGGAGTTAATGTTCTCTACCTATGTGCTGGGAGGGAAAATTTCAGCGCGTTGTTTGAATTGCAATGTTCTTTCCAATTTTCTTTGGCGGTATAAGTAAAATAGGGTATTTTTAAACGATTCCCCCAAAAATTTATAATTACTGATAGGGTGTATTAAAATACAAGCATTTACCTTTATTTTGAAAAATACCATACCTTATAATCTTTTCTGCAAGGTAAATAACCCCTTGATAAATAAGTCATGAGCGCACGTGTATGCATTAATATAAGAGGGAGTGACCCCCCCCCCCGAGCAAACGCCGCATACACAACCTATGCCAATGCCAACAAATATGGCATGGTAGCATCCCCCTTATGACCCAACTCCACTTAAGAAATGTTTGCAACATATTGCCAACCAAAAATTTGGATAAAATGAACCAAAAATAACTTATGGCATTCTTCATTACTCATTGTTCAACGAACATGCACATAAGTGTTATTTAGGTTTATTTTTGCGCATTTTGTTGAAGATTGTCTTGCCACCACAAGTGTCCAATATGGCAAGAATCACTATATCACTCATACTCATTAAATGAATAAGTTATGTGTCAATAGTTGGTTGGAATTTTAAGACTTGCTAACTCTTATTGATGATGAAATTGACCCATAAGGTAGCTCCACCTAACACCAACACCAAACCCATGACCACCCAAATGAATGGGAGGCCTTCATTTTAACTAGCAAATCTAGGATAACCAAAGATCTCTCATTCATTGACACTTGGATGTGCTTAGAGCCAACCTAGGTGTTGGGAGATAAAACTTATAAATAAATGTCGTGGTGTAAGGTAGACAATTCTAAAACCAACTCTATTCTAAAATCGGCTCCATAGATTTCGCATGATATTGGTTGATTTGATTTGCATTTGATGTCTTTGCAGTGAACATTTGGGAGAGGATTGGTTTTAAGAACCATGTCTCATGTCAACTTCAAATGTTCATAACTAATTGTTAAAGACTCCAAAACTTATGAGTTTCTTTTCATACTTGTTCACTTCTTCTTGTCATAACATTATTCAAATCCATTATTCAAACTAAATGTGGGAAATACCAGGGAATATTCTATGAAATACTATCAATCCCACATGAAATTGTTATGGATTTGAATAATGTTATGGTCCATGGAAAAATAATAATAAATTCATAAATGTCGCCCCCCAAAAAATGGCCCTCGGCCCTTAAATGGTCAGGTTAAGGACCATTCACCTTAGTAGTTAGTATGTGGTCACGTGAGACGATATGGTTGTTGGAGTTGTTCTTGGCAGCAAATGCACAAGGAGAACCGATTGCTAGTGTACATTGATTATGATATTTAGTGTCTCTTACTATTTGGACTTACACAATGCTATATCTATTTATTGTAAATCTCATATTTTACTAACAAATGTCAAATGGTTGTTTGGACATTATAGAACAATAACAACTTTATTTGCTAAAAAAATGACATCAATAGTAAAAATATATAGCACTGTGTAAATCCAAATAATAAGTGACACTAAACATCAAATTTAGTGTAGTTACAGATGAACCAATTGAGTTTGAGAAATACCCAGTTGAGGTTCAAGACTTCATGTATTTACCAATCATTTTAGAGGAGTTTAGAGAATATGCTTCAAACCAATAATGAAAATACCAAAAGATGTCAACTACATGTAGTTGGTTGGACTTGGAAACATTAAGAACCGGTTAACACGGGGTCCCAAATCCTACTCATGTCAGCAAGTCTGCACATGGAGGCAAAGTCCCAAACTTTTGAGCCTCAATACACCATTAAAATATGGTTAATTATCATTAAATTTGGATTTTGATTATTTGATGCAAAAATATTCATGGGACTTGTGTTGAGAGGGTGTTATGAATTGAGACTAGCTTTTTTGCTTGACCCAACTCTCAACACATGTCTCAAACCTCACCTCCAAAAAGTGTTACCACGTAAGCATCCATGTTATACTTGAGACATGCACCTCCAGGCGCCCCATTCTTAGGGGTTGTTTACACCATGGACCATGAAGTCGTCCCAATGCCCTATAAAATTTGTGATTGGCTGTTGAACTTGTCCCAAGACCACTTCGGTTTACACCAAGGAAAAAATGTTAAAGTGACCATGGAGTTTGAGGTCCCCAAAAGACATTTTTTAAGGCCTACATTATCCACTGACATGGTCCAATGGGTTTTGTGGTGGGAGAGGCAAAAGAGGTGCTCTAGTAGGAAAAGGCAGGGGCCCATGACAAAGAAATGTTGTTATAATAAATTTTAATGAAATTTTCTTTTGGGGAAGAGAAGATGAAGACAAGAAAAGATAAGAGAATGGTCAAACTTGAATTTTTCAAAACTGCTTTTTTTGGGCATATGTTAAAAAAATCAGCACATTCACTTTTTGGTGCGTGGTCATTCCTCTTGATCCACATTCGGTTTACACCTAGTGAGGAGCCCAAAGGCTTTGTAAATTGATCTTCTAAAAAATCAAACCATGGAAGTTGGACCATCAAGTCGGACCATGGAAAATGACCATCTTCCATGGTCCGACTTCACAGTCCACAGTGTAAACCAGCCCGTAGGAGGCCCGTGTGAAGTGGTAAGTCCCAACTTCCATGCTCTCAACGGCTGAGATTGCACGGATTGACGTCAAGTGACTTGGGACGCCGTGTGAACCGGCCCAAAGGCTCTCGACTGATTGTGCCCAAAAATCTCCCGGACCACTGCCTGCTGGTGGAGTTATTAATGTTGGGATCAGAGTGCTCTCAGTCCGAATCGCTAAGCACGTGGACAGTGGGAAGAAAAGCCACAGTAAACTGCAAAGCTGCAGCCCATGCATCATCTCCCCCCAATTATAAAATTCTTCCACTTCATTGCAAACAACAGCAGGAAGGATGAGGCAACTCGTGAGTGCCTCCACGTTCTCTCTCACATTCTTTCCCTGCACAACCAAGGTAGATAGATGAACCTTAAATGGTGACCTTTTTCTGACCCCCAACTTCAATGAACGGGAGGACCGGCAACAGTTACAGATGGAACCGGTTGAGTTTGAGAAACAACCGGCTGAAGTTCAAGACTTCTTGAAATTTTACCGACTACTTTAGAGGAATCGTGTAGAAAATATAGCCCAAATTAATAAAGAAGAACTGAAAGATGTCAACGTGCATAACATTATTTAGATCCATGACAGTGCTATGTGGGATCGACAATATTCTACAAAATATTCCTCACATTCAGACTGAATGTGGGAATGTTTTGTAGAATTTTGTCAGTCCTACAAAACAATGTTGTGGATCTGAATAATGTTATGTGTATTAGGTTGGACTTGGAAACACTAGGATATCAACTAATTATGCCCAAAAATCTCCCCACATTCAGACTGAATGTGGGAATGTATTGTAGAATTTTGTCAGTCCTACAAAACACTGTTGTGGATCTGAATAATGTTATGTGTATTAGGTTGGACTTGGAAACACTAGGATATCAACTAATTATGCCCAAAAATCTCCCCACATTCAGACTGAATGTGGGAATGTATTGTAGAATTTTGTCAGTCCTACAAAACACTGTTGTGGATCTGAATAATGTTATGTGTATTAGGTTGGACTTGGAAACACTAGGATATCAACTAATTATGCCCAAAAATCTCCCCACATACTCGCCCACTTCTTCTTGGATATGAGACACATGATTTAAGGTATGTAGATGGGTCTTTAAGTGGTGACTTTTTCCCGACTAGGTATTCCACTTCTCGTAGAATATGAAATACATGATTAGTATGAGATGGTTAGCAAATCCAAATCAAGGCCATACTAGCCACTTTCCTCAAAATTTATGGAGCTCATATGGAAATTTGATTCATTGTCAAAGTGAAGATTCTCGTGCTCGTTAAGTGGTCGTATAGATCTAACCCCCCATCTATGTTGACTATTGAGCTTAGAATCACTAGTAGAAAACATGGTAAAAAAGAACCGCAGTCGTTTTCCCATTGCGGTTCTTTTGACCACCCTGATATGCAGTCACTAAACGACTGCATATTTGTTTTTTTGGTTTACCGACTAAAATTTTCAGCATTTGGGGGCTTGTAATATACCGTTGGAAAGGTCTTCAAAATACCTTTCCAACGGTGTATTACATGCCCCGAATTTTTTTAAATTTCAGTCGGTAAACCAAAAAAACAAATCTGCAGTCGTTAGTGACTGCAGATCAGGGTGGTCAAAAGAACCGCAATGGGAAAACGACTGCGGTTCTTTTTTACCATGTTTTCTACTAGTGATGGTTATCATATTTTGAACATGTAGTCCAATCTTTTTCAAACACGTGTCTTTTTTACCAGTGTCCATTCTTTGCAACCACATCTAACCACATATCAATCAAATATAGGTGTTAAATTAGGAAAGCAACCGAATTAGGCTCGTCTATCGTAAAGGGTGGTTAGCAACCACTTTCCTTCTAATTTTTGGAGCTTATATGATTCATATTTTGGGGTTGTCCCAAACAAAAGTCGAGGATATTGGACCACCATTCATGTGTGTACATTATCCCTGTCAAACATGTGTGTGTGGGGGGGGGGATCAATAGTGGACCCCACTTCCATTTTGCATTTAAGACTGGTGCAATGTTAAGATTTGGTGGGAAAGTTGTGCCACATCAAGGCCACTTCATTTTCATATACTTACCTTGGACCCTGTGCTTAGTGTAAACTTCATGGGTCCAAAATCCCCAACCAATAGGATCACTTGATTTTGGAGTTTCTTTGGTCTTAGGGCCGGTTCACATGGGGTCTCAAGTCCCAACATGAAGGCAAAGTCCCAACTTTTAAGCCTCAAGAAATCATTGAAATACGTTTAATATCATTAAAGTCATATCTTGATTATATTATGCATATGTATTCATGGGCCTTGTGTTGAGAGTTAGGTCTAGCTTTTTGCTCGACCCAACTCTCAACACAAGTCCCAAGCCTCGCTCTCAAAAAATGTTGCCATGTAGGCATCCATGTCATACTTGGGACTTAGGACTCAGGAACCCATGTGAAATGGTAAGTCCCAACTTCCATGCTCTCAACGGCTGAGGTTGCACGGATTGACCTCAAGTGACTTGGGACTTAGGACCCGTGTGAACCGGCCCTTAACTCATGAGTTTGTTGTTGTCAACATCAGCCCGGCCTTTAATCGACCTGCAGCTGTAAGTGACAATATTGGGCTGAGAGGTTGTTGCAAACTTATGATTGTACATTCCTACTATCAAGTTTCCTTCTTTCACAAGGGTTTTTGGTACGTTGGAAATTGGTTGCTAGATATTCCTCTCATTATGTACTACATCAAAGTCACACCTGAGAGTGCGTGCTCTTTATTATCATAGTGCAAATTGCAATCTGGGTTCACGAGTACTTATTTGTAACATGTACATTTTCAACATAATATGTTGTATATTCTACTACCAAACTGAATTTTGAATTCGCACCTACCTACTTATCTGTATCTTGCCACTAAGGTAGAAATACCTAAAGCGGTGAAAATAAGCTGATTCGGCTAGAACGAGCGGCTTGAAATTTTGTGCAATATTTTTCATAGATGGAGAAGAGGAAATGATGAGGAATGCAAGTTGTTTCATAATTTGATTCCTTGTAAATAATTAGTTACATTTTTTCAAAGAGGCAAGTAGGTCAAACCTCCTACTTGTACAATAGAGCCTCCCTAATCTAAACATCAAAATATTCTACTCCACATACAAAGACACGCAAAACAATTAACTTAATGGCACCCAAAAGTGATCGCAAGCGGTGTGAAACAACACCTATCCGGCCAATCATTGCATCCCATCTAGCAGTGCGTCCTTTTCAGGCCACCACTTTTTCAACTAGCCATTTTGGGTCCACACAAGAACCACTTTGCCCCCAATCTAGTGCACAACTAGTGGTCATTAACCGCTTTAGGTATTTCTACCTTGCACCGTATATGGTATTGAGGGCCACCCCCACACACGAGCCAAGGGCCATGACCATGTTGTTATGAGGGTCCTCGAATATCATCCAAAGGCCGTACTAATTGTTTAGTTGACTTGGTCTGCCAGAGTTTGTGTCAGGCCTACTTCTTAGAAGTGGACTTGATGCAAATTCCAGTAGACTACGAAAAAATATTTATAATATGCCATGTAGGAATTCATGTAGACTTTTCATTCATGATAATTTTGTGGACCCTTAGGACTTCACCTTCTAGTGTGAAGTGGATGTCGATGGTCGTGGCCTTTTCGACTAGCGAGGGATCTTAGAATGCAATGGTCACGGGCCTTCAGTCTCGTGTATGAAGTACCCCTTAGTGTCACATGAGTAATAGTGTCACTTAAGACTATGTTGAGGCGTATGCTAGGATACACTAATGATCAACAACTTCCTTAGTAGTGTCACCTCATGACACTTGGCATTCAAGTGTGATTATTGATATTTTGGGATGAGTCTGTTCAATAACATTGTGAGGCGTACACCTATGTTATACAATGGTTGACAAGTTGACTAAAAGTATACACACATGACACTCGCATTAGTTGTATGCTCCATAATTTCTTCCTCTTGTATACTAATTTGCAAATCTATCATCTTGAGTATCCCTATGTGCTACATGTCATAGCTTAAATGGTTTTTCATTTAAAAAGTTACTTATGTTGACGATTAATATCATGTTGACAATTATAGGACGTGACACTTTGAGACCTTGGGGCATCTAGTTTAGATACCATAAATGGTGTAGTTCAAATCTAACCATGGACTACAGTACATGGTCCTTTTATTGTGGGTGGAAAAGCAACATGTATATACTTAGCGTGGGCCACTCTAATTCTCTAGACACGGGTGGAATTAATGTGGATCCAAGACCCTAGGTCTTCCCCTTAGTCTTCCGTGAGACTTTTGACAAACACCTTACATAAAATAAAATAGTCTTCTTTCATCAAAAGTACTACAAAAAAAAACTATCACCCACATTAATTTAACAAATGTCAAAGGTTGTGGTAATGGGTCACTTAAGGTTGAAAACAAATTGAATAGAAATCTCTTGGGACTTTGGAACTATCAATTGCCCGGGTGGTGGACTCTTCTTTGGAAACTTAAATGATGTGCTTGGGTTGCTATAAAATTAAACCCCCTATATACGAGAAGTTTATAGACAAAAACAAGTGTATATGTACTAACGGTATGCTAGACCATGTACTCATGTATTTATTCTAAGCTTTTCAATGTCATGTTATTAAAGGTGAAATATATTTCTTGAATTTAATAATCTTTTAACACATATAAATTCCACTTTCACTTTTCAATAAGAAAGGTGTTGAACATTTTTTTATCCATAGCATGTAAGTCAATGATTGCATCAAGCAAACAAACACAAGAGCACAATAATGTAGCCATAGTCTAGAGAGCAAATCTCAAGGGAGCCCATGAGCGCTTCATGAGCCTCCAACTTGTAAAAAACTAGCACCCGAACGCAATCCCCCAAAATAACAAACAAGGCAATCATTGACGTTTATTACCATATGACAACAATGGATGAAAATGTGAATTGGACGGAATTAGCACATCTATTGTCAATTTTTTCTCTAAACCATAGGGCCCTATTTTGTACATCTACCTTTACCTCAACATTATTAATAGTCTTTTTAAATGTACTCACTAGAGAAAATGAAACCTTTCCCTTATTGTAGTTAGGATTTTGGATACCGTACTTGGACGTCAGGGTCAACATCTCATGCTGAATAATTAATTAAAGTGGAGAAAGTGGGTTAGGCATGGTAAAAATAAATTAATAAAAATTTCAACAATTTCAAAAAATATTTGTAAAAGATTCAACGCTTTAATACAAGGCTAGTTCACAACAATGAAAGATTTCTTTTTTTTCCACCCTTTTGTGGCGGCCTTGGTGTGTTTAACCTAATTCAATGCCCTAATCTCAATTAGTGGTCCTTTCCTTTGTATGTGTTACTTTTGGATCCTAAAACGCCACTGCAACCTCTAGGTTTGCCATGATTTTGACCACAAGCTCTTTAGGGGTTAATTCAATTTGCTCTGCAAACAACAGAAAATCCGGGCTCATAATGTCCGGTTTTAAAAATAAAAAAATTGCACAAACTAGTTATGATGCTACGGTATGCAATATTTTGGGATTTTACTACATGAAGTTGGCTCAATTTTGTAATATTCGGCATGCTCTTCAATGAATAACTTTTCTTTTCAACTCTCTTCTCCAATAATTTCCGATTTTTTTCAACTTCTATTTTTTTATTTAATTTTTGCCGACCCTGACGGCCGAGTACGGTACACAAGAAACTAGGGAAGCAATCATGGAATACTAAAAAGGTGATTCATATATCATCTAGATGTCTCATACAAGTTTTATTAGGACAATTATAGTGTTAATTCATGTTATTTCGGGTTTTAGAGTCTCAATTCACTCAAGTTAGCATAATGATTTCAAAGTCATTCAATCACAATACATGCATTTTGTGGCAGTCACTCATGCTTACACTAATTACCCGGGCTATAGTCTGGCACTGAGTTCATTTTGTTTGGACCAAGTGCGGTGCACAAGCATAGGCACAACCATTAGCAATAGTCTTGTATAAGAATCTCATTTGAGTCTTATTACCAAAGCCAAGGGCATTATAGTATTGGCAACAGTTTTGGATTAATCAAATCTTTTTAATGCAAATTGAAATTGTAGTGTAGTTATTCTTACAAGATTTTCAGTGTTCCTTATTAAATATGATTTTAATTATATTGTCAAGCACTTGTCTTTTATTTTATTTTGATTTGATCAAAGTTATTATTGAACTTGGATTATTTTAGATCATTCTCATCCTTCATATTATGGTCTAGTAGTTTCACTGAAGGCGGCTTCAATTACAAGTTTCAATGTCCTAGTAATTTTTAGAATTTGCTTGGTTATGGACCTATTTATTCTTTGAACACCTTCTTGGGTGTCTCTTGGAAAACCATGGCCTGAATGAAGCGTCTCTTCAACTTCTCCAAGGTTATTGACCTTCCAAATTTCATTGCTCAAGAAATTCCACCTGCAAAAGATGATGGGTAGTCTACAATATACTACAATGACATAAATTAATTAAGACTTTCTTATTTATTAGAACATCAAGACCATGGCCTCCTTGATGACCGGATTTTCCCCGGTTATTACGTCCTTCTTCTGTCATTGAAGCCAAGGAAGAAATATACTTTCGAGATGATTGGTATTCAAAAACCATTTTCCCTTGAATACTTAAGGCAATTTTTTTTCTTCTTATTATTAGTTTCTTAATCTTACCACAATCATTCAATTTTAAGTCATTTCTTCTTATTCAACATAATCCACCATCAATTGTCTTCAAATCATTGATCTCTCACATGCATCAATTAGTATCCTAACTGAGATCCTTCCTCAATTACAATTCAATCCATTGAGCAATCTTATTAGGGTATTGATGCTTTAACACATGCTATAGAATGTACTCTCTTAAAAGTTAGATGATTTTCACTCCATCAAACTTTTAAACAAGTAACTAGATGGTAGAATTGCTCATGACAACCTACCATACTTAGTTAGGCAATTTATTCATTTCTCGTGAGAGGCAATAATTTTGTCGCATTTCTTTACAATATAAAATGGTAAGCAACAAATTTGATACAAAACCATTGACTTATAGATTTACATTGTTTAACATATGCATGAATACTAATGATTAATCATTTTAGCTCATTGTCAATTAATTGCAGGAAAAATTACAAAATCGATACAATGGCAATGGCCTCGGTAATTTTCCCTTAGGAGGGATTGTTGACACTAGTTCTCTCCACTAGGGTACATGATTTCTCTTTATAAATGCAAAATAATCGATCCCCAATCCTATAAACTCTTACAATTCTATTGTCTATTGACCAAGGAACCACTCCTCTGGCACTCAAGAATTACACACAGACCACCATCTTCTTCTCTTCGTTCCTTACTTCATCTCCTCCCTCTCATCTTTTGCTCTCTGCCCCCTTCCTATCTATCATTATTAATGGGCACATGTCCATCCTAACTTACTTAATGTCTCTTACAATCATGCTATAGTCCTTTCACTTCTTACTTCATGATATCTCATGTCTATAGCATGTTCGTACTTACTCATTTGAAGTTTCTAGTTCATATACATGCATGTTTACATTGGAATCCTACTTAATTAAAAAAACAAAAATCAACATCACACTTATGTACTATTTATGCTAATGTCTCAAATAATACCCCTTCTTACACTCATGTTAGTTTGTACGTGGTATGAAGAGTCCACCCCCATGGGATCAAGTGTACCTAATTTCTTGGTGAAACTGCAAGTAATGTACTCCCATTTGTTAACTAAGGCTATGCACACGAGATAACATCACTAAGTAACTACATGATGGCCTCTTTCCAAAGAATGAGGCCATGATTGAAAAACTATGATAATTTACAGTTGCTTATCAAAAAGTCACAATACTCTGTGACACAACTTGAGTGCTTCCCGTGGAGGAGGAATCCCCGAATTAAAGGATAATTTATCCTCATGTGATACATTGTACTATGGAACACAACCAAGGAGTTGTGAAATGTTATGGACAAGCTTGTACTTGAGTTAATACATATGCTCCCACCATACCGTAGCTCTCTAGTAGCTTGGGCAGAAAATAATTATTTTTGAAGGTGCCTAAATTTTTGGGAAATTAATTTCGTTGAGTGTCCAAAAAAAAAGAAATAACATCCAAAGAGTGCCTAAAATCACAATAATGCAAGTGACATAGTCTCTCACAAAGACCACTCCGTATAACTCTCACACAAAACAAAACCCTGACATACAAGTAGAAGACAAACTTCAGGGTAAGGAATGTTGGTTAAGAGAAGTGTTTAGGTTAATCATAACCACTATAGATGAAATTAGGAAACCCATCTATGAATTATAGGAATGACTTGGATGAATATCTAACTTATTTTAAATTACTTTTTGAATCTACCCAACTTTAGAATATTAGTTTTTGGGCTGCCTAACTTACTTTCGCACTTTAATTAATTATTAGGCAGAAAGGTGCCCAAGCTGCTAGAGAGCTACAGTATATTGTTTGGTCAATCCTCACCGAAAAAAATGAAGCAGGGTTTCGGACCGGCCATGGTATTGAAGTCGATTTTGGTCCACTCGTAAGGTGTATGGTTTTATATATTATATTATTATTATTTTTGACCAGCTCACTTCTCCTTGGAGATGAAACACACGATGGGTATGACATGGTTAGGATATCCAAATTGAGGCTGTAGCCGCTTACCTTCATAAATTTTGTGAATATCTTATTCATTTTCAAAGTGAAGATTCTTGTGTACATTAAGTTGTCATATAGCCGCCGCTGTCGCCCTCTCCCCAATTATGTTGATTATTGTCCCTAGAATGGTTATCGTATTTTGAACATGTAGTCCAATCTCTTTTAAACACACATGCCTTTTTGGCATCCGTTCTCAGAGTCACACCTAACCACATACCACTCAAATACAGGTGTCCGATCAAGATAAGTAACCAAATCAAGCATGTCTACCTTACCTTAACATAATCGTAGAATTGCTTTGAAGTTGTTTGCAAGAGAGAGAGAAGGAATTATCGCAACATACGAACGTACCTCTCACCCATCCAACAAAAAACTTGACCTCCTACACGTTTTGTCGCCGATTCATCTAAAACGACCTCAAGTAGATCAATCTGAGGTCTTTAAAACTAATTCCGGGGTCAAATCAACTGAAGAAAGCAACCTCCGGGATGCATATTATTTCGGGGTTTTTAATGTTGGATACATGATTGGTACGCACGAATACAATAATTCTGCAAGGCTCCGAATCATCACATCACATCAGATGGCTCCTGGGCTTGCCTTTTCCCAATCTGTAATAAATCTGTGAGTCAGTGGTGGCCAATTTTTGTGGTGTATGCTCGAAAACAAAGAAACCGAGACAGCCAGAAAGGAGCAATGAAACTGGTCAGTGGCATGAGACTCCGCATGCCAGCATGCACAGAGTGTCGGGGGGAGATGGCGGGTCGAAATCCGAGTGTGGGTTTCCAAGTCCCACCGGTTACATGCGGTGATCTTTCGGTTTTTTCTGTTTAATTCTGAGGCACGTTCCATAGATTTCATGAAATTGGTGGGTGGTTTTCATGGAGCCTTGGATTTGAACCGGTCATTTCTGAAGCTCGACCGGCTCATCTGGAACTAGCTGGCGGTTCTCCTCCCCATTCATTGATCAGGCATGGCGGGACGAAAGTAAGGTGGGCGCAGAGTAGTTATGTACTACTACTACTACATAGCCAGCTTGCTAGCTAGCTTGCTTGCTTTCTTACAGACGAGTTGCTGCAGGCCATCAAGTCCCTGCCTGTGTACAAACTAACTGCAGCAGCACCAGGCTCATGAATGAGGAATAATTCCATAACGGACGGGAGTGGGCCTAGCAATTCGGTTGAGGGAGGTAAGTTAAGCGGGTCTTAAACGAACACTTCTCTCTCTATATATAATTTGTTTTTTCTTGATCATAAATGAACCTGAACAGTAAATTAATATAACCCCAAAGTAAGAATACTTTAGGGTTAGGTGAGTTTTACCTAACGAATATCCACCATAGATCAGGACCTCTACATCTATGGCCACGAATAGTTACCTAATCCTATATTAAGTGAAAGAGGTCATGAGAACCTCCTTTCGCATGTTAAGCCGCATTAGCAGTTTACCCTACGTAACTTTTAGGATTAGTGCAAGTTGTGCAAGCTAATTTCGGTGGGAGGTGTATGTAACCCGCCTCTAATTTTGGCAGCACAAGGTTCAAATGGCTAAGGAACATGTAGAATACTCTATGGCAATATGTGTATTTGATGATACAAAGTGTATGATTATGCTGTACATAATTGTGTGACATAGATAACAATTGGGTTCTGTTGTTATTCACCTTGTGCACGTTACTAACCCTCTCTTTGGATTTGATTGGTGGCATGGGCATAGGTGAGGCAGACCCTTCACAAACTTGACGGCACACTTAGGTTTTGTATATCATCTTCTTTCAAATATAGTATGTGCATTGTGCTTATGTATTCCATAATTATGAGGAATGCAAAGCAATGTTTTGACTTACAATAGGACTTTGAAGTATCTTTGAACAAGTCTTATACCATTTTGAACTTGACTTTATAACTTTTGGATATGAAATGTATCATTCTACTTAAATGGTACAGAGGGTAAAACCTTAGTAGTATAGATTGCTTAAAGGTTTTAACTTTCTTAGATACATACCAAGAGGAGACATTGATAATAGTAAGAGGATAGTAAAGCAAAGATATGGTCTTAATGGTTGATCCCACCCACCCTCCCAGGTTTTGAAAGGTACATTGATATGTAGAAGAATGGCTTGGCCTCTAAATAAGAGAATGTTTTATGAAAGGACTAAGCTTGAAAGTAAGCATAGAACTACTCAAGAAAAGCCCAACTCTCCCCTTGTTGGATATAAAGAAACCACGAAATTAATGTCAAGATGATTAGTGAGTCATCCAAATCGTGCCCGTAGTCTCTTTTCTCGTAATTTTCAAAGTTCGTAAGGATGTCTTATTCATTGTCACAATGTGAATTATTTTAGTCATTAAATGATCGTGTAGGTCCCCCAATTGTATTGACTATTAAGCTTAACACGCCTCTCTCTTTCTTTGACACTTTGTTTCGTTGTCAAAAACCAACAAGGCAACCGGGACCCAAACATAGAGAGGGGCTACTCCCTAGGGTGCACTTGGTGAAACCACATAACCCCAAGAAGGATGGCTTTACAGAGGAGCTTTTGATATTTCAAGAAATTATGTTGCTCACACTTGTACAGAGCGGTTCGATTTTGGAGTATGTTTATAAATCCAACACCTAACCACACACCCCACTCAAATACAAGTGCCCATTTGAGACAAGTAATTGAATTAAGCCCGCTTACATTATGTAGCTACACCTACAACAATCACCACCTTGGCCTTTAGGGCCGCTTCACACTATGGCTGAAGGTCGAGAGGCTGCCGATTTCCACCAACCAGATTGCAAGTAACCAAGAATTTGGCGCCTCTCGACCCTTCACGCTAGAGGCCAAAGTCCAAAGGCCGTTGCTCTCCAAAATGCCTACATGGTAGTACTTTTTGACCATGGCGAGGGACTCTCGAAGGAAGTTTGGGTCGGACAGGAATGGAAACTCAAACTATGGTCGAGAGGCCACCGATTTTTTTTCATAAAAAAAAAAAACTGACAAGATCTTGGCCGTCAAATTGGATAAGTTTTTTTGGACAGGGAATAAAGTGGGATACTCCTTCCTTTGGACTTTGGGCTTGGCCTTTGGAGGCTTCACACTTTGACCATCCAAGTCGAGAGGCCGTGGGAGTTCATGGCCCAAAGGTTTGGACTTTGGGTTTGACCTTTGGAGGCTTCACACTATACCCGGCTGAAAGGCTCCAATTCCTATATATTATTGGCTATTTTCAGCCCATTTCTTTGGACTCTCAACAAAGTTTGGCCATTCAATCCCACGGCCTCTCGACTTGGACGGCCGTAGTGTGAAGCGGCCCGTAGCCTCGGCGCACAAAAGACGCCCGGCAAACCTGCAGACCCAGTTGAGTGTGGTCGGAGTCTTTAAGAAAATTTCGGGAGCCTGCAACCGTTGTTGCACACAGGACACACGGCTGGCTGCAACTGCTCAGAGTTTGCATGATGGATAGGGCTCAAGTAGCCTTATAGCTGGCAGAGGTGTGCTCCCATAATAATTAACAGCAACCTGGGAAGGACTTGAATTCATACTTATGAGCAATGTGTTTTCTCACCAGTTTCAGAGTAGGTACTTTTAGTTTACCCTGGCTGTTTGAAATTCAAAATAACATCTAGGTATCATCATCATCATCATCATCATCAATCAGGCGTGCTCCTGACCAGTAATGGAATTCAGTGTAACGGGCGCGTGCTTTAGATGGGGTCTACGGTCCAAGAACGTAGGGACCAATTTGAAGCAATGTGAGGCAAATTGTACCCTTGAACTGGACCCTCCTTTTTACTTGGTTATTTGAAATTCTAGATAACTTCAAGGTATCATCAATCAGGCTTGCCCTGACCAATAATGGAATTCAATGTAAGGGACGTTTTAGATGGGGGTCCACGGTCCAAGAATGTAGGACCAGTTTGAGGCAAATTGTACCCTTGAGCTGAACCTTCCTTTTTACCTGGCTATTTGAGATTCTAAATAACTTCAAGGTATCATCAATAAGGCTTGCCCTGACCAATAATGGGATTCAATGTAAGGGACGCTTTAGATGGGGGTCCACGGTCCAAGAACATAGGACCAATTTGAAGGAAGGTGAGGCAAATTGTACCCTTGAATTGGACCATCCTTTTTACCTGGCTATTTGAGATTTTGAATAACTTCAAGGTATCATCAATCAAGCTTGCCCTGATCAATAATAGGATTCAATGTAAGGGACGCTTTAGATGGGGGTCCACGGTCCAAGAACATAGGACCAGTTTGAGGCAATGAACGGGGAGAACCAACTGCTAGTTTCAAGTTATAGATGAACTGGTTGAGTTTGAGACATAACCGGTGGACGTTCAAGACTTTAACAACTTTGTTGATCTTCTAAAGGGAATATAGTACCTTGAATTAATACAAAAAAACCACAAGATCGAAACATGTAACCAATTGGACTTGGAAACACTAGGATGTTGACCAGTTATGCCCAAAAATCTCCCTGGACATTGATTTGAGGCAAATTGAACCCTTGAACTAGACCCTCGCTTGGACCCTACCTTCCAAAGTGGTTCTCCAAAACATGAGCTCTCCTTTGAGCTTCATTTCTTGGTTTGGACCTTTAGTGTTTCCCTCCAAAATGCTACCATGTAACAAACACCTCCCTTCTCCTCTTCTTGGTCTTGGACCCTCATCTAAAGGCCTTCGGTCTAATTTACACCTCTCGCCCAATAGGATTGCTTCATTTTGTTGGACCCTCTTCCTTGGACCCCTTCTAAAGCGTCCCTACGTAAGCTTGCATGCTCATAGTGGCATATGAACTCTCTTGGCCTGCCTTCAAGACAACATTTGTTTGTAAATTACTTCTAAGGTATATATGTGGCCCATGTGCTTCTTTGGAGTTTTATGGGTATTTGCATGTTGGTTGCACAATGCACAATGAAGAATGCAATTTGGCTTTTTGTTGGTTTTATCCAAATTTAAAGTTGGCGATAGGATGCAACTTTTTCCTAAATGTTGTTGTAACTTATGTCACAACGGAGGAGCTATAAATAAATAAATAAATAAATAAGTAGAAATGTCAGGCATTCCGACGTGAATTTGAGCCCGTTGGCCCTACCCTTGCTCAAGAAT
The DNA here is from genome assembly GCA_964035585.1 of Polytrichum formosum. Classification (NCBI taxonomy): domain Eukaryota; kingdom Viridiplantae; phylum Streptophyta; class Polytrichopsida; order Polytrichales; family Polytrichaceae; genus Polytrichum; species Polytrichum formosum. The sequence continues at coordinate 19,475,903 of OZ037938.1, forward strand.
CCTCTCGGTGAAGGATGGGGTTTACTGCATACCTTGCGGTGGGTGGGCTCTTGGCTTCCTACCTACCTACCTACCTACTTTATTCCATCAAGTAGAGAGAAGATTTCACAGTAGGAATTGAACCACCAACCTCTCCATTCGGAAACATGTGCCTCTCCGCTATCACCCGATAGTTTAAGATCATCTCGGATCAGAGGAGCTGTAATGCTTGATCCGTCAGTTACAACATAGGTTGTGTACGTTACATTTGATGTGGAGTTGGCAGTAACCCACCAAACCATGTTGCTTCATTGGCGTTTTTCATCCTTTTTTCATGTTTTTGTTCTAAAAGGAAAAGGTCACTATACTATTTTTGGTGCTATTTGGCATCATGCAACCCATAAAAAATACTGTTGTGGCCGTGTTGTAGGCACTTCCAACTGCACAAGTATTTTTGGCCATTGTAACGAGCCAAGTATTGTGTGGTTAGGGATTGCAAATCCCGAAGATTGTCGTTTCAAGTTTCAAAATTGGAGTTGAGATGCAAAATTAATATGAATTTGAAGTGAGATTCTCCTTCTCTTGAAGTGTTCACATAGATCCTCTTGATTGTGATGATTACCGAACTTTGAACGATGTCTGCATTTTGAACACGTATTTTAATGTCATTGTAAAAAGTGTCATTTTGGCGTTCGTTTTTTTTTATACATGCCTTTCCATGTACCACTCGAATATAGGTGTTTGATTAAGAAATATGACCACATAAAGCTTACATACCCTGAATGATTCTTAACGCTTCTTAAGGAGTTGATGATCATTTATGCCACAAAGAGGAACAACATGCTTGTAAAAAGAGCATTAAGAGGAATCTGTTGATCCCAGTTATCTCTAAATATAAAAAGGGTCTTACATTTCCAAATGTCACTGCATTCTCGAAACAAATTGGAAAGAATTTTTTAAAGCAGCTCCAAAATGAATAATCTTTTCTCAAAAAATGTATAGCACTGCTAAAACCATGTTTTTGCAACTAAGCTGAGCCCTGACCCCTGCAGGTGATACATTTATACATATATATTTATTTACATATAGTTGCCACCCGGGCTTCAAGGATGAGAGATTTTGGATTGGAAAAAGCTGTCAGGCTTTATTAGGCCAATGCAATTTGAACTTCACTGGGACCGAACTGATGTGCATGATGAGGCCTTGCATCACATTGCTGATGCCTGGCATGTGGTGATTGACATAAAAATGGGCTAATTCTTCAATGTTCTATGTACTAAATTCATCAGGTTGAAACTCCATAAAAAAGCTAGGAGATTCAATCTGCAGCGGGTTAAAAGAGGGGCTACTTGACTTGATCTCATTAAAGAGAATCACACTAAGTTGTCAATCTAATGAACGCAGCATGACTAATTTCATTGCAAATTTCTGCAAATCAATCAATGGAGGACAGGTCAGTTAACTGATCCCTATGGCTGGGGTGGAGCTAGAATGATGGGTTTTGCATATGCATACATCTGATCAGCTAATTGGCTGTAAAAATGCGAGGTGGGATGGAAGCTGTCCCAGAAGATGTGCTGGGCAGGGTCCGCACAGGTCTTCACCGCTCTGTTGCACAAAATTGACACTTCAAGGTCACCAGTTCCGCAACAGCCCTGTCTCGTATATGTGTAACCTGTATTTTCCAGACCATGCATATTTACGTCTCAGAAGATTGGAGAACAGCAATAGGACAGCAATTCACACAATTGTCAATTACTGTACGAGGTGGTTTTCATCAAGTTAATTGAGTACTGGAGTGGGAGGGGAGGGGGACTATACCGTAGAGTTTAGGGTTTTGGAAGACATTGTAGAGGTATGAGAAAATGTCCACATAGATGACACGTGCTCCGTGCATGCTCTGCTTCATGTCGTTTAGCGTGACCTGCAATAGGGAGTTGAAATTTATAGCCACGTCGTTGTATTCCTTGATGCAATCTTGGCTGCCGTTGGAGCTGTGTAGAGTGATCTGCGCAGGTAGGCAACCAATGGGGGGCAAACCTAGGATAGCCATGTTGCGACCACCCAAATCGTAAAGCTCCTGTTGTCATAGCAACATGTATTGTTCTTAGTGAACGAATTCAAACTTAACCTCACATGAGACTATGTGCAACGGAGAGGCCCTCTTGAAAGAAGGTGGCTCTCTTATACATGTGCACACCAAGCATCGCTTTTGATTTCTCTAGCATTTACAATGTTGCAGTGACTAACCTACTTGGCGGTCACCTTCCATTCTCAATGATCTAAGTGTTGTTGTAGTGACCAATGACTAAATTGGGAGATGTTTTTTCTACTCATTATGGGCAACTATCCATATGTCAGTTCTAGTTCACATGCAAGTGGCATTTCTTGTCGTCATTCCCACAATTAATTCACATGATTATTTATGGGGGTTTATATTTTCCCCACTTCTGGTGTTCCCAACTAAACAAACACCCTAACACATTGGGACCCCCTATTTGTGCACACAACCACTTGCCTTCCATTTCTTAAGCATCTAAGTATTGCAGTGACTAATTGCGAATTTGAGAGTTATTATATCATAAGGAAAAAGTTGTCACCATCTCACATTGGGTACTCCTATGTGTGTAGACAACCACCCTCCATTTCACAAGCATTCAAGTGTTGTGGTGACTAAACTACCCACTTGGGATGCCTTTTCTGTGCTCTCTACAAGCAACTATCTGCATGTTGGTTCAAGTTTGCTCACAAGTGACAATTTGTCCCCCTAATCCACATGATGGAACAAACCAACGACCAATAAGAGATTGATTTCTTCCCTCCATTCTCAAGCATCTAAGTGTTCTGGTGACTAAGTATTTACTTGAGAGCCATTCCCCCTACTGGCCATGGGCAAAGCCATCCACATGTCGATTTAAGGTCACCTGCAAGTGGCACGCGTCCTCCACAGGATTCTTATGATTAAACGAACCGTCGACCAATAAGAGATTGTTTTATTCTCCATTCAAAGAAAAGCTGCATCTCACATTAGGACCCCATAACACTCACATATCTATAGAGAAATACAAACTGTTCCCAGCTACAAACTAGCTAGTGGAAGAATTCCCAAGGTTTCGAGGTCTCAACAAAAAGAAAATAAGAAAGAATTGTGTTGCGCACCTGGACGTAATTTCTGACTTGCTGGAGGAGGAGCGTGGTGTAGGTGGTGGGCGTATACTTCGACATCAGGTTGGGGTTGAGGTAGTAATTGTTAACCCAGTCATTGGTGCCGGTGCTGAATGCGTGCAAGGCGTTGCCGATGATGTAGTTGCCTCTCTCCGAGCCCGCGACGGAGATGACCTCGGCCTGCCAGTTTTTGTACCACACGAACTGATCGGTGAGCCCCTTCACATTCTGCACAATCAGAGATTCACACCTGAATGTAAGGTTATGTAGTCGATTGGTGGAGGCACTGGATCGGCGCACCATTCCAGATATTGCATCGGTCGTTGTGATCCAAACTGGATGAGCCTAAGATTGAATTGGCAAAGGAGAGGAAACTAGAATTGATTCCAAGAAGTTTTTGGCGCCACTTACAAAGTGCATGGCAGTATTGTCGTACCACCCCGAGGCAGAGGATGCGAAATTGATGCCGGTGAGAATGGCTTCGCCGGTGGCTTCGGGTGCCAAGTAAGGAAGGCCTAGTGGAAGACCGATTTTCTGAGCTGCAACGACACTCCACACACAGCCTTAATAACGACGAGAACAGAATATCTCGACAGAAAATGAAGAATCAAATTTTTTCGCAAATGTGTTGGTCCATAGAGTAGTAACCAGCTTCCAGTCTACCGCACAACAAAGTTCTTGATTCTAAAGGTGTTGGCGACAGAACATGTAGAACCGCCGAAGAGGTTTAAGTCATTTTGTGAGCTGCAATTACACTCCCCACACACACACACACACACACACACACACCTCAATTACAGCAACACATCAAGCTCTCTGCAGAAAATGACGAACCGAATTGCTTCGCAAATGTGTTGGACGTCCATCCGGTACCAAATTCTAGACGGCACAACAAAGTTCCTACTACTAAAAGTGTTGACGATAGAACACTGGCAAGACATTGAGCTACCTCGCTCGGTCTTTAATTGGAAAATTTCAGCTGCTTCGAAGGTTCCACTACCATCAGTTACTGAATATTTCTACAACTTGAACGTGGCTTTCATTAAGGCACATTGTCAAAGAAACTCCCTCTAAAGCATTCAGGCACCATTTTTCATCCTGAAAATGTTGTAAGTGTCTTCCTGCCAAGAATTACACCACATTCTTGCACTTGAGGAGCTCCGAAAGTTTCACTATCATCAGTGAAGAGTTCCACGGCACGCAGTAAATTTTATTTCAAGGAATCCTCCTAATGTGTTCAAACACTCCCTTCATCGTGAAAGTATTGTTTCTTGCTGCCAAGAACTTCACCACATTCTTGCACTCAAGGAGCTCCGAAGGTTCACTATCATCAGTGAAGAGTTTCATAACATGCAAGTGATTTTCATTTTCAAGAAAATCCCCCTAAAGAGTTCAGACATCCTCTTCGTTAAGAAAGTATTGTTTTCTTGCTGCCAAGAATTAAGTACAGCATACTCTTAGTGCACCTTCCACATAGCCAGTCCAGCTCCTTGCGATGTATAAGACCTCTTCGAACTTACCTACAAGAAGTTGACATGGAGGCATCTGACACATAAACTGATCTTCATGTGTAAGTGGAATTGAGAAGTGCTGGATGATTCAAGAAATGTAATAACATACTGATGCAGCAAGCTACGATGTAATGAGAGGAAACCTTTGCTTACCAATGTAATCGGTGACAAGTAACCCGTCGCAGAAGCGGCCGGTTGGCTGACCGGTCGGAAAGTCAATGCCGTAAGGCTTGAAATTCGACTTCACAATCGTTGTCAAGTAGTTGTTATTGCCGCAGTCCACCGTAGAGTCCCCGAAAACAACGAGCGCCGGAACTAATATCGCATCTGAAGATGTTTTCCAGGAGCTTTGGTTGAAGAGAGGCCGGCCTGCCAACGCTCCAGTCAAACTCATGGAGAGGACTAGCAAGCTAATGTAACAGCGCTTCGCCATCTCTACCTCCTTCCCGTAAACGAGCAGCAACTTAAACTGCCTCTCGCAAATCAATGCCGAGACTCACCGCAGCTCCTCCGAGCTTCGCAGTAAGGCCGGAGGATTGATTCACCGCCGCTACATACATGTAAGTATAAGTAGCAGTTAGGCGAGAGGAGATTGAGCTAATTGGTGCATGGCTGTGAAGAAGGTTCACAGGTTGCAGTAACTGCTAGAACCAGATGGAATCAGAGCTGCTATATACCTGATCTGCAGCTATGGAAGATCGATATAAGCCGCATGATATCGATCCTGTACTGGAGGAATTGCGAGCCTGACGTCCATAAATGTGGCAGACGATAATGACAATGTCAAGACAAGAGCTGCAAAACGGAGTTGGTGAGGCGAACGGCTGGGTTTCATACTACATACAAGGTACGTCACACAGTTCGCATTCGATAATCATGGCGTAAGATTTCTGATCTAACCTTCAACAATAGCTAGGTAGCCGGTCATGTTACTAGATGATGCTACCTGCTGCGCATTGCTGCAGCTTTACCAGGAACCTGACTAGCTACAGCAACGATATTAAATCAGCGGAGCAGTTCTTGCAAGGGATGATGCGTATTCTCATTACTGCGCTGCTCGTGCAACCTCACCTACCAAATATGAATCCTACTTTCCGTTAACTTCCATCATTCCTTAGACGATTTCAGGTTTAATACTTGTGGAAATTTCACCTTCAGTCTCAATTATTGTCACTTAGCAGCATTCTGCTAGTCCAAGGCGAAAAGAAAGAGAAAGAAAGTACTGTCAAGATTATGCTCTCTTATTCCAATGCCTACAATCACATTTCATTGGCTAGGCTTTTCGGCAGTGTCCCTCATGGTTAGTCGTTTGTCAAAATTACCTGTCGAAGTTCCACCTTCAATATCAATTATTCTCCTTCAACTTAACAGCAACCCTTGAGTCCAAGGCTAAAAGAAAGAGAAAGAGATCAATCAAGATAATGCTCTCTATTCCAATTTTTACGACCACGGTTCATTGGCACGCACGTTTCATTGCCTCATGGAATAGTAGTTCGTGTCTTGTCAAAATTGCCAGTCGAAATTTCTCTCTCGAAATCAGTTAGTCTCACTTAGTGCATCAGCATTCTGTTAGTGCGGGGCTGAGAGACAGATAAGAGTCATCAAGATTATTCTAATTTCTTCTTATAATCCTATTTTTATAACAAAAGGAACCACATTTCATTGCTCCTTACAGCAGCTGATCTCATGATGAATCATCAGTCTGTCGTCAAGAGTTTTACGTGTTACTTGTCTTAAAATGTCTCTCAGAATCAGTTAGTCTCAATTTGCATCACATCCTGTCAGTGAGAGGGCAAGAGGAGGACAACCAGATTCAGGATTATACTCTCTTCTTCGATCCAATGTTTACAACGAAGGTTGACACCACATTCCATTAGTATTCCTTTCGGCAAATGTCGAGAGTCTTCAATCAGTCTCTTGTCAGGCTTTCTTGTCCAAACAAAATCAATTATTCTCACTTAGCATGAGCACTCTGTCAGAGCTGAGAAGTAAATACAGAGTCATGATTATACTCTCTTCTTCCACTTTAAATTGCATTCAGATTTTGTAATCACATTTACATACTTTTTTCGGCAACTCTCATGAGTAGTCATCAGTCAGTCACTATTCAAGATTACTAGTTGAAATTTCTTTACCAAAATCAATACTCTCACTTAGCATCAACTTTCTGTCAGCGTTGCGAGGCTCAGAGAAATATAAGAGGAAATAGTGCACTCTCTTCTACCAATTTCTACAACGAAAGTTGAGACCACATTTCATTGCTCTTTTCGGCAATGAACTGTCAGTCAAGATTACTTGTCCAAAATGCTCCATCCAACTAAATAATTCTCACTTAGCATGAGCATTCTGTCAGTGTTAGAATAACAAATATAGTTAAAATGACGCTCTCTACTTCCAACTTTTACAACAAATGTTGAAACCACATTTCAGTGCTATTTTCGGCAACTGATCTCATGAACACCAGTCAGAGTCTCCTGTCAAAATTACGTGTCGAAATTTTCCCCTCGAAACAATTTACTTACTTAATTAGAATCAGCATTCCCTCAGTGCAGCAAGGCTAAGAGAGGTCAGGGTCAAGATACACTCTCTTCAAATCCCATATTGCTCTGCTGTTTGGCAACTGATCTCGTAATCATCAGGCAGTCTCTTGTCAAGATTGCTTGTCGAAATTTCTCCCTCGACAAAATCATTTATTCTTACTTAATTAGCATCAGCATCCGTCAGTGCAGCAAAGGTAAGAACACTATATTCGTTAATTTGAGACTTTTTCAGCATTTTGAGACAGTTACAATATAAGAACATGGATAAAATCACACAAATATTGGAGAATGTTGTAAGATGCAAATACTTTGAAGCGGGGTGTTCATATCAAGAACCCAATTAAGAACTCATATCAAGGTGGTTTAGGTAGGACGACCCAAACATTGGACCATGTTGTTGTGGTCCATATATTAATTTGAGACAAGAGAAAGTCTCAAATTAACGAATATAGTGATTAAGAGGAAGGTCATAGATTAGACTCTCTTCTAGTATCACAGCACTGACCATCTCAGGTCTTGTGACTGCTGACGTGTTGTGTCCTCATTGGATAGGAGTATAGACTCATAGCACACGGCCCTCGTGACATGGTCTATGCTACGTCCAATATTGTACACGTGTCATCCTGCACTTGGTAAGTAGTATAAGGATGCCTTGCTACAACCCATACTAAGGTTTCTAACGTATAGAATATAATCTGTAACATTGACCATCTCAAATCTTGCTAACATGTTGTGTCCTCATTGGACAGGAGCACAACGAATACAAACTGTAGCACGCGATTCTTGTGACATAGTTAGTGACACGGCCGAGATTGTACACGTGACGTCTCGACTTGGTAGTTAGCATGAGAATGCCTTGCTACAAGTTGTATCCATGCTGTTCCAGTATAATAATATCTAAGGTAAACTTGCCTAATTCGGATATTTATCTTAATAAAAAAAACCTATATTTGAGTGGTATGTGGTTAGATGTGACCCCAAGAATGGACACCAAAAGGACATGTGTTTAAAAGAGATTGAACTACATGCTCGTAATATGATAACCATTATGAGCTCTGTAATCAACATAATTCGGGAGACCTATATGACAACTTGATGAAAATGAGAACCTTTATTTTGATCATGAATAAGATTTTCATATGAGCTCCAAGTATTATGAAACAAGCAGCTATGGCCTCGGTTTGGATTTGCTAGCCATCTTGTACCAATTGTGTGTTTCATATCCAAGGGGAAGTGGGCAAGTTGGAAAAGTAACCATTCAAGACCCAACTACCTTACAACCCACCCACACTTACTGGTGCGGGCCACTAGTGAACAGTTCCTACTAGCAGGGGCCACTTTTAGAGTTGGTTTAGCCAGTGAGAGCCACTGGATGTAACCAGTGTTGGTACTCACCGTTCAGGTTGGGGCGAAACAACCCGTACATTGATTCCTTGGAGGCAAGGGTTTAGACATCCAACAAGGAACGAGTGTATGGGTTGGCTCGCCCAAATCTCACCGTTCATTGGTGGCCCGCAGCAGTACGTGTGGGTGGGCTATTAGTCCATATTGCTCTATTTTTTCAGCAATTGGTCTCGTGAATTGTCCGTCAGTCTTTTGTTAGAATTTTACTTGGTGACCAAATTGTGTATGAGGAGTTTTGCATCAAAGTGAATATCATGTCTTAGTACACCCTAAACTCTGTAATATCAACCTCCATAATGCCACACACTCTCTAATATCCCGAAACCCTAGGGAACAGATGTTCGTAGTTCAAATCTCACTCCTTATTGTCACATTTCTCTCCCTTATATCACGAAAATTTTCATTAATGCAAACCACCCAAGAAGTCAACCCACATCCTCGCATTGCGCCATGTGTCAACATGTGGAGTGTCACCTTCTTATTCTTATTCTTCTTCTTCTTCTTCTTCTGCCACTTGTTGAATGTGGGTGCATGCGTCTGCCACATCGCCATGGAAGACCAAGTGGAGTGGACCACACTAACGTAGGTGATGGGAGAGCGAATTCAAATTGTCCTCAAATCTCCTTTTGTGTTATTCCATAATGTGACATGCTACACTAATTCACTAGTATCATGCATCCATGTTAACACTACAGAACTCCGTAATATCACATGCACTTTGGTTGCCACAGGTGTGATACTACGGAGTTTAGAGTGTGCCACATTATTTCTGTCCACTTGGGCTCAGCCTTGCAGCTGTGGTGGTGCAGGTGCAAGGCTAAAAGACAAAGACGAATTGATGAGAATGAATCCACTCCTTGTAATTAACCCTTTTGCTGCCTCCCTTGGGATTTGGGCGAACCAACCTTTTGTCGATGTTGTTAACTATCCAGCTATACCCCCCCCCCTTTCCCAGCTAGGGCGAACCGACCCATACATTGGTACCTTACCGGATGTCTAGTGATGTCACATTTGAATGAATCGGCCCTCAACCTCATAGGGGGTCTTTTTGTATTGGAGCCACTTCATCCACGATATGTAGGATGGTTGATTTTAAGTGAGTGCCGCGAATCCCCAGCCGTTCGCCCTCCCCGGTAAGGTACGGATATATGGGTTGGTTCGCCCCAGCCCCCCCTTCCCCCTCCCTCCCAAAAGTATTAATATTTCTTCCTTACGAGGATTCCGTCTCTATCTTTGGCATTGTCCCTCCCTCAATCAATGATATAACATTATTTACATCCATAACACTGTTCTGTGGGATTGACAATATTTTGCGGAATATTCCTCACATTCAGCCTGCATGATGGAATATTCTGCAAAATCTTGTTAGTCTCACAGAACACTATTATGGATCTGAATAATGTTATGGAGCTGCATTTTTTACATAACACGATTTATATATGATGGTCTCTTTTTAAAGAAAAAACGTTGCAATTCAAAAACTTTGATAATTTACAATTGTTTGTTAGAAAGTTCATAGTACACAACCTAAGTTCTCCTCATACACAAGGAGTCGTGTAAGAAAAGGAGAATTATGCTCATATGATACTTGGTCCCACATAACGTAGTTAAGGAGTTGTATAATGTTATGTAAGATGAAGATAACATCGTTAAATTTTCAATTTGAGATACATATGTAGTTCAATGCCCAGTGCTTTGGGTTGAAAAGAAGATGCCGGAGTTGGGTCACGTATGGGATGAGGCATACCCATCTTATACCATGCCCACACTAGGGCTAGTCATTGCTCCTTGACAACTATCCAAGAGTCTCTCTTCATAGCGAAATGTTTGTCACTTTCTAAAATTCATTGCTAATAGTAAGGAATTTTTTGTCCTACTCATTGTGATCTCACTAGATGTGATGTACTGCAACTTCGCCCATTTACTTCACTGCATACTTGACAAACACTCCTATTAAGATGGAAACTCTCCCACTTTTGTGGGCTAGTTGTTGGTTTTAGTGTGGGCATGCCATTAGTCCCTACACTTCAGTAACCAAATAATGTTTCCAATTCAATGGGCATATAAAATAGGTTATTTGATGCAAATTCATTTTGCTTCAAGAAAATTCCAATTATAAAAGTCAAATTGAAGTCAGGCATGTGGACTTTATGTGGTCGCTTTTCTTGATTGATCATCTATGTTTTAGTGGAATGTGATAGGGTTTATAGTAACCTAAGCGAACAACATAAAAATATGTGTTACGATGAGACTGGACTATATGCCAAAAAAAAATGTTAACCATGTAGAGTTCAATAGTTTACACAATCGGGAGGGCATGTGTGATCACTTAAAGAGAGAACATCCTCACTTTGGCCTCCTATAGATTTTGAATCTGCAATCCAAATTTAAAAACTTAAGATGTCTCAAATGTGTGATTTCAAATTGTTTGCAAATGAGACAACTCCCATTTCAATTCAACTGTAAGAGAATTGATATGGTTGCGGAGTTGTGCCCACAATAGGGCCACATACCTTGGTTTATGGGAGTAGAACAAATACCATTCAAAACACCGTTTCATCTTAACTATTACCTCTTACTAGGAATGTGGGGGAATGTAGTACCATATGGGATTCAAGTGGGTCTCAAACTTGGATTGGTGTGTCTATTTTTTATACCATTCAAGTATCTATGATTAGTATTTCACATATGTTGGTTTCTGTAGGGTGAGGATATTTGAGGATATTTTTGTTTTCTATACCATTTGGATCTACATACGATGCAAGAACTTGCATAACTAGATAGAATTGCCCTAGCATCCATATGGTTTAGAATGGCATTGACCCAAATAATAGCTTGGGTATATAAAAGATTCTCACACATTGAGATACCCACTAAACATCAATATTTGCTTGGTATTACAATTTTACGATCATCTGCTTTAATCATGCCGCTAAGTATTTGATTAAGGCATTGCATAACCATTCGAATACTTTATCGCATCTCTTTGATACGGATACAACAACAATCATAACAATCTCCTCTGGTTCCTATTAAAAATCAATTGGTTATAAACATCGTAAGGTGCCGATTTTTGCAAATCCTAGCATACTCTTGATCCTCGTAACATTACACCAGCGTTTTGATACTCATAGATAGGTTCTCTACTACTATTATCAATGTTGATTATTGATATCATGCATTCACCTATATATTGGTTCAACATTGGTCTCAACCACTATAGAAATGACACTGGTAACATTTGAGAGTCAATTTATTATTTTGGTGGGTATAGAGCTACGAATGGCAAATCTGACCGCTAGTTACAATGAACCAGTTGAGTTTGAGAAATAACCAGTTCAAGTTCAAAACTTTAGGCAAAGCATGGATCATTTTGAAAGAATCTATATAGAATATACTAAACCCATGAACCTCCATACCTATACCTGCCATTTTGTAATTTGGAATGTTGAAAATAGGTAGTGACCAAGTGAGAGAGGAGTCATTAGCCGTTGAGGAGTTCGGCGTGATGGAAAAATACAAGTTAAAGGGCACGGGTTTGGATTCCTTGAAAAGACTATTGACTATACATGATTTTCAACCACAATGCACTCAAGTTTTCGTCTACTAAGTCATCACAAAGAAGCCGACCTATGCTATGAATATGGCTTGGAAAAGAATCTTACCTTTGAAAGTTCAATTTAATTTCGATGTATCAAAATAAATAGCGATTAAGATAAACATTGTGATATATATATGTCCATGCCTGTGAAAATCACTCCAGCACCACACATGTACCACACTATATGCGAAATTGCTTACAATACTAGAAAAATGAGTCCGTCTATCTTCCTTATGATCAAAAGGCACATCTTTGAGTCTTTGACTGTTGCCAGGTTTTTATTTTTTTTGAATTTGACTCGATTTGGGGTGTCAAATGTCTTATTATGACCCGTAGCAACTTAGTGGTCTCTTGAAAGGTTAGACCTCATATGGGCATTGTTTCTTGATTTCCCCTTGGATTGCGCTAGTTCTCCCAGAGTGGTTGTATTTTGGTTCCTTTTCTTACAATTGATTTTTCAAATTGTGTCATAATTTTTATGTTTATTTTAAAAAGGACTGTTGCCAGGTTTTGCAAAGGCCTGCCACCTTATCACGTGTGGGCCCAATAATAATGACAATATCAACCACCTTCAGCTTCGAGCCGAGTCGATTCTCGAGTCCCTTCAATTTTGTTCTCATTGCAATTGCCAGCCCGAATTGAATTGTAGCAATCTCATGCATCATGTTCACGATGCAACAGAGAAGGTCGTTTCATTAACTTCTTAATTCACGTCGGTGAGGACAGGTGTATCTTGAATTATGCCACATCCCATCCTTCATTGGTTTGTATTAAATATTTGAACATCAATAAGGTAGATGGTGCTCAAAACCCTAGGCTCCAGTTGAGGACAGATAAGGTAGAAATACCATAACCCGTGAAAAATAAGGTGATTCGCATTGAAGATATGGTCTTACAATCATGAGATCATTGTCCAAGATAGGCGAGAAGGATTCATGAAGAATATGCAAGTTGTTTCATATTTTTTTGCCCTGTACGAAAAAATTCTACAATTTTTCAAAGTGGAAAGTTTGTCCACCCCGCTACTCATTCACTAGATTCTGCTCACACCAAACACGGTGATCCGCATTTCCATACAGAACATCACCTAAACCGGTTAACTCATGAGTACATTAAACATGACTAAATTTGGCTAAACTAAGTGTACACGCATTGAAATGGCCAGTCTCGCCATGATCGGTTTCAGACATGGCACTTCACTGTTCTAACGGAGGTCTACTGCACAGGTAGAGGGTGGTTAACCGGTTCGGGTATTTCTACCTTAGTCTTATCAAGATTTTAATTTAGGGTTTAGGGTTTTAATGATTCTCAATAGCAGTTGACAGGGGATTCAAAGACACTATTAAAGGTGAGTTTCCATGTAGGCTGCTCGCCCACCGAATTCTAGTGGGAGTAAGGACAAATGTGGATGGAATGTGGTGCGATGGTGTTCGTATGTGCCCACCAACTATTGCTATTTCAATTTAGTAGGCGTATGGAAGTCTAGTGACCATGCAAAGGCCCCAACCCTCCATATTCTAGTAGGCCACCTAAATGTAGTTGCTTGCTTGCTTGCTTGCTTGCTTTTGCTTATCTACATGAAAACGCCTCCAACCCATTCTTATTCAGAATCCACTGGACGAACAACCTACATGGAAACTCTACTTTACACACACATACCAAGAGCCATGACCATGGAAATCTAAGGGCTTTTGAATATCATCCAACGGCCGTACCATGAGAAATAGGAAGCACAAAGACATCTATTTTATGCTTTTTTTATGCAAGGCGACTATTTTACTTTATATAAGGCGTTGATAAGAAATCTCAAGGAGGATTGTCTTAGATCCCAATTATGTCCACCCCAACTAGACAATTAGAGTGGCCCATATTGATAGTCTCTACATTAATTTTCCACCCACACTAATAAGACTATTTGGTGTACTTAGTACTTGCTTAATTACTTACAACCATCCCTTTGTGTTTGATTTTAATGATCAGGATACTCGTGGCCACCCACAATACGACATCAAACTCGTTGGATCATGCATGGCAAGTTACATGCAGATTAGAAACTGTCAATGTGTTGCTTAAGTACTTACAAAAACTGTGTCCTCTCCCATTAACTTAACTCGATTCGCTTTATGAAGCTTCAAATCAAAAGTTAACCTCGTACTTGCTCTTCTCTTGAGTGCCTGCAAAAAGTGTTGTGTATATGTTAGATAGTTTATGGCTCCGCATGGTACGTACCATTTAGTAATATCATCAAGACTCAATGGCCTAAACGCCCTAGTTTCATTAGGACTCTCTCTTTCAAACTCGATGGATCTTGCTCAAGAATAAGCATTCTAAAGCAATCGTTCTTTCTGATACATCGCTATAGAAAGTTTCCTCGTATCTCCAAAAGTTTGGTCGTGAAATCTTATGCACGGATGATATCCTTGTATCTCATGAAGTTTCACATCCAAACCCTATTCATGAGTCGTAGGCAATTGTCTTGCGTCAGTGAAAGAATTATGCAGATCTGTCATTGTGGTAGTTTTATAAGTTTTTCAATGATGTAGGACAATTTTTCAATAACGTATGTCAATTGCTCCAACTCATAATATGCTAGTACTAGAATAGCATGGCATAGTTGGTTAGAAATGTTGAGCATTGATGGTATCTTGAAGGTTACCTTGGTTGAACGTTTTGGTCATGTTACGTACATGCAGTGCAATGTTGACCTGCATTTTCATGTTTGCATAGGGCCACAAATTTTATGGTGCCCTTGTAAGTTAAAGGTGGAAACGTTGGGAACAAGTTATAGTGATGCAAATGTTTTAGTTTATTAAAGACGAATCGGCTCTTTAATTAACATTAGAGAGCGTGAACCAATCTAGTCAGATGAGGTTGGGATGAATCAACCACAAATCTATAAAGGAGAGGTTTTTAACGGGCCTCCTAAAATGGCTTCCATAATTTGAAGCCCTTGTTCAGTTGCCCGCATTGAGGTAGATTTGGCTAATTTGGATATTTTTCACTCAACACCCATTTTTTTGTAAGATACGGAACACGCAATTATTACAAGATAATTAGCAAATCCACATCGTGCATGTAGCCATTTGTCTCATACTTTTTGAGGCTCATGTGAATACATAATCCCTTATTGAAGTGAAGATTCTCGTATCTGTTTAGTGGTCATATAGTTCCCCTCTCCCATTTATGTTGGCTATTCAACATAAAACAGTTAGCATGTTTTGAGCACGTAGTCCAATCTCTTCTAAGTACATGTCTCCTTGGTGTCTATTCTTAGATCCACACTTACCTACCAATGCAAGCAAATAAAATCTCAGTATTTGACTCGCATCACTGAAAAGTTGTCCTACATCATTGGAAATTTTGCAATCTACCATCACGTTAGATTTACGTATTTCTTCCAGTGACACGGGACAATCGCCGATAACTCATGCACTAGTACATTGATTACCCCAGTACATGTTACTATTTGAAATTACGCAATGCAATAACGTCTTACTCATGAGTTCAATTTTTACTAATGAATCTTTGATAGGTTATTCGGACATTATAAAAGCATCAACGACTTTGCTTGGTAAAATATTTCATTCTCATCAAAGAGTCATAGCATTGCGTAACTCCAATAGTAACACACACTGATTAGGATAATCGTTGTAGTTTACGTACCACTTAAAAGTAGGTGTCGGAATGATGGATATGTTGGAATAATAAGCCACGTCTAGTTATGAGGGCAAGCACACACCAAGCCCCATAGTGACATTGATGAGAGAATAGAATGACATCATGGCCCCAAAACTCATTCCATATCATACGGACAAAAATTTGTAAAAGCATGAGGTTTGTTGTGTAACGAACTGCAACCACATGAATGCGGAAATAGAGAGACCAACATCGTCACCTACAAACATTATCTTCCGCTATCAAGTGTCATCATGTTGTGAAAGGGAAAAGGAAGAATGAAGGGGGGACTCGAATTGAAGGCACTCGGGAAGCAATGAATGCTTGGAGCAACCGTTTTATGCACGTGACTAAGGGCCGTGAGGAAAAATGGGTTTACAAGGCCGTGACCAAGAGAAGCCTTCATCGCTTTTTGGAAGCTTTCGACACATGAAATAGTGTAAAGCGGACTTAGATCGTGACGTGGTGTTCTCCATGAAAAGTAAAGAATATCAAAAACGACTTTGTGGATGTAGATAGACAATGCCAAAATAGAAATCCATGTCATGGTCACAATCATTTTCACTTGGGACAGACTATTTGGATTTTCTTGTCACGAAATTTGGGTGACTGCCAAACATTATTCATCAATTTTAGACATGAACGAATCCATGTCACTTTCTAATCCATTTTTTCTAACATGGTCGCTCTTCTTTTTGGTGACCGTGTGTAAATTAAGGTGGGACTGCCACTCTTTTTTTTTTACTAATGAAAGAGTTTAGAAAGCGGTGGTCATGGTATTTGATCACTCCACTTAATATTGGATTTACTGTCATATGTTATTTTATGTCATTGTGGTACCTTTTCTAATGACACTCTTATGATTAATTTTACAAGTGTTGTCATCTCAACTTACTTTTAGTTCATCCATTGTCCAAACCCCGACATGTTCCCTGGAGGCTACTGATGTGTTGTTGCGTGCTTGCTCTTGCTCACCCACTCATATGTAGCATCATGCATGAAATTTGTGTCAATTATTGAAACAAAGTTTGCTATTTGCATCCTAGCACTTTTGCGATGTAATACTGTCATGGATGATTGAGATTTGGATGAAAATTCACTCAATAATTGATAGTAATTTTTGCTTTGTAAATCTATAATGCCCAAAAACTTTTACAAAGAATGACAAATAATGTTAGGTTTACATTTAGTGCTGGTGACACTACAAAGGTGGTTCACAAATAGTATTGAGCAAGACAAATAGAATTGGTGACACTAATTACAATATTTAGTGTAGTGTACACAAAGCCTAAGGTAGATGGTGCTCAAATCGCCATCCTAAAATCTTGCGTGATAAGTAGATATTGATTACAAAGATATCCACCACCTTCACATCATGTTCATGTGTTGGTTTAGAGGCATCTACCAATAAGAGTATGAATCTTTGTAACTTTTGCATATGGTATTCAAATGAGACATACTTTTGTGCGTTGGAATGCCTTGTCAATTGTTAAGAAAAACAACGACATTATCTATGTTCAACGCTTACAATGACCATTTTAAACTTTCTCTACCTTACAGACATCATGTGGTCTTACCACTACACTGATTACAGTAATATTTCAACCACCGCATTGTTTAGTTTATATTCAAAATCAAAATTGGCATCAAAGGTCCACCCTGGAGATTATAATAGTCCAATCATTAAAAAGAACAATGTGCATTTGAAAGACTTCCAACTCGAGAGAAAATTAGGATCAAGGTATATATATCACCATGGGCATGACAAGTATAACCAAAGTTGCACTGTGTTTTGATGTGTGATAGTGTATATTGTGGACCACACTATAAGGTTTCCTAAGGTAACTCACACTATACATCTACCTGAATTTATTATTATTATAATTAGTGAACCGCTACAATTAGTGGCCCCTTTAGACTTGAATCACCATGCCACATAATTACAAGATTGGTATAAGTATATTGATCAAATGGCAACAATGAGAATTAGTGTGTAAATACCATTGACTTAATTCAATTGATGCACATTGTTTATGCTATCTTGTATCACTAAATAATGTAGAGATACGTGGTCCCACTATAAAAAATGACTCAAATTGTCATTTTCCCCAAGTTTCAGTATATTAGGTTTTACGTTCTAGGGTTAGATATGGACATCAAAGTTTGCTCCAATCAACACCTCCATTACTTAGGGGAAAAAAACTCCTATACAATTGTCAAATAAAAAGCCAACAAGTGGAACCGGCGTGCATAATTTGGGTGTGCAATTTTGGGCAAATAAGACTCAACCACATGGAACTTCCTCTCTTTTTTCTTATCTTTTTAAAATGACACAAACATACATTACTAAACAACTAGATAATAGTCCCTTTCCAAAGAAAGAGGTTGCAATTGAAAAAAATTGATAATTTGCACTTGCATGTCAGAAAGTTCACCGTACACAGCCTAAGTGTTCCCCATAAACAAGGAACTCCAAGATCAAAGCATAATTATGCTCATCCGATACTTCGTCCCACAAAACACAACCAAGGAGTTGTGTAATGTTATGATCTATGGGTAGGTATGAAAATATATAAGCTTAATCCTTGGTGGTTAGAGAGGCCTCAGAGAGAGAACTGAGTTTACTAAACCATGTTAACCAACTAAAACAAATGATGCTGATATTATTGCGTTAAGCGGCGAGCATATATACTAACATTACATTGATAATATTTCGGATGTTTCTTGTTAGCATTCAAAATTGGACAGGAATTCTAAAACACACCAATTGTATGTAAAAGTTACAAAGATTCAAAGTTTGATTGGTAGATGACCAAAAATCAACACTAGAACCTAATGTCAAGGTGATGGAAATTCTCATAATCAATATGTACTTAAAGTGCAAATGAGTAGGGTGTTGGTTTTGGTAGGGTATTGGTTTTGGCATGTTCTACATTATGATTTATTGCCATTTGTTGGTGGTGGTGTATTTGAAGCTCACGTGAGAAATTGGAAACCTTCCCAATATAGCCTTTGTAGACACATACGTCCATTTGTCTATCCAAGGAAGTTGTCTACATCGATTTAAGGTGTAATAGAGGATGCTCGACCCATCTCACAATCACCATTGTAGTTATTTTCAACATCTTGCACTATAAGAAAACTTCTCCATTACAACCATCCATTGCGACTTGGTTGTTGCGACTCGTGGCAAGAAAATGCATAAATAAATCATTTTGGTTCTCAACCGAAGGTTTTTGGTTGCAGTTTTTGGACAATTGACAACTGAAACCCTTTGGCTGACAACTAAAATGATTTGTTTATGCATTTCTTGCCACGAGTCAAAGTTGCCAAAATCGCAACGGATGGTTGTAATAGACAAGTTTTTTGCTAGTGTTGAAGAAGAAGAAGAAGAAGAAGTTACCTCCTCGTACAACACACATGGACGTCTAGTTTTTGGTCGTGACAATTTTGTACATAGGGAGTTTTAATAACAGGTTGTACACGCACTTGACTCCAACCCTCAAACCTTGCCCCCGCCCGCGGGTGGTAATTGTTACTCCCTCGTGATGGTTTGGAAATAATAATGTGATACTCATATAAGGTAGATTATGTATACCTTATATCAACCCAACAAACAATGTGGACACCTTGATTTGAGTGGTATATGGTCAGGTGTGAATCTAAGAACAAACACCAAAAAGAACTGTGTTCTTAAGATATGTGACTATGTGCTCAAAATATGCTAACCCTTCTAAAGCCCAATAGTCAACATGGCTCGGGGAGATCACTCCATTGTAAAGTTGAAACCACGTGCATACAAAAAAAATCTACTTTTTCTAAGTTGCATCACCAAAATGGGTCAAAATTTTATCAATTTTTTTTCATGAGTAGATATACATGGTATCTATTACATAGTAAAAAATGATAACCAAATTTGATGATCTTCTTTTTCTATAAAACATACCGTTTCTAACTAGAATGACGCAGAATTGAACAAAAACAATTACTACAAAAATGAAGATGACTAAAAATTTCAAAAAAATATACAAAAGATATTATCAATGGTTATGTATATGTAGAAAAAATATCATAATTTTTAAAGTTATCTATGGCATATAATATAGGGGTAGCAAACTTTGTACGCTCATGTGTCCCCAAAGAATACACTAAGTGACTTCCCCGGGCAACATGGATGTGTGTGTGTGGGGAGAGGGGGACCTATATGACCACTTGATGAGCACAAGAATGCTCACTTTCATAATGAACAAGATATTCATACGAGCTCCAAAAACCATGAGGCAAACGGTTACGGCCACAACTTGGATTTGCCTACTCATCTCGCGACTAATAGCACGTTTCACATTATCCTAAGATAAGTGGGTGCGGAGAGTAAAACTACTTGAATAACAACACACGTCTACCTTGGAACATCCATGTCCACCTTGTCGAAGCGTACACCTATCTTGCTCATCACGGGTTGCATGAACCTCACCAACATTGTGAGAGAGATATAGTGATGTACATAAATCATGGGCATCCTTTACTTTGGGCCAACTTTCCAAGTCCCAACTCCCCCCCTTAAGCAAGTACTTGTGGAAATGTATGCACATGATGGAGAGATTCACGTGTGACCAACCCCGTCCTTAGCTTTGATTGACATTGACCACATTGAAGGTGAAGAAGCACTTGGGCTCCTTTCACACCTTCCAAATGAGGCTTGGCCTTTGGGTTATTTATCCGGCCCATTGTACCGAACCCACTCCTAGAAAGTGTCGAATGGGCTTGTGGGAACTCTCTATATAAATTGTACAGAAGGGAGGGGTCAAGGTGATGAAGATATGAGTTGCATCTTGGATACTACCGTAGTACCTTTACCACTTCGGCTCTTTATAGCCGATTAAATAATGTAGTTCTTGTGTTTAGATTCGACAATCCCGGATTCTAAGGAACAATCGTTTTCCCATATTAATTTTTGGATTATTTAAAATGTAATTTCCAAAAAAATTGGTTAATCCTAAAAATATTTTAATTAGTGTTGAAGTGGTAAAGGTACTACGGAATGTACCTACTATGTAACGTAGACCAACGATTTTTAATTCAGCTACGCAGATGCTTTTTGCTACATTCATTTGGGCCCAGCTATATGTACACATACAATTTTGGGTTTTTTTTTTCAAAATAGCCCCAAAACAGATGAAAATATTGAAAGATAGCAAACTCGACCCCATTGGCTGGGTTCGAAGAGCCAGCCCAATGCTTCATCCCAAGCGTCCATGTGGCGAGCAATCTAACGGCCAAGGGATGGGTGGCCAAAACCCTAACCTTTGTTGATAAAAATAGCCATCTTGGGCTCATCACACCACCTGCACGTCGTAGGTGACAACATCATAATTGGACAATGTAGCCATCAGCATACGATGCCAACACTGAGGCAGCCAACCATAAATGCAATATTAGCATTGGTGTTGGCCCCAGTAAAATAGCGGATATTGTAAAGAAAACCAATAATGAGGCTCGCTGCATTTATTGAAGGTGCTCCATGCACATTTAGTTCTTTGTCCTTTTTGAAGAGCAAGTTGAGGAACCGGCTTATAACACGCCTAGATTTGGTCATCCGCATGTTTGCACAAGACTTTTATACCCTAGATACTTTCCCTTACCAAACAGCCATATCAGATTGGAAAGCACAGAGAAATCGGTATGGAGGGGAAGAATGGATGAATTATACTAGTAGCAGCATATTATTGGGTATTGGCTTCATACATGAGAGGTTTCCAATGTATTGAATCTACAATCAATTTTTGGAACATGATGAGGTAGAGTAAGTGTAATATAGAATATGATGTCATTTTTGAACCATGTGCATTGTGTGGACTATGGCATGGTTGGGGTGCAACTTGCAAGTTTTTTTTAAAGTGTTACATAAAGTTACCACCTATATTTTGAAGGAACCGTTGGAGGATTTTCATGGTGTACATGGGCCGAATCTTCATGTGTTCTCTTCTATACTAACTTTTGTTGGGTGATAGATGGGATGCAATAATGTGTAGTTTTGCAGGCCATTCCACGCTACAATAGGCAGGGTTGAAAGATCGGGGTTCAATTCCCCCGTGGAATAATGATTTCTATATGGAATTGTTTATGTAGCCCAATTTGCATTAGCAACTTAGGAGGTTGGGGCCAATTTTAACTCTAAAATGCCAAAGCATAGCCACATAATGTGCCACAAACAAAATATATATCGCCACACACTTAAACCTTCTTGAACATGTCATCGCATTTGTCATATGTTGAATCATTCCACATCGCTAGGCTGGACTCCTTTGTTCCCACTCAAAGTGCCAATAGAGCTAGTGAATGAATAAACTAAGCGCCAATTTACACACCCATTTTCTTTCAAAAAAAAATCACTAACGTAGACTGGCACACTAAAATTATTATTTAGTGTCACCAATTTTATTTGTCTTGCTCAATATTGATTGTAGGGGCCGCTTCACACAAGGTTGAGAGGCCGTCAATGTCCACCAATCATATTGCAAGAAACCAAGACTCCGGCCTCTTGACCCTTCACACTAGAGGCCAAAGTTCAAAGGTTGTCGTTCTCCAAAATGCCTACATGGCAATACTTTTTGACCAAGGCGACGGACTCTCGAAGGAAGTTTGGGTCGGACATGAATGGAAACCCAAACTATGATCGAGAGGCCGTCGATTTGTTTTCATACAAAAATCAAGAGCTAACAATATCTGACCGTTGGATTGGAGTTGTTTTGGACAAGGAATAAAGTGGGATGCTCCTTCTTGCTTTGGACTTTGGGCTTGGCCTTTGGAGGCTTCACACTATGCCCGGCCAAAGGCTACAATTCCTATATTTTATTTGTCTATTTTCAGCCCATTCTTTGGATTCTCAACAAAGTTTGGCCATTCAATCCCACGGCCTCTCGACTTGGATGGCCATAGTGTGAAGCGGCCCTAAACCACCCATGTAGTGTCACCAACACTAAATATGAACCTATCATTATTTGTCACTCCTTGTAAAACAAATCGGGCATTGTAGATTTACAATATTGTAAATATTGTCATTTATTAAGTGGTTTTTAATCCAAATTTCAATCATCCGTGACAATATTTCAGTACATTAGGATGCAAAATTTACCAAGCTTTTTTGAGACTTGGATGAAGTATAAGTAAGTTGAGATGATGATTATTGTTAACTTGTTCATAAGAAGTGTCACTAGAAAAGTTATCATAGTGCTAAAAAGTAGTATATGACACTAAATAAAATATTTAATGTAGTAACTCAACACCCCAAAATGTAGACATCTATATATATCACTATATTCGTTAATCAAAGACTTTGGAAAGTCTCAATATAAATGCAAATGGTTTAATATGTGGTTCAATTTCTTATTGTGATGACATGTATTTGTGCCAAATTGGTTAGTGCCGCCCATGCAAATCGCTTTATTAAGTCACATTGAATGTGCTTTTGTGTTTTTTATTTTTTATTTTTTAATATTTTAAAGCCGCGCCCTTAAAGAGCCTCAAAATCATGAAAAAATCTCCAATTACCGAATAATATTATTGAATGGTGTGGTTTTAGTCGGTGTGGCCCCACAGTAAGGAATCATCACATAACATTATTAAGCAGTCTATGTTCTTTCGTGGACCTTTGTGAGGCCAAACCCCCCACCCTTAAGCGTCCGTAGTCCGAGTAGTGGGTTTGGGCTCACATTCCTCCGCGGTATTGGATTTGGACTTGGATGAGTCCATAGTGCAAGGTTCACCCTTCAAGTGGTCTTGGATTTAACTAGCTCCTTCATAAACCCAACTCCTTCATGAACCCAACTCCTTAGCTTCTAACTAAATAAACCCAGCTCCTTCGTAAACCCAGCTTCTTAGCTTCTAACTAAACAAACCCAGCTCCTTCATAAACCCAGCTCCTTCATGAACCCAGCTCCTTAGCTTCTAACTAAACAAACCCAGCTCTTTACTTTCTAACTAAACAAACCCAGCTCCTTCATAAACCCAGCTCCTTCATGAACCCACAACTTTGTAGTTGTAATCCCCAACTACCTCACTAATTATTCAAGCCCTTAACTAATCTTCCTACCTAATTTTCCTAATTCTACTAACAACCCCTTTCTAATCACACAATTCTTCTCTAATCCTAAAATCCTAAAATCCTAGAGAGGAGAGGGGGAGAGAGAATTTCCTAACTTCACTAAGACTAACTAATCCACACAAGTATATTTTTGCACTCATCACAACCTCAAGTGCTCAACTCTTAAACATGGAACTTGCAACCACGTGTATTCAAAACATGAACTTTAAGTACCACAAATTGGAATCATGAATTAACTTTAAAATCCTTCACGTCAACACTAATTCTACCAAGAGGTCAAGCCCTCTTCAAGGCTAACAAGCCTTGGCTCTCAAACTAAAAACTAAGCACACACATGTGCTCCAATATGGCTTCCCACACCCACACTTATAACTCGTGGGGTGCCTTGGAGCACAAAGGAAAGAGAGGATGAGTGAGGGAAGAATGAGGGATTATATAGTAAGCTTGAGGGGGTGAGCACCCTCAAGGCTCACGATAAGCCCTTGAGATTTCCTCCTACTTAGTAGGCGCCAATCCTATCTTCTAAGCCTTCCTCCCTCAAATGATCAACAAGGATCCTAATTCGAACATTTAACTAGCCTTGGCTTTCTACCTACCACACTTTACCAAACTTGGGATGCTTCAACCCAAACTTAGCCTCCTTCGCTTTCCGCCGCCATAACTTTCTCCCCTTACTTTCCCAAATCGTCGCTCACCACTTAATTCAAACCACGATGCTTAACTCGTGATTTGATTGGTGCTTTGAGAATTTGCTTATCCTCCACCTTGCATTCTTCCTTGGACCTTCCCCATTAAGTGGCCATGATGAGGTGGTCCACTTGTGCGCTCCATGTGATCCTCCATTCATCCCAATTCGAATGCACTTGCCTCTTGAGTCACTTTGGTTGTCTCCATCCATTTGTACTAGCCTACTCACTAACTACTCAATCCAAGTTCTCCTTACCTATCCTCATTCACTCAAATCCTTCCGAAGGTAAAAACACAATAACAACTCACATCCTAGCTTCTTACAACATGGTACTTCTAAGACTAACATTTCACTCTTTTTATATTTTTGTGAAGTAACATGCTACTTCAAAGTGCATCAACTAACGTTTCAAGGGTCTAAGACTAAATGTGGGCACCCTTTTGGGCTCACATAATTGGCGACCATCGGGGGATGAATCCAAACATCTCTTGCTCCAAGGGTAAGTTGCCTAGTCAAGCTCGGTACTCCTTACATCTACTTCCCGATGTACGGGTAGGAAAGAGCTCACCATTCAACGTTTCCAATTGAATTGAATTATTAGGAAAGACCTCATAGACAAGGTAAGGTCCTAACCATACCGCATCGAATTTCGCCGGAAATTCAAGCTTTCGTGCGTCTTGAATCATGACCATCATTCCCGGTGTTAGGGCCCTTCTCTTATGTCGTTTGTCGAAAGTAATCTTTCTCCTTCTTTGGATTGCCTCAATATGTTGAGCCGCCATTCTCCTCCCTTCGTCAAGTGCTTCCAAATCGGTTAGTCGATTTCGTAAGGATTGACTTTCGGTAAGTCTCGTACTCACGGCCACCCTAAGTGACTCGACTTCATATTCGATTGGTAGTGTCGCTTCAAGACCATAGACTAAGGAAAATGGTGTAGCACGCGTAGTTACCTTATAGGTTGTACGGTATGCCCAAAGTGCCGCCGTTAGTTTCGTATCCCAATCCCGCTTCGAGTCTATAACCGTCTTGCGTAGTATATTCACCAAAATTCCGTTAACCTTTTCCGTTTGTCCATTGGTTTGTGGGTGGTAGGGAGTAGTCTTCCGGTGATCAATTTTAAATTTCTCTGTCATCTCTCGAATCAAGTCATTCAAAAAGTGAGTACCCCTATCGCTTACTAGGATCTTCGGCACCCCGAACCGCGAAATTATGTTTTCGTACATAAATGTTGCCGCGTGTTCCGCCGTGTCGGTCTTCACCGCTTTGGCTTCCGCCCACTTGGTGAGGTACTCGGTTGCCACCACAATATATTTCATTCCTTTTGAAGATTGGGGATGGACCTCACCCACATAGTCGATGCCCCATTTTTCGAAAGGAATTAAGGGTAATGACACATGTAAAGGCATCTCCATTCTAAGGTCGTTTCGGGCATACCGTTGGCAAGCGTCGCATTTCCTTACATAGTCATGGGCGTCCTTAAATAGTGTAGGCCAAAAGTAGCCCGCTCTAAGTATTTTTTGCCCGGTGAGTTGACCCGAGAAGTGACCGCCGCAAGCGCTATCGTGGCAAGCGATTAAAATCGCTTCAACCTCCGTTTTTGACACGCATCGTCGTAAAATACCATCGGACCCCCTTCTAAACAACCTATGGCCCACTACAACAAATTGCCTACTATTTACCCTCACCTTCCTTCTCTCTTCTTTTGTCCACTCTTTGGGCAACTTGTGGGTTGTTAGAAATTCCACTATGCCCGCATACCACTCCGGTGTAGAAGTGACCACAAAGAGGCTATCATCTACTAACATATCATTTACCGGATTTTTTCCTATCTCCTCCGACAACCTAGACAAGTGGTCCGCTTGTAAATGCATACGACCCGGTTTATATTCCACCGTGTAGTCGAATTCTTCTAATAACAAAACCCACCTAGCTAACCTACCACTTAACTCCGCCTTGTTAACTAGATACTTGATAGCCATGTGGTCAACAAAAAATACAACCGGGTTGCACATGAGGTAATGCCTAAACTTTTTAACGGAAAACACCATGGCTAGGCACTCCCTCTCCGTTGTAGAGTAGTTTCTTTCGGCGGGGGTCAATTGCTTACTCGCATAAGCTATAGGTTGATCCTTCTCTTTTTCTCCCGTTGCTTGACAAAGCGCACTCCCTATTGCCACATTACTAGCATCACAATAGACGTGAAAAGGTTTACCCCAATTGGGTGGTATCAACACCGGATAGGTGCTCAACCTATCCCGCAATTCCTCAAAGGCTTTTTGACAAGCATCTGTCCACTCGAATTTGACATCCTTTTTGAGCAAATGGGTAATGGGCACCGCTATCTTTGAAAAATTAGGAATAAGTTCCCGGTACCATCCCACATGTCCTAACAACTTAGAGATCCCTTTGGAATTGGTTGGAGTTGCCAAGTCGCTTATGGCCGCAATCTTATCCGGATCGGGTTCTCTACCTTTCTCACTAACAACATAACCCAACAACACTCCCTTATTCACTCCCAAAAATGTCTTATCCGGGTTCAATGCTAACCTCATCTTCCTACACCTAACCAATGCCTCCCTAACACAATGTAGGTGATCGTCCACATTACTTTGTGTGCTAAAATCGTCCACAAAGACGGTCATGGATTTGAACAACAAGTCGGTGAAGATATACATTACTAATCGTTGGAAAGTAGCCGGGGCATTACATAACCCAAATGGCATCACTACCCACACAAAAGTACCCCAAGGTGTAGTAAAAGCCGTTTTATGGATATCTTGGAGGGCTATGGAAATTTGATTATAACCCGCATACCCATCCATAAAGGTATATCGCGAATGACCTCCAACCTCCTCAAGCAACAAGGTGATAAAAGGTAAGGGGAAGTGATCCTTTTGTGTGCACGAATTCAATTTCCTATAGTCGACACAAACCCTTAATTTCCCATTTTTTTTCTTTACTAAGACCATAGGAGAAACCCAATCCGTGATTTCCACCGGCTTGATAAACCCGGCCTTCAATAACCTTTCCAATTCCGCTTTCACCAACAATTGCAATTGAGGATTCATCCTCCTCTCCTTTTGTCTAATTGGCCTCGCCCCCGGAATTAAAGGAATCCGGTGCTCTACCATTTCCCTAGGAATTCCCTTAAGCTCATCGTAGGACCATGCAAAAGTATCACTAAACTCATCCACCAAATTGCTATACTCCCTAACCTCTTTCTCCCCCAATTTGGAACCCATCTTCATTTGTCGGGTTTTTCCATTCTTTAATTTCACATCCACGTACCGCCAATCCGCTTCCGACACATGTGCTTGTTCCTCTTTGTTCCGATACCAATCGGAAGGCACATTGGGGTAATCTTTCACATCTTGACCTACAACTATCCCCGTAGACGTGGTCTTGAAATGTAAAGGCTCCTCCAATTTCGATGACTCAATAATCACATCCTCCTCTTGAGTCCCATCTACATGAATTAAACTAACCTCACCCTCTTCCACGTCATCTACCCAAGGTGTTAACCCACCGCTAACCCACTCTTCCTCGGTGAGCACCTCACATGGCTCCAACAATGAGCCCTCTCCTAAACTAACACTAGGAAATTCACTCCCTAAGCCTACTTGGTGAAATGTAACCATTACATCAACCTCGGACTCGGGGTACTCCCTTAGCCATTGGGCATAATCCCCATTATCCCCATAATTGTAAAAATTAGGACCTAGACTTCCCGAGCCCGAATCTATAACAACCCTTTGACCTTCGGGATGGACGACTCCCACCAATGCCTTGCCAATCTCATTCTCGTTTAAGTCATCAATTTCCTTCTCCAATGGCAAATACATCTCCTTCTTCATCCATCCTTCTAATGAACCAATGGACACTATGACCCTATTACCCTCCGGACCATAAGTGATGGATGGTTTAGGTCCACCCCAATTGACCATAGCATTCGCCATCCGCAACCAAGGCCTACCTAGCAAAATGGGGAAGGTGTCCTTGTTGGAGTGCATTTTAATGACATGGAAGGTGACCAAGTACTCCTCGCCTCCCGTAGTCATTCTACAATCCTTGATCATCCCCAAAGGCGTAGTCGAACTTTGATTTGCCATATTTATGACCAAAGGTGAAGGCCCCGTGAGTCCAAGTCCCAATTTTTTCATAGTATCCTCCGGTAGTATATTTAGACTACTCCCTCCGTCGACTAGCACATTAGGAACCACCTTATCTACTATAACAACTTCTATTTCTATAGCTTTCACGTCTCTTCCACCTTGTGATTGGATCCTAGCGGCTATTTTAGCTTTCACCTTCCTCATCCTCTTGTGTACCGGCATTCCCTCCTTTAATGTTTTCCTTGCCGTGGGTGAAATTTCCAATAGTTGGCCGAAAGTAATATCCGCCTTGAGTGTACTAAGGTCCGCCCACAAGTCGTACCCGGTAGATCTTTCCACCTTAGAATTACCCACTACGTCGAATTCGTCTACGGGAACCCCCGGTCCTTCCCATTCACCCACATCGCTATTATCCAAGTCATGTACCGCATTAGTCCTCTCCCTATCTTGTAAAATTATATTTTCCCTCTCCACATCCTTAGTAGCTCTTCTAGCTACCCTATCCAACTCGGAGAGATTAATCTCTTCATCCGAAGAGTAATTTCCTTGCTCTCCTATTCCTACCTCCAACGGGGCATCCCCTCTCCTAGCCCTAGTAGTTACCGCTAGTGCAGGTGCTTCTTCAACCACACCCTTACCCTTCACTAACTCATATGTAATAGCATTGGTGTGAGGAGGCCATTGACTTTGCTCCTCTCCAATTCTCGTTGGGAGAGGAAGCATGTCATCACATGTGGCCTCCAACACTCCATCCATGAACCTAACATCTTGGGAGTTAGATGGTCCCGGATCCGTTGGAGGCGCTTGTCTCCCGTTACTACCATTAGGTGGAACTCCTTGTCTATTTTGTATTGGAATGTAACCGGTTGTAGTTTGCAAGCCCGCCGGTGGATGAAAAGTTTGCCTAGCATTACTATGGTCATAGTATAAGTTAGGTGGCCTAAGTTCATTG
Organism: Polytrichum formosum; assembly: GCA_964035585.1. NCBI lineage: Eukaryota > Viridiplantae > Streptophyta > Polytrichopsida > Polytrichales > Polytrichaceae > Polytrichum > Polytrichum formosum. Next base: position 19,505,634 of record OZ037938.1, read on the forward strand.
GCCGGTACTCCTTGTGGCCTAGCACCTCGCATATTATCCCTTGCTTGTTGTTGTGGATTAGCCACCGGGTAAGGGACATTAATTATTTTGTCCGGTTGGCGACACGTATCCGAGGGATGACTTCCTCCACAATTGCTACAATTAAACTCTTGACCTTCGGACCAACATTGTCCTTGAGCGTGCCACCTTCCACAAAAGGGATGAAATTCCTTCTTCTCTAAATTTTGGCCACCTTGCCCTCTAGGTTGTGGTCCTCTATTGCTTCCATTTCCATAGTGAGGTGGCGCTTGACCTCGTTGATTTTGTTGAGGTGGGTTACCGTTTCCTCTTTGGTCACGGTTTTGTCCACTTCTACAAAATTGACGCGTGTGGCCCGGTTGGCCACATTGGACACACCATAATCCGGAAGAATGCCTACCCGACTCAACCGGGGGTGGAGGCCCCGGTTGTTGACTCCGGATCATTAATGACATTTGATCCGTGAGGCTTTGCATTTGTTTTATCATAGCCTCTTGGAATCCTAGTTGGCTAGCACCTAGTCTTCTCTCAACCTCCTCCAAGTGTGGATCCGTTCTAGGGGCCGGTAGTGCCAAAAGAGGTGCCGGTTCCCTAACCGCTAAAGGTCGGGGACCGGTGTCCACAATGGCATATGGAATTTGGTTCTCATACTTAGCGGGTTCTACCGCTACCACCCTAGGGCGTATGGGGATGAATTGTGGGATCAATTCATCCTCCCTTCTCCATAGCCTTTCGTGATCTTTATCCAAGTTTTCAATATCTCTAGCCGCACGCTTGGCATCCGCCAAGGTCAAGGGATTCCTTTCTAGAACACCCCTAATAGTTCCGGACTTAAAAAACCCTTGAATGAAAAATTGCTTTAGCGTGTCGTCGTTGAGCATGGTACCCACAAATCTAGTGCACACTAAATCAAACCTCCTAATGTAAGCCGAAATTTCTTCCTCCCTTCCTTGCTTCAATGACGACAATGCCCTTAATGCGGTACTTTGACCCACTTCCGGCCTAAATTCGTTAAGAAACTCCCTTTGTAATTGTTCCCATCCCCTAAAATGTCCCTCGGCATGATCCCGATACCATTCATAGGCTTCCCCCTCTAGAGTGGTAGGAAACCACACTAACCAATAACCCGGGTCGGTTATGAGGAAGCTAGCCAACCGTTCGATATACCGTTCCATGTGCCGAGAGGGGTCCTCATCCTTGGTCCCATAAAATTTAGGGAGATGAGATGGCATATCCATCGCCGCTAAATTTTGTGGAACCACAATTGGTAGGCCTCTTGGCCTAACCAATGGGTCTATTGGAGGTATAGGAGGTATGGGCGGAATTGGGGGTATGGGTGGTGGATCCATCCCCCGTTCCTCGGCCATGGTGACCGGTGAACTATTCAACAATCCCCTATCAACTTCTACCGGGAATTCTTCTCTAAGTGTGTAATTTTCCGAAGAAGTTTCACCACTCAATTTGGAGGGAGTGATCTCCTCTTCAAGTTGAGCTCCAAGTTCTAAGGTGTCTAGAATTGACCTAGTCCTAGGTTCGACGTTCAAACAACTCTCTATTCTAACATTATCTTGTTCTAATCTATCACTGATTTTAGAGGACCGCCTCTTTCGAGTAGATTTCTCTAGTCCTACTATCAAACTTGGTTTTTGTGAGCGAGTCCTACCTTGCATTCCATAAGAATCGATCGACCCTCACTTGACCACACATAATCCTAGCAATTCCCCTCTTAATATTTTCACTTGTCTTGGTGTGGTTATAATTTTTTTAGGAGGTGAGGAAAAGAACCTGCAAGCCCACTTAGGTGAAAGAATCCCAATAGGGGATAGGCATGTTCATGTTAATTTTTTGGTTAAGTCGGAGCATCACCTCCGCACCTTCCCGCAAATTAACACTCACCACAATACCGATTGTGAGGGGGTGACCTTCCGAGTAGATTATGTTAAAAGTCGAGGCTTCACCCTTCAACTTCTCACACCATCCACAATTCGGGAATTACCCTCTACAACGGATAACAACAATCACGAGTACAAAAGGCATTCCTTAATTAGTTAATGAGTTCACTTTGAAGAAATAAACATACCTTGAGCAATCGCATCCCCCTGTGAGTTAGCACTCCCCTCAATCGTGACTCAATGTAACAACACCATAAACTTTGTGAAATATTAATTTAATCTAGAGCATGAAATGACAACTCCCAAAACTTTGAGACTCACCCCGAGGTGAGTGTCAAAGTTCAATGTCCTAAGGTGAATTTACCCTCTAATGTTTTAATGAGCTACTCGGTTATAGGTTCCTTTTAAGTTCTTAGCAAATCCCCAAAAAGGTTGAGGACGTACCTTCGCCGCGCTCCTTCCTCAAAAATGAATTTGCGTAATTGACAATGCAATTCATTCCAAGGAATAGTTGAAATACAATGAATTCAAATGTAACCCAAAGAGAGAATACTTACCGAGTTTCGGGTGCTCCTTCCCTTCTCTCAAGTTTGTGTCTCCAATTTTTCCTAGTTGCCTCCAAGTCTCCTAGTCGCCTCCAAGTCTTGTAACTACCTTCCGCTTCGCTCCCGGCGGACGCACCAATTATGTGAGGCCAAACCCCCCACCCTTAAGCGTCCGTAGCCCGAGTAGTGGGTTTGGGCTCACATTCCTCCGCGGTATTGGATTTGGACTTGGATGAGTCCATAGTGCAAGGTTCACCCTTCAAGTGGTCTTGGATTTAACTAGCTCCTTCATAAACCCAACTCCTTCATGAACCCAACTCCTTAGCTTCTAACTAAATAAACCCAGCTCCTTCGTAAACCCAGCTTCTTAGCTTCTAACTAAACAAACCCAGCTCCTTCATAAACCCAGCTCCTTCATGAACCCAGCTCCTTCATGAACCCAGCTCCTTAGCTTCTAACTAAACAAACCCAGCTCTTTACTTTCTAACTAAACAAACCCAGCTCCTTCATAAACCCAGCTCCTTCATGAACCCACAACTTTGTAGTTGTAATCCCCAACTACCTCACTAATTATTCAAGCCCTTAACTAATCTTCCTACCTAATTTTCCTAATTCTACTAACAACCCCTTTCTAATCACACAATTCTTCTCTAATCCTAAAATCCTAAAATCCTAGAGAGGAGAGGGGGAGAGAGAATTTCCTAACTTCACTAAGACTAACTAATCCACACAAGTATATTTTTGCACTCATCACAACCTCAAGTGCTCAACTCTTAAACATGGAACTTGCAACCACGTGTATTCAAAACATGAACTTTAAGTACCACAAATTGGAATCATGAATTAACTTTAAAATCCTTCACGTCAACACTAATTCTACCAAGAGGTTAAGCCCTCTTCAAGGCTAACAAGCCTTGGCTCTCAAACTAAAAACTAAGCACACACATGTGCTCCAATATGGCTTCCCACACCCACACTTATAACTCGTGGGGTGCCTTGGAGCACAAAGGAAAGAGAGGATGAGTGAGGGAAGAATGAGGGATTATATAGTAAGCTTGAGGGGGTGAGCACCCTCAAGGCTCACGATAAGCCCTTGAGATTTCCTCCTACTTAGTAGGCGCCAATCCTATCTTCTAAGCCTTCCTCCCTCAAATGATCAACAAGGATCCTAATTCGAACATTTAACTAGCCTTGGCTTTTTACCTACCACACTTTACCAAACTTGGGATGCTTCAACCCAAACTTAGCCTCCTTCGCTTTCCGCCGCCATAACTTTCTCCCCTTACTTTCCCAAATCGTTGCTCACCACTTAATTCAAACCACGATGCTTAACTCGTGATTTGATTGGTGCTTTGAGAATTTGCTTATCCTCCACCTTGCATTCTTCCTTGGACCTTCCCCATTAAGTGGCCATGATGAGGTGGTCCACTTGTGCGCTCCATGTGATCCTCCATTCATCCCAATTCGAATGCACTTGCCTCTTGAGTCACTTTGGTTGTCTCCATCCATTTGTACTAGCCTACTCACTAACTACTCAATCCAAGTTCTCCTTACCTATCCTCATTCACTCAAATCCTTCCGAAGGTAAAACACAATAACAACTCACATCCCAGCCTCTTACAACATGGTACTTCTAAGACTAACATTTCACTCTTTTTATATTTTTGTGAAGTAACATGCTACTTCAAAGTGCATCAACTAACGTTTCAAGGGTCTAAGACTAAATGTGGGCACCCTTTTGGGCTCACAACCTTGAGAATGTTGCCATGAGATGCTAGGGCTTAGTCTTTGTAGTTTAGGTTTGAATATGACAAAAACCCAAGATTACATTCATGGAAGACTTAAAAGGTGATTTTTGTATCATCTAAGGGTCTCAAATAAGTTTAATTAGGTCATTTATAGGTTTATTGCAAGTTATTTAGGATTTAGACTGACAATTCATTCATTTGAACTAGAAAAGGAGTGTGGAAAATCTCTTGACTTCAGTACATGCATTTGTGATTGTCATACACCTCACTATTTTTACCAAATCAATAGTCTAGTAGTGAGTTCATTTTCATTGAACCTTGTGCAGTGCACAAGCATAGGCACAACCATCGACAATAGTTTTGCATAAATTATCCAATTTTGATCTCTTTACCAAAGCCAATGGCACTTTGGTGTAGTCTATTGTCTCATGTTAATTAATCAATTTTAATGTAGCTTGAAATGGCAATACAATTTCCACTCAAGGGTAACATTGTTCTTTATTTAATCGTTTTAGGATATGGTAACTGTAAAACTATATTCTTTTGTTGAATGGCATCCACCACATTCATGTTCGCTTTGAGTGTCTCTAAGACCCTATATATCACCCATAGTTAAAAGACCTCGGACTTGTTATTTATTTTATCCTTAAGTTTCACTCTATGTTAAGCCTTTTTATGATTGAAAACATACCAAGTTTTCTTGACATTTCTTGGAACTACAACTTTACAATTAGGGATATCTTATCAACTTCCATATACAAGTTAAGCTTATTGTTCCAGAGGATTCAACCAAAATCAAGTTCTCAAATATATATTTAAATACATCCACATATTCAACCAAAGATATGTATTTCCTTCCTCCACATATTGCCCGTCCAGCCCGACCGTTCCTCTTCATAGAATCATAGTCAATGTTCTTGTCCAATTGTCCTTTAATCTTCCAACTCTATTAGACGTTAGAGAATACCAATAGGAAATACTCATTTGGGTAAATAGTCCATGGTCTCTGAAATTCCCGAAATATTATTTGTTCCAAGACTCTCAATTACCAATCTCAAGATTAAAATTAATGCACTACAACGACACACTCCTCTATTGAGTGCAATCTTACTAAGGTCATTGTCCTTAATTCACATGAGTAAGTGAAAGCAAAATCTCTCATGTGGCTATCTCTTGGTATCACTTAATTACTTAAACTTGGATCGATCCAAGTTATATTGCATACTCCTCCACTCAAGGCAATAAGTCCACGAGCTAACTGAATCTCAGTTACCCAGTCAATTAACCTTTTGAACTCAACACATGCTACTGAATGCATCTCCAAATGTTGTACCGTAGAATGTTACTACAATTTAACCTCGGCAGTGCTGGTCATTCAAAGATCCTTACTTGGAAGCAATTACTTCCTTGCTCGTGCAAATCACTCACACAAAACACAAGTCAATTGACCAAGCAACACGAATATGTCAATTGATTTCCATTCAACAAGGCACATACAATTGACTCGACTCATAGAACTTTCTCCTACATTCTCCCAATACTCAATCATATTCATAAACTTGCACTACTCTTTCTCTCTAAACTATATTAAGAGAAGTTTCCACATGATTTCGAGGTTATCAACTTGAATTTATAATTTGAGTCCTCAAATGGACCACAACTCACTCCATGACAAGCTCACAACTATACTTAACTTAATGCATAGACAATGGTATGAGGAATCACTCCTCAACCATAATTTTTTGTGATCTACCAAAAATCCCATGTTGGGGTTTATCGCATTCACAAGGATCAATCCCTAATCCATTTAATTCAAGTATTTCCAAACAATTGGAAAAAACAACAAAGGTTTGAGGTTAAAATCAAGTTTGTCTCCTCCTCTCTTCTCTAAAAAAGAGTAGACTAAATATTCAAAAGAGAACATGTTCTAACTCTTAAGGCTACACCTTCTCTAATCAAGCCACAGTCTCCTCCTATCTTCTCCTTTTTCAAATCTCCTAGACTATGGCCTTGATTTGCGGAAGTCAATTAAATTTCTAGTCCCAACTAAGCCTCTTTCACGTTGTTTTTCCCATTCCACTCTAAATTTGAAAAAATTGACTCCACAATCTTAGTCTAAGTCTCCTTGCGCTAGGTTTGAGCATCCCACGGTTACATTCTCATGGCCCACAGAACAAACACACACAACTTAATAATGTTATGTCATCTTCTTCTATTTTTTCAAATCTCCAAGAAAACTAGAATGGCTACAATCATTGGAGTGATGATGACGTCACAAATGAACGACACCACAAAATTTCATCTGAATATGGACATACCCATCCCAAATTGACAACGTCATCCAAATCTCATGAGTTTTTAAGTAATGCATATGGTGATTTCACCTATGAAAACACGACGGAAGTTTCAATTCCCGTAATACAAGGGGCGAGCTCCATTAAGTTTGTGCATGGATAAGGAAAGGAATTGAAGGAGGAGGGTTGGAAGGAGCTTGGGGACCAGTGTTCAAGATTGAAGCCCTCATACAAGTTTCATTGTGAAGGGCTTTCAAATTTCAACCCTTCAGTCGAAGGGTTGGTTCAAATCCAAGACGTCAATCTAAGAATACAGAAATGAAATACAAAACTCATATTAAACTTGTGCATGAATATATGACACATGTTTCTAGTACAATCTAAAGAATCAAAAATCAACCATCTAACTCCACTTCTTGTAGTGACAATGCCCTACGCTTGTTGGTTCTTGTGGCAGGCAATTTATATTGAGGACTTCAAGTGATGTCTTCATTTTCAATTTGAGGTTGCATTTTGAAGGGCCGTTTTGTGAGAGGTATATTTTGAAGGGCCAAATCGTGTTTGAAGGGCATTGAAGGCTTCAATCTTGAACACTGTTGGGGGACTCATCAGCAGCGTAACATGCAATCCATGTATGTACTTACTACGACCCTGAACTCATTAAATGTAAAGCCTCGCCAGCAACAAAAGCTTTTGTCCCTGACTCCAGCCTGTGCATGTGTAGCATTGAAAGCCCCTCCCCTTGGTCCGATCTGCAATCATAGACACAAGTTTAAAGAGGCGCACATGTAGTTAGGTTGTAGATTCTAGAGTTGGTGAGTCATGTTTAAACAGGTCATTTTAAATGGGCTCGGGATTCGTGATCCGTCCACGTAAAATCATCCATCACGGATGAAGACCCTTAGTGAAAACGAGTCCCCGTCCATGTTGACCCTAAGGACCATGCGTAGAGCCGCATTTCTCCCTGATTTTTTCCCGTTGTCATAATGGGCATGATATGGGGTGTCATCGTAGGAATCATGACTAATCATCTTTGCAAATTGTATACGGCGGGCGGTCATTGTGTCTTTGTATGGAGAACTTCAAATCATTTGAGTGTAGTTTGATGTTTAGCGATCAAGTCTATACTCCCCACTTTGTTCTTGCCATGGTTGCATACATCAATTTGAGTCACCTTATGTTCAATTCAGTTTTTTTAAGGGCGACATTTTGCCTTCTCGACATTCACACATGTATGTACTCATTGTTTAGAAAATATATATGATATATATATATATATATATATATATATATATTCTTTAAAAATTCCCCTTTGGATCCCATGGTTTGTATTTTGTGCATGTCAAATATGGGTTGCTTTGAGAATTTAGTTTTTTTACAAAACTTGTATCTCAAGTACTTGAAACTAAACAATAGATAAGACGATGCACATATTGAGAAACAAGAAATATGCTTTAAAAACAAGTTTGGGTCCGTTCTAATTCTAAATGGACCCAATTGGACTTATCCACATGTACTTGCCTCAATGCCAAAAGGCATCTCTAATGTCCAAAAACATGCCCAAAGTTCCTATATGTCATCATGTTTTTAATATGTAAAAACACTGTGAAAATGCCTCTATATCTAGCCAACATATAAAACATGCCAAGACAACTTCTCAGGTTTTCTAATCGCTATTTGGACCTAAGACAAGTCTACGGACCCAATAAGAATTGTGCATAGAGGTAGATGTTGCCTTATGATCCTTACAGATTAAGGGTCAATCCATTCCACAAATCCAACTGGACTCCACTAGACTATTTCAAGATCTTTGATGCTATTTCAAAAGTCAAAGAGTCTTGAAGTATCTATCTAAAGGCTATGTAATTATTTTGATGCACTTTCACATTTCTAATGGATGTGTTTACATAGACACCACAAATCCTTGGCTAGATAGATAGTCAGAAACACTGGCCTCCGATGGAGGTGAGCATTCATGAAGAGTCACTTTGCCCACAGGCTATTGCCACCTTTTGACCTTAACTACTTAGATGCCCAAGTTTAACTTCTTAAATATGGTAAGATTGGTAGCATGTCAATGGACTGTGAAGCCTATTTTGATGGAGATACATGTCTATGAAGGACACCTAAATCTCCATATGCAACGAGACACAATGGTCAAGGAATTGTGACAACAAAATAAGTTGAATGTGAAAACACCTTTGGAAGAATATTATAATAATAAATTTGCCTCTATAATGAACATCAAAGATTTTAAACTAGTCTAGTGAGATTAAATTGGGACGAATCACCCCATAAATGTATAGGTGACATGTATTTATTGGACCTTCTAACATGGCCATATATCACAAGCCATATACAAGACACATATACTTAGTACTCATGGATTGATTCTATAATCCATTTGCATGCAATGCATTCAAAACATGTCCTAGTAATATGTTTGAGTGGTGTCAGCCATAAACCCCCACCCTTTGCATCTGAAGTCCGAGTGGAAATCTATGGCTCACATGTCTTTGTTAACTCTTATCCTAGGGGATTCCACATTCATGCTCCAATGAATTTGAACACAAAACACACTTTTTTTTATTAAACCCCCGTAGGGCATTTGTATTAAAGAATACTTATGCACCTGTGATGATCATTACACGCAATCACACTCACACCTTCTTTCTACTCTAACCTCCCACACATTTTGTGCACTGTTCTATCAACTACTCTAATTTCTAGCACCCTAATTGCACCTCTCTTCCCATCATAGGTCCCTTAAGATTCAACTTGATGTACCCTGTACCAATTCTTCAACCTTCCTGGCCACATTGCAAGGCCCTGGCCTTGCTCTCAACCTGTCACAAGTTTTCGGTTATGGCCCCTCCTAACTTAAAAGTCTGTAATTGAACTCGGCCCAAGGCCCTGCCCGTTGCTTCCAACCTGTGGGCCAACTTCCTCCCTTGGCCCCCGGCCTTGTGGTAAACCTGTAGCTGAACTCTAGGAAGGGACGTGGCATCGCCCCTCACCCTGTAATCGCAATTCAGTGCAGCCAGTTGAGCTTCGAGATCTGCAGCCTAATTTCAGTCCAGGGCCCTGCCCTCAAAATCTGTAACCAAATGTTTCACAACTTCAACCCAACAGAAAGAATTTGTGACCAACCTGCCTCCGCAGCCCCTGACCCTGCAACCCATCTGTGGCCGACTTTCTTCGTTGCTAGGCCTTTCGACAACATCCTGTAACTGAATGTGTTTGCCTCATCAGGCTTTGATCTCACTTGTCAACCTGCACTGCATTCCTTGCAGCCAGCTGCGCTGCCAAATCCGTGGTCTAATCTCAGTCCGAAACCTTCTAGCCCAAAAATCCTTAGCCAAATTCTTCCTAGTTAGCTCTTCCCGCAGCTGCCTGCTTCCCAGCTCTCCTCGCGACCTCCATCCAATCTCCCTGCTGCTCCTTAGCTTCGGTTGCCCTGAACCCAGCTCACCCAGCTGCATACCCTTCCGACTAATGTGCTTGTGCCTGGCCGAGAGTTTCAGAGCTCGGCAGGGCTCTGCCCTGTTCCGGCAGGCTCTGTTCTTGCTGCGAGAGAGAGATCCAAAAAACACGAGAGAGGCCCCAACTGCCTGGACCCCCTTCCGCCCTTTCCTGGCTCTCGGAATTTTCTAGGGTGCAGTGGCACCTCTCCCATGACGGACACTCCTGATTCCCTTTTCGGTCAATAAAATTCACCCCCACAAAGTCTAAGTCTTAAGTTCCACTAACCCAACAAGCCAACCTCTACCTTACGTCACTCACCTATCTAGTACTTAAAACACTATCCTTCCAGCCTAAAGCTTAATCCCAATTCAAACTCGCAATTCCACACTTTTTATCTTTCTGAATAATTGATGCAAAATCAAAGCCTAAGTTTTGATGCACTCTAGAGGTTAAGAACACATGTGGGCACAACTTTGGGCTCACAAGTGGTAAGTGAGATAGTTAAAAAGAATGCATTAAAACATATTACAACTAACTGAATAAGAAATAGCAGGACATCTAGATAGTCTAATATTCTTTTCTAAATACTCAAGTTTATGAAAACAAATCAAAATTGTTATTGGAACCGACCCACAAAAACTTCTCACTCACACTAAACACCATGCGATCATCGTAGTTATCCATTTGACATTCATTTCCAAAACATCTAGCCCTAAATTGGTTTCATTGTGCCTGTTGAAGATGTGTGAATAGAGAACCTTCATTTAACTTGGTCTCCTAGTATCATTGCTATCTACTCTATTATTTAGCAGCCTGAAGTTGATGTGATCTATAGAAGTCCATTGTGAGGTGTTCAAAAACAATTGGCCTTGCACCGCAACACATTTCGTGGTTGAATTCATGAGGCTTGTATAAAACCCTATACACTTATTAAAGGCATGCATGTTGTCAAGTCTTGGTTTAAGAGGCATGTACCGCATGTCTATATGAACGTTTCCTATTCCAAGTGGACGCAATATTAATGTATGGGTTTGCTAGTTGCCACTTTTCACACTAAGGGTCAGTTTGGACTATGGTGATGAAGTGTGTCGGTCAAGAATTTTAGGGGAATGGAACAATATGATTGGCTACAAAATGGGTTCTTCATCGGCCGGTGTTTACACTTCGGCCAAGACTTTATCTAATGGAGAATCTCAAGCATGGATGAAAAAATGACATGACTATCAACATGGCAACATTTTTTTTGCTAGGGGAGTTATTCGGAGGTCAAGTGTCTTGGGCAAGCTCAAACCCTCAAACAAGGAACTTGACCTCTAGGGAACTCCAACTTGAGAGTCTTTTTATTCTTTTCTTTTCTTAAAATTAAAATAAATCTTTCCATCTTGTCGCCCATACCAATTGTTGCCTCAAATAACCTTGTCTTGGGTTGAGATTCTTGACTGATCATTGTACTTCTTCACCATAGTCTAAACCAACCCTAAGTTGTAAGGGCCACACGGGGTCCCAAGTCCTAAGTCCCAAGTATGACATGGATGCCTACATGGCAACACTTTTTGGAGGTGAGGTTTGGAAACTTGTGTTGAGAGTTGGGTTGAGCAAAAAAGCTAGACCCAACTCTCAACACAAGTCCTGCGATATTCTCGCATAAAGTAATCAAAATCCGACTTTTATGATAATGAACTGTATTTCAATGTTTTATTGAGACTCAAAAGCCAGGACTTTGCCTCCATGTTGGGACTTGCTAACATGAATGGGACTTGGGACTTGTGACCCCATGAACCGGCCCTAAGTGGTAAGGGTTGTTCTACACACATGACCAAGGACTGTGAGAAAAATGATTTAGGATTTCTTGTGGTCATGGTCAACGGTTTGAAGACTGTGACCAAGATAAATCAACATTAGATTTTGAAAGCCTTGGTCAAGGGATATAGTGTAAAGCAAACTTAGTCTGGCACATGGAGTTTTCGATGAGAATCACTATCATATCAAAATCCTAAAGCATTGTTTTTATTGAAATATATATATTTTAATAACATGGTCACCTTCATTTTCCGCCGAGACAACCCATATGGGTTCTCTTGTTGCAGAATCCGGGCCACCATCAAACATTACCCACTTTGGGACATGTAAGATTCCATGTCACTTTCTCATTAGTTTTTTGACATGGTCACTCTTGTCTTTTGATGACCTTGTGTAAAACAAATTGGGACCTCCACACTCATTTCTCAACCAATGAGAGAATTAAAAAAGTAGCAATCATGGTCATTGGTCACTAACGTAAATATACCCTCAAATAAGCAGATCTTAACAACAACTTTTAGCTTTTATAGCTAATTCTCGTAGGATGCACATCACACAATTAGTGCAAGATAAACAACAAATATAAAATTTTCCCATTGTCATTTCCCCCTAACACTTGAAGCCCATGGGAATGCTATGCTCTTGAGCTTCCCCATATGTGGGCAAGGCATGTCAAGGTCCAAAGTAGAGGCAAGAGAAAATTCTCACACATGAGCTTAACTTACCTTTCATTCACCCCTAGCCCGATCCTATACATGTCATGTGTCCGACAAATACCCTTGAAGGTAATCACCCTCCAATACCCACGTTACAACACACCCACAACATACACTCAACTTGTCCCTATGATATGATTCTAAGCCCTTTGTACAACTTTCTCCCACCTATATTAACTTACTTATATTATACTATTACCCTTCATAACCTAATACTAAGTACTTTACCATGGATTCTTGCTACAAATTTATGTATGGGTTCATCCAAACCTCTTGTGTTTATGAGTAGTTGATCTTTATGATTTTTAAAACACCCTTTCCTTGCTCTCATATGCTTTAAAAAAAATTCACTAAGTGCCTCCTCCCCCACCTTCAGGATTACCATGATTGTAAGAAGTCTAATTGGGATGGTGCTATGTAAATTTTCATGGATAACCTACTTTATTTAATAATTGGTTATTGGTTAAAACCAATCTTGACTGGTATCTAACTGAACACATGGTGCCAATAATCAAAATCAATAATATTATCAAAGAACCTACCCATGGGTTTCAAAATTGTGATACCAGTCAAATATTGATGTTTGACACAATTTTCAAAATTTTGAGAGTTTTCCAGTGAATTGAGAGTACATAAAGCAAATTATTAATCCAAGAATGAAGTGAAAAATAGTGGAGAGTTGTAGAGTTTAAGAAAAAAATAACATTTGATTTCCCACCGTAAATTGCGGAGTGATGTGCTGCCTAAAATTGACCATTTAGGCCGACTCAACCTAAATTGATTAACATATTGTCCTCATTTAGGTCAACTCAACCTAAATTGACTAACATAATGTCTTCATTTAGGTTGACTCAACCTAAATTTACAAACATATTGTCCTCATTTAGGTCGATTCAACCTAAATTGACAAACATATTGTCCTCATTTAGGTCGACTCAACCTAAATTGACAAACATATTGTCCTCATTTAGGTCAACTCAACCTAAATTGACAAAAATATTTCCTCATTTAGGTCGACTCAACCTAAATTGACAAACATATTTCCTCATTTAGGTTGAAACACTATATTCGTTAAATTGAGACTTTTTGGGCATTTTGAGACATTCACATAAATAAGAACAAGGATAAATGGAACACATATTGGAGAAAGTTGTAAGATCCGAACACTTTGAAGCGGGTGTTCATACCAAGAAGCCCATTAATAACTCATATTTGTGATGGTTTAGGGTGGGCAATCCAAACCTGAGACCAAATTGAAAGGGAAATCTCAAAACATTCATATTATTCCACACAAAATATGAGAGCTTTGTATGACTATGGTTTAGGTAGGGCAATCCAAACCGTAGACCATATTGAAGGGGTAATCCCATAACACTTATATTATTGCAAGTACCATATACAATGTATGGCATGAGAAACTGAATAGCATACTAATGGCACAAATCTATTGGATAATGCGGCCTAAAATCATCCCGCCTACGTGCAATGCCTATGCCGGAGACCGCAACTTTGTCTTTTGCCGCCGCTTGTTTAGCTCGCATCAACTCAACATTTCTGAGAATCTCTGGCCCTCGACTATAGCCGAGTTTTGGATGCGGGCCCACCATAACACATTTTGGATTTTGTCGACCGCCCGAATTATAAGACGAGGAATTCGAATACGACGACGTAGACTGTCCGGCATATCGGCGCATGGCGTAGTGACGCTCCAGCTCAATGGACGCATTGGCCCGCGGAGGTTTGGGGCTGGACGCAACTTGGAAGTCATCAAAGAAAATACAAAAAAACACGGGTTAGTTTGAGGAGAAAGACCCAAACATATATATATATATTGCACGACCCACTTAAGGGAGAGGGATTGTAATGTATTGTGGGCGATCACCTTGGCAGTAGGGGCGCTCGCGTCCGAGTTGGATAGGATGGGGAAAGCGTCGCGCAAAGGGACATGCAGGGGTCCACTCTTTGCAGGCCGAGCGCCCATCGCCAGTCGTCGTTGGGGTGCAACGGCGCCGCCGGGGCGAGAGGGGGATGTCACCACGCAGCCGCGCTTTGTGCCTTTGAGTGGCGACGGAGACGGAGACTGCCGGAACATTTGCTTGGGCGGGGGGCTATCGACGACGCCGGCGTCAATAGGCTCCTTGGAGTAGTCAATGGTTGAAGCGGCGTTGTAAACGGTCTCATAGAAGAAGCTCCCCAAGTTTGAGTCACTGACGATGTCAATCGAGGGCTCCAAACACTGGCGCCAAAATGGGAACAAAACAGAACCCAAAGGGAAGAGGGAGATATAGAGCGCGTGAAAATCAAGATACGTATGAAGAATATATTACACAAAGTGGGGGCGCCACACACACACACACACACGTACTGTCTCAAATGAACTTGTTAAATTTCGCGTGGGAGAACAACTCTCTGTACAAATGGTCTCGTGGATCCAAGTATCTCTCGCCTATGGGATTATTCCTAACAAACTGGTTCACGGGTAGCCCGCTATCGCAGAGCGTCTGCAAGTACTTAACAAGGTCTAACAAAAATCGGTCCCGGACCTTCTCGATCGTCCACGTAGGGCAAACAATGAAGTTGGCCGTCGGGTTCAATAAATTCTTCGAAGCGTTGTCGTCCACCATGAGTGTGTTCTCGCGGGTGGGACGGACGTCGTAGGGGACGCCTATCAAGGACAGACACTGGTCCCAAAAAATCGGCTTCAAGACCTTGAGATATTGGGGGCACGCGGGGTTGTTTGGTTTTTTGACGACTTTGCCGTCCGGTGTGTACAATATTCTACACGCTTCCTGTGCTAGGACCAAGCAGGGGGGCTCGAAGCCCTTGAAGATGAACTCCACGACCGCATTGGTGTTCTCGGCCGTCATGGAGCTCCACGCGACCACCCACCATTTGTTTTGGGCGATATGCAGGAAGCGCCGAAGCCACGGGCGGATGTGCACTAACTTGGTCTTTATGTGCGTGGGCGGCCCGTCGTAGTTCGCGTCCTCGGGCTTGCAAAAGGGCACCGTGGGGACCCTGGGACAATGGACGCACTGGACGAGGACCCCGTTAAGGTCTAACACCAGGAATCGTTCCTTCCGCAGCGCGCGCAGGGCGGGCAGAACCGGGGGCACCGCCGCGCTGTCCCCTCCGCTCCTGGGGGAAGAGCGTTGGGGAGCCGCTACGCTATGCTCCGAGCCCTACAGGGACGATCGAGAGAAAATGGGGGGCGACTTATGTCATACTATGTCCAAACGAAGAATTAAGGAAACTTTTTGTACTCGGTGCATACACAAAACCATTTGATTCATTGGCCCGGGGGGGCAACAAGGGATACAAGGGATACAAGAGCATTCAAGATACATTCAAACACAAGATACAAATATATGGGAGTAAACAATGGTGATTTTATATTATACAATGCTCCATGTACATTTTGATATTGGGGGAGAGCCGCGTTGAACGATGCGTTCAAACTAGCCTAAGTCTACATCTAACAAAATTTGAATGAACGAGCCGCCGTGATGAGGACTTTGTCGCAAGCCGGGGGGGGGGGGCGGCGAAACGGATGGTCGTGGGGGTGACGAAAGGGACGAGTGCGGGCATGGGGTGGGTCAGTTCCTCCTAGCTAGGGGACACGACCAAGGCAAGAAGACAAACACCCAGGGAGTTTGGGTCGAGCGACCCAAACTAAGTGGGGTCAGTGCATTACCTCGCCTTGGTCGTGCCTTGATGCCGTTGATGCCGCCAACGCATGCGCTGCCCCACTTGTGTCACCACAGCCTGCTCCGGCGACGTCAGCAGCAACCTGCTCCTGCAAAGGCTGATTGTCAGGCCTTTGTCCCAACCCAACCTCCGCATGCGCATCATGCACTGGTTCATCGACTGGGTTAGGAGTAGAGGTATCACCAGGCCCTTGCGGGCTTTCAACATCTAGCATGGGCTTGTCCACCGGGGTCGTCGCTAAGACGGGGTTTGGGTCGGCCGACCCAAACCCTCTGGCTTCGCCAGGCTTTCTAGGTGGCGGCGCAATGGCGGCATTGTTTGGGTCGGACGACCCAAACATGCGGGGGTCGTCCTGTTAGTGGTGTGGGGGAATGAAGATGGGAGGTCGAAGTGGTGGGGGTGCCAATGGGCTGGAAGCTCCGGGGACGCGTCAAAGGCTGGGGTCGTCCACCTGCTGGACGGGCGCGTACGGGCGGACTTGCGGATGCAGCATAGGGCCGAAGTTGAACGACTGCTGCGGTGCGGGCGGCGGGTTGATATTTTGGGGAGGGAAGCCGGCGGGCAAGTGCAGAAATGCACTCGGGGGAGCCATCACCAACCCCTGCGCCAACATGCCCTGAATCACTTGCGTGATCAGGTCCACGCTGGACGGAGGTTGGGCCATCGCCCTCTGCCGCTCTTGCTCCAATAGGAGAGCCCTCAACTCCGCGACTTCGTTGCGGACCGAGGGTTCCTCGGCGGCAGCCTTCTCCAGCCAGACGCACTGCTCCTCGTACCTCCGCATCTTTTCATTCGCCTCCTCCACAGTGAGGACTTCGGGTTTCACCCTCACCATGCCGGCAAACGCTGTGGGGAAGGGAGGATCCGACCTGAGCCGTTTGGCGAGCTCCATGTCGTCCTCGTCCTCGCTGCTAATGGCGATGGTCTCTTCCACCGCGTAGTCGCTGTAGAGCTTCTTCCCCTTCAGCCTCCTCCTCTCCCTGAACGCGGCGGCCGCGTCCCTGGAGTACATGTCCCTCGCATCGTCCACAGTGAGGACGGGCACCAACTTACTTTGTGGAGTTGCCACCCGCATAGCCTTCTTTCGTTGGGGGGCTTCAGATTCCTGCGTGAACCCCGTTGCCCCTTCCTCGACCTCGCCCTCCGCCTTGGCGTCCTCTTCTTCCTCTTCTTCCTCCTCTCAAGCTTCATCACCTGGGCCCCGTGACGAGGTTCCAAGATGCAATTCCACCAGAGGTTCGGGAATTGCGACGGGGGCCTGAATAACGAACTCCTCCGGGTTGGTCCGCCTCGCCCTATCCAAAGGGTTTTCGCCCCCTTCAACAATCTCCTCGGCGTAGCTTCCGGGGATCCAATCGAGGATGTCCATTTTTCTCGCCAACGCTTTCTGCGTTCTGTAGAACAGAACATCGGCGTCATCTATGTACGAATAGATGGTCAACCCCAACATCTGCACATTCCCAAATCACTTGCATTAGATTTAAGCACATGACAATACACCAAATCAGAAGAAAAACAAAACAAAACATCCGCATCCATCTTACAAAAACACTGCCTATTTTGGGTCGAGCGACCCAAACTACACACTGCCCAGTCTGGGTAGAGCAACCCAATTTACACAATGCCACAATGACACAATGACACAATTTACACATTTGCTCGACCCAAAGTAGGCAGTGTGTAAATTGGGTTGCTCGATCCAGACTAGTCAGTGTGTAGTTTGGGTCGCTCGACCCAGACTACACAAAGCAACCCAAACTACACACTGACTAGTGTGGGTGGAGCAACCCAACCTACACAATGCCTAGTTTGGGTCGCTCGACCGAAAGTAGGCAGCGTGTAGTTTGGGTTGCTCCACCCACACTAGTCAGTGTGTAGTTTGGGTCGAGCGACCCAAACTAGGCCTTGCCTAGTGTGGGTGGAGCAACCCAACCTACACAATGCCTAGTTTGGATCGCTCGACCCAAAGTAGGCAGTGTGTAGTTTGGGTTACTCCACCCACACTAGGCAATGCCTAGTTTGGGTCGCTCGACCCAAACCAGGCAGTGTGTAGTTTTGGCCGCTCGACCCAGACTACACAATGCAACCCAAACTACACACTGCCTGGTCTGGGTGGAGCAACCCAACCTACACAATGCCTAGTTTGGGTCGCTCGACCGAAAGTAGGTAGCGTGTAGTTTGGGTTGCTCCACCAAAACCACGCAGTGTGTAGTTTGGGTTGCTCGACCCAAACTGGCGACAATCTATTGAAAGATACTTACCATAGCAGAAAAATTTGGTTTGGAGCCCCCGAAGACGTTGAAGATGCAGTCCCCTCTCTTCGTGAGGGTCCTCATCATCCGTAGGTCGAACTCCATGCGCAGCTCATCCGCGGGGTAGTTGGCATACTTCGCCTCGTCGTACAAGCTCTTGCTGGTACCCAAGCCTTCTGGGATTTGAAATTTTTTTTCCATCCGAGCTATGGGATGGATTGGCACCTTCAGCAACTCAGCTTTGTATACGAAGTACAAGCACAGCACGTTGACGACCTTCGTCTTCTTGTCTTTCAATGTGCTGTACGCCCCCTCCGCCGATGCAGCAACGTAGTGCGATTTCGAGACGGCGTACTCTGGCTGCAATTTCCACACGATCCCGTACACCTGCTCCGCCCTCCTGTCCTCGACAATTCATAACCAGATGTCGACCTCCCGGAATTTGGGGCTGTTATAGTCGACGAACTTTGACAGGAATGGCTCGTAAAACGGGGTGCTCATTGTCCCCTCGAATGAGCTTCCAGGGATGTTCCTGAAGTCTATCATTCCGAAGGGGAAGCGGTCCCTGGCTTTCATCCTGATGGCCTTCTTGGCATTAGACCCCGGCCAGCCTTGGATCTTGAGAGGGTCGAGGGTGACCAAGTTGAAGTGCGCGTCGCCCTCGAAACTGACGATCTGCTTCTCCTTTACGAAGTTGGAGAAAGCACGCGCGGAGTGCTCGGGAAGCGCCCGGTTTCCCCCCCCTTCATGAGTTTCGACCTGAGGAAGTCGTCTCCCGCCTCCCTCATGAGTGCCGCCATGGACGCACTGGTGAACTTATACTCGGCTTTGAAGGCCCTCTAGTGCGCCTCGTGAACCTCTCCATCCACGATGAGCTTCTTCTCAGGAACTAGCTTGTGCAGCTCCTGGACAATGGTCGTATTTTTCTTCCTGTTCTCCGTCCATTCCTTCATGGTGTAGCATGAAGGGACGAAGCATTTGGGCTTGCTGAAAACGATCTTCGGGTGGACCCAACATCTCTTCACCGTCGGCTGCACGTACAGGATGTGGGATGCCGCTTTCCCCATCTCTGCCTCCGACATCCCTTGAAGAGTTCTGAAGAACTCCCTCACGAGAGGCTTCATCTGCTTGAAGCGCAATGCCTGGTTGAAGAACAAGCCAATGTCGGGGTCGATTAGCTCACCCGCCTCATGCTTTTCAAATACACTCTTCCATTTCATCCAAACGAAATCGGAAGCTGTGATTAAATAAATCTCCCTTCTTAGATCGTTGTATTTCTTCTGCTTTTGACTAGCATTATCAATTGAGGAGAACTTATTTATCATCTGGTATTTGAAATCCTGCATTTTAACAAAACAAACCATTTGAATGCGTGTTAGATATGTACATGTGATTTCCAAGACATGTCATGAACAATAACTGTAACAAGAGTTTGGGTCGATCGACCCAAACAATACTCACCTCCCACTTTAAATTCTTGTCCTTGGCGTTCTCCCTCTCTTTGGGAGGCCTGCCATAGAACTCCCACACCTCCCGTGAGGCCATGATATTCCTTATCTAGGAAGCTTGGTAGGCCCTCTTCTTGTTCCCCATGTTGAAGTACCGGGAGATGTCGCTGAGCCTGGTCTCGTCGTCGGACCACACCACCACTATAAGAAACCCGTGTTTTTTGTGATGTTCTCTAAAAACGTAGGTGTCCCAGTGGACATCAACTTTTAAAAACAAAACATCCAGCAAAACGTTAGAGTGAACGGGACGTTGTAAGCAACATGGAGATGTTAGTTGGCAAGCATGGGCATGCTGGCGGACAAACATGGGAATGTTAGCAAGGAAACGCGTGAGTGTATAGGGAAACATGAGCGCATAGGGTGATATTCCGCAGGACATGAGTGACATCGTGCACGACATGATGCGAGGACAGGAAGTGCCACGTCGACAAGGGGTTCCGTTTTAGACTTTGGGCAGCGCTTTGAAATCTCTTGCCACGTCAGCTACAACGCTGCCCGGGTGCAAAAAAATCAGGTGGCCGGGCAGGTTGGCAATTTTTTTTTTGGGTGTTTTTATTAAATTCCATTTTCCAACTGATTTCAATTTCATTTTTTTCAGATTATAATTTTTTTTGTATTTTCATGTGTCAAAAAAAATCCGGTTTGTAGTGCAATATTTCAACAATGGCGATTCCATATGGAATTTGTTATATTTAATAATGGGTTATATTATTCGTTGACTGGGAGTAATCTTTCCATGTCTATGCTAGTATGTTTTCTATTTACGGGTCCTTATCTACGTGGCAAGCGATTTTCCAGGTCAGCATAGTTGGCAACCCCGACAGTGTCCGCGTCAACGTCACATGCAACATCGACCGTGGCAACGACTGAATACCAAATACATGTTCTAGTGAACGTTCTTTACAGTGTCCATGTAGACGTTAATGCCGACGATGAAAATCTACAAGAAACCCAGTGTGCGTCAGTCACAATGTCTTAAGGTGTAGGGTGCCATACGAGGTGCTTGATACAACGTCCGCAGTAACAACGTTGTTGTTGATGGCAACGCCTGCCAATAGTGTGACGAACGGCATCGGGAACGCTAATGAAGGATAATCGGCAGAAGTGCACATACACATTTCCATAAACAAGCTTATTTTGGGAGGAGTTCTAGTGGGGACATTCATATGACACACAATCAATACGGAAGCACACTAAACATCAATATAGAGAATCATTACGGAGTCCAAACTATTGCACAAATATGTACAACAACAAAACCTTATGTCAAGTCATAGAACGCCTATTGCTCATTCCTCTTCCTCGGCGTCTTGTGCCGTTGTGTTTGCTGCCGCCGTAACGTACGTGCCGCCCGTGGCGGCAGGTCCACATAGCGGTTATGTTTCTTGTACTCTAGGTTGTAGTCCACAGAAGTCCTCGTCGTTTCCCACAGCAATGACGCTGGCAGCAAGATGTCCATGTTGTATTGCCAGACGTCTACCCCTGACGTCTGTGCGGAGCACAACCTTCCACCCGCATTTTGAGGGATCATCGGATAGGAATACTTGTTGGCAATGCAATGGAAATGCGAATGAATCCGCATGCACCCTGCTGTCCATGTGGTTGAAGTTTGCCACAGTGAAGCCATACCTGTCGCGCTCAATGTTGGGGACCCGCACATTTGATGTTGGCTTAACCCACTCACACAACAATATCGTTGTGCAGTGATTCCGGTAATCAAGCTCTAGTATCTCCTCAATGAATCCAACATGCTCTGCAGTTCTCTCAATTGGCCTTCCATTGCGAATACCCCATCGAAGCTGCTGGGTGAAGGTTGCCACCACACATGAGTCCCTCGTTACAAGCCCGCCTTCAGAACTTCGAACACGCAAATGCATTCCATAAGAATACATCTGACGGTGTGATGTTGCGTACCGCTCCGGTGGACATGCGTATTGTATGACGTCTTCGTCCAGATGTTGTCCTGAACGTAAGGCGTGTTCCACACGTTCTTTCAGCCAATCTGCGAAGGGGGGGACGTCGCTCAATTCGGGGGGGTACGTCACAGGTCTTCCGGGGCGAGACCGCCTTGACTGGCGCCGAAATGCCTCACGCTCTTCCCACTTTCGACCCTTTGCAACAATGTATTCCCTGCGCAGATGTCGTGTATTCAGTGTTATGGAGGTGCCCCTAACTCGAGTCACCATAAATACACATCATGCTGCAACAATGTTTATCATGCTATCACAAATGTCCACTATGACATCTGCAGTGGCATGCACTACTGCATTTAAAGAAGTACCATCAACACAAGAGATGTTATTGCAAACATCCAAGATGGCAATAAGTTGGAGGTGCTGGGGCTCACTCTCGCCAATGTTCCAGGCACGGCGCATTGTCGATTACAAATGCGTGGGCGTGGGCGCACACCTCGTCGGACATTCTGCGCATGGTGTGTTCGTTTCGCCGCAAAACCTCATCGTTCATGGTTGCATCTTCATTGGGATCCCATACACGGTGTGTTGTTGCTCTATGCCGTCTCATGTATTCCGTGCAAAAGCCAAGCGTGTCTGATTGCCGATATCCTTCCGCTATGCTACCCTCGGGGTGTGCATAAGCCCTGATGTAGTCTTTGAATGTCTTCATGTATCTCTCGATTGGATACATCCACCTGCAGTGGACAGGTCCGCAAATGAACAATTGCTCCACGAGATGCACCGGGAGATGTGTCATAATATTCAAAAAAGTGGGCGGAAACTCCTTCTCCATCACACATGTTGCCATTATGACGTCGCGCATGAGATCCTCCTCGGCGTTTGCTCGGACCTCTTTCTCGCATATTCGCTGAAACACTCGGCACATTTTGATGATTGCCAACCGCACTTCTTCATCCAGTAGAGTACGTACGGCCATTGGTAGTATCTGCAAATAATAAAAGCCAATGTTGTTTTTAACGTGAGGGATGTCTGTGAGAGCCTACAACATGTTCAGAAATGACATGACCGATATTGAAGCAGACATCTACACCTAAAATGAAACATCACAGAAAACGCACGGATGTCACACCTGCTGCATTAGGACGTGATAGTCATGGGACTTCATGTACTGCAACTTCCCATCTTGTAGACGCTTGTGAATGGCTCCCACGTAGTTTGTTGGAGTGCGTATACTTGACACAATGTGCACAAATTCCTTCTTCTCCTCCGGCTTTAGTATGTAAGGGGCGTGTGGCATGTAATATTCATCACCCTGGCGTCGTGGAGCCTGCAACCATAGCTCCTCTCGTATATTCAAGTCCTGGATATCTTGGCGACTCCCCGGACTATCGTTCATACCAAACAATGTTTTCAAAATGTTCTCACACAAATTCTTCTCGCAGTGCATGACATCCAAAACGTGCCGGATCTTGAGATGCTGTAAAAAATTCAGAGGCAGCGTATCAGATGTCTGTAATGTCCCTACATACGTCGTAGTTGCATCCCATGTCAGAACAACTTTTTCACACCTAAGTGTCGAAGACATCACCTGCCAATACGGAAGTTCAAATAAAGCGTTCAAGCGCTTCACGCCTGTCGTGTGCACAGGGTCACTCTTCGCTCCTTTTGTGCCACCAAGATCAAGGTATGACTGTCGCCATGCAGCGTATTTGATGACGTCCAAACCAGTAACGTGTTGGGGCCTCATCCTGTGCTCACGCTGCCCGTTAAACCTGGTGTTTCGGCGATATGGATGATGTCGGGCTAGATATCTGCGTATTCCACCAAATACAATCTTCGAACCTTTGGTGCTACGATCAGGACGCAAGTCACCCGTCTTTGCAGAGCGACCATCCGTGTCGGGGCCACAACATGGACAACCTTTATATCCCTTACAACAAAGGCCGGAGATGAGCCCGTACGCTGGAAAATCCGATATTGTCCACATCAACAATCCCTTCATGTTGAAACGTTGGTACCCTGGAGGCTGGGAGAAATCAAGTGTTGGTACGCCATGCCATAGTTGCTTCAGCTCATCCAACAATGGCCGTAGAAATACATCTATGTTTCCATCGTTCGGTGAACGCTTCCCCGAAATCAATATGCATAGTGAGATGAAGAATTTCTTTGTGACAAACCAAGGCTCCAAGTTATATATAAGGATCAGCACTGGCCATGTGGACCAATTTGTGTTGCTCAGCTTGAATGTATTGACACCATCCAGTGCCAATGCTAGCCGCATGTTTCTCTTCTCCATGCCAAAGTTGTCGAAAGCAACGTCGTTGTCGATGTGCTTCCAGGCAGGACTATCAACAACTAAACGCATGATGCCGTCTTCACAGACATGTTTTGTGTAACCAGTCAACATGCCGGCAATCTCCGGTGAACGCCACATACGTTTCAGCCTGGGTATTAGTGGGAAGTGCCGAATCACCTTGCTCGGGACAGAGTTTGTGCCCTCCATCCAACGTGACTTTGAACAGGTGGGGCAGACGTTTAATTCTGCGTGGTCGCCGTCGTAGAGCACACATCCGTCCGGACATGCATGGATGTTGTTGTAGTTCATGCCCAACTTTCGGATGGTCTTTGCCGCTGCGTATTGACTGCGTGGTAGCTTGTTGCCCTCAGGTAGCAAGTCTTCCGACAAGTACCGCAGCAATTCGGAGGTGAAGTTGTTGATGACACCAAAGACGACACACATGTTCATGATGATGATTGTGGCCGAGACAGCGCTGCACTTTGAGCCCGTGTACAAAGGAGTAGTGCACTGCCTGTAAAGTTCCTCTAACCCCTGCATGGTGTCGGATTCCATGTCGTCCTCCACATCCATGTCGGGTTCAGCCGCGAACTCCCTGTGCAGCACGTCGCCCCGGTCCAGAGCCTCCATCACCTGCCTGTGGACATCATGGTACTGGTCAAGTGGCCGCTCCGCGCTGCCGAGTGGATCTGAGCTCTGGACATTTTCGCCATCTTCAGCGTTACCCTGGACGTTTGGGTTGGCGTCGACTATGTCGTCGTCAAACGATATGTCATCCACCCAGATGCCCCCCGGAGGGTATCCTTCGGGGGGATCACCTCCTATGATTGACTTTGTCAAGAAGGGGTCTTGGCCAACCGCAGTGTGATGCTCCCTGACAACATAGATGGGTTTACGCAGGCCTCCGTGACAATTCACACACGGGCATGGGTAGGCCGTTATGTTATGCTCTGTTGCAACGCGAAGCTCCGTATGCAGGATGAGGTCGGCAAGGGAAATATGTCGTTGAGTGCGTCCGTCTTCCGTAATTCGGATGCGAGCACCGCGAGGCCGTGAATCTGGATCCATGCCTTGTTATCCCAGCGGCCTTGGAGTGTCGAGCTATCATCAATTTCCAACGACTTGGTCTCGCAAGACAGCAATCCTTGAATGGTCACTATACTCTTTCAGAACTTGCAGTTGTGATCAAAGTGCATGACCAGGAAGTGACTCACTTAAAGCCCAGTTTGTAATGTCTCAGGGTTTAGGTGTAAATATTACAATTATGTCTTCATATGTTAGGTCCCACCTCTGGATCTTCAAAACTACCACTGCTTGCACCTTCTACTCCAGTCACCACCAGGAAACGCTCTTTAACAAGATAGCACCTCCTAAAGCTTGCCTTTAGAACCTAAATTGGCTTGATCTTGAAATGCACACCAATAAGGGAGAACACAAAGCACTTTAGGTCCTGCAAGTTACAAATCGGCATCAGCACCAACTACCAGAATTTCCAGCACAGTTGACAGGTTATTTGATCAAATCAGGCTGCTATGATCATATATGTATGTATGTGTATGTATGTATGTATGTGTGTGTCTGTAAATATAACTTTTATTTTTATTTTGAAATTTTCATCCCTCTAATACATAATATTCTAAGAAGGTTGCAGCACAAAAATTTACAGTTACATGTAGGCAAATACATCATATCACTGCTTCAATCTTATTACATGAGTTTGTAAGAAGCCCTTATCTCAAAAAAAATGAGAAAATCTTGCTGCCCAATCACATCTGCTCAAACTTATCACATTCAAGCTTTCACAAGTTGTACCTGCACAAGACAATAGAAAATTCGAAGACCCTCAGGATCTTTGCTGCTCTATACATCAAGAAGAGACCCAATTGCGGAAGTAGTGAATGAGATGTGTTCATTTCCCATCACAATCTCCAGCTCTTGTCGTCCATTTTTGTCAGGCTCTGGCCAGTTGTTTACATCTTCCTTCAGAATCTGCGCCAACCACATACGTTTCACCAGGACCAATTATGAAATTGAAATCCTAAACTGGAGAACCTTCATCATCTCCCCCCTATCTACAATGTAAGTTGTCCCAGCCTCCACCGTGAACATCTACCAAGACAGCAGGTAAACCTGATGTCAGGACACAATAACTTACACAATAAACTTTAGGCAATAGAAGAGCTTCTCGCCCTTTATCTCCTCATTCAAAAATATTATTACTATCCTGCCGGACTACAATTGAGGAGGCCAGCCCGACTCATGGTAGAAAGGAGTGGGAATACTTCATGTCGGCCATTGCACTGCACTCAACCTGTAATCTGAAATAACTGCATAAATTCCTTATCACCTCAAGGCCAGGCAGCTGCAGCATGAGTACCTACGGCACTTAGGTAACCACGGTTCTAGAATAACATGACTTGAGCCCCCTTTACATCAACGAGGATGAGAGGTCAAATACAGGAACCTTCCTATTGAGAGGAACCTTTTTCAAGCATTCTTTCGCTTGTCATGAATGCTTCTTTGTCTGGTATCATTCCGTTCTTAATGTCTCACTTTGAGCATGGCCAGTTTACACTTGCTCAAACTACTGAGAGCTTGAAAATTGGTGACCTTTGCATGAAAGCTTGTCAACTCCAAGTATCAGACTCCCGAAAATTGCAAGTTCGAGCTCTCAACTCAAGCTCTTAGTGTAAAGGGATGGCCTATACGCTAAACTGCCATGATATAGTGTAGCCAAGAATTAGGACTTGCTCATCCTTCCTCTCCCATTTGATATTTTATGCTAAACGTTCCTATATTCAAAATCCAAAATTTGCTAGCAGCAGTGGTGGAAGCTGGTGTCCATGTCCAGCTAACACATACAGATGAGGGTAACTACCAGTGTTGAACCGGTATATAGGTGAAAGCATGGTATCAGTAATCAACACCAATTATGGTATCAAAGAACCTACCCCTGCGTATCAAATTTGTACTACCAGTCAAAAATTGATATTTTCGGAATCTTTGTCCCGAGTCATTTAATTGGGTCAATACCATTCTAAACCACATTGATACTAGGGCGATTCCACAATGGACCCGAATGGAATCAGAAACAAAATATCATGAGATTTGAAAAGCCTACTGGTATCACAAAAAGATGACATCATTCTAGCACTAATAACTACACGAAACATCTGTTTTAATTAGTGTGGCCACCAACACCATTCATCACCAACCCATATTCATTGTCTTGAATTACTCAATCGGTCCTCTCAATATTGAAGTATTGCAATGGATGTCAAAGCTTTCTACCAACTAGTATGCTGCACATGTTGGAGCGTAGGGGTCTCAATGTGAGATGTGATCAACTTTGAATGGGGCCCCTGGAAGCTGATGAAACAATCTGCTATTGGCCATTGGTTCTTTTAACCTTCTAGGTTGTGGATAGTCCCCCTAAGCAAATAGGCAAAAAGAACCCCAAGTAGGTCTTTCACTGCAGCACTTACATGGTTGACAATGGAAGGCCGTTGCCAAGCAGGTTAGTCGCGACGACACTTACATGTTGCTGAAATAGAAGTAGGCAATTGCGTTTACACATGACTCAATGTGTTTTCAATCAGGGTTCACCTGCAACAATTAATCCTGATTTTAGAGGTCAATTCACAGCCCACTAAGGCCCACCCAGTCTCCCTCATTGACCATATTGAGTTGATATACACAAGCCTCATCAACTAATGGAAGCTCTGCTCCGCGACGACTAGACTTTGATGTATCAACTGATGTCTACGCAGACATCCATAACGCTACAACAACAACATTTACAATGTCATGGGCGACGTCTAAGATGACGTCCCGTATTTCAAGCAGGGGGGCATCCACACTCCACGTGTCCCATGTTATGTGCACAAGTGTGCTGAAAATGCTACTTGAGGTACGTGAAAGCTACGAACACAACATTATAGTCGGGGCCACCTGTGACAAACCCTAGCTCTCGGTCTTCCAGTAGCGATAGATTACGCCGTAGAATGGGGACGCATTTACAATCCATCACGGAGCCTACACACTTGCGAGAGGTAGAAAATGCTGCACAAATACAGTCGGTGGGGGTAGGAGTCACAGAGGCAGCACTGGATGTTTTCAGTAATTTTGTGCAGCACATTCTCGCAAATGTAGCTCCTCCAAGTGAGACCACCCTCAACGTGCAGGCCCATAACCCACAACCGCGGCGGAGCAAGCGGTTTGCGACCCGCCAAGAAGGAGAAGCCAATTGTCCGCTTGTGAGCCCAAAAGGGTGCCCACATTTAGTCTTAGACCCTTGAAACGTTAGTTGATGCACTTTGAAGTAGCATGTTACTTCACAAAAATATAAAAAGAGTGAAATGTTAGTCTTAGAAGTACCATGTTGTAAGAAGCTAGGATGTGAGTTGTTATTGTGTTTTTACCTTCGGAAGGATTTGAGTGAATGAGGATAGGTAAGGAGAACTTGGATTGAGTAGTTAGTGAGTAGGCTAGTACAAATGGATGGAGACAACCAAAGTGACTCAAGAGGCAAGTGCATTCGAATTGGGATGAATGGAGGATCACATGGAGCGCACAAGTGGACCACCTCATCATGGCCACTTAATGGGGAAGGTCCAAGGAAGAATGCAAGGTGGAGGATAAGCAAATTCTCAAAGCACCAATCAAATCACGAGTTAAGCATCGTGGTTTGAATTAAGTGGTGAGCGACGATTTGGGAAAGTAAGGGGAGAAAGTTATGGCGGCGGAAAGCGAAGGAGGCTAAGTTTGGGTTGAAGCATCCCAAGTTTGGTAAAGTGTGGTAGGTAGAAAGCCAAGGCTAGTTAAATGTTCGAATTAGGATCCTTGTTGATCATTTGAGGGAGGAAGACTTAGAAGATAGGATTGGCGCCTACTAAGTAGGAGGAAATCTCAAGGGCTTATCGTGAGCCTTGAGGGTGCTCACCCCCTCAAGCTTACTATATAATCCCTCATTCTTCCCTCACTCATCCTCTCTTTCCTTTGTGCTCCAAGGCACCCCACGAGTTATAAGTGTGGGTGTGGGAAGCCATATTGGAGCACATGTGTGTGCTTAGTTTTTAGTTTGAGAGCCAAGGCTTGTTAGCCTTGAAGAGGGCTTAACCTCTTGGTAGAATTAGTGTTGACGTGAAGGATTTTAAAGTTAATTCATGATTCCAATTTGTGGTACTTAAAGTTCATGTTTTGAATACACGTGGTTGTAAGTTCCATGTTTAAGAGTTGAGCACTTGAGGTTGTGATGAGTGCAAAAATATACTTGTGTGGATTAGTTAGTCTTAGTGAAGTTAGGAAATTCTCTCTCCCCCTCTCCTCTCTAGGATTTTAGGATTTTAGGATTAGAGAAGAATTGTGTGATTAGAAAGGGGTTGTTAGTAGAATTAGGAAAATTAGGTAGGAAGATTAGTTAAGGGCTTGAATAATTAGTGAGGTAGTTGGGGATTACAACTACAAAGTTGTGGGTTCATGAAGGAGCTGGGTTTATGAAGGAGCTGGGTTTGTTTAGTTAGAAAGTAAAGAGCTGGGTTTGTTTAGTTAGAAGCTAAGGAGCTGGGTTCATGAAGGAGCTGGGTTCATGAAGGAGCTGGGTTTATGAAGGAGCTGGGTTTGTTTAGTTAGAAGCTAAGAAGCTGGGTTTACGAAGGAGCTGGGTTTATTTAGTTAGAAGCTAAGGAGTTGGGTTCATGAAGGAGTTGGGTTTATGAAGGAGCTAGTTAAATCCAAGACCACTTGAAGGGTGAACCTTGCACTATGGACTCATCCAAGTCCAAATCCAATACCGCGGAGGAATGTGAGCCCAAACCCACTACTCGGACTACGGACGCTTAAGGGTGGGGGGTTTGGCCTCACATAATTGGTGCGTCCGCCGGGAGCGAAGCGGAAGGTAGTTACAAGACTTGGAGGCGACTAGGAGACTTGGAGGCAACTAGGAAAAATTGGAGACACAAACTTGAGAGAAGGGAAGGAGCACCCGAAACTCGGTAAGTATTCTCTCTTTGGGTTACATTTGAATTCATTGTATTTCAACTATTCCTTGGAATGAATTGCATTGTCAATTACGCAAATTCATTTTTGAGGAAGGAGCGCGGCGAAGGTACGTCCTCAACCTTTTTGGGGATTTGCTAAGAACTTAAAAGGAACCTATAACCGAGTAGCTCATTAAAACATTAGAGGGTAAATTCACCTTAGGACATTGAACTTTGACACTCACCTCGGGGTGAGTCTCAAAGTTTTGGGAGTTGTCATTTCATGCTCTAGATTAAATTAATATTTCACAAAGTTTATGGTGTTGTTACATTGAGTCACGATTGAGGGGAGTGCTAACTCACAGGGGGATGCGATTGCTCAAGGTATGTTTATTTCTTCAAAGTGAACTCATTAACTAATTAAGGAATGCCTTTTGTACTCGTGATTGTTGTTATCCGTTGTAGAGGGTAATTCCCGAATTGTGGATGGTGTGAGAAGTTGAAGGGTGAAGCCTCGACTTTTAACATAATCTACTCGGAAGGTCACCCCCTCACAATCGGTATTGTGGTGAGTGTTAATTTGCGGGAAGGTGCGGAGGTGATGCTCCGACTTAACCAAAAAATTAACATGAACATGCCTATCCCCTATTGGGATTCTTTCACCTAAGTGGGCTTGCAGGTTCTTTTCCTCACCTCCTAAAAAAATTATAACCACACCAAGACAAGTGAAAATATTAAGAGGGGAATTGCTAGGATTATGTGTGGTCAAGTGAGGGTCGATCGATTCTTATGGAATGCAAGGTAGGACTCGCTCACAAAAACCAAGTTTGATAGTAGGACTAGAGAAATCTACTCGAAAGAGGCGGTCCTCTAAAATCAGTGATAGATTAGAACAAGATAATGTTAGAATAGAGAGTTGTTTGAACGTCGAACCTAGGACTAGGTCAATTCTAGACACCTTAGAACTTGGAGCTCAACTTGAAGAGGAGATCACTCCCTCCAAATTGAGTGGTGAAACTTCTTCGGAAAATTACACACTTAGAGAAGAATTCCCGGTAGAAGTTGATAGGGGATTGTTGAATAGTTCACCGGTCACCATGGCCGAGGAACGGGGGATGGATCCACCACCCATACCCCCAATTCCGCCCATACCTCCTATACCTCCAATAGACCCATTGGTTAGGCCAAGAGGCCTACCAATTGTGGTTCCACAAAATTTAGCGGCGATGGATATGCCATCTCATCTCCCTAAATTTTATGGGACCAAGGATGAGGACCCCTCTCGGCACATGGAACGGTATATCGAACGGTTGGCTAGCTTCCTCATAACCGACCCGGGTTATTGGTTAGTGTGGTTTCCTACCACTCTAGAGGGGGAAGCCTATGAATGGTATCGGGATCATGCCGAGGGACATTTTAGGGGATGGGAACAATTACAAAGGGAGTTTCTTAACGAATTTAGGCCGGAAGTGGGTCAAAGTACCGCATTAAGGGCATTGTCGTCATTGAAGCAAGGAAGGGAGGAAGAAATTTCGGCTTACATTAGGAGGTTTGATTTAGTGTGCACTAGATTTGTGGGTACCATGCTCAACGACGACACGCTAAAGCAATTTTTCATTCAAGGGTTTTTTAAGTCCGGAACTATTAGGGGTGTTCTAGAAAGGAATCCCTTGACCTTGGCGGATGCCAAGCGTGCGGCTAGAGATATTGAAAACTTGGATAAAGATCACGAAAGGCTATGGAGAAGGGAGGATGAATTGATCCCACAATTCATCCCCATACGCCCTAGGGTGGTAGCGGTAGAACCCGCTAAGTATGAGAACCAAATTCCATATGCCATTGTGGACACCGGTCCCCGACCTTTAGCGGTTAGGGAACCGGCACCTCTTTTGGCACTACCGGCCCCTAGAACGGATCCACACTTGGAGGAGGTTGAGAGAAGACTAGGTGCTAGCCAACTAGGATTCCAAGAGGCTATGATAAAACAAATGCAAAGCCTCACGGATCAAATGTCATTAATGATCCGGAGTCAACAACCGGGGCCTCCACCCCCGGTTGAGTCGGGTAGGCATTCTTCCGGATTATGGTGTGTCCAATGTGGCCAACCGGGCCACACGCGTCAATTTTGTAGAAGTGGACAAAACCGTGACCAAAGAGGAAACGGTAACCCACCTCAACAAAATCAACGAGGTCAAGCGCCACCTCACTATGGAAATGGAAGCAATAGAGGACCACAACCTAGAGGGCAAGGTGGCCAAAATTTAGAGAAGAAGGAATTTCATCCCTTTTGTGGAAGGTGGCACGCTCAAGGACAATGTTGGTCCGAAGGTCAAGAGTTTAATTGTAGCAATTGTGGAGGAAGTCATCCCTCGGATACGTGTCGCCAACCGGACAAAATAATTAATGTCCCTTACCCGGTGGCTAATCCACAACAACAAGCAAGGGATAATATGCGAGGTGCTAGGCCACAAGGAGTACCGGCCAATGAACTTAGGCCACCTAACTTATACTATGACCATAGTAATGCTAGGCAAACTTTTCATCCACCGGCGGGCTTGCAAACTACAACCGGTTACATTCCAATACAAAATAGACAAGGAGTTCCACCTAATGGTAGTAACGGGAGACAAGCGCCTCCAACGGATCCGGGACCATCTAACTCCCAAGATGTTAGGTTCATGGATGGAGTGTTGGAGGCCACATGTGATGACATGCTTCCTCTCCCAACGAGAATTGGAGAGGAGCAAAGTCAATGGCCTCCTCACACCAATGCTATTACATATGAGTTAGTGAAGGGTAAGGGTGTGGTTGAAGAAGCACCTGCACTAGCGGTAACTACTAGGGCTAGGAGAGGGGATGCCCCGTTGGAGGTAGGAATAGGAGAGCAAGGAAATTACTCTTCGGATGAAGAGATTAATCTCTCCGAGTTGGATAGGGTAGCTAGAAGAGCTACTAAGGATGTGGAGAGGGAAAATATAATTTTACAAGATAGGGAGAGGACTAATGCGGTACATGACTTGGATAATAGCGATGTGGGTGAATGGGAAGGACCGGGGGTTCCCGTAGACGAATTCGACGTAGTGGGTAATTCTAAGGTGGAAAGATCTACCGGGTACGACTTGTGGGCGGACCTTAGTACACTCAAGGCGGATATTACTTTCGGCCAACTATTGGAAATTTCACCCACGGCAAGGAAAACATTAAAGGAGGGAATGCCGGTACACAAGAGGATGAGGAAGGTGAAAGCTAAAATAGCCGCTAGGATCCAATCACAAGGTGGAAGAGACGTGAAAGCTATAGAAATAGAAGTTGTTATAGTAGATAAGGTGGTTCCTAATGTGCTAGTCGACGGAGGGAGTAGTCTAAATATACTACCGGAGGATACTATGAAAAAATTGGGACTTGGACTCACGGGGCCTTCACCTTTGGTCATAAATATGGCAAATCAAAGTTCGACTACGCCTTTGGGGATGATCAAGGATTGTAGAATGACTACGGGAGGCGAGGAGTACTTGGTCACCTTCCATGTCATTAAAATGCACTCCAACAAGGACACCTTCCCCATTTTGCTAGGTAGGCCTTGGTTGCGGATGGCGAATGCTATGGTCAATTGGGGTGGACCTAAACCATCCATCACTTATGGTCCGGAGGGTAATAGGGTCATAGTGTCCATTGGTTCATTAGAAGGATGGATGAAGAAGGAGATGTATTTGCCATTGGAGAAGGAAATTGATGACTTAAACGAGAATGAGATTGGCAAGGCATTGGTGGGAGTCGTCCATCCCGAAGGTCAAAGGGTTGTTATAGATTCGGGCTCGGGAAGTCTAGGTCCTAATTTTTACAATTATGGGGATAATGGGGATTATGCCCAATGGCTAAGGGAGTACCCCGAGTCCGAGGTTGATGTAATGGTTACATTTCACCAAGTAGGCTTAGGGAGTGAATTTCCTAGTGTTAGTTTAGGAGAGGGCTCATTGTTGGAGCCATGTGAGGTGCTCACCGAGGAAGAGTGGGTTAGCGGTGGGTTAACACCTTGGGTAGATGACGTGGAAGAGGGTGAGGTTAGTTTAATTCATGTAGATGGGACTCAAGAGGAGGATGTGATTATTGAGTCATCGAAATTGGAGGAGCCTTTACATTTCAAGACCACGTCTACGGGGATAGTTGTAGGTCAAGATGTGAAAGATTACCCCAATGTGCCTTCCGATTGGTATCGGAACAAAGAGGAACAAGCACATGTGTCGGAAGCGGATTGGCGGTACGTGGATGTGAAATTAAAGAATGGAAAAACCCGACAAATGAAGATGGGTTCCAAATTGGGGGAGAAAGAGGTTAGGGAGTATAGCAATTTGGTGGATGAGTTTAGTGATACTTTTGCATGGTCCTACGATGAGCTTAAGGGAATTCCTAGGGAAATGGTAGAGCACCGGATTCCTTTAATTCCGGGGGCGAGGCCAATTAGACAAAAGGAGAGGAGGATGAATCCTCAATTGCAATTGTTGGTGAAAGCGGAATTGGAAAGGTTATTGAAGGCCGGGTTTATCAAGCCGGTGGAAATCACGGATTGGGTTTCTCCTATGGTCTTAGTAAAGAAAAAAAATGGGAAATTAAGGGTTTGTGTCGACTATAGGAAATTGAATTCGTGCACACAAAAGGATCACTTCCCCTTACCTTTTATCACCTTGTTGCTTGAGGAGGTTGGAGGTCATTCGCGATATACCTTTATGGATGGGTATGCGGGTTATAATCAAATTTCCATAGCCCTCCAAGATATCCATAAAACGGCTTTTACTACACCTTGGGGTACTTTTGTGTGGGTAGTGATGCCATTTGGGTTATGTAATGCCCCGGCTACTTTCCAACGATTAGTAATGTATATCTTCACCGACTTGTTGTTCAAATCCATGACCGTCTTTGTGGACGATTTTAGCACACAAAGTAATGTGGACGATCACCTACATTGTGTTAGGGAGGCATTGGTTAGGTGTAGGAAGATGAGGTTAGCATTGAACCCGGATAAGACATTTTTGGGAGTGAATAAGGGAGTGTTGTTGGGTTATGTTGTTAGTGAGAAAGGTAGAGAACCCGATCCGGATAAGATTGCGGCCATAAGCGACTTGGCAACTCCAACCAATTCCAAAGGGATCTCTAAGTTGTTAGGACATGTGGGATGGTACCGGGAACTTATTCCTAATTTTTCAAAGATAGCGGTGCCCATTACCCATTTGCTCAAAAAGGATGTCAAATTCGAGTGGACAGATGCTTGTCAAAAAGCCTTTGAGGAATTGCGGGATAGGTTGAGCACCTATCCGGTGTTGATACCACCCAATTGGGGTAAACCTTTTCACGTCTATTGTGATGCTAGTAATGTGGCAATAGGGAGTGCGCTTTGTCAAGCAACGGGAGAAAAAGAGAAGGATCAACCTATAGCTTATGCGAGTAAGCAATTGACCCCCGCCGAAAGAAACTACTCTACAACGGAGAGGGAGTGCCTAGCCATGGTGTTTTCCGTTAAAAAGTTTAGGCATTACCTCATGTGCAACCCGGTTGTATTTTTTGTTGACCACATGGCTATCAAGTATCTAGTTAACAAGGCGGAGTTAAGTGGTAGGTTAGCTAGGTGGGTTTTGTTATTAGAAGAATTCGACTACACGGTGGAATATAAACCGGGTCGTATGCATTTACAAGCGGACCACTTGTCTAGGTTGTCGGAGGAAATAGGAAAAAATCCGGTAAATGATATGTTAGTAGATGATAGCCTCTTTGTGGTCACTTCTACACCGGAGTGGTATGCGGGCATAGTGGAATTTCTAACAACCCACAAGTTGCCCAAAGAGTGGACAAAAGAAGAGAGAAGGAAGGTGAGGGTAAATAGTAGGCAATTTGTTGTAGTGGGCCATAGGTTGTTTAGAAGGGGGTCCGATGGTATTTTACGACGATGCGTGTCAAAAACGGAGGTTGAAGCGATTTTAATCGCTTGCCACGATAGCGCTTGCGGCGGTCACTTCTCGGGTCAACTCACCGGGCAAAAAATACTTAGAGCGGGCTACTTTTGGCCTACACTATTTAAGGACGCCCATGACTATGTAAGGAAATGCGACGCTTGCCAACGGTATGCCCGAAACGACCTTAGAATGGAGATGCCTTTACATGTGTCATTACCCTTAATTCCTTTCGAAAAATGGGGCATCGACTATGTGGGTGAGGTCCATCCCCAATCTTCAAAAGGAATGAAATATATTGTGGTGGCAACCGAGTACCTCACCAAGTGGGCGGAAGCCAAAGCGGTGAAGACCGACACGGCGGAACACGCGGCAACATTTATGTACGAAAACATAATTTCGCGGTTCGGGGTGCCGAAGATCCTAGTAAGCGATAGGGGTACTCACTTTTTGAATGACTTGATTCGAGAGATGACAGAGAAATTTAAAATTGATCACCGGAAGACTACTCCCTACCACCCACAAACCAATGGACAAACGGAAAAGGTTAACGGAATTTTGGTGAGTATACTACGCAAGACGGTTATAGACTCGAAGCGGGATTGGGATACGAAACTAACGGCGGCACTTTGGGCATACCGTACAACCTATAAGGTAACTACGCGTGCTACACCATTTTCCTTAGTCTATGGTCTTGAAGCGACACTACCAATCGAATATGAAGTCGAGTCACTTAGGGTGGCCGTGAGTACGAGACTTACCGAAAGTCAATCCTTACGAAATCGACTAACCGATTTGGAAGCACTTGACGAAGGGAGGAGAATGGCGGCTCAACATATTGAGGCAATCCAAAGAAGGAGAAAGATTACTTTCGACAAACGACATAAGAGAAGGGCCCTAACACCGGGAATGATGGTCATGATTCAAGACGCACGAAAGCTTGAATTTCCGGCGAAATTCGATGCGGTATGGTTAGGACCTTACCTTGTCTATGAGGTCTTTCCTAATAATTCAATTCAATTGGAAACGTTGAATGGTGAGCTCTTTCCTACCCGTACATCGGGAAGTAGATGTAAGGAGTACCGAGCTTGACTAGGCAACTTACCCTTGGAGCAAGAGATGTTTGGATTCATCCCCCGATGGTCGCCAATTATGTGAGCCCAAAAGGGTGCCCACATTTAGTCTTAGACCCTTGAAACGTTAGTTGATGCACTTTGAAGTAGCATGTTACTTCACAAAAATATAAAAAGAGTGAAATGTTAGTCTTAGAAGTACCATGTTGTAAGAGGCTAGGATGTGAGTTGTTATTGTGTTTTTACCTTCGGAAGGATTTGAGTGAATGAGGATAGGTAAGGAGAACTTGGATTGAGTAGTTAGTGAGTAGGCTAGTACAAATGGATGGAGACAACCAAAGTGACTCAAGAGGCAAGTGCATTCGAATTGGGATGAATGGAGGATCACATGGAGCGCACAAGTGGACCACCTCATCATGGCCACTTAATGGGGAAGGTCCAAGGAAGAATGCAAGGTGGAGGATAAGCAAATTCTCAAAGCACCAATCAAATCACGAGTTAAGCATCGTGGTTTGAATTAAGTGGTGAGCGACGATTTGGGAAAGTAAGGGGAGAAAGTTATGGCGGCGGAAAGCGAAGGAGGCTAAGTTTGGGTTGAAGCATCCCAAGTTTGGTAAAGTGTGGTAGGTAGAAAGCCAAGGCTAGTTAAATGTTCGAATTAGGATCCTTGTTGATCATTTGAGGGAGGAAGACTTAGAAGATAGGATTGGCGCCTACTAAGTAGGAGGAAATCTCAAGGGCTTATCGTGAGCCTTGAGGGTGCTCACCCCCTCAAGCTTACTATATAATCCCTCATTCTTCCCTCACTCATCCTCTCTTTCCTTTGTGCTCCAAGGCACCCCACGAGTTATAAGTGTGGGTGTGGGAAGCCATATTGGAGCACATGTGTGTGCTTAGTTTTTAGTTTGAGAGCCAAGGCTTGTTAGCCTTGAAGAGGGCTTAACCTCTTGGTAGAATTAGTGTTGACGTGAAGGATTTTAAAGTTAATTCATGATTCCAATTTGTGGTACTTAAAGTTCATGTTTTGAATACACGTGGTTGCAAGTTCCATGTTTAAGAGTTGAGCACTTGAGGTTGTGATGAGTGCAAAAATATACTTGTGTGGATTAGTTAGTCTTAGTGAAGTTAGGAAATTCTCTCTCCCCCTCTCCTCTCTAGGATTTTAGGATTTTAGGATTAGAGAAGAATTGTGTGATTAGAAAGGGGTTGTTAGTAGAATTAGGAAAATTAGGTAGGAAGATTAGTTAAGGGCTTGAATAATTAGTGAGGTAGTTGGGGATTACAACTACAAAGTTGTGGGTTCATGAAGGAGCTGGGTTTATGAAGGAGCTGGGTTTGTTTAGTTAGAAAGTAAAGAGCTGGGTTTGTTTAGTTAGAAGCTAAGGAGCTGGGTTCATGAAGGAGCTGGGTTCATGAAGGAGCTGGGTTTATGAAGGAGCTGGGTTTGTTTAGTTAGAAGCTAAGAAGCTGGGTTTACGAAGGAGCTGGGTTTATTTAGTTAGAAGCTAAGGAGTTGGGTTCATGAAGGAGTTGGGTTTATGAAGGAGCTAGTTAAATCCAAGACCACTTGAAGGGTGAACCTTGCACTATGGACTCATCCAAGTCCAAATCCAATACCGCGGAGGAATGTGAGCCCAAACCCACTACTCGGGCTACGGACGCTTAAGGGTGGGGGGTTCGGCCTGACACCGCTCACGCTGCCCGCGCCCCCACAGCCTCTGGTACGATCCACAACCAACGTGTCATGCAACGATGGGCTCCAGTTAGGGTTTCGTCTTCTCCACGGTCATAGGTCCAGCCTTTGGTCCGCGGTCATGGGTGCCCGCAAGTGGGTATGAATGCCCATCATCGCCATTATTTGTAGGCAGCTGGACGTCGGGTGCTTCCCACCCATGTTGTCACGGATGTCTTGAGTGCCCTCAGGAGTGCCGCCGCCACCAATTGCATCTCGTCACACTTGTATCCCACCATTGCTTGTTGGAGGATTGTCTATACCCACTCCCCCGTCCCACCACAGTAGAGTGCTCAAGTCCTCCGCATCAACTCCCTGATCGCCATTGTTTCTTCAATTCCTCCGCTCCCTCCCCGCATTCCAGCCGCTGCTCTCTCGATTGTCTATGTTTGGTCTTACCTGTGAGTCTCAGATTGCCTTGTGTGTACATCGCTGCCATGCGGATATATAGCTCAATTTGCGGGTCCTTCCAGTTGTGTCTCCACCTCCACTTCAATTGTTGATTGTTCGTGTGTTTGTTGTTGCAGGTGCGCGGCGAAGCCTTCGTCCCCTGGCGCGCTCCTCGCCTTAGAATGCCGAGACGATCAGGCTCCAGGCTGAAAAGGGCAAGATCCCCACCGCGACACAGGGTGGAGGAGAGCTCTGACCGCGGAGGTGAAGAGCCCGCCACCGAGGACGAGGAGCGGGAGCGCAGAACGAAGCATCGGCACGACCCTCGCTATGCAGCTCGCACCACAAAGGAGAAGGCCGCGGCTCGAACGCCGCCCAAACGAAAGCGGAGGGTTGTGGACCTCTCGTCAGGGGAGGAGGAGGAGAAGACATCGGAGCGGGGAGAGGATTTCGACCTCCAGCAGGACTTCAAGTAAGTTCCTTCTCCCTTAATCACCATGGACAACATTTAAAGTTTTCAAGTTTCCAAGTTTTCAAGTGTTCACGTTTTCAAAGTTTTGTAAGTTCTCAAAGTTTTGATGTCTCTTTTGATGTCTCTTTTGATGTCTCTTGTGAATGTCTGTTTGATGTATGTTTCATGTCTGTTGCGATGTCCATTTTGATGTCTGTTCTGATGTCATTTTTTGTCTCTTCAAAATAACAGTAAACCATCTTCAAACCATACCCTAATCAACATGGATGACTTTAAAAGCTGCACATTGTAGGGAAAAACGCAAGACCTGCAGCCAATATCAGAACACAAGAAATGTACATAAGACTTTCCAGCCGTAACGTACCTTAGCTTGTTATCAAGTATTCCAAAGTTTTGAGCTCCGTGAGATGTTTATAGAATAAAACGAGATAAACTCCTCTTCTCAACACAATCCTCAGCTCAGAAAGAACTAGTCTGTAGGACTCGCAAATTTGTAGGAAGTAGAGAATGGACAAATTGCTTTGACCGACTAGCAACAGCGCTGGTCTGGGCCCGCAGTATTTTCCAACGAGCCAAAAGAAACAAATTCAAGGAAGCTGAAACTGAAGTGTCCACGTCAAGTTTCAAAGTTTTGCCGTCTCTTTTGATCTCTGTTTTGATGTCTCTTTAAAATATGAGGAATTCCTCTTAAAGAAATACCTCAATCAACATAGATGACTTTGAGAAGTGAGATTCTGGAAAATAACAAGTCCAATCAAAAGTACCAGCCAAAAAACACCCTAAACTCCGCAAAAAAGCTAGGCATGATAGGACGTGTGAGAGCGATACTAGATCTTTTCAGCAATTCTACGTAGGCATGTAGTATTTTCCAAAGACTCAGAAGAAACTAATTCAAAGAAGTTGAAATTGAAGTGCCGAAGTCCAATTTTCACATTTTCAAAGTTTTCAAGGTTTTCAAGTTTTGAAGCAACAATATTGTCAAAGTTTTGTCATCTTCAAAGATTTCGCCGTTTTGAAGTATTTCAAAGTTTTCAAAGTTGTCAAAGTTTTCGCAGAGCATCAAGTTTTCATGTTTCCAAGAGTTCAAGTTTTCAAAATTTCCTAGTATTCAAGTTTTCACGTGATTAGTTACAATACCAGCTGGCCATGGGATTAGAGAGATGCTCCGTGTAGACAAGTCTTAGATGGGTTCTCCGTCAGCTCTTACAGAAGTTCGGAGCGACTTTTTTTCTACAGGTGTCAGCCACAAACCCCCACCCTTTGCGTCTGTGGTCCGAGTGGGAGTCTATGGCTTACATGTCGTTGTTGACTCTTAACCTCAGAACTCCCCGCTCATGCTCTAATGAATTTAGATGCAAAACACACTCTGTTGACTTCCCTTTTGGCTTGGCGATGGTCGGTGTATCCGTGCAAGTGCGTAAAAGCCCACGGGCGAACGCCCGTGGGGGCTCCCAACTGGATGGAAGACCCCCCTCTCGTACAGCAGCAGCCTTATTTCACGTAAGCAGCCACAACTTCCGTTCACGGAATCCGATTCTTGTAAGGTTAGGTTTTTTAGAAAGCTAATAAAAAGACCTACACTCCCTCCAAGCCCACGGGCGAACGCCCGTGGGGGCTCCCAACTGAGTGGATTGACCTTTTTTTGTTAAGCAGCAGTCCTTTTCACGCCAACGGCCACAACTTCCGCTCACGAAATCAGATTTTTGTAAGGTTAGGCTTTTTGGAAAGCTAATCTAAAGATCTACACCCCAAAGCCCACGGGCGAACGCCCGTGGGGGCTCCCCCAAGGCAGCAACACTCTTTACTTTAACTACCGGAAGTTTCGCTCACCAACTCCGACTGTTACCAACCCTAGGTTTTCTAACAAGCTAACTTAGAGGGCTTCATTCACTAAGCCCACGGGCGAACGCCCGTGGGGGCTCCCAAATGGGTGGACTGACCCCTCCTCACAAGGCAGCAGCATTTTTTTCACGCAAACGACCACAACTTCCGTTCACGAAATCCAATTCTTACAAGGTTAGACTTTTTGGAAAGCTAATCTAAAGACCTACACTCACACCCAAGCCCACGGGCAAACGCCCGTGGGGGTTCCCAGCTGGGTGGATTGACCTTTTTTTGTTAAGCAACAGCCCCTTTTCACGCCAACGGCCACAACTTCCGCTCACTAAATCCGATTCTTGTAAGGTTAGGCTTTTTAGAAAGCTAATAAAAAGACCTACACTTCCTCCAAAGCCCACGGACGAACGCCCGTGGGGGCTGCCCCAAGGCAGCAACACCCCCAACTTAAACTGCCACAACTTTCTCTTACAAGTTCCGATCGAAATAATTTTTAGTGATTTGAAAAGCTCTTCACAAGACCTATGAATCATTCAAATCTCAAAATAATTTCATGTGTTGCAATTTTGATGAGCTCTTACAAAGTCAGCGTTTTAAAGTTTTAAAGGCAACTTGAGACACTTCCATTCAAAGTTTCATAACTTTTGCTTACTAACTCTGATTCTAACAAGCTTAGGCTCTTTGGAAAGCTAACAAAGAGGGCTACATCCCTTCAAAATCTGAAGTCTAAATCACAACTTTAGAGTCCACTACACTGGATTGAACGTGGCCCAGCCACTTAAGGGTGTGTTTAAAAACACTCTACCTTCTCTCAATAGTTCTGACTCTAAGAATTCTAAATCATGTCTACATGAATAGTTGCTGATCTTCCTAACAAAATGAAGAGAAGAGAGAAAGAGCTTCCTAATTAAAATTTGCAAGGGCTTCGCCGTGCAAACTGCAAAAATGAGAGAGAGAATGAAAGGAGAAGAGGGGGCTTTTATAACCTTTCAATGAAGGGTTGGACCCCTTCTCCCTTCCTTCAACCTAGGGGGCCCGTCCTTTGGTAGGTGGCAATTGAGCCGCCGGTGGTAAATGGATGGAGGCAACCGTCACTACGTACCTACTTGCTTCAAGCCTTTATTGGCAAGATTCCTTACGCTCGTGGTTGTCACCTCCTTTACTTTTCTTAGCCGCCGCTTGACTTTTCTTGCTTGAATTGATTGACCCAACTTAACCCACCTACTTACTAACCTACAACCTTAACATTTCCGATTCGGGTAAGGGCATTTCCCTTTTACCCCTTCGGCTCTAATTTCCTACTTTGTCCCAGGTTTTTACCCTCAGGGTAACACACCCTTAGCTTTTGCAGCCCGGAATAACCTAATCCCAACACAATAATAAATCTAATTTCTAATTTCCTTCTATAAACCTCGATTCAACCCTTTACTCCACTTAAATCAAAACACGAAATCCACCCCCAACAAAGCATTCAACTAACTCAGTCATCACTAATTTTTGTGTTTTTAATGTTTTAAAAATGTTAAACGAATTGTGAGCACGAATTTGGGCTCACATAAGGCAGTCAGGTCCGCAATAGTATATCCGATTACAAATTTGGCTCCAGGCTGTGATTTCAGCCATGGCCAATTGACTTGTAAGGTTGTCAGAGTTTTGACAAATGCACAAAGCTTAAGGGAAAATCACATGTGAATCAAGTTCGTGTCCCTTTCTGTGCACAACGCTCGCTGAGAGGTAGAGCAGACCCAACACATAGAACATGTCTCTTGATTCCAATAAAACGGTGTAAGTACATCCCAATTTTCCCTTCAGTACCTAGTCCAGAGCAATTTGGTATCACCGAACAGTTGACTAATGGCCAAATTAGCTTCTACTTGTAAATTATTGAGTTCACTAAACCATGTGGCCATTTTTGGGGCAACCTAGAAGTTTCACCGTATTTTATGCTATAATTGCCATGTTCCGTAAAGATTCGACCAAATGTAGTGTTACTCGATGCAATCCGTATCATGAGCATTGCATCCCGTACATAAATTTCTTGGCCTTGACCGAATAGAGCTTCGCATATGCCTCATTTGTATGAATGCCTGACTCTTTGGCACTCGCCTGTGTTGCATCAGCCGTGGCTACGACACACACACGGGCGAGTCAGATGGCGACGACGACGAACAATACTCGGAATCATTCACGGACGAGGACGACACTCTTCATCGGAGGCGCCGCATGAAGACACACACGCACACCGAGGACATGAGGAAGCCCGTGTTGGTGGATTCCAAGGGCATTCCTTATGGCACTATGAAGAAGGTCTTGGAGCAGGAAGTGAAGCTCCTGGCGAAGGACCTCGACCCCCGCTACAGCTGGGAGGGCCAACCCCAACACGCCAAGGATCGCTTCTTCAAGCGGGTATATGCAGGTATGTACTCGTCCGCCACGCCATACCCCTGA
The DNA here is from genome assembly GCA_964035585.1 of Polytrichum formosum. Classification (NCBI taxonomy): domain Eukaryota; kingdom Viridiplantae; phylum Streptophyta; class Polytrichopsida; order Polytrichales; family Polytrichaceae; genus Polytrichum; species Polytrichum formosum. The sequence goes on from OZ037938.1 coordinate 19,549,663, forward strand.
TGTCCAGAATTACATTGAAGGAAACGTCTAACTTAACATCCAAGATGTTTGACATGACGTTTGTTGCGCACCCAGAGTGGGAGATCAAGGGGAAGGGCAATGGGGAAAAAATCGATGAGATGTGGTTCCAGAAAATTGTAACAAAGGTCCTCATCAATTGCCGATTCTGACTTGGGCGTTTGATAGACACTAAGGCCCCTAAACCCCCGGAGGTGTCAACTGAATGTCACGGGGAGGTCACTCCCTCTTTAGTTAATGCATACACGTGCGCTCATGACCTATTTATCGGGGGGCTATTTACCTTGCAGAAAAGATTATAAGGTATGGTATTTTTCAAAATAAAGGTAAATTCTTGTATTTTAATACACCCTATCAGTAATTATAAGTTTTTGGGGGAATCATTTTAAAACACCCTATTTTACTTATACTACATTTTTTTTCCTTCCCAGCACGTGGGTAGAGACCATTAACTCCACGTTGGAACCGTTGGTTCAGTAACGTTCAAGCAAGCCAGCCTGCGAAGTCATCCATACAAGCATTTTCAATAGAAAATTACCTCTTTTCATCCACTAGCACAGACCCTACCCTAGACCTGCTACCCCTAGTAATTGTTTCCACGCTATTTTACATGTACTGACTAGATAAAAGAGGCCATTATATGTGATGGTATTTTACATGTAAACATGTTTCACTATTTTAAACCCCCTATATTATATGTACGTTTTTTGCAAAATTTACCTACAATGAATATATTAGACCCTATTTTTTATCGCACGTTGTTCTACGATTTTTCGCCAGTGACCTCCCCGTGCTGAATGTTGGAACGACCTTGTGAAATGGCGCACCTCCGAGTTGTCGAAGAAGAAGTCGGCGCAGATGCGGTCGATCTCACGACGGAGGGCGTCAAAGGCATCTCAAATGCAGTCCCTTCGAGAGGCTGCCCTTGTAAGGCTGGTGAGCACCCCTTCACACATGTATTTCCACATGCAACATGGACGTTGTTGTGGATGTTCGATTCAGCGTGGGCACATGTTGGTGATGTTTGGTCTGATGTCCCTTGTCCATTTATGCAAACGTCTTCTGTGCTCCAGAGCATACGGCTTCAACGAGAGCCGTTTGAGACGGAGATCATCGAGGAAGTGGAGAAGGAATATGCACGATTGGAGGCGGAGCGGCTTGGCGAAGAGGAAGGGACGGAAAAAAACATTGCAGATATGGCGACGAGGATGGAAGAGTTGGAGGCGAAGCTCGATGCGTCGAACGAACGGCTGGAGGCGAAGATCGATGCGTCCCAGTCGCGGCTGGAGGCAATGTTCCAGCAGCTTCTAGCATCTAGAGCACCTACCTCTTGCACCCCCCCGGTGTCCCCGAGAGACAACCACGGTGTCGGAGTCAGCGTCTTGCTGCCAATCCTAGCTGACGGGCCAAGGAACAAAGCGAAGGAGAAGGAGGTTGTTAGCCCTGAACTAACCATGCAGGTCGGAGAACGTGTTGCACAATCGGTTCATACTGAGGGGCATGCCGAGGAGGCGGCAAAGGAGAAGGACAAAGACACGACTCCATCACCGGGCGTGGACATTGCCACAATTGGGGCTGGGCCAAGTTCAATCGTGGGGCCCAACCCTAAACTAACCCCACAGGTTGGAGGACGTGCCTCGCACCTGGTGGCAGGTTCGGGTTGCACATCGCCGAGGACACATCTGGAAGAGATGCTTGCATCCACGGTCCTCGACACCACTGCAAGCGAGGTCGGGCCAAGTTCGGCAGTGGCCCCTGAGCAACCCGTGCAGGTATTGCAAACATAGGTAGCATATATTCCTGGTAGGCACGGTTTATAATCCGATTTGATGAAAAACGTAGAACAATGGTTGTAGATGTCGCTGAGAATAATTGTGGACATCCTTGGAAACGCTAGAATGTTTTTTTGACATCCTGGTAGACATCTGTTTAAACAGCCCCAGGCAACACACCCTTGGCAAGCTGAGTTGGATTCACGTTTTGCAGTGCTTGCATATGTGTTGCATTTTTAAGCTCAACGAGCCATGTGTCCATTACCGTGCATGCCCAGTCAACATTGTATGTCACTGTTCCATTGGCTACATCAACCATAGCTAGGTGTTGAAATGCATGTCCAGGATGCGGTGGAAACACTCCCCGACAACGTTGGTCTTCCCCCACGGCAACCTGCACAACTTGAGAAGACACAGAGAGCGGTAAAAGCTGTCGGCCTCTCAAAACCCAAAAAGGCCGATTCACAGAAGCCCCCAGCCTCCTCAAAACCGGCAGGCCTCTTGAAACCTGGGAAGTGCGTTGCCAAGGTCGGGAACTCAACAGGAGCCGAGGCGGCGAAGAAGAAATCTGGTCGCATTGGAAGCGCCAGCATTGAGAGCTCACAGTGAAATCGCAGTTAGTTTGCAGCAATGTGTAGAGGGAGGGGCAGTATTAAGACTGCATTATCCAACGGGACACTACATACTCGGTTGACAATGTTAGATCGTCACTATCGTTGACGACTGCTGGTTTGGATATGGTAGGATTTTCGAGCAAACATCGACCTGTTTTGGTGGCTAGCAGAGAGAATCAAACTTCAAACTCTGCACTTGAAATGTATCGTGGCACTTAAAATGGAAGTCCACTTTGGTAACTATCAGCCCCCTTCTTGTTATTTCGTTGCCTTGCTGGAAATTGGAATGTCGTTATTCCAATATGTGTTATTTCGGGTACATTAAGCATAACATCATTGTAATAAAATAAAAACATTGCGAACATCATGCGACACATCAAAGATAACGACATATGATGTCTCACATAATGACATGATCATGCTGCTGAAAATATGTACATGTCCCAATAGACACCTCCCACGACACGAATCAAACCTTGAAGAATGTTTCTCGCGACCACATTCATATTCTGTCAATGTTCGCACAGCGCTGTGCTCATGCTCACTGAGCCTAACGGATGCTCTATATGACGCCTTACAGAACGTCATGGACAACCTTTTGCATGTCTCCATGGACGTGCATTGATTGCGCACGACATCTTCAATGACATTGAGTATGCACATGTTCATAGATTGAAGACACATGGTAATCACACGAAATGTTTATCGTGTTGTCCACGCAAACAACTCCATTCTATATGATTTGAATATTGACATTTAATCTACATGCGATAACGTCAAATTGGACATACACACTGTCAACACAGGCATCCTAGCAAACACCCCTAAACCACATAGAATGTCTGCCTGAACACACATGTGTTGCTCGGGACATCAAAATGAACACACCCTAAAACCCCAAACCACCCAAAAATTTGCCGACATGGCAACCCACGTCATCGCCCCGTCACAATCCACGTAGGTTGCCACAGTGGCGAAGCGAGATTCCAATGTCGCCACGTCAGATTACACCATGGCAGCTTGTGATTTTGGCGGGGCCACGTCATCAGAAACGTCAGCAAGGAGCCGGATGAAATAATTTACATGTGGCACTGCCCGTCCAGGAGGGCTCCGATGTGGCCCCCACGTGGCATCCACATGGCACCACTTCTAAGCACCCTAACGCATGTTTCATCATGCACGTTAAGGTAAACATTGTCTATGTTTAGTGCAATTTTGGCCATGTTTTTGCATGTTTCGGTTGATCGAATTTTAGGTGATGTTTTTGTGGACATCAAGGCCGTTTTTCTAAACATTTTTCCGCGTTTTTTGGAACATCACAAAAAACACGGGTTTCTTATAGTGCACCAATGCCTTCCAGACCTTCAGCTTTTCCTTCTGATGGTTGGGATCATCCCACTCAGTCATCAGTTGGATTTTCTTTGATGCCTCCACACTGTGCTGGCCGTCTATCAGCCAAAAATCGCCTTTCTGAATTGTAGGCCACATTTCAGGAGTAGGCATTTTCTTCTATCCCTGGGGCATGACTACAATTGTTTGCATGTCGTCTTTGAATTGTTCGCTAACGATCTGCGCGATTATTCAGTCGACGTAGGCGTCTTCTTTTGCCCGGACGCACTTTTCTGGTGGCGCTAGATGGCACTGGCTGATGTTAACATCGAACTTGAAATCTCTACCCATGAAGAAACAGTGGGAGCACTTGGACGTGAAATTATTCACGATTTTCTGGATCTCCCCCGCATCCACCTCTTGCCCGGGCTTTGGCATGCGCAGCTCAGGAGAAATTGGCTCCTCAATCATCACAGATGACTCTCTCGCCCTCTTCGATGGTGTTGTTTGGCGGCTGGCAGAAGGCGTAGGCGTCTCGCTATCTGCCGGTGTCTCTGAGGGAGTCGTCCGTCTTGAGTCAGACGGTACTGGTTGCGGTTTCCTCACCGTTTGAGGCCTTGACGACCCTGCACCCTCCTCAATGGTTGCTTTCCGCCTCGCAGGTTGCTGACTTTTAGTTTTGCTCTGAAGGGCCTTATTCGGCACGGTGATTGCATGTTTTAATTTTTTAAACCGGCTAGAGACCTTGGTGTTCGATGTACTGTTATTGATAAATATCGACTCCGGTTTGATGACGTCTGGCTCAACGCAGGACTCCTTTACGTAGATTGCGTCGAACGGCTCGGAGAACTGGTGCATGAACATATGGACATTCTGCACCGCGGAGTTCTCTAGGATGACGTCCACGTAGTCACCAAGCGACTGAACCGATGCCACCTCCCACCCCGTAACTGTGGCCCATGTATGGTTCTCCATGGTGCCAACTTTCAATACAAATATCATTTTGTATTGCGAGGCTTTGACCACTTGAATTGACCAAGCGAGGACAAGATTGTCCTTTGGAACATATGAGTCATCCTGTGGTGTTTCGTGATCCTGCCATAACATGTCTGGCGCAAGCATGAACCACCTTTCACCGGGTCTTTTCTTTGGGGCCATCTGAAAGGAAAGAATAAACAATGTTAGTTTCGGTCGTTCGACCCAAACTTCTTCAAATTTCATAGTTTTCAATTGATTTAAGGGAAATTTAATTGATTGGCGCATATATTTTGGGGGTTGGACATTGTTATATGTGAACATCATTTGTATGGTGATATGGTATTTTGTTATTTGTGGGTGGATTTACATTTTATATTTTGTTTAACATCATGGATTTATTGATAAGATAATAATTTAGAGACTTTGTTTGGGTCGAGCGACCCAAACATGAGGATGTGTTTGGGCCAAGCGTATCAAATATGAGTATGGGTTTAGGTCGAGCGACCCAAACATGAGGATGTGTTTGGGCCGAGCGTACCAAATATGAGTATGGGTTTAGATCGAGCGACCCAAACATGAGGATGTGTTTTGGCCGAACGTACCAAATAGGAGTGTTGGTTTAGGTCGAGCGACCCAAACATCAGGCGTGGTTTGGGTCGAGCGACCCAAACATCACTCTGGGTTTGGGTCGAGCGATCCAATCATCTTGCCGTGTTTGGGTCGACCGACCCAAACATTAGGCTAGGTTTGGGTCGATCGATCCAAACATCAGGCCGTGTTTGGGTCGCTCGACCCAAACATCAGGACGTGTTTGGGTCGTCTCCCCAAACTGTTCTATTTAATATATATTTTAAAAGTTGGCACAGTGCATATATAATGCTTATGCGTTGTGTGTGCTACAACACCATGAATTAATTAATACATGTTGGGTATAACAAAAGATATTACCTTTTAAAGCTGTTGTTGCAAAAACTGTGGAGTAGAGCTGGTGTTCTTCGTCCAATAACACACAAACAGCTGAATGTAATTCGGACACACGCTAAACTCCCAAACAACTACTAAAGCTTTCAAATAATTCTTACTTCTCTCAAACAAATCCAGAGTCTCTCATACAACTCCTGAGGTTTTCAACGCACTTTTGAATCTCTCAAACAACAACTGAATCTCTCAAAACAACAGCTGAATCTCTCAAACAACAACTGAATCACTCAAACAACAACTGAAGCTCTCAAATCATTTCTATATGTCTCAAACACCTGCTGATTATCTTATAGAACTCCTAAATCTCACAAGCACTCCAAATACAATACAAACTCCTAAAGAGAAATAATCTACAAACACATGAACTTCGTAAGCATTCGCTAAAGCTCCCACACAATGCTCAAAAACCCTTGAACAATTTGTGACTAACTTCATGCGTAGGTTTCTGTTCTATTGGAAACACCTCCTAACTTCTAAGATTAAGAGCAAGAGAAGGGAGGGAAGGAGAAAAAACACTAGGCGGGAGAGTGAGAAGGAGTCGAATGCCGCCCTGAATAGCCACGGCGCTTCGTGAAAGCGGCGCTTCCAAGACACACGCGGAGCGAATGCTTGGCGCGGAAAGAGAGAGAAAGGAGGAGAAACTATGGCGGCTGGGGTTTTGTTTGCCTCGGGAATTGGGTGCCCACAGGATTAGGGCACCAACAGAAATAGGGTTGCAGGGAACCCTAAATCCTAAACTCTAACTCTAACCCCTTAGCGGGCATTAGTTATTTGAAGACACTTTGGAGTACCCTGAGGTGCTACATCAAATGCGGTATTCTACAAGACTAACCATTTATACAACTAATGCATTTTTACAACGTAACTTTATGCTAAAACTAATACTTAACCTCTACTTACATGACACCATACCCTAAATTTTCCAAACAAGTTGAAGTCATTTGTTTCTCTTTTGTTTGAGCACATTAGAAAAATAATACAATTGCATGACATTTAACGATGTAATCATTGACTTTTAGACTTTTCCAATGATGCCAACAACTCACACAATATTCAATGAATAAGAAATATAACCCCCACCCCCCAACATGAAATTCAGAAATTTAGAATACTTGAGTGTGGAGCCTAAATAAATGCCTTCCCCAAGTGCATTTTGTAAGGATTTTGAATTGCATGATCCTTATTTCAAAATGCTAACATGCTCAAGTTTTTAGTAAATCCCTTATATATTCACTTTGATGAATCACATAGTCGACCCTAAACCATTGATGATCATATATTTACTTGGAATGTGATATAAAAATAAATCGGTCTTGTATTGATTGGTCTTGTATTTATTCAAATGCCATTTCATGTTGTGGATGTTATTAGGATCCAACTTTGGATGTTTTGCTCACTTTGACGAATCACATAGTCGCCAATAAACCATGGTTCATGATATATTTAATATATGGAATGTGAAATAAAAGTAAATCGGAGAAACACAACATCAAATGAAGCCATTCAAGCAAACATGTTCTTATTCAATGTTCCCTCCACGTATATTGGATAATGGTGCAAGATATAATAGATGTTGTTTGTATATGGAGGCATCAGTGAACAACTACGATATTTGGTGTTCAGGGTTTAGGGTTTAGGGGGTGAGGGGTTAGGGTTATAATATATTAATCTATCCAATATTAACGGGTAACATTGTGCATTTTGGTGAGAAGAGTCCAGACCTTGGATAGCTAGCCAACTAGCATCACCATGCTAAATTTTTCGGGCCCCTATTTGTCACTTAGCTTTAGCTAGCTAGGTTCTCCGAACCTAGGATTCCTACTTAGCTTTAGCTAGCTAAATTTTTCGGAACTCTCATTTTCACTTAGCTTCAACTAGCTACAAAGTTGTGTGACATGCATATTCATTCTAAACCAAAGAGAAATCCATTCAAACGAAACCAAACAATATATATTTGGTTGTATTTGCTCGTGGTTGCCTCTCTATTTTCATGTTGTTGCACAAGGAAACTTGAATTTTTAAAATCCACACGTATACATTGGCTTCCTCACTTTCAACTAGCATTGGTGCTACATCGCTCATTATATATATACAAGTGAGCCCAACCATGAGCTTGACTAACCTACCTAGAAGATGCTCCTAATTATAAGCTTGACTAACTAATCTAGAAGATTGTTCCTAATTAAATGCCCACTTAGGGTGAGCGGCTAACACTAATGATATTACTAGATTCTTCTATGTGACTATTGACTATTAGGGTCCAACTTTGGATGTTTTGCTCACTTTGATGAATCACATAGTTGCCAATAAACCATGGTTCATGATATATTTAATATATGGAATGTGATATAAAAATAAATCGGAGAAGCACAACATCAAATGAAGCCATTCACGCAATCATGTTCTTATTCAATGTCCCCTCCACGTATATTAGATAATGACGCAAGATATAATAGATGTTGTTTGTATATGAAGAAGAGTCTAATAGGAAGGTTAGAGTAAATACAATCTTGATCGTGTTAATATGTTATTTGGGACGTTTAAACATGATATACTAATTGGTCTTGTGTTTATTCAATACACATTTCATGTTGTGGATGTTATAAGGGTTTAGGGTCCAACTCTGGATGTTTTGCTCACACACATTAGTAAACTTGAAGTGAACTTGAGGATAGATTCAAATATCATTGAAAGATTGAACTAAAAAGCGACATTGGTGGTTAGTATCCCCTTAACGACGTCCACATACGTTCGTCTTGCATGCGAGAGAATAGAGCAATGTTGTATGCAATCATTATATAATTCCTCGTGCGAGGATCTTAATAACTACTTTAACTATTGTATTTAGTGACTCTTACCATAAGGCGTTACACAATGTTTAGACTTCTTTTGTCTACATATTGGTTTAAATATACCGTAATGTTTGAGTTCAAGCAGATTAGTATCATGATTTAATATGTATATGATGCACTAGAGTGACATTCTAGAAGACTTTGATGTAAATCACTTATCCCAAACCTTTTCTCCTCATGACACTTGGAAAAATACATGTGGCCGCCACCCTTCCTTCCAATGGTGCATGTCATATCCACACAAAACAATAAAAACGGATTAAATATCCACATTACTTTCAATAGACATTCTCAACACACACAAAGTCAGATGACGGTTGGGGTATCCAAGACCTAGGTTAGATTCGCATTTTTTTATAATTAACAAAAGGCGGGGAATTCTGTCAGGAGGTTTGAAAATAACCTCTGCAGGAGAACTAGGCGGGAAAGGCATCCAATGAGGAAGTTGGGAAAGCGGAGGTGGATAGTATAAAGGGGCGCACCCCCCAAAAGTCGGTTCTTTTTGCTCTTCTCCCACTCCTGAAATCGTAGGGAGAACTCTCAGTCGGAGCTGTACTTCAAGGTTCGTGCATGCTGCCGTTCATGAGCAGCTATCCACAGCATGCAACCCCACTGTGAACTTTGAAATGAGCTCAAATTCATCCCAACTCGCAATTTCCGCCGCATTATACGCCGAATTCTGCGGTGGGTTTGGGTCGGTCGACCCAAACCCATACCCCATTGTGGGCGGATTTAGTATGACCCTGAGGAGGTTTGGGTCGGTCGACCCAAACCCCTATACTAATGTTGGCGGTTTTTAGTATGACCCTTCTAAAGTTTGGGTCGGTCGACCCAAACACCTGCCCTAGTGTGGGCGGTTTTTAGTTTGACCCTGATAGACCCAAACCCATCCCCACAGTGTGGGCAGGGTTCTGGATGACCATGATCCCATCCCGCCAAAAGGTTTGAGTCGGTCGACTCAAACCCATCCCCACATTGCGGATGGGCTCTGCATGACCATGAACACATCCCGCCAAAAGGTTTGGGTCGCTCGACTCAAACCCATCCCCACATTATGGATGGGCTCTGGATGACCATGAACCCATCCCGCCAAAAGGTTTGGGTCGCTCGACTCAAACCCATCCCCACATTGTGGATGGGCTCTGGATGACCATGAACCCATCCCGCCAAAAGGTTTGGGTTGCTCGACCCAAACCCATCCCCACAGTGTGGGTGCTCTATGTGATGAGCCTACACCCATCCTGCGCCAACAAGGTTTGGGTCGCTCGACCCAAACCCATCCCCACATTGTGAATGGGCTCTGGATGACCATGAACCCATCCCCCCAAAAGGTTTGTGTTGCTCGACCCAAGCCCATCCCCACATTGTGGATGGGCTCTGGAAGACCATGAACCCATCCTGCCACAAGGTTTGGGCCGCTCGACCCAAAGCCATCCCCACAGTGTGGATGGGCTCTGGATGACAGTGTGTCCGCTTGGACAACCCAAACCTTTACAAACCCAATGGCATAGCAGTCATATGAACATGTATGAGCACTGAGTATTTGCAATTTTGATTATATAAGATGGTTTTTGTATTCTTCGTTTGGAATCTACAATTTTTGTGATTTTTTTGACAAGGTTCAATGTTCATGTGTGTAGGCACAATGGATGGGTTTAGTGAAAGAGGGGATTGGTCATCTGAAGACATGGCCACTTGGCCATCTGCATCTGAGGATGAGCTAGACATTGTCGGGGAGGCTACTATGGATGGCAGTCCACATGAAGATCATTTGGATTTACCTTCGCCTTCCGTACCGCACTGTCCCATTGTTGAATGTTCGGGACTTTCAAGGGCTTCGTGGGTGAATTTGGAGGTGGTACTCATTAATGATAGTGGAGTTGCTGTGGCGGATGGTATTTGTCGTAACACCCATCCACAAGATTGCATTGATAAGAACCCATTTGGCACAGAGGACGTTGGGGTTGTCATATTGGAGTCACTCATACATTCCGAGGTGGATCCCACTCATAGGTTCTCCCTCCGCAGGTGGCCATTGAGGAATGTCACGATTGATGGAGTTAGCTTGCGTGACCATGAGCGACAATACATGCAAAACCAAATGGAGCTCCAAGCAAACATTCGGCCCCGCAAAGGCTTACGTAAGTACGAGACATTGGCACGTCCTACTCCCTCTGCAACTGATTGTAAACGCCAAAGGTTGCTCTGCGAGGAGTCCATTAGAGAAGTTGCCACAAAGGATTGTTGTGTGCATCGTTGTTGCCAATTGTTTCCAAGGGATAAATTGAAGGCCATCCGCGAAGAAATGTGGCTTGGAGATTTCCGTCTAAGATCCACCAAAAAACTTGATGTCCATAGGGCGATACATGTGAATGGGATGGGTCGCAAGGTCATCACCATTGAAAGCATAGACGTGTGTTGTAAGGCATGGTACACCATTCACGGTGTGTCAAAAGCGGACTTTTATAGACAAGCTACTTATGCCAAGGAAGGCCGCCGCTCTCGTCACCATAGGAACGTGGCTTTAAAGAAACCCAGGGAAGCAACAAGGCAAACAACGGCCACTCTGGCGACCATCATCGTCCCGCTTGCCGATGCAATGCCACACAAAACACGCACACTCACAATTGGGGAAAAGGTTGTGGAGAAAGTTCTTCCTACAGGCACAAAATGGAAAGACATATTGTTGGACGTGAATGCAGTTGGCGAGAAGGTCGGTTTGGAGCCAATTTCATTGTCAAAATTGAGTGCAATCAAGAAAGCAAACTTTAGCGAATACATTACAAAAAGACGAGGGGACAAATTTGCCCGGTGCTCTAATTGCGAGAAGTTGAAGCGCCTTCGCGATGCACACACGATGGGCACCGAGTCATATGCAGCACATCAATTGAACTATTTCAAGCATGTAAACATGCAAGAGGCACACCGTAATGATTACTACACAAATAGAGCTTTGTCCATCTCCAGGCCCTTGGAGGTTCTTACGGTCATCCATGACAAAATGGACCATGCCAAAACAGCCTCCCCATGTTTTGCAAATCGAATCAAGGTCACGGATGGATTTTTTAAGCTGCCTGTATCGGTTACAGGTGAATTTGGAAACAATGTCATCACATACCCTAAATGTTGTGGTGTTTTATTACGTGATGTGCTTGAAAACATGGATTCCCTCAAATTGGTTTATTTATTCATAGATACTAATCACATTGGGTTGGCATTGCAGGAATGATTGCACATGGACATGGGGATGTCAAGTTCGTTCATTATGCTCTTGATTTGTATCCAGCGGATTCAAACCACACAATAGGATCATTCGCAAGGCTTTTACGTGATTTGGAGAAACCGCCGGCCTATTCTTCAGGATTGTTATTTGAAAATACGGGTTCAACACCTTTATATGAAGCGGTGTTGGATGGAAAAGATGTATGCTTGCATTCGTTGCCAGAGCCACCCAGTGAACCCGTGATTGCCAAGAAGTTGCTCCCCACTTTGCGTGTCCAATTGGACAATTGTGCTAAGGACAATAAAAGTAGATATGTATTTGCATATTGGTCGTTGTTGGTTGCGAAAGGCATTTTCAAGGAGGTTTTTGTGTCCTTCCTATTGGTAGGCCACACGCACGATGATATTGATGCATCTTTTGGGCGGTGGAGCATGAAGTTGCGGGAGGAGGATTTTCCAACAATCCCCTTATTGATGAAGTCGTACATGGATTTGGAGAACGTTCCCGTCATCCCCCATATGATTGAGGAGGTGCCAGACTTTAAGGCATTTATAGAACCTTATATTCGAACTGGAGCTCACTGATTGATTGGGCATACGAAGGCACAACAATTCCGCTTCTACATGCGTGACGATGGTGTATCCGCCATGCAATACAAGTTGTTGTGCACGACACAAGACTGGAGCCCGCCGGAAGGTCTCCTTGTGGTGGCGCGTGGATGCGGATGGAAATACGATGTTACCGGATGGAGAGCCTAGGCCTTGCAAGCCAATACCCATGAAGAATTTGGAGGATATTTTGAAAGGTATATCAGGCTTCATACAATATTGGGAGAGATTGAAGATAGCGGATGTTGGTGGATCATGTTGGCATCGTTATGGGAGTTGGATACATTATTGGACACGTGTTCGTACCGCCTTGGCAGACCTACACCAAGATAGCCCTCATACTTTGAGGCATGGGTTTTGGCCACAAACTCGTGTCGAAGTACAAGCTTCGGAGGCTTGCCTTTTGGAAAATGGAGAGGTTCGTGAGGAGTTTGATGTGGACGACCATTACATTGGGCCTGCTAGTCAACGTCCCCCACCTTCATTCCGCATTGCGGTGGATTGTCATGAAGGTTATATGCTCATTTTGCGTCCTGGAGATGAGACATATGCGAAGCCAGTGTGGGTGGCAAGAGCTTTGTTTAAACCAAATTTTGCAACTTCCAACCCTCATTTTCGACAAATACAAATGGAGTACTACCGACCAACAGCACGGAACGAAGATGTGATTCGGCATTATACAGGCTGGGATACAAACCATAATTTTCGGTGGAAGGTGGATTTTGAGCACGGTCCGTCTTGGGTAGATACAGATTGCATATTCATAGCATGGAAACCACGGAAAAATCATAGTAGATCAATGTCCATCCCTCAAAAGTACATAACTTTTGCAAAAGACAACCTTGCTCGGATCGCACAAGAAGCAACCCACGTTGAATGAGAAGTTGGTAGGATTGTGTTAGCATGATTAATATAGTTTCATATGTAATTTTAGCAATATATATTACTCATATGTGTGCACTTCAAAATTGGGGTAGAGTTTGGGTTGAACTTACGAATGCAATATTGTTTGGGGATGGATGAATATCCATTTACTATATTTCAAAACAAATGTGGAGTTCATATTATTATTAAGTTTGGGACTAAATTGTCGATTGAAGAAATATGCATTTATTACATGCACTTTGTATGGTGCAATGTTTATATTTTATTGAGCATGCTAATAATAGAAAGCATTATATGTGTTTTTGGATGAATTTTGTTTGGAATGCTCTACCCAATGTGTTTTTGTTGATGAAGTTGGTGTCGAGTGCTCTACCATATGTGCTTATGTCCGTACATCATAGATTTGATATATTATAACATATAATATATTTGAGATTGTTGACAATATAGTTTCGGGCATCTTCATGTTGTTTGATCCATATATTAATTTGAGACTAGAGAAAGTCTCAATTTAACGAATATAGTGTTTCGACTCAATCTAAATTGACAAACATATTGTCCTCATTTAGGTCGACTCAACCTAAATTGACTAACATTCTGTCCTCATTTAGGTCGACTCAATCTAAATTGACTAACATATTGTCCTCATTTAGGTTGACTCAACCTAAATTGACTAACATTCTATCATCATTTAGGTCGACTCAATCTAAATTGACTAGCATATTGTCCTCATTTAGGTCAACTCAACCTAAATTGACTAACATACTGTCCTCATTTAGGTTGACTCAACCTAAATGAGTCGATTCCCCAACTCAACATACTCTCATTTTAATGAAAACTACACATTTGAAATATAATCTAGTATTTATGAACCTAACATGACTTTTAGGTTGACAAATGAACAATATTATTTTGAGAGGATCCCACTCTCTCAAAATTTTGAATATTGTGTTTTTGGTAGGTATGTGAAGGTGAGAGAATCTTTGTATACCAGTGTTATTATTTGGGTCAAACCATTCTAAATCATATTGATGCTACGTAATTTTACTACATATAAGGCGTTTTGTAGGGCATATAGTAGTGTTGTATTGGCATTATATAAAATTCATACTAGTTTGGTGTTGGTATTAGGGAACACCCAAATTGTGAACTTTGGTAAGGTCGTGGTATGAAAATTTTAGGGGTTAAAGTGTATTGGTTAGGTACTAGTATTGTGATGTTAGCCCTAGGTATGGTTATAGGTTTGGTATACACGTACTAAGAAAGTAATACTTAGGGATACATGCAATGTTATAGTATTGAAGGAAAAATAAAAAAATAAAAATGCAATGTTTACAAGTTGCAAAAATACTGCATATGTAGAGTGAATATTATACATTCATTTGGGAAATGCAAGCCTTGTCAACAATTAAAACCATGTACAAAAGGATTGTTGTTATAGATTGATACAATCTAGAAATGTCTCAAATGTTGCATTGACGAACATTATAATTGCCAATTTTGTGACAATGTTGCTCTCTTGCACTTGGATTCTTTTTGAAATGTTGCACTTGTGCACAACATGATATATACATGATGATGCATTGAAAATGGCAATGCCAAGAAACATGACAACCAAACTCCTATATGTCAATTTTATTGCAAGCCTACAAAATTGGAGTGCATGCATGTGACTACAAAACTACTGCCATTTTACTCTACATCTTCCTCAAAGACGCATGCCTCATCTAGCTCGTCCTCTATCTCGTCCAAGAGCACAACCTCGTTGTTGAAAAAATCATCCACAATGTTGTTGCAGATTGCAACTCCAAATCATGTGTCATTAGGCCAATTCTTATAGATCATCACAAGGGCATCCAACTTTGTAAGCCCCAACACAAGCTTGTGAGAACTCATGCGATGGAGAAGATATGCTCACATTCAATTTTGCTACCCAAGATTCCTAGAATTTGCTTGACAAAAAGCCAACATTCAAAAATTGTATGCAGTTTATTTTCCACCAAGTTAGACGATGTTCCACTTCTCTATTTGTACATGAAAAGGCTGAAACATGTTCAACTCCCTTGCGAGTATCCCATTGTTGGCTTTTTGCAATTGTCATAGGAATGTCAAAAAGTGAGTCCTTGCAATGAAGGATTGCAACAGGTGTGTTCAAAGCTAAGGGGGGACAAAAACTTCACAACTCCACTCAAAAGAGGCATCAATGCATGCTAGTCATATTGTGCAACCACAAGCTAAGCAACATCCTTCCCCACATAGTCCGTGATGCACTTCAAGTTCCTATATAGCATGTCCAACATTAGAGCCAACATGTTGTGTGCCTTGCTAGCATCAAAACATGTAGCAAAGGATAAAAAAACCTCAAACCTTTATGCAATTTGCGCTATTTAGCTATATAAAATCTCAAGCTCAAAATCCATTGGTCCACAAAGAAGAGGAGGCACCATTGCTATCCCCTTTGCATACTCAGCTCCAAGTTTCCATGCAATAGAATTTGCACCAAACACTGCACTTGAAAGCAACCAATAGCCCCTAGATCAATTTGAGGCACATTGCTTAACAACATGGTTAAGGACATCAGTCCACGGGGAGGTCACTCCCTCTTTAATTAATGCATACACGTGCGCTCAGGACCTATTTATCAGGGGGCTATTTACCTTGCAGAAAAGATTATAAGATATGGTATTTTTCAAAATAAAGGTAAATTCTTGTATTTTAATACACCCTATTAGTAATTATAATTTTTTGGGGGCATCATTTTCAAATACCCTATTTTACTTATACTGCATTTTTTCCCCTTCCCGGCACGTGGGTAGAGACCATTAACTCCACATTGGAACCATTGGTTTAATAATGTTCAAGCAAGCCAACCTGCAACGTCATCCATCCAAGCATTTTCAACAGAAAATTACCTCTTTTCATCCACTAGCACAAACCCTACCCTAGACCCGCTACCCCTAGTAATTGTTTCCAAGCTATTTTACATGTACTGACTAGATAAAAGAGGCCATTATATGTGATGGTATTTTACATGTAAACATGTTTCACTATTTTAAAACCCCCTATATTATATGTACATTTTTTGCAAAATTTACCTACAATGAATATATTAGACCCTATTTTTTATCGCACGTTGTTTCTACGATTTTCGCTAGTGACCTCCCCGTGCATCAGTCACAACCCTCCCAATGGCCCATGTGTTGCCATTAGGCACTTGTGTCTGCAATTGCAAGCTTTGCTGTTGGTAGTAGAGGTTGATGGTGCCGGTGTATGCAAATGTCTCTTGAAAAAAACACTACTTTGCTTGCAAACCTCGTCTTCACAAGTGTCTGTAGTTTCATGGGTGGTAGCCTAGCATCAACACATGTCTTCTCCCACTCAATATGCCCCTTCCTTTTTTTTTGGTCCAAGTGATTTTCCTTTGCAAAGCTGCCTATGTTTCAAGCTTGTTATCCTAACCATATCTAGTGGACAATCCTCTCCGTTCATTGATAAGATGTCCTTAATTGCAAATAACAAGGTCTCGGGTATGTATGTGCTTCTCACATTCTTCATGTCATGCGTTGTAATTAGTGTTGAATTGGTATCGTCTTTTTTATACCATTCATGTACTTATAAATGAGGATTCCACATTTTCGGATACTAGTAGGATATGAGTAGATGAGGATTTTTTATATATAGATGTTATTCGGGGTCTATATACCAATGTTGTACTGATATCTATAGCACCCCATAGGTATGTGCAATGATATGGAGTACAGGTATTAAGGAACATACCTGCCTGGTAGGACATGTAAGGTATACCAACTGAAAAATATACTAACCCAACTATGGTATCCTAGCCTATTACCGATATGTGACCTTAAACCGAGCTCTAGGGAACAAATTAGAAATAATGTTCCCTAGGTGGATGACATGTGCCCACGGATGTTTTATTTTAATGACGGTCTTAGGCCCATAGGTCTCGGTTCAAGGCACATGAGACCATGTTCTACGGTTCTCGAACATGTTCATAAAAGCCGATGTCTTTCACTATGTTTAATAATATGAAAGATGTATTAATGACGTGGTCAACTCATTCAAACGGTACTATGGTATCCTAGCCTATTACCGATATGTGACCTTAAACCGAGCTTAGGCGATAGGTGACGGTCTTAGGCCCATAGGTCTCGGTTCAAGGCACATGAGACCTTGCCACAACGTGTTGGATGAGATTGTACATTATCATTTCATACATGCTTTAATGGATGATGTCAATGATATTATTGTCCCCTACTAGTCGTTTATTCACATGGATTTAGTGGCATTGTTGTCTCCCAAAATTTATATTATCACAAGTCAAACTCCATATTGGGCTTAGTAATGTTGGATTTCTTACAACCTCTTACTTGCTTGTGGATAATTATAGAATGCTCATAAGTTGTATTAGCATTGACGTCAAACTTCTTTAGGTCTATCACAAGATACCCTAGGGAACATCTTTAAAAAATCATATTTAATTCAAATTTAATTTTAAAAATTTCCAAATTTTTGAAATAGACAAATATTTCATTTTACCTTGCATGAAAAATTTAAATCGTTCATTACCATAGAAGAGGTCATTGTGAAAATTCACCAATGTGTAGCTCTCGGTCATAGGCTAGGATACCATATGGGCTACATGGTTTACCCAAGGCCGAACATATCAGTTTGGTAGGTGTCGACGTGAAACCCCGCCTCGTACCATACAACTTTCGAGAAGGGTTGTTTTGGCTAGGGTAGGCGTGTGTTTGGGCATCATGGCTTGGAGATTGGGACCGAGGGGTGGCTGAGTGATGGAGGAATGGGCGCTTAACAACGCAATCTATTTTGGAGTTCAATGTGAAGATTGTGAACGACCAATGTCTTGATGTGATGGTAAGTAGTTTCTAGCTTTCCCTCATGTCTTTAAGTGAATTTGTATGTAACACTATATTCGTTAAATTGAGACTTTCTCTAGTCTCAAATTAATATATGGATCCAACAACATGAAGGCGTCCGAAACTATATTGTGAACAATGTCAAAAATATTATATGTTCTAACATCCCAAACCTATAATGTTAGGACATGAGCACATATGGTAGACCACTTGACAACAACAAAAACACATTGGGTAGAGCACTCCAAACACAATTCACCCAAAAAACATATAACCTACTTTCTATTATTAGCATGGTCCATAAAATATAGGGTTTCCAACATACAAAGTGCATGTAATAAATGCATATTTCTTCAAACAATATAGTATTGGGGCGTTCGACCCAAACAATATAACATTGGGGCGTTCAACCCAAACCCTACTCCAATTTTGATGAGCACACATATGTGTAATATATATTGCTAGAATTATATCTGAAACTATTCGACCCAAACTCTACCCCAATTTTGATGAGCACACATATGTTGAATATATATTGCACGAATTATATTTGAAACTATAATCATGCTAACATAATCCTACGGAACTTCTCATTCAACGTGGGTTTCTTCTTGTGCGATCCGAGCAAGGTTGTCTTTTGCGAAGGTTATATACTTCTGAGGGATGGACACCGATCCGCTCTGATTTTTCCGTGGTCTCCACGCTATGAATATGGAATCTGTATCAACCCAAGATGGACCATGCTCAGAATCCACCTTCCACCGAAAGTTATGGTTGGTATCCCAGCCTGTATAATGCCGAACCACATCTTCATTTCTTGCTGTGGGTTTGTAATACTCCACTTGTATTTGTCGAAAATGTGCGCTGGAAGTTGTAAAGTTTGGTTTAGACAATGCTCTTGCCACCCACACCGGCTTCGCATATGTCTCATCCCCAGGACGTAAAATAAGCATGTAACCTTCATCACAATCAACCGCAATGCGAAAAGATGGTGGAGGACGTTCTCTAGCGGGCCCAACATAATGGTCGTCCGTATCGAATTCTTCACGAACCTCTCCGTTTTCCAACATGCACGCATCCGAAGCTTGTACATCGACATGAGTTTGTGGCCAAAACCCGTGCCTCAACGTATCAGGGCTATCTTGGTGGAGGTCTGCTAAGGCGGCACGAACACGTGTCCAATAATGTATCCAACTCCCGTAACGATGCCATGCTGATCCACCAACATCCGCTACCTTCAAACTCTCCCAATATTGTATGAAGCCAGATATTCCCTTCAAAATATCCTCCAAATTCTTCATGGCTATTGGCTTGCAAGGCTTGGGCTCTCCAGCCGGTAACATCGTCTTCCCATCCGCATCCAAACGCCATACAAGGAGACCCTCCTGTGGACTCCAGTCTTGTGACGTGCACAACAATTTGTATTGCATAGCGGGTTTACCATCATTGCGCATGTAGAAGCGGAATTGTTGTGCCTTGGTATGCCCGATCAATCGGTGAGCCCCACTTCGAATATAAGGTAATATAAAGGCTTTAAAGTCTGGCACCTCCTCGATCATATGGGGGATGACGGGAACGTTTTCCAAATCCATGTATGACTTCATCAACAATGGGATTGTTGGAAAATCCTCCTCTCGCAATTTCATGCTCCACCGCCCAAACGATGCATCAATGTCATCGTGTGTGTGGCCTACCAAAAGGAAAGACACAAAAACCTCCTTGAAAATGCCTTTCGCAACCAACAATGACCAATATGCAAATACATATCTACTTTTATTGTCCTTTGCACAATTATCCAATTGCACACACAAAGTGGGGGGCAACTTCTTCGCTACCACAGGTTCACTGGGCGGATCTGGCAACGAATGCAAACACACATCTTTTCCATCCAACACCGCCTCATACAAAGGAGTTGAACCCGTGTCTTCAAATAACAATCCCGAAGAATAGGCCGGCGGTTTCTCCAGATCACGTAAAAGCCTTGCAAATGACCCTATAGTGTGGTTTGAATCCGTTGGATATAAATCAAGAGCATAATGAGCGTACTTGACATCACCGTGTTCATGCGCAATCATTCCTGCGATGGCAACTCAATGCAATTAATATCTGAATAGAAATAAACCATTTCAAGTGAATCCATGTTGTCAAGTACATCATGGTAAAATAAACAATACAACAATTACGGTAACTGACGACAATTTTCGGTCTTCACCTGTAACCGATACAGGCAGCTTGAAAAATCCATCCGTGGCCTTAATCCGATTTGCAAAACATGGGGAGGCTGTTTTGGCATGGTCCATTTTGTCATGGATGACCGTAAGAACCTCCAAGGGCCTGGATATTGACAACGCTCTATTTGTGTAGTAATCATTCCGGTGTGCCTCTTGCATGTTTACATGCTTGAAATAGTTCAATTGATGCGCAACATATGATTCTGTTCCCATCGTGTGTGCATCCCGAAGGCGCTTCAACTTCTCACAATTTGAGCACCGAGCAAATTTGTCCCCTCGTCGTTTAGTAATGTATTCGTTAAATTTTGCTTTCTTGATTGCGCTCAATTTTGACAATGAAATTGGATCCAACCCAACCTTCTCACCAACAGCATTTACGTCGAGCAATATATCTTTCCATTTTGTGCCTGTGGGAAGAACTTTCTCCACAACCTTCTCACCGGTTGTGAGTGTGCGTGTTTTGTGCGGCATTGCATCAGCAAGGGGGACAATGATAGTCGCTAGAGTGGCCGTTGCTTGCCTTGTTGCTTCTCGTGGTTTCTTCAAACCCACGTTCCCGTGGTGTCGGGACCGGCGGCCTTCCTTAGCATAAGTCGCTTGTCTATAAAAGTCCACTTTTGACACCCCGTGAATGGTGTACCATGCCTTACAACACACATCTATGCTTTCAATGGTGATGACCTTGCGCCCCGTACCATTCTCATGTATAGCCCTATGGACATCAAGTTTTTTTGTGGATCTTAGACGAAAATCTCCAAGCCACATTTCTTCGCGGATGGCTTTCAATTTATCCCTCGAAAACAATTGGCAGCAACGATGCACACAACAATCCTTTGTGGCAACTTCACGAATGGACTCCTCACCAAGCAACCTTTGACGTTTACAATCGGTTGCCGACGGAGTAGGACGTGCCAATGTCTCGTGCTTTCTTAGACCCTTGCGTGGCCGCATGTTGGATTGCAGTTCCTTTTCGAGTTCCATGTGACGTTGCTCATGGTCACGCAAGCTCACTCCATCAATCGTGACATTCCTCAATGGCCACCTGCGGAGGGAGAACCTATGAGTGGGATCCACCTCGGAATGAACGAGTGACTCCAATATGACAATGCCAACGTCCTCGGTGCCAAGGGGGTGTTCATCAATGCAATCTTGTGGATGGGTGTTACGACAAATCCCCTCCGCCACAGCAACCCCACTTTCATTTAGAAGTAAGACATCCTCATTCACCCATGAAGCTCTCGAAAGCCCTGCACACTCCACAATGGGAGTGTGCGGCACGGAAGGTGTAGGTATAGCCAGTTGTTCTTCATCGGAACTCCCATCCATGATAGCCTCCCCAACAATGTCTAGCTCGTCCTCAGATGCAGACGGAGAAGTGCCCATGTCTTCAAATGATGAATACCCTCTGTCAGTATACCCATCCATTGTACCTACACAAATGAACACAAAACCTTGTAAAAATTTGACAAAAGCAATAGGGTTAAATACAGGCATTGGTTTGGGTCGAGCGACCCAAACCTTTAGAGGCATTGGTTTGGGTCGAGCGACCCAAACCCTTAGAGGCATTGATTTGGGTCGAGCGACCCAAACCCTTAGAGGCATTGGTTTGGGTCGAGCGACCCAAACCCTTAGAGGCATTGGTTTGGGTCGAGCGACCCAAACCTTTAGAGGCACTGGTTTGGGTCGAGCGACCCAAACCCTCACATGCATTGGTTTGGGTCGAGCGACCCAAACCCTTAGAGGCACTGGTTTGGGTCGAGCAACCCAAACCCTCACAGCCATTGGTTTGAGTCGAGCGACCCAAACCCTTAGAGGCACTGGTTTGGGTCGAGCGACCCAAACCCTCACAACCATTGGTCTAGGTCGAGCGACCCAAACCCTCACAACCATTGGTCTGGGTCGAGCGACCCAAACCCTTAGAGGCATTGGTTTGGGTCGAGCGACCCAAACCCTTCAGCTGGTTTCGGTCGAGCGACCCAAACCCTCCGTGATTTACGCCTACAATTGCGGAAATAATCCATATCCGCCTCCCTGTACACTATCTGTAGTAAATCACACCGTGCATGGCTGTTGAAATTGGGTACTCAGCAAAGGACGTTTAGACAAACCTTGCAATGCAGCAGTACTTGAGAGACCTTGCTACCGTTTCACAATGGGGAGATGAGGAAAAAAGACCGAAGTTTAGGGGGCTTGGAACTTTATACTGCCTGCCTCTGCCTTGGCCTGCCCCTTTGGATCCCTTTCCCGCCCGAACCTAAACCCTAATCCTTTGTTCAAACCTTCTGACGGACATTCCCGCCTCTTGTTGTAAATAAATCTTCCATATTTAGAGGGCCTCTTCGTGGCCCCAAGCATGAAATGACCTTGGAGAACTAACCGCCTAATTCCGCTATTAAATAACTAAACAAAATATGAAGTCAGTGTTTGATTAATTGTAGTGTTCTTACAACCCTACCATGGTCAACATTAATTTTCAATTCGTTTCATTCCTTACTAACACTCAGTTCATACATGTATACGGTATTCCACATATTATTAGAACTGATATTTATTGTTTGAGATTGCATTTAATGCTTCTTACTTTCTTATGGTTATGGATATTTTGTGTATGTGGTTGTGTTTAATGTATCAAACAGTAAATATCATTCTTTTTGAAGTTGTGTATTCCATCTATAGTTTTAATTGATTTGGCTTGCGAATAAAATGTAGCCAACTTTATAATTTTGTTAAAACAAGTGTTTGATGAAAAACCTAATCATATATTGTTCTATCTAGTCAATGAAAGTTGATATGAACATGTCCACAAAATCATGGTTGTGTGTCCTAGTGTCACTACACTAAATAAGATATATATTAGTGTTAGCTACACTATATACAAATGCATCTACGACATACCAATACCATTATGAAAGTAATTAACATTAAATGTAAACCGAAGCACTCAATGTTAAATATAAACGTAATATGTTTGAATATGGTGTTAGTAGAAAATAAAATAAAAAACAAAGATCTTAGAAGATCTCCAATATGAGATGACATGAAAAGTGGCAACCATCGGCAGGAAAATGGTGTATGCTTTTGGAAACCTATGTAGAAGGCATAAATGTGAATCCCATCACACATGAACCTTTCAACTTCCATCTTTCAATGGTAACTGAACCTATCATGATGCCCACTTCAATTGCAAGCTAGACATACAAGTTTGAATTGTATGTCCCAACAATAATTTAACACATTGACATGAAAACTAACCAACATTCAGTTTCATAATAATATAGTGTTTGTTGTGATATCTAGTATATACATTTGTACTTAAAACCACGTGCGTCTTGGCCCCCTCATTTGACCTATGCGCCATTTATTTATGCCTTCGGGTTCAACAAGTCATGTTCATTAACCCTACCCTAAACCCTAAACCCTAAACCCTAAACCCTCGTAGTTGTTAAGGGTTGCTTTCATATAGAACACCATGTACTGTACTTTGTGCCTCATTTCCTAATATGATATCTTGTTTAATATATGTGGAGGGATCATCCAACAACAGAGTGATTGCTTAAATGGCTTCATATAATGCCGAACTCCACATATTTGTACAAATATGACTTCATATTTGTGTAAATGGTGCTTCTCTCATTTACTATCACTATATTTGTTCATTTTGGACTTTCTCTTGTCTCAACTTTGTATAATATGACCTTTTAATGTGGTTTGATATGAACACCCGCTTCGAAATATGTGCATCTTATAAATATGTACTATTCTAAATAAGTATGTTAATGTTTGATGCTATAAATTGAACAACATCTTTGTTGCTTTGGGCAAACAATAATGATATTAAGGTGTCAAAACTTAATATTGCATAGTTCCATATGCGCTAACCATTACAATACATAACTCTAAACCATTCATTGTGTAAACGGTTACCATACTTGTAATTTTCGATCTTGTGATTGCCTATGAGGATTGCAATATAGTTATCAAATACTCCTCTTAGAATACTATGTATCACCCTCAACCCATTCCATATGTGTAGATTACCACAATTATAACACAAATTACGGATTCGTTCTATGATATTAGCAAATCCAATGAGGGACCATTAAATTAAAAACCATTTTAATTAGAGTTGACAAATGTGTTCATTTTGTGGAGTACCTTATGTATAATGCTTTTTGAGTATCCTAATTCATGGTACAATCCACCATCTCAAGCTAGAGCCCTGTCCTCTACCAACAACCATCGTAGATAATTGCAATACATAACTCTAAACCATTCAATGTGTAAATGGTTGCCATAATTATATTATACCATCATGGACTTCCCTATGACGATTGCAATATAATTATCAAATACTCCTCTTAGTATGCAGTCCACCCTCAATAAATGTTACACCTATAAGTGTTAACCCTCTTTAAAATTAATGTTAACTCTCTTCTACTCCCCACATATTGCACACTTTAAATGTTAAACGTGTTAACTATTAACAAAATGGTACTCCCGTCTTTGTAACTTTGACTCTATAAATGTAAACTATTGAAATACAACCATACTATTCCATTTTATAATGACTTGCGATCTAGTTTTGGTGTCAATCGAAGGTACAAGCAATCACGTTTTTGTTTTGTGTCCAAATATGTGGGTTTATGGTGTAGATTGAGAAATATTTGCAAGTTGGGCATGCATATGAATCTCACCAAAGAACCATAATTGATCCATACTTCACCCGTGATTTGTGAACTTGATATTCAATAAAGTTTTGTTGGTTTTGCAATTGTATGAATAGTATTCTCCCACAAGGACTCTTCACAATTGCTTATATTTATTAATGTCAAGATTTTTATTACTCAAAAAGTAATTTCATAATTGTTAATTGTTAACTTTGATCCACTCCCGAGGGTTAACATTTATAGAGGGTAGATTATAGTATGTATCATTATCGATTTATTCCATATGTGTAGATTACTAAAATTATAAAACTAATACAGTTTCATTGTTTGATTCTAGCAAATCTTACGGGGGACCATTAAAATAAAAACCATCATTATTCGAGTTGGCGGAGGTGTTACATTTGTGCAGTACCTTAGGCTATAACCATTATTGAGTGTCCTCAATAATGGTTTGGGATAGATGGCTAAAGGACATCCACTTGCGAGGCTTATGGACCGTCGATGGGCCAGAGGCGCTCCAATGGCCCGGATTGGGTATGCGTTTGGGGCATGGAGCGCCGCCGCTCCACGTGGCGGCCATGCGTCCATCGAACACGAAAGGCCGGACCCATTCCCGAATGGGTCCCACCCTTTCGTGTCTTTTTCCCCTCCCACATTCTCTAACCCCTTCCCTCCGCTCCTTCTTTCTCTCTCTCACCTCCGCGCCAAGCTTCCACCCTTTCCCCTACGCACCGTTTCTGGAAGCGCCGCCGCTTTTGGAAATGGCGCCTCTTTTCGAAAGCGACGCATCTTCCTTCTCCCCTTCTCCTTTCTCTCCTTCTCTCCTTGTAGCGCCGCCCTCGCTAAGCGGCGCTTTTCCTCATTGTTGTTCTCTCTGATTCTTCTCCTCTTCTCCTATACCTCCCTCTGGTCCATTGAGAGTGAAGCATTGAGTGTATTGTGTGCACATTGAGTGTATTGAGTGCGCATTGAGTGTATTGTGTGCATTAAGAGTGTAGCATGCGGTTTGTAGTTTTGTTTTTGTATCAAAGCGTTTGCTTTGAATCAACAGAATGTCTTTGTGTTTGTGAATTGAGTGCATTATTTCTGGTGTGTGAGTTTCAGGTGTGTGAGTTTCAGGGTTACATTGTTTGTGAGCAATCAGTGTATATTCGCATAGCTTGTTTGTGAGTGATTGTTCAAGCTTTATTGTGAAAGCTTGATTGTGAAAGCTTGATTGTGATTGATTGTGAAGAGTGAGAAGTTTGTTCCTGAGTGTTTGTGAGAACTACATCAGTTGTCCAATTCCTTTTTAGTTTTGGAGAAATTATAGTTGTTCAGAGCGTTTTCAGTTTTCCAGATTCAAGCCTTTCTACAATCAGCAAGTAAGACTAGCTTGTTGGAACAGCTTCCAACAGCAGGTTCTTCATTAGGTTGCAAAGAAAGGTATTTTCTTAACCCAATTCATTTAGTGTTTCGCAGCATCTACAATGCATAAGCATTGTATATGCTGCGCAAACACATTGTAGAAAACTCATTATTCATAACAGTTTGGAGAGACGACTCAAACCTCACTCTCAAAACTCTTAAGCCCACTCTAAATATAGTATATGTTGCATAATTAACAATGTTAATGGTTTCGGTCGACCGACCCAAACTACCTGCAGTTGGTTTGGGTCGGACGACCCAAACCCTTGAGCTGGTTTCGGTCGAACGACCGAAACCAGCAGCGCAGTTTGGGTCGCTCGACCCAAACTCTGCAGCTAGTTTGGGCCGATCGACCGAAACCAGCAGCACTGTTTGGGCTGAACAATCCACACTAATCTGCAGGTTTCGGTCGAGCGACCGAAACCAGCTGCAGAGTTTGGGTCGAGCGACTCAAACTATGGACAATTTTAGACCCATAAAAGCAAACTCCAGAAGAGTATGGGTCGCTCGACCCAAACCTCATGACGAGTTTGGGTGGAACGACCCAAAGTCCCAATCACATGCTACATGATAATATATAAAAGGACTAGATGCCATAGATAACTTATATATAAGGACACAAAGTTTGGGTCGAGCGACCCAAACTATGCGTGTTTTTCTGCTATCTATAACAAAATATTTTAATCTTACAGAAGACAATTCATACATCTAAAAAACAACGAAATATCTAACCTCTATCACATTACACGATATCTTTGAGTGAGTAATTGCTACTAAAAACACAAATGTGCTCAAAAGAGGGTTAATAGTTTGGGTCGCCCGACCGAAACTAACATATCTACCTCTCCTTGCAGATGCCTCCCAAGAAAAGACCTGGAGAACGATGGTTGGAGCTGGCACCATTCGAGATAGTCGAGGAGTACGAGACACCGACGGATGAGTCCTACGTGCCAAAGGAGGACATTCTCGTCGCATGGTCTTTTTCTGTGGTCAAGGCAGCCCAATTCAAAATTTTGCTCGCCCTCAAAGTCGGCACAGAAGAGTCTTTCACATGGGCTCTTGTGACAGGATGGGAGGTTTCATCAGTCCAGGCTCTAGGAGGACATGTGGACATCATCCTGGAGAATTCATCCCAACAAACCGTGCATGTATTCATGAAGGACGTCGCCCAGCCGTTTGATCCTGCGTACTTGAGGGAGCAGTGCGCGGAGCCGGAGGTCATCAAACCGGAGGCCATCTTCATGGATGGAGCCACTTCAATCACCAAGATTGCCACGAGATTCACAAAGCTGAAGCAAGCAATCAACGCGATCAACAAGGAGGCGCAAAGCAAGTCAAAACCTGCTGTCGCGACGAGGCGCAAATCAACTGTCGAAGAGGGCGCAGGGTCGTCAAGACCTCAAACATTGAGGAAGCCCCGTCCGGTACCCGCTGACTCCAGGAGAACAACTCCTACAGCAACCCCGGCGGATAACGAGGCACCAACGCCATCCCAAAGCCGGCAGACTACACCGTCCAAGAGACAAAGAGAGTCGTCCTCTGCCATGACAGAGGAGCCTATTTCGCCTGAGCTGAAAATGCCTAAGGCCGGAGAAGAGGTGGAGCCGGAGGAGATCACGAAGATCAATGAGACCTTCGAGACAAAGTGCTTACAGTATTTTTTTATGGGCAGGGAGTTCATGTTTAAGGTGAACATCTCCCAATGCCACCTTGCTCCCCCGGAGATGTGCGTTCGTGCGAAGGAAGACGCATATGTGGAATGGCTTCTCACCAAGATGCTTGGAGACCAGTTCAAGTTCGACAAGCAGACTCTTGTTCTCATGCCTCAGGGGCACAAGAAAATGCCCACACCAGATATGTGGGACACCATCGCAAAAGGCGATTTTTGGCTGATTGACGGTCAGCACAGTGTCGAGGCAGCTAAGAAACTGCAGACCAAGACCAATTGGGATGACCCCAATCGGCTAAAGGAGAAAGTGAAGGTATGGGACGCGCTAGTCGTCTGGTCTGACGACGAAACGCGGCTCAGCGACATATCCCGCTATTTCAACAAAACGAATAAGTTGCGGCCATACCAGGCATCGTGGATTCGCAACATCATGGCCTCGCGGGAGGTGTGGGAGTTCTACGGAAGACCTCAAAGGGAAAGGGAGAATGCGAAAGCCAAGAATCCTAAGTGGGAGGTGAGATTTCCTAGGCACCCCATAGTTTGGGTCGAGCGACCGAAACTGCTACATAGTTTCGGTCGCTCGACCCAAACTTCTGGATTTCTTCTTCATATTTCTGCTTCATATTTCCTCTGTAAGTGGACAGTCCATACTCTTAACTAATACAGATTCTGTGCTCTTATGCAGCAATTCAAGTACCACATGATCAACAAGTTCTCTTCCATCGACAATTCAAGCCGCAAGCAGAAGAAGTACAAAGAGCTGAGAGGAGAGATCTACTTGATCACATCAACCGACGCGGTTTGGCAGAAATGGAAGACCCTGTTCGAGAGGCACGAGACCGGGGATCTTATCGATCCCGACACGCTCGAGAAGTACAACAAGGTCCCCAAATTCAAACCGCTGAGACCTCTTCTGAGAGAGTTCTTCAGAAGTCTGCAGGGTCTTATGGAGTCCGAGATCGAGAAGGCGGCAACCCACATGTTGCACAACAAGAAGACTGCAAAAAGAGTTTGGGACCATCCGAAAATCGTCTTCACCAAACCGAAGTCCTTTGTTCCTTCGTGCTACACATTGAAGGAGTGGGCAGAATATAGGAAGAAGAAGACGACAATCGTCGAGGAGCTGCACAAGCTAGTTCCCGAAAAACTAATATTCAAGGAGGACGAGATGAACGAGGTGAACTGGAGAGCGTTCAAGGCTGAATACAACTTCACCAGTGCATCAATGGCGGCTCTGATGAGGGAGGCGGGAGAAGACTTTCTGAAGTCAAAAATGGTGAAGAACAACAAGAACCTGCCTCTTCCCGCCCACACCATGCTTGCCTTCTCCAACTTCGTAAAGGAGAAGAAGATTGTTAGTTTCGAAGGAGACGCGTTTTTCAACCATGTCTCCTTCAAGCCACTCAAAATCCAGGGGTGGCCGGGCGTTGAATCCAGGAAGCAAATACGAGTAAACGTTGCGGAACGGTTCCCCTTTGGCCTAATAGACTTCCGCAATATTCCTGGCCATGAGTTTGAGGGCACAATGAGCACACCCTTCTACGGGGAGTTCATGCCTAAGTTCTTGGACTATGCCAGCCCCAGGCTCAGGGAGGTTGATGTCTGGTTGTGGATAGTAGAGGACTGGCGAGCAGAGCAGGTGTTTGAACTTGTTCAGAAGTCGCAGCCTGACTACGCGGTGTCCAAGTCGCACTACGTTCCTGCACCGGCGGAGGGGGTGTACACAACACTCAAGGACAAGAAAACTAAAGTCTTGAGCTTGTTGTGTTTGTACTTTGTTTTCAAAGCAAACCTGTTGAAGGACCCCAGCCACCCCCTAACCCGAATGGAGAAACTGTTCCAAGTTCGGGACGGCATGGGTGCAAGCAAGTCATTGTACGACGAGGCGAAGTATGCAATGTACCCTGCGGACGAGTTGCGGATGGAATTCTATCTGCGAATAATGAGGGCTCTGACGAGGAGAGGGGACGCTATATTCAACATCTTCGGCGGCACCAAACCCATCTTCGCTAGCATGGTGAGCTCTCTCGCACTATTTGATGAGCTAGTTTGGGTCGAGCGACCCAAACTATGAGCACTCCTAGTTTCGGTCGCTCGACCCAAACTATAAGCACTCCATGCTTTCCTGTTTGCATTGATATTTTGAGCTTTCGATAATATTGTATGCCATCTAACATATCAAGTGTGGTTATGCAGATGCTGGGCCTGAATGTCTACAGCTATGTGGACGCCTCTGACCTGCAATTCTACAAGAACCAGAGATCATTGGCCAAGAAGATGGACATATTGGACTGGATTCCTGGGAGCTACGCCGAGGAGACTGTGGAAGGGGGTGAGAGCCCACAGGATAGGGCTAGGCGTGTCAACCCAGCCGAGTTGGCCATGATGGTTCC
The DNA here is from genome assembly GCA_964035585.1 of Polytrichum formosum. NCBI lineage: Eukaryota > Viridiplantae > Streptophyta > Polytrichopsida > Polytrichales > Polytrichaceae > Polytrichum > Polytrichum formosum. The sequence goes on from OZ037938.1 coordinate 19,580,188, forward strand.
TTATGCAGCACCAGAGCCTCTGGTCCAAGTGCATCCAGGTCAGTCTTCTCGAGGGCCTCGTGACGAGGAGGGGGAGGAGGAGGAGGAGGAAGAGGGAGAAGAGCCTAGGCAGGAAGGCGAGGTTGAAGAAGGGGCAACGGGCTTCACTCAAGAATCTGAAGCCCCTCAACGAAAGAAGGCAATGCGGGTTGCAACTCCGCAGAGTAAGTTGGTGCCCGTCCTCACAGTGGACGATGCGCGCGACATGTACTCGAGGGATGCGACTGAGGTTTTCAGGGAGAGGAGGAAGATCAAGGGCAAGAAACTCTATAGCGACTATGCTGTAGAGGAGACAATTGCCATCAGCAGCGAGGACGAGGACGACATGGAGCTCGCGAAACGGCTCAGGTCGGACCCTCCCTCTCCCGGTGCCTTCGCAGGGATGGTGAGGGTGAAGCCCGAGGTTCTCACCGTCCAAGAGGCGAACGAGAAGATGTTGAGGGAGGAAGAGCAGCGCATCCGCTTGCAAAGGGCCGCTGCCGAAGAATCCTCGGTGCGGAACGAAGTTGCAGAGCTGAGGGCGATGTTGTTGGAGCAACAACGTCAACGAGCGATGGCGCAACCACCGCCTAGCATTGACATGATCACGCAAGTGATCCAAGGCATGTGGGCGCAGGGCATGATGATGGCCCCCCGGGCTCGTTTCCACACTTGCCCCCCAACTTCCCTCCTCAGAGCATACCTCCACCGTCGGGTTCACAAGGGTCATTCAGCTTCCAGCACATGGTTGGACCCCACGTGCATCCTTATGCACCGGTCCAACAAGTGGATGACCCCAACCTCTGGCGCCAGGCCGGGTCTTCTAGACCCCTTACCCCCCCACCACTACGGCCGCCACTGGTCCTGCCACCCCCTCATCAGCAGGACGACCTGCACATGTTTGGGTCGTCCGACCCAAACCCAGCCCCCCTCGCAATGCGACAAGGCCCACCTCAGGATGGGGGGGAGTTTGGGTCGGACGACCGAAACCCCGTGGCCGCTCAGTCCTCAGTGGACCAGCATGGGTCTGACAAAGACTCACCCATGCCAGATGTTGAAGGTCCCCAAGGGCCTGGTGATACCTCTACACCTATCCCAATCGATGAACCTATGCATGCTGCACATGCGGAGGTTGGGTTAGGTGAAGGGCCTGACACTGAACGCTTGCAGGAGAGGGGTGCTGACAACGTCGGAGAAGGCGTTGGCGAGAGAGGAGGACCGGCGGTGGCGGTGGAGCCTTCCATGGCGTCCAGGCATGATCAAGGCGAGGTAATACACTGAGACCTCCCCAGTTTCGGTCGCCCGACCCAAACTCCTGGTCCTTTGTCTTGTTGCCCTTGGTCATGTCTTCCTTAGCTAGGAGGAACTGCCCCCACCCAGGTCCATCCCGCTGTCGAATCCCTTCACCCCTGTTCCTTTTCTGCCACGCTCGCAACCGTCGCCCCGGCCCCCGCGATTTTATTCGGAACATGGAGGCGCGCACACAATTTTGTAGATTGTCTTAGGATAGTTTGAGCGGCTCGTTCAACGCGGCTTCGCCCCCCCCCACTGGGGATTTTGTACATAGAGCATTGGAACAATAAAATTATTTTTTGTGCCATTATGATTGTATTCGTGTTCAAATGCATATTGTGTCCTCTTGCCCCCCTTCCCCCCCTTTGGATTTGTATGGCCACCTATGTATAGTGGTTCTTGTATTTTGCACGTAAATATATATACGTATTTTCTCTAATTGGACATAGAATGACATAGTCTTCCCCCGCCTTATCTCGCTCGTCTTCACAGGGATCGGAGCTTAGCGTCGCGGCTCCCCGCCGGTCCTCTCCAAGAAGCGAGGAGGGTAGCGCGATGGCCCCACCCCCTTTACCCGCACGGCCTTTGCAACCTAAGACCCGTTTCGTCGTACTAGACCTCAACGGGGTCTTGGTGCAATGCGTGTATTGTCCAAGGGTCCCCACGGTCCCCTACTGCAAGCCCGAAGACGCGAATTATGATGGGCCGCCCACGTACATCAAGAGCAAGCTCGTCCACCTGCGGCCGGGTCTTCGGCGCTTCCTACAGACCATCCAAAGAAAATGGTGGGTGGTCGTGTGGAGCTCCATGACGGCCAAGAACACCAATGCGGTCGTGGAGTTCATTTTCAAGGGCATCGAGCCCCCCTGCTTAGTCCTACCACAGGATGCATGTAAAACATTGTACACACCGGACCGCAAGACTGTAAAGAAACCGAACAACCCCGCGTCCCCCCAATACCTCAAGATCCTTAGACTAGCTTTGTGGGACCAGCGGCCGTCTTTGATAGGCATCCCCTACGACGTCCGTCCCACCCGCGAGAACACTCTCATGGTGGACGACAGCGCTGCCAAAAACGTTTTGAACCCTACGGCCAACTTCATAGTCTGCCCTACGTGGACGATCGAGAAGGTCCGGGACAAATTTTTGTTAGACCTTGGTAAATACCTGCTAGAGCTCACGGGTAGTGGAATGGAGGTACAGGACTATCTTAGGCATAATCCCTTCGGCGAGAGGCGCTTGGAACCTCAAGACCATTTGTACAATGAGTTGGTCACTCACGCGAAATATAACAAGCTCCTTTGACTTGTCTATTATGTTTGTATGTATGTATGTGCGTGCGTTCACAAACTTTTGTGTAAATTATATGCTTCATATGTATCTCGATTTTCACACGCTCTATCTCTCCCTCTTCCCTTGGGTTTTGTTTTGTCCCCATTTTGGCGCCAGCCCTTGGAGCCCTCTATTGATGTCGTCAGTGAGTCGAACTTGGAAAGCTTCATCTACGAGACCGTTTACGACGCCGCGTCTACCATCGACTACTCAAAGGAGCCTCTCGATGCCGGTGTCGTCGATAGCCCCCCGCCCAAGCAAATCTTCCGACAATCGCCGTCCCCGTCACCGCTCAAGGGCGTCGATCGCGACTATGTCCGTCTGTCTCCCACTAAACCAGCTGGGGGTATTACACCTCAACGGCGGCTATGTATGGACGCGCGACCTACGAAGAGCGCATCCCTACCTACTCCCTCGCGGGACGCCTTGCCTTCACCCGCGAATTCGGACGCAAATGCCCGTCATGCCAAGGTAAGGCCCCCCTTCCCATTGGTGTACCATACGTTACAATCGTTCTATCCTTAAGCGATTTGTGCGACATGTTTAGGTCTTTCTACCCAAACTAACACATGTTCACGTGTTTTCTAAAATCGGTGGCAGGTACCTAAACCTCCGCGGTCGCTCGAGGCCATTGCGCTGGAGCGAGAGTACGCCATGATGAGGAACTCCAGACAATCTACTTCATGGGTTTCGAATTCCTCCTCCTATAGTTCGGGCGGTCGACGGAACCCTACATGTATTATGGTAGACTCGCATCCAAAGCACGCCTACAGTCGCGGAAATGAGATTTTCCGGAACATTGCGGCGATGCGAGCAAAAGAAGCGGCGGCAAAAGAGAAAGATGCAGTCTCCAAGTCTAGATAGCCATCGTACTTGTAGACATTGCACGTGGACGGGATAATCTTAGACGATACTATCCAATGCATTTGTGGCATTGGCATGCTATTCAACTTACATGCCATATGTTGTATATTCTATTTGCAATAATATGAGTGTTATAAGATTTCCCTTCAATACGGTCTATTGTTTGGGTTCCCCTACCCAAACCATCACAAATATGAGTTATTAATGGAATTCTTGGTATGAACACCCGCTTGAAAGTGTTGGCAACCAATATGTGTTCCATTTTATCCTTGTTCTTATGTTTGTAAAAGTCTCAAAATACCCGAAAAGTCTCAATTTAACGAATATAGTGTTATGTGAGCAATTCTACATGTAGATGGTTGAGAGTTGAGAGTGCAGGGGGATTGAAAATGAGAATGCAGAGAGTTCTCGGGGCGATCACACCCCCTTATGTTTCATAACCACGTGCGATAAAAGTTTGCTACCCTATGTTATATGCCATAGATAATTTTAAAAATCATGATATTTTTTCTACATATACATAACATTGATAATATCTTTTGTGTATTTTTTTGAAATGTTTAGTCATCTTCATTGTTGTAGTAATTGTTTTAGTTCAATTCTGCGTCATTCTAGTTAGAAACAATACGTTTTATAAAAAACTAATCATCAAGTTTGGTTACAATTTTTTACTATGTAATAGATATTGTGTATATATCTACTCATGAAAAAAAATGAAAATTTTTTGACCCATTTTGGTGATGCTTTATGTAAAAAATGATTTTTTAATTTTTTAATTTTTTTAATTTGTTATCGCACGTGGTGTTCAACTTGACAATGGAGTGCACCCCCAGGAGAGAGTTGTGGGATTTGTGGGGTTCGGGAGTTAAGAATTGAGAGTGCAGGGGGATTAAAAAATGAGAATGTAGAGAGTTGTGGGATTTATGGGGTTCGGGTGTTGAAAGTTGAGAGTGCATGGGGATTGAAAGTGAGAATGCAAAGAATTGTGAGATTTTTGGGGTTTGGGAGTTGAGAGCGTAGGATATGCTTGCAAGGGATTGATGCGGTCCTAGTGGTTGGGAAGGAGGAAAAAATCCTTGGAGTTTTGGGTTCTTGTTATAAATGAACATGGTTCTTGGGGTTTGAGGCTTGTTGGCGAGGGAGGGGGCTATGTTTTCTAGGGTGGGGGCTCGTATTGCGAGGAATGGGAGAAATTTGTTGTGGGTTGGGAGTTTTTGTTGGCATTGGTGGTTTTCTATTGTTGGCACCGAGTTTGAATTGCATTGTTGTTGTGTTGCTGCTCGTAGGGAGGTTTTTATCATGTTTCTAGACACCTTTAATGCAAGGACTGTTTTTTTTCTAATGCATGGCATGTACTCTTTGTTGCATTGCTTTGTTTTTGGTGTTTCTTGTCAACGTTTAGGTTTCTTGCACATTCGTTGTGTTTTTCCGTTTTTTGATTTTGGGGATTAGAGGGAGAAGTGTTGCTCTTTTCATGGTGTAAATTTGTGGACGTGGTCATTGCATTCATCATGCCATTACAAGAATTGAGAGTGAGGTGGAGAGCAAGGTGGAGGGTGAGGTCATGTTGCGCTATCACTTGAAGGTTCATGTTGTTCAATTTTGTTGGGTGCATTATGGGAAAAAGATTAGAGATAGTGTGCATGTGGAGTTTTTTGGATTTCTCATTATCATTTGGTGTTGATGCTGCCATTTTAGGCGTTCTAGGAAACAACAATGTTTTTGTTTGTTTGTTAAGGGGAGGTGAAGTGGGGGGGATTTTTTTTGTGAGGGGGGGGGGATTGCATTGTTGAGACTGATGGAGGGTTGAACTCTTAGTGATTTTAAGAGGGAAAATAGGACTGAGATTGGGGGTACAATTCTTACTGAGGAGTTGGAGGAGACATAGAGATTGGCCAGCGATGCACGCAACTCACCAACACCACCAAAGGAGGTTTTGCAGGGCGAGCAAACCACTGCATGGCGCTGATGATATGTGGTGCTCTTTGATTGTGTTTGTAGTTAGATCCTTTACCACCAAGCCAATGTTATTTGGGCCTTCTATGCACTCCAAGACTCAAATGCTTATGTGGATGTGGCGCAAACACAAATGGTGAGGTCCATCATTTGCCATCCATGTGCAAAACCATCAAATGTTTATGGGAGCAGCTCCACAAGCACCTCCCGTCACAACACAATGTTGATCGAGGTAGGGGTTCATTCAATACAACCCAATGCATGGATCAACTTCAATGAAAAAGAGCCTCTACAACAATGGCACCAGAGATTGGGAACCCTACAAATTGAAACGGAAGAAACATTAGGAGGCAACTGGGGAGGGCCGATAGAAAGCCAAAAGACGGAAAAATGTCACCCTCCAGCATCACTAAATACTTTGAAGGCAACGAGTTTGGCTACTCCAAAATGACCATGCTCAAGTATGCGTTGTGGAAGACCTTGTGCTTTACATTGCAAAAGGCTACAAAGTTCTTCACATAGTAGAGAAATCCTAGATACGAAGGTTGATGATGTGGCGTGACCCTTGTATAAGATTTCTGCCAAAGAAGGTTGTGGTGCAAGAGCAAATACTTGCAATGTTGGAGCGCATTATGGATACATATGTGTGTTAGTTGCACCATTGCTACCATCACTTTCGACCTTTGGATGAGCAGATGTGGGTATGACACATTTTGCATGGTTATGAATTTCATTAATGATTCTTGGATGCCTAGGCATATCATAGTTGGTGGGTTGAGGCGACAAACACAATAGGTGTAGCCCTTGCAGAAATTGTGAAGCCATTGTTGAAGTCTTTTGGGTTGACTAACAAAAATATGGTTTATGTGAAGGATGAAGGGGCAAACTTGAATACACTAGCTATTGCCTTGTGCTCTATGGTGTCATGTAAGCCGTTGCAGCTTGACCACCTTTACTCATGCCATTTTTTTTGGCCACACTATGTCCAAGTGCTGCTAGTATGCCATGAATGATCTAAATGTTTTTAAGATATGAAGGAAGTGTCTATGAAGAATTTGCTCATAGTGACGGTTACTTTGAGTACTTGCTTGGAGAACTTAGTTACATTGGCAAAAATATGTTCACAATGGGGAGACTTGGCAATGTGGAGAGGCCTCCAGATATGGATGAGGGTGCACTAACGGCATACAACAAGATGCATGCCAACTACCGTGTGAGAGTGGAATGGGACATTGGTCGGTTGAAGCACGAATTTTGAAGATTCATGAAGCGGTTTGATGCCACCAAACCCAAGTACAATCATTTATTTTGAGTTGCGGCAATCTTGATGACCTTCATACACTGGTGTAAATGGATTTCACTTGTGATGTTTTGAGTGAACGACTTGAGCCCGCACATCATCATGGTTGGGATGGAGACTTTTGAGCGAGTGTAGTTAGAATACTAGCTATCATGTGTGTAGCATCCTTTGTGGGCGAGTGTATTTACAAACAACTTTGTATGCATGTCTATACTTGACATTCTCATACATAAATAACCTTCATTGGAGTTAGATTGCAATGCCCTCAAGCGCCAAATTCAAATGATTTGTTTTTGGTCTTCAAGTTTGATTGCATTGAGTGCATGTATACACAACGCTCTTAATACCAAATTAATAGAACATTCAAAGCAAAGAGATAACAATGTGATTAATTGAAGTGGATAATTTTATTGAAATGGAACTTAAACTCCTACAAAAAATTCCATTAATCCTATTGCCTTCACTTCATGCCCAACATTTCCATAACCTTCTTCTTTTCCTCTTCAATTAATAGCACTCCCATGAGTTCCATCTCCACCATTTGCTTGATGTTGGAGATCTCAACACTTGTTGCTTTTGCGTGGTTAATCCTATGTCTAGCTACTAAGAGATTTGTCTCTTGCCTCAATAGAACCCTCCAAGATCCTTGTCATAGCCACCATGTTTTTTGCTTGAGCCGTCATGCACTCACCTTTTGGCAAAGGTTTGGATTTGCTTCCCAATGACTTTGAATTTGCACTAGGAATTTTGTCTTTCTCGGTGTGTGCGGACGTTCCCATCAATGGTGTGGATGCCATTGTGTCCATGGATATCAGAGATGGCACATCACCGGTTCTTCTTCAGGGTGGCCTCTTCGGTCTACCTTCAAGAATGTGTTGCCTCCTCTTCAAGAATGTTCATACTTGCATGATTGTTGGTTTGCTTCAATTGTTCTAGAACTTTGTTGTTTTGCAAGCATGCACTTAACCCACCATCTAGGTTTGACCGACCAATCTTCATTTCTTTCATGCAGTCACGAAGACGCTCCTTCAATGTCTCCTCTTGCAAGGTGTTATTGGGATAAGCATGCATGTAGATGGCATACACTTTCTTCCACACTGTGTATGGAATGATTTGAATAACCTTCTTTTTTCTTTCATTTGAATATTGCTCGAAGTGTATGTTGTAAGTGTTTACTAACCCTGATATTTGTTTCAATTCCATGAATGCCCTCAAACTCCTAGTTGGAGATGGGGAAGAGGGTGGGTGCGCACTCTGATAACCATTCATATATTGGATGAGTGATTGGTTATAAATTAGATAACCATTGAGAGGACAACGAGTTGTGGGAGCAACGAGTCATCCAACTACTTGAGCCGGTCAACAAACATAATTAATCAACTCATGGACATAACTTTGGAATGATTGATGACATTGCACCTACATGGATGAAACTTGTGAGGAGTTATGATAACCCTCATGCTCTTGGATGAGCGATGGGTTTGTGAGAAAGCATTGAGAATCATCCCCCGCGTTGGATTCTCATTCATCCTTGTGGGACGGACGGAGAAGGATAGGTAGTAATGGTCAACTGCAAGTCAGCGTCTACCAAGTGGCAGTCTTAAGAACATCCACTTGTCAGCCATCCAGCCCGCTCTCTCCCCAAAGCCGTATGGCAACCTCTGGAAAGCCCAGATTCCTCTCCAATTTCTCAACTTCTTCACCAATTCCTTTGCAATCATCCAAACTCATCAACACAAAATTTCAAGGTAATTTGTTGTGCTCCTTACTTTGTTTTCTGTTCCTCCTGCTGTGCTAAAAAAACTGTGGGTTCACGCAGCTCTGATCACCATAAGGTAGGTTGCAATTGGCTAAGTTTCTGTTTCTTGTTCTTTGGAGAGGGTTAAGTTCCATTTTTTTGCAAATTTTCTATCTGGTTGTTTTAAGCATAAAATGCGATGCAGGAACCTTAGTGAGAAGTTTTTGGCTAATTTTTGTTTTTCGAATTGTTTTGGAAATGGAAGGAGACATTTTCTCACAGCTCTGGTGAATTTTTTTGGTGAAGAAGATCTTGGGGTTGAATGTGCGTGTGTGTGTGTGTGTGTGTGTGTGTGTGTTTAAAATTTAATTTTTCGGGTTTTCCAGGAGCTCAAAAGTTAGGTCGGGGATTTGTCCATGGCGGTAAATGTGCTTGGGGCGCCATCCGTAGTTGGAGGTACAAGAGCCGGTCTCTTCCCTTCTGCAAATTCACTACAATTTCATCAACATTTGGTCAAATCTTCGAGCGTCCTTCTTGTGAGTCTATTCCTCTGTCTACTTTTTTGAAATTTATTGGTGCAAATGAAAATTCCATTACCGAAAGGAATTCTCTATCTTTTGGCTTCTTTATATTCTTCTTGTGTGCATCCTCTTTCTTGATTTTTAGGTATGTATCATAGGAGCTGAAGTTTATATTCAGTCACAACTTTGATTTTCGAAACACCTATCCGGAGCTAACATTGGCTCGTTCAGATCCTTGACATATTTTCTGGAGAATTTTAAGGATTATGCATGCTTGTCGAGCTGTTATGGGTGTGAATTTGAATGATGTCTTAATGGTTGGAAACCAAAATTCTGTTCCTAGATTTCGATATTCTTGTGAGTCCCCTGTTTTTAATTCTTAAGATACCTTCTGTATCCCTTCGCAGACCATGGGAGTTGAAATTTAATTCCATTCGCATGACTTAGAATTTCTGAAACACTTATGCCGGCCTAACATTAAGGTCAGGTCATTTGAAATGTTTTCTGGAGAAACTTGTGGGTTATGTATACTAGTCGAAGTGTGTTGGATCTGAACTTGAATAAAGATGTCTTCATACCCTGCTCAAACAGAGTGAAACCCTAAACTCTGTTCCAGACAAACCCTTCAATACATTTCTGATCTGTATGGTTTCTTTTTCTTTTTTCAAAATAAAAATAAAAATCTGACTAACGGGCTTCACAGAATCGGCGCCCAAGGCACGGAGCAGGAATTGTGCGGTGCTCCAGGCTGCCCTTGAATCCAAGGGAAGCTCAAGAAATGGCTGAAGGTCGGGAGCCCGAGTCTCGCAATGCGGGCAGCCAAGGTGGCGGGTAAGTTTTGTCAGTCCTGAAAAATGGAGCTCCATTTAAGTACATTCAGTTTCGCAAACGCAATCGTATTCCACGTACAATTCCTCATTGTACAATTCGGGCAAGCATCGCCAAATAGGGGCAGCCACCTGGAGTGTTCCCGTGTGTCATCTCAATGTAAGCTTACATGAATCTTAAGGATATCTATCTATCTATCTGTCAATAAATATAAATATAAAAATTTCTTTTATATTTGCAATATGTTCAGAATGAGATTGTGCTGCAACTGATCCATGCATGTTGACGAAATGGCAGGCCTAACCCATTCAGGTTCTTCCAGAATTTCAAGGACAGTCTGTTCCAGGATCATAAGAGAATAGAGAGGGAGAAGAACCTGGTACATTGTGCTACTCGTTAATCTATCTGAGCTTTTTTTTGTTTTCATGCATGTGGTATCATCTCTGTGTTCAAGGACAACAGTGGGTGGGATCTGTTTTATTTGCTAAATAAGAAGATGATGTCAAATCAGTTTTGAGGACTGAGAATTTTGTTCTGGATGCTTCATCTTTGAAGAAGATTGTGATTTCCCCCTTTAGGTGTGTGCTAACCGTCTTTTTGGCATGATGGTGTGTAGCCAAAAGGTGACATGTTGTACACGGTGGAGAAGGGAGACACCTTGTACAAGATTTCTGAGAGGCACGACACATCCCTCGAGGTCCTTATGGAGGTAAGTACAAAATTTTATCAAAGATATTTACATACATGTTGGTCCCTTGTTATCACTTCATATTTATATGCTTCGGTCACTAATAAGTGTAAACAACTTCGTTTAGCAAAGCTATTGAGGTTCTCATTTGAAATTTCTTGTTGCTTTACGTTGTCCCCGTATGTCAGCTGTTTGTTAGAAGTGATCTTTCCATGGTGCAGGCAAATGGGATTGAAGATGCTCACAGCTTACAAGTAGGACAAGAGCTCTGGATTCCTCGTACATACCAGATTAAGAAGGTGAGAATTGCAAAAATTTAAAGTCTTTCTGATGGTTTTGGTTTTTTGTCTCAGTTTGGGATGCAGTTGGAAACAACTTAGTTTCGATTGTGAGAAGATTAATCCTTCTACCACAAAAGGGTGGCATAAGGGAAGCGCGACCTTGTGATTTTCTGGATAATATTTTTGGAAAAGACCATATGTCATTGAATTCACGTCAATGTTGCAAAATCTGGAGGCTGCATTAACTGCTGAATTAAAACTTAGGATCGTGAGAGGTGGGAAAGGTATGAACTGACAATTACCAAAGTATAATTCATATATCCAAAAGTATTGAGTTTCCTATGACAGCACAACCTAGTGTTTATGCCACGAGGAAGAACATCTGCCTAGTAATTTAAAAGCCGTAAAGAATGTTATCATTAAAAACTTCCATCTTGTCAATTATGTATGTAGGTTATGTCATGCTTATTTGTGGGCACTGTTGAATTATTCCAGGGGGACACATTGTATTCTATCTCAAAGAAGTTTGGAGTGACTGTTGAAGCAATTCAGAGAGCCAATGGTATTCAAGATGCTGATCTCATCCATGAAGGTAATGTGTGAGAGTTTATATATTGATTTCAATTGTGTCTGCTCTTTATCGAAACTTGTTCCTGGTTAAGGGGCACTTTGCACTGGAGAGCTTATGACCTTTGCAACCTAAAGTCTCGCATTGGTGGAAAATGCCAAGTTTGTCCCACTTCTCTTTACACTAGAGCTTGAGGGCCTATGGGATCAAGGAAGTTCAAATGATATGACATACCTACATCGAGTCTTACATGGCATGCATTGGATATTGCTTCATGCTCTACCAGATTTTGTGACTACACAAAATTAACATTCTTCGTGCATGATACAGCCTTCAGATGAGTTTCAAGAGGCCTCACAATTTCATGGTTACGGGCCTTGGCCATAAGTGTAAAGTGGCCCTTTGATACGAATTGTTCTCTTTGAGGACTCTCTGTAACTTACTAAACGAGAATGCTGATTCCCTCCTTTTAATCTTTTTGAAAAAAAAGAAAAAGAAACCTGGATGTCTGCCCTCTTGAAAAGATCCCAACTTATGTTCTGATATGCTCAGAAAATCCTTTTTGGTGGACTCTGACTACTGATTGGCAGTGAGAATTTTCCAATTACCTGAGTCTTCAATTATAGGACTTATATAATAAAAATTGACAGTGTGCATTTATATGTACAGGAGATCACATTGTTCTACCCGAGGATTCAAATGCTGAAGGTACAGGGATGGTAAGATGAGGAGCAGCGAGGGATAGTTGGTAACAATTACTTGCAAGCTTGGAGGTTTTTTGTAGTGCTTTATGGACAAATACTTGGACTGTAGTCTTTTAAATCAGGCACTAGCAATTGAACCATGGAATTGCCTAAGAATCATGTTGCTACATATCTCATTGTATTATATGTTTGAGAGGTTGTAGTTTATAGCACCTCGCGAGGTATAGTCTAGGTCTGATATTCTTCAATTTTTGGTGGTTTTCTTTTTATTGTTGGATAGAGAGTAAATCTGAAATGATGAGATCTGAGCATGTCAGGCTACTGGGAACTGCACATTCCAATCTATAGTAGAAGCACCTATTCCCAATCATGACCCCATCAGCAATCTATAGGGTACCTGCATTTTGATAAGGCTGGTACTGAATTTCGATCGGGCTGGGATTGAATTTTGATCAGGCCAGAACCAATAGTGTCATGACACATGTCTTGGTTTTGAGTTCTAAAGTGAGGAGGAATGAGCAGTTAAATAGTACTTTAAATTTAAGGAATAAAATTACCAAAAAATTTGCAATCCTCTTGATTTTTATCGTCCTACATGGGAAAAATTTGCACTGCCTTATACTTAAGATTTGACACCAAATCTCTTAAGTGATCCGTTATGGGTGCCTCTACTTTGGTAACATTCTTGGGAACTTAAGATTATTTAGATATAGTCACTTGCTGGGGCAAATTCTGCTTCAGACGTTAATTCAAGGTCCATATTAATATACAGACTGTGAGCTTCTCAATATGCTTCAAGTTACAACACACAGCCACGACCAGGATCTACCTTTCAAGGATTCATTCAAATATGAAAGTTCCCAATTTTTTCGATTTGGTAAAGTATTAAGGACTTGTTTGTCTAGTGAAGCTGGTGCAGATCTTTTGAGGTCCTTCACATTGCACTTCTGATTTGTGAAGTCAAGAATTCCAGTAAAAACCAGCTCCTTATTACCCTTGACAAGTAAGCATCCACGACACTCAAGAAGCTTTATAGGATTGCAACTGTCTAAAGAAAGTGGAAAACTGTAGATTGAAGAATGCCACATGTGTGCAATCTTATGCCCTTGAGTAACTTCAATGTTAGATACAATATTGGGGGTCAAGATTGAAGAATGCCACATGTGCGCAATCTTATGCCCTCGAGTAACTTCAATGTTAGATACAATATTGGGGTTCAAGTACAAGCATAAGCAATGTTAGTAGAAAACAAACGAATTTGTAGCCTGGATGAAATATTGACATTGGCCATAGCTGAACCGGAGAAAAAACCTAACCGTCGCATGTTCATCCTGGATATCAAACTATGATATAATCAGCGTTTAAAGATGACTGTTTTACCATCTTCTACCCTAGCAAAAAGGGACAATTTCCCAACATTGATTGATTAGAAGCGACGAAGTAGAAGGCAGGCAAGCTCACTGGTGTAGCACATGACAAGAAGGCATAATCCAAATTTGCAGCTCCTTGTTACCAACTTACAAAACTAAACAAGATTTGGTCTCCTCCTATGAGATTTTCCACAATAAACATGATCAATCAGTAAAAAAATTACACAATAAACTACGAGGATCCTTCAATCATTCAATGTAGCAATACAATTGAGAGAGATAAAAAACCCACCATGATGGGATCCAATTGAGAAGGACATGCCAAACTCGAAAGAAAGCACATGCCAAGTCACTTCCAAAAAGCACATGCCAAGCTACTTCCCCAGTATTAGATTTGGCGGGTCACGAAATCTTTTGCTCCTACCAACCTACCAAAAGAACAAGATAAGTGGGAAATTGGGCTACACACTAGGTGACTTGTTGGGAAACCTGCCATAGACATTGGGACGGGTGGCGGGCCTCTCCCAAGCCCATTACTCTCAAGTGAACACACCTCATCAGCTGAATAATGTTATGAAAAGGCTATTAAGGTATGTTGCTCTATTATAAACAACTACATCTTGAGCAATTTCAACATTTAGAAGATTTTATGTTCTTCAAGAATTATTTACTCTAAATCAAGGAAATGAATTTAAGTCTTCAGTTTTTCTTTCATATTTTTTTGGACTTAATATGAATTGGTTATGAATTTTTAAAGTTTTCTACTACGTTGATGTACGATGGACCTAGTAACACCTCATATTAGATTTCAAGTATACCCATTCATGGAGAATAATGGTTGCTATTGTTATGGATCTGAATAATGTTATGAAGCTCACTCGTTATGTTTTAGAATTTATGAATTGAAGCTCAAATAATATTTCTCTATTCACATGTGACATAGGTAATTATTACTCAAGATAAAATTACCACTTACTTGTGCATGACCAGAGGTGCACCCACAAGGAAGAAATGGATTGAATTCTTCCCATCTGCTACTATACTCTTCATTTTAGTGTAAATATAAATGTTGTTCATTAGGTGTGACAATTATTTGAAGTAAAAGGTTGGGCATGCCAATTCTATGTAGATCATTTATATTTTTTTTAATGTTGATCAAATGACCAAGCTTGAATTTTTTGCAAACATAACATATGGCTCTTGGAAGTAACTACAACCATGGAAGAGTTTGTTAACTCAATCTAAATAAAATGTATAATGGAAGTTTTTCATCTCAACCCTCAATTCAATCATCTCAACAAACTCTGAGGTTTAAACAATCTAAAACTTTTCTTCGAAACATGGATACTAAGAGTGAAACTCAATGAGGTGAAGATGTTTGAATGATGTAATTGGAGAACTTGCACATGTCATTCCCAATCAATGAAGGTACAAAAGAGGTTTTAAGGCTTCATGGAAAATTGGTAGGCATTAGTTGTTACATCATAGATCGATTGATGGTCCAACGATATGATATATGAAATGCGTTGCTTGTCAAGAAATGTATGTAGATACCAGATGAGGGACGAAATTAAGTTGCATGACTTTCCAAAAATCCACAGTCAAAGTTCATGTAAAAAATCTTGACCACAAAAAATTGGTAGCTCATTTGGAGGCTATACGTTTTCCTCAATGTGCAAATGCACCTCCAGTGATTCAAGGGTCAAATGTCATGGTAGAAAGAGAGCAAATGAGAATCAATGTTGTGATGAAAGTTTTATATTTCTATAATATAGAACCATTGTTCAATTTTGAGTTATCAAGACACATACATGCCAATTGCTTTCATTACTACAAACTCCAAATATACCTATTAATGATGATTATGACTCATATATTGGACAATTGGATGCATTGGACGTCTCTCAACTAAATACCTTAAATAGGGCTTCTAGTACAATGGGACACCGTCCAAGACGAGTAGTTAGAATGTGTGCATAGGTTTTCACTCTCATAAACATGCATTGTTTGCATATTGTGAAGCTTTGCCTATGGGAGATGTAGCTAGAGTTTGTGCAAGGTTTCAAATGTTAGATCATTTTGCCAACAACGGTTTTGAGTGAGTGGCCATAGTGCAAATTGATGCAATAAACTCAGATGATTGTTGAAGGATGTATTTGAAGTAAATTAGATAACAATTGTACAAATTTATGTAGTATAATGGCTTTATTGAGGGACACAACTTGCTCTCATGAAAAATGAGGTGTATGTTCAGAAAATCATGGGGCTTCTAAGTAAGGTGGTTCTTTTGGCAATGATTTTTTTTAACTTTTCAGGAAGCAATAGACTACTCAAAATTTTCGTCATGAATTTTTACATTAGTCCATTCCTTAATTACTTCATGTGTGATTTCAATTCAACATAACATTGCATTGATCAAACATCCAACATTCATTTACAATTTAATTTCCATGAAAAGACCAAGGCCAACATCTGCAGGGTACGAAAATCGCCACAATACTTCCATTCAAGTACAACAAGACAATAATCAAGTGAATTGATATGCATAGGATATGACCATGCTATCTAATTAGCCATAACAATAAGCACATTGTACACATCATATTACAGTAAATAATCATGATTCCAACAACCTAATGGTCTAACAACCTTCCTAACAATTGCGCTACTCTCTCAGTTGCATTCACATGCTTATAGCCTAACACTCACATCTCCTTTCTTCCTTCCTGATTACATTTAGGTTGATTGTTTCCCTCTCAACCATTCATTCTCCAAAACTCTTGATATCAGATTGTTTGATTCACATGTGTTAAGATTTGGATCATACCCTAGGAGATAAGAAAAGAAAAATTTAAGAAGACTATGGTTTGGTAGGAAAGGATGTAACCCTAGCACAACAACAAAGTCTAGTAGAGAGCATTTGAGGAGGGGTTTATTTTGTTTGTGAGTTAGAATTGGATACAATAGTTTTTTTTGCTATAGTTTTTGAGAGGGCAATTGTCTTGTGGATTTTTTAGGATCAAAGATTGATCCTCTTGTTTTGAATCAATTTGCCCTAGTTGAGAGGACTAGTGGTCAGAGTTGTGTCTACCAAGGAGTGATTTGTTAGACCATTGTCTATATAATATTTTCGTATTAATATATGGAATCTTTTTGAAGCAAGCTAAGATTGATTGTCTGTCGTGCTTCAAATTATAAAGTGGGTGTAACAATTGTCAATAACATGTGGAGTTGTACTACTAGAAGAGAAGATTAATTGATAATGGTAGCCACATGAGTCCCCAATTAGTAAAGATGATTTGAGTATGATTATTTAATTGATTGTGCAAGTTTGTGATTGACTGGAACAATTAAAGGAGTTATCTTATCTTGGGAGACTATTGTCTCACAATAGTTGTGAGTGAGTCACATACTAATGCATATATGATTCATGAGATGAAAAAACTCAGCAAGTAAGTTAATTTATTAAACATTCGATTGTGAAAAAATTAAGTGATTGAGAATAATTGCAGTCGATAGTCCGAATTAAAGGAAAATCACCCAAAAACATAAAGTATTGATTGCCATCATTGATTAGAGAATGAGAGCTTTCAGAGTTGTCGTGGAGAGGCAATTGTTTGAGAAATAGTTGAGTGAAAGTCTTAATTAATTGCCTAATTGCCGAAATAAGTATAGAGTGATCGAGGAAAATCCCACGGAGTCTGTGATGACTTGGCAAGCATAATTTAAGATTAATTTTCTGAGAGAAGTATACACAATAGCTAACAAGTTGGGAGATTGTCTCAAGTATACACACTGGAGTGATTCCAAAATCTTATTTAAATTGATGAAGTCAACTCATGTCTTTTAGTAATGTTATAAGAAGAATGAATAAATCCAAACCCGCATAGTCTTCTTGTACTTATAAACAAGTTAATTTCAAATGCTACAGGTCATTGTAGTATATTGCAGGCTATGAAATATTTGATATGGATGAAACTTCTTGTGAGGAGAAGGTGGTCAAAAGGTCAATAGCCTTTGGGAGCTAAAGAACAATCTGGAGAGACGATAGGTTGTGAAGAGTTACTGAGAATTCCAAGAGTTGGGAAGGACTCTCAGCAAGTAAGTTCTTAGACTTACTGTGATACAATTTTTTGGACAGACTAGACTCATTTCTGAATTTTGATATGGTTTAGGACTAGAAGTAGAGTTAGAACTTTAAAACAATGAAGAAGTGGACAATTAGTGATAATTTAGTGGAAATGACTATTTTCAACTAACTAACCATAGTCCAGAGTGGGAGCGTCGTCTGTGAAGGACCATAGCCATGTGATTAATTGTTTAGGACTTAGGAATCTGACTATGGGCAGACACATCGGTTTGGAAGTTAGACTTTGGACATGGCAATGACAATAGGCAGTGAGAGTGAGAGAGAGGAGGGATCATTGTCAATTACCTCTCGTGAAGAGAGTAGCACCTCCTTTATCAACCAACGAGTCTATAGTTTGATATAGTCACAGGGTGTGAAGCCTTTTTTGTTGTACAAAGTTCTACATCTAATATAAGGCTGTGAAACATACTTCGTTAATTTGGTGCGTCATGACTATTGTCTGGGAATCAATGCTTTTGGGCGAAGGGAATAGATTCCAGATAGTCTTGATCATGTATTAAGAAGAGACCGAGAAGACTCAAGATATAGGGAATTTAGATATATGCGTTTCTCTTTGGAATTTCTCGTTGAATGGGTAAGCTTAAGAATTAATGATAAGGATAGAAATCCTTGATTCCATGGGAAAGGGTAAGAACAGTGTGATATGTAATTGTGAGGTCGATTTTCTAGAGAAGTTCTCCCGGAAGGGAAGATCCCTAACCACCACCCCTTGTGAAGGGAGTGGACTTTCCATTATCAACAACTACAACCATTGTCTGAATCATGAAGATAACTGGGTGTGAAGCCCTTATTTCGTATGACCTACTTCTTGAGCAATCTTTGGATGTGAATGATTCTATTATGCAAGTCTAAGGAGTTCATTGCCTTGCTTCTGTGAAAGTAACATGCCTGTGAAGTTGAGAACTTATGATATGTTGGTATTAATGTGAAATTTGTGGTCACCTCTGGAGCCTTGTCAAGGAGTGTGAAACTCTCCATCTGAGCATTTAAATGTTGATTGCAGCCGGGTAATGACCATAGTCTTAGTACCTTGGGGACAGATTGTTGTGGCATAGAAGGGCTATTGTCTGGGTGAGAAACCTAACATGGAGGGTTATAAAGTTTGTGACATTCCTGTGAAGGGAATTAAGAAGTGTGAAAACCATAATCTTATCATCGACAATGTAAGTACCAGTTGTGTTTGGTGGAGATCACCTACTCTTGATTTCCCAATGATTGGGCAATTCCATCTATGATTAGGGACTGAGATCTCGAACATAGGTGAATTATGTAGTTAAGTGCGGCAAATTCAGAACTTGCGTAGAACCAAGGTAGTTGTTGAATCCAGAAAGCGAACTCCCGAGAGGGGAATGAGTCACGATCCTGAAGGATGGTGCGTCTCCACTTGAGGCATAAGAGGTGTAGAGTTGTGCAAGGACTATCGTCAACTGCGAGACAATAATCTCAAGGAGGCGAGGAGTCAGGTGTCGGGAGACGAACTGAGCCGAACTGTGGAGCAAGCAGGCAGGCGTTATTCCATATCGCTTGCACGGGAGCCCAAGAGTCAGCATAAAAGGAAAGGTGGCCACGTCTGTCTTTGAGAACTAGATGCTTATTGGTTACTAAAGACTGTGGTCTGCACTACTTCTTGAGACTCCGTTACTTGTGATTGGTTATTGCTACTTGGGATTTGGAACTGGTTACTAAGTCTATGGATTCGCCACTAGGTTCGAGTGATTGGTACGTACACTTGCTCACTTAGATTATTGTCTGCTTAGCTACCCGTAGACTTGTTCTCGTCACTTGTAACTAGACTTTTGTAGATTGCAATAACTAATTTTTATACATTAAGTTAAATGTACTTATTAATTGATTTAGGGGAGGTGAACATAGATTGAACATTAAAATTATTGATTTTAATTAATGAAGTTGAAATCTTGAGATGCAATGGGAGTATGTTATAAATAGTTGTTGATTGGTGGTGTGGACTATTGTCACGGAGTTCTCTTCTAGAAGTAGTAACAAAGGATAGACTATGGACTAGAACAAGGTGCCACTGGCCTTGGGTTTATGAGATTATGGTCTACTCAAAAGACTATTGTTGAGCCGTGACTCCCTGCATTGAAAAATCATAATAAGAGAGATGTTACTGCCGAGTGTTGGTTGTAAGGCAGAGACTTAGCAATTGCATGTACAACATTGAGTGACCCTTATATGCCATTCCTCAATATAATAAGTTCCATAACTCACTTAATAAGTTGTTTCCTCCATGATTATCATAATAATCTCATTCCTAATTCATTGTGATCTTTCAATTCACCTAATAGTGACCTTTAGAGTTCAATCTGACACTCATTTAGTCTTCCATGTGTGGTTTTCTTAATTGGAACCCAAACCAAAAACCTATCTACACTTACTAAGTGTTTTTAATATGAAATGGCAATAGTAATCTAATTAGCTAGACCATGGTCTAAAGATTTTACCAATGTAATGAGCATGGAAATATTTCATAACATGAGAGATTATTGAAACTAAAGTGGATAAAGTAGGAGATTAGGCCCAGGGATTGCACGTCACGTCACGTCACATTTTGTGACAACGACGTGACGGCTGACCAAAAAACGTCACGTCCGCGGGGGGGGGTAAATCCGGCAGTTACCCCAGGGGTAAACTGACGCGGTCAACCCCCTGGTCGACTGCTAAGTCGACTGCAAAATAGCAGTCGACTTAGCAAACGACTGCAAAAAATTACTTTTGCAGTCGACTGTAATTAGCAGTCGGCTAGCTGGTCGACTGCTAAAAGCAGTCGACTTCAAGGAAAACCTTAAAAAAAACAAAATCAAAAAATTCTAAAAAAAATCATGGACCATTAGATCTTCAATCCAAGAAGATCTAACGGTTCAGATTTTTTAATAGATTTTTTTAATTTTTTTAATTTTTGTTTTCTGAAGTCGACTGCTCGTAGAAGTCGACTAGAGCAGTCGTCCAGAAAGTAAAAAAAAAGTTACAAAAAAATTGGTACAGTAAAAAAAATTTACCACGTCAGTGCGCGTCACGCCCTGACGTGACGCGACGTGACGCAAAAAGGCCGCGTCACGTCCATTTGCACATCCCTGATTAGGCCATGAATCATTGTTACACCATGATTGCAACCAAGACTTAAGATGATCAAAGTAAAGTAAAAGACTATTGTCGGATAGTGAAAGTAAATCAAGAAATAATCAAGGAAGAGTGAGAATCCCCGAAGGGATGACTACATTGCAATTTCAAGTTACATTAAAATAATAAATTGATTTGAGACTATTATTTGTCCCAAAGTGCCCTTGGCTTTGGTAAAGAGAATGAAATGAGATACTGCATGCAAGACTATTGATCATGGTTGTGCCTCTTCTACACCGCACTTGGTCCAATTAAAATGAACTCACTGCCAGACTATTTCCTTGGTAAATAGTGTGAGTTGGGAGACAACCGCAATTGCATGTACTGTTGTCGAGAGATTGTTGCTCTTTATCCCATCACTAATCACACACTTGTTGGATCAAACTTGTAATAAGTTGAAATTAGCATGTATTTCCCTAAATAAACTTATCTATGACACCTAGATGATATCAAAATCACCTTTTAAGTCTTCCCTGAGTGTTTCCCTAGGTGTTTTTCATAACCAAAAACCTAACTACACAACCATTTGGTGACCTTATCTCCAAAACTAACCCTCATGATCCTCAATCATAATACATACTTCAACTCGATAAATAATTGAAACAATTTAATAAATATCAATATTAAACTAACATCAACATAATACTTTATTTATAATAGCCATTAAGTTACATGAATGTCTACATTTCATTCACAATTCAGCCCATATTATGACACCGCTTACTACAATGTATGTTGGTGATATTGAAATTATTCAAAGATGAAGGGCCGGATTGGTTCTCTAATATTTACTTGAACTTGCTTGTAGATGTTTTACAAGAATTAAATAAATTAAATATCCATTTTCAATATCATATGGTTGCTATCACAAATATTATTGCAATCATTGATATCATTATTTCAACTTTATCACATCATTTTTTATTTGGCAATGAACTTATCTTTGGTCGTACAAGTAAGAATTTGAAAAACTTATGGAGCATTAACTCTAAACCTAACATCAATTTTCAATCTTTACACAATTTTTTAGATTTACAATGTTGCAATTATTATCACTTACTAAGTGTTTTTTTTAATAATATGATTTATTTATGATAATATTTCATTACATAATTGTTAGCATACAAAATATACCATTGTTTGAACTATTTGCAAGGATTTCTTGCACTATTTCACAATTACAAAAAAAATGAAGACATTCACTCACCTGCCATTGAAGTTCACAACCTTCATTCTTATGGATTTTACATTAAAGCGTTCTATGTTAAACGTATCCCATGCGAATTCAAATATGTTAAAAATAAATAACTAAGTCAAAACATAGATGAAGTCAACCACCAATGTCATACGAGAATGTATACTCAACATTGAACCATGTTTATTCTTACCTACAAGCATTCACAAATCTAATACACCTTCCTCAAGAGATTTTTGAGCCGTCGGCAAAGAATTGTAAACATAACAAAAATAAACCGACAATTCAATGAACATTTATTTCAAGAATATGTTGATTAAAACATAAACCAAAACAATATAAACTCTAGCTCAATCCAACCAAATAACCATTCGTTTTGAATTATTGTTCTCTTAAGCAATACCTAGAACATCTTCACCTCTAAAATGTTGACGATATGCATCAATAATCCTTCTTCGAAAGAGAAAGAACATTCTACGTACCATAGGCTAGGTTTTAGGGTTTAGGGTTTAGAGATATGCCACATCTAACATTTGTTTTTATGCATACGTAAATTTTGAAGAGTTTTCCTCCATATATGTTATAAAGTTAACACCCCTTGAACTTCCAAGCCAAAGAAAAATTTCTACTTAATATTAATTACAAATGAACTAAACTACTTTGAAACTCTTTGTGAATGGAGTAAATGTAGGTAACCGCAATAAATTTCTAATGTCTAACTCAAACTTAATTGTTGTAAATTATCTAAGACCCATCTAATACCTTTTGATCATCGCAATGTATTTCAATGTAACCTAAAATTCACTATAATTATCCACGAGTATGATAACAATCTCTAGAGAGTTTGGAATAAGGGTTTTTTAGTTACCTCACGAAAATACCTATAACTCCATATTTCAATTTTGAAATAACATAAAATAATTTGGACTATAAAGATAATTTCCACATTTATTTGTGAATCTAATTATTATAAAAGTAAATAGTATGATAAATCTTAATGAACGTGTAAATTTTGATGTCTTCACTAGATTGATGTTCTAAGTTGTTTCACGAAACACCTATAACTTCTCGGAATGAATTTAGAATAGTATGAGTTTATTTGGATTGACAAGAAGAATCAAGACCTATTTTTAAATATAAAATTCTTATTATAATAAAATTGGCAATTTGTGGTGAGCCTTTAAATTTAAATATCATCAACGGAATGGTGTTCCAAACTACCTCACAGAACCCCTATAACCTCGTTTATAAAAAAAAAATCAAACCAATGGATTGGAAAGACAACATTTGATACAAGATTTATAAATAATGAATTTTTGTCAATCTATGGTGAGCCACTAGAATGAACTATTCTTAACAAATTAGGAGCTATAAGATTATCTATGATTTTTCTTACTTCTACCAACTCAAGATCATCTACCAATGAAATATCTTGTAGCAAACTAAAATCATTTATCAATTAAAGAAAACTAGTCAAAATTTTAACTAAATTCCAAAAATTCCAAAATGACTTGAACATAAAGAAGAAACATTTTTTTACTTACAAAGTAGATATTACATTATTGTCACATATAACTTGATTATTATTTAAATCCTTAACACAATACTCTAGTTTCAACTATTACAAGACCTAATAACCTCCAAATCACACTTCACTAAGGGAACTAAAGAGAGAGGAACTTTGGCCTGAAGGGCCAACGTGAATGAAGAGTATGTTGGGGGGAGTGCTATAGGAAACTAATTTGTAATTCATTCGTCCAAAGTTGAGAAGTAACTGAAAATAAGATGAGAAATCTTAGAGGAAAGAAGATAAATAGCTAGCCTTTGAACGTCCGAGCTCTCCAAAGTCTTTCAAGTTGTTTGCAAACTCTATTCAATTGTGTTGACATATCGTCGCCTTGAGTGTTCTTAGAGATAAACTTTTGAAATTGTAAAGGGCATTACCGTAAGTCAATTATTGTCCAAGCCAACTCAATTTCTTATCCGATTATCTTTATATTTCCAAAAAAATAATTTAGGTTTAGCTTAGCCTTCCTTAAATATTTTACTAATTAAAATTTAGGTACCATTATTTAAGCTGAATTCTAGGACTAAATTTATCATAACCAAACCTAAATTTTATTTTGAAACATAAATGATCATAATGTAAAGTTTATTCGATAGAAAAACCGATCGGCCCATTTATACCACATTACCATCTTGCACACTATCAATAACTAATCGCAAAAGGATGGTTTGTCATGGTTGGTAAGCTTTCCTTACCAATCTCCACCTCTATGAGGTATATTTTGTCAAACATTTTGTGCAATCAAAGATGATTTTTTTCATTTCTTTCTTACCACCTTGTCCGTGCATTATTGATCTTTGAAATAACAAAAGTGTCTGATAGTTGATGCAAGTGAATACTTCAAGATGGCAGAAACTTCAAAACTATAGTATGATCTGTGATTTTTATGCAATATTGTAAGTACCGTATGTACTAGGGGGCGGGCACTGGCGAAAATGTAGAAAACCACGTGTGAGAAAATGTAGGGTGGATTTTATTCAAGACACATAATTTTTACATTTTTTTTGGATATACAATAGTGTCCTCTAAATGTGAATTTGGGAATTATATATGATGTACAGTGTGGTTTAAGTTGTGGTTTGTTTATTTATTTAGATGTAAAGTAGCATTGAAAAAATTTTAAGTTTAGATTTTTTATTTATAGGTTCAACATGACTCATGTGCCATTAGTGGCATTGGATGAGAAATTAGCAAAATGTATGTGGACATGTGGATGGATTTGTTGAAACGGTCGCCGTTGGATGAAAAGTACCGTCATCCGGCGATGGAAGGGTTCGCAGGCTTATTTAAGGTATCTTGGGGGGTTCAAGAACCATGCGCAATATGATAAAGTTTATAGTATGATGGTTATATGTGTGTAATGTCTAGAGTAATATTTGCGCAGTGTAATGTATGCATAGTGTATTGTATGCGTAATGTATGTGCAAATTGTTCACACATAATTTCTACTACTTATAAATAAGATAGGGTGATTATAAATATGCAACTCTAAAATTTATATATAATGATAGGGTGTTAGAAAATACCATCCAGTAGAAATTTAGCTACTTATAGGGTGAAAAATATTCAACGAAGGAAGGTAAATAACCCCAATTAAATAGGGGATTCTCGCACGTGTATACATAAATCAAGTGTAGGTGCACCCCTTGTGCGTATGTGTAGTTTCAACATGTGAACGTACTTGTCTCAAATGCCAATGCCACCATCCCACTTCACTTTACACTTGGATTTAAAAGGCTTATGCGACCAAGGATTTTCGAATTGATGTCATATATGAAGTTCTACACGAGATGATTTAAATGTGGTCCTCGTTCTATCAAATCGCGTATCGAAAGATGGGTCTACGTGACGAGCAAGCCTAATTCAAATTCTTGCTTAGAATAGGCACAAAGACTCGTTATCACCGATTTGGAGGTGTTCTCTTCCATCTAAGGTAGAGGGTGCTTAAACCAACACTTTAAGCTGTTGCACATACATATGGCTATGTGGTTGATATAAGAAATATATATTCATATTAGCCTTTGGGCTAAACATAGGTATCAAGAAAGAAAAAATATTTTTACTCTCAATTGAATATTTGATGAATATTCAAAGTCAAAACTACTAGCTTCCTTAAACCAATCCATAGGCCCCGTGTATGGTAACCTTGCATATGATGAGGATCCCCACCTTCATTGCCTAGAAGCAACACAACATAGTTGGGTACTAGACCCAAACTACATCAAAGCCCAAGTAGTAATGGTACGCAAAGCCACACGGCTACCTCCATGATCCCACCCGGTTCGCTTGCAAAACCATCACCTTGCATCCCGGGAACCAACCCCCTTGCATCCCAGGAAATGACCCTTTTGTGCTTTGTGGGCCTACCTCCTTGGCGTTGTGAATAGAATGGCTAGAATAGGCATTGACAAGCCACCCTAATCCCACCTTGAACCAACCCGAGATAGAGTGGAGCCCGTTACCTACCCTACATGAAGGTAGTGGAGGCCACTATGAGGTGGCACCACTAATGGCACCTAAAACCATCACTCCATGGGCCCAAACACTCCTACACCGCCGGGTAATGGTTCAAGGTCGTAGAGTGTTGGCAATTGGGAGGCGTTTATAGGTGTTGGTTTTGGATGGGGTGTTGGTTTTGGATGGGGTGTTGGTTTTGGATGGGGTGTTGGTTTTAGCACCCTCTACCTTAACCGATCCTTCAAACATACAACTTAGAGCAACACCATTAGAGTCGCCACCAGTATTGCTATGACTTGCTAAATAAAGGTTGCAACAAGGCCGGTGCAAGGAGGCGGGCCTAGTTGAAGCCAAAGCCCACCAACTGCTCATAGTGGAGACGGTTGAGCCCCTTATTGGGAGGTCCAACCCATTCTAAACCTTCGATTTGGCCCCCTATACGTCGATATCGCGGACATATATATCAATAGCATGGGAATTCAAGTCTACAATTGTTGTTGTCAGCAACTTTGGTCGACAATCACGGGGAGATCACAAGCTATACATTTTTGTAAACCACGTGCGGTCAGGGGTTATTTAAAGATGGGCTATTTATCTAAATTTATAGGATAATTGGCACCCTACTAGTAGATTAAATGGTACTCTGATGTATTTTTCAAGACCATGTAGGTAAATATAATTTACATCATGCATTTATTTTATAGACTCTATTTTGTTTGTAAACTGAACCATTTATCAAAACATTAAAATTTTGATATGAATTGACGTTAATCTATAACAAAATAACAAAAATACATTAACAATGTGTGCAAATAAAATTGAATTGTACATGTTTGTAGCACTATCTTGGAATTTTTGATGACCTCCCCAAGCTTGCCAATATCAAAATTTGATGACTTTTAGTCAAATGAGGCAACTTCTCATCCAATCCAAAGACATTCATTGAACCTCACATCAATTCTTTGTTCCTCCAAATATAATGGACCCTAATTTCTTAATAGAAATTTGATACTACCTATATTTTTCACCTACCCTATTTTAGATATAATATTGTATGGGGCATTTCATCCAGGCTATAGTAATTCCAAAAATTGTATAACTTTTTCTTTCTTCTCTTGAGTTAGAAGTACCCTATATTTTCTCTCACATGGTTTAATAAAAATCCGGTAATGACCTCCATGTGTCGACAATACATCCAATCCAAATTCTTATTTCATCTATTTGTCATTTTGCATCCACCATC
This sequence comes from Polytrichum formosum, assembly GCA_964035585.1. Taxonomy (NCBI): domain Eukaryota; kingdom Viridiplantae; phylum Streptophyta; class Polytrichopsida; order Polytrichales; family Polytrichaceae; genus Polytrichum; species Polytrichum formosum. Next base: position 19,607,399 of record OZ037938.1, read on the forward strand.
ATGGACATGGGCCTTACCTTCTTGCAATTGCCAAACTACATACATATAAAAGTAATCTACAACATTTTTTTTATGATGTACAGTGACTCCAAAATCCAAGTCTATGCATCAAACAAGGACTTTCATGGGCATTTCACAAAAAGATAATGATATATATAGGAAATGTAAAATGTAATTGTAAAAGAACTAGAAGTTGACTTTTAGATGATGTCATGGTGATGTCATCAACTTCACTAGGGTTTCGGTGAGAGGAAGAGAGACGTCGACGTCGCATAGACTCAGTTTTTGAGGTGCCACTTGCTACCTTCTTTGAGAGCTCTCATTTTCTTGTTTCTTCATCGTTTGGAGCCAAAAAAAATTGAGGGTTTGTGTGTATCGTGTTGAATATTTCTTGTGGCTTTGTGGAGGTTGTATAGAAAGATGAGACCCATTTCACGAGAGAAAGAGCAAAATACTGTAGCCTTGATAGAGAAGGGGAGGAGCAGTAGAGATATTGCAGTGGGTTTGGCACAATCTACAGTTAATAGAGTGAGAAAGAGGCTTTCTACGAGTGTAGCATTGTCTAAAGGAGGTCATCCTAAGGTCCTAACAGAGTGGGAGAAGCGGTATGCTTCACGGCTAGTTACTGTTGGCTGTTTAGAAACTGCAACAGAGGCATCAAAAATGCTTTGAAGAGAGATGGGTGTAAAGATGTGCGACAATGCCTTGAGGAATGCGTTGAGAGAACAAGGATTGTCTTCTTTTACGAAGGTTAAGAAGCATGCTTTGAGTCGGAAGAACATCAAAGACAGATTTCGCTTTGCCCAAATGCACAAAGATTGGACTGTGAGTGATTTGGAGCGGGTGGTGTTTAGTGATGAAACTAAAATACATCGTTTCAATTCAGATGGGAGGACTTGGTATTGGATAGAGGACAAAGAAAACATCCATGTGCGTGTTGTGAACCAAACTATGAAGCATGGTGGAGGCTCTATAATGCTTTGGGGTTGTTTGACTTGTAGAGGATTGGGGTCATTGCATAATATACAAGGGCACTGGAATGCTAGAGGCTACATTGTAATTTTAGAGCAAGATTTGTGTAGTACATTGCTTGCATTTGGGTTCAATCTTGAAGAAATCATTTTTCAACAAGACAATGTTGCCGTGCATACAACCAAGATTGTTCGAGAATGGTTTGGGAAGCAACCATTTTGTGTTTTAGAGTGGCCTGCACAATCCCTTGACTTAAATCCTATTGAGTACATTGCTTGCATTTGGGTTCAATCTTGAAGAAATCATTTTCCAACAAGACAATGTTGCCGTGCATACAACCAAGATTGTTCGAGAATGGTTTGGGAAGCAACCATTTTGTGTTTTAGAGTGGCCTGCACAATCCCCTGACTTAAAGCACATATGGGCTTTACTGAAACGGCAATTGAACTCATACTCTAGTCCTCCCAATGGTATTCTTCAATTATGGGTTCGAGTGCAAGAAGTTTGCGACTCTATTAGTCTACAGGAGTGTAGAGGATTGTATGCTAGCATGCATGATCAAATTGTAGTTGTTTTAGTTGCAAAAAGGCGATGGACAGATTTTTAAGTGTCTACTACACTGTAGTGCAAAAACCGAGTCTATGTACATACTTTTCTTCAATGTCTTTATCTACTTTGTTGTAATTGAAATCATGATTTTATCATTATAGTGGTGTGTAGAACTTTATACTCTACAATTTTTGTTTTTATAGCTTTTGATTTCGATCACTCTTGTTTCCGACATCGTCATTTGAAGTTTCAAGTTCCTTGCATAGACTCGGTTTTTTGAGTCATTGTAGTTCAATCCTATTGGTTGAGGTATATAATGACACTTTCAACTTCAACACAAGCAAAGATACATATTTGGCTTTCAATTAGTTAACCTTATACCAAAGCTTAACCAAGGTTGAGTTTGCATTCCATCCATAGTCCTCCATAATGGGTTTGAGCTCCCAATACTAGTATTGTGTGATTTATTGTGTGATGCTTGCTTAGACATAGTTCGTACATTACAACAATAACCTCTTTGGCTTTGAGATAAGGGTTATGAGCTTAATGTTACGTTGGGTAGAGCTTAGGTTTCGTTGCGTTATATTGTTGCTTCACTCTCTTTGTCATTGGCTCTTTTTGTTTATGTTTTAGTTTAGATGTCTCAAAGGTGGAAGCAATATAATGATCAAATTAGAGAGGATTTAGAGGATGATGATAAAGATTATATATTAGGTTTGTGTATTAAGCAAATGCAAGAATCTTTGGATGATGAGCAACCAAAACAAAGGGTTGAAAGTAGGCCTAGTAAAATCCCAATAATGATAGGTTAGCACTTGAACATGATGCTTACCTTCACAAAGATGGCTTCTCTCTACCCTTGTATTTGAAGATGAAGAGTTTAGGGATATGTACCAGATGTGCATGCAATGTTTTCATATCTTAAATGCAATATTTGAGACAAATTCTTACTTCATCCATAAATCCAATGGTGTAGGGTATTGGGATTGTCCCCATATATATATATATATATATATATATATACAAACTCTAAACCCCATAGTATCACACTTGTGGTAACCAAAGTGAACATGATATTACGGAGTTTTGTAGTGTTAACATGGATGCATGATAATAGAGAATTAGTATAGCATGTGACATTATGGAATAACACAAAGTGCAACGTTGTAATGTTGAAATTGATGCTCACAATTGGCCAAGTTAGGTGCTTAAAGGTTTGAATCTCAAGATTTGAAGAAACAAGATGCACATGCATTACTACTAAGAAGCAATCGACAACACTTCGATTATAGTGAGTGTGGATGAAATCTAGTATGTACAAAAGATTTGTCTTGGTGATTTGCTAGCATCCCCATATACCAAGCGAGCAAGCTTTCATGAGCAATGTGAGTATACTTATGCGAGTATACTTGTTAAGCCTTTGTAGGTGCACCAATATTGCGCATCGCATATACACCTTAAACTCCGTAATATCACTCATTCTCTAATATCCCCAAAACCTAGGGAACAAATGTTCCTAGTTCAAATCTTACTCCTTATTGTCACATTTCTCTCCCTTATATTATAGGTTTTGCCATTAATGCAAACCACCAAAGAAGTCAACCCACACCCTCACATTGCGCCACATGTCAATATCTGGTGGGTCTTCTTCTTCTTCTTGAATTGTTGGCATTTCCATTAATGCAAACCACCAAAGAAGTCAAACTACATTCTCGCATTGCACCACGTGTGAATATAGAAATCCCATGAAATTTACCAAAAAGGAGGATCCACATCCATCTTCCAAAACCACCAACATATTTATGGTCCTAGAAGATTCTCTCTCTCTCTCTCTCTCTCTCAGCACTACGTGATTTAATGGAGGAATTTCATTGCAAACATGCTAATAATTCGATTCTTGGTTTTGAATTTGGAAATGTCTTACATTTTGGTTTAGATAGGGTTCGCCTTGCTCATGTGAGGATGGTTTTTTCAACAGCTTGAGTGCAAAGGAGGCAATTCATTTTCCATTGCAAAATTGGCACTGCAAATAGTGCAGGATGGGTAACATGAAGTCGTGGTATTCATGTATGGAAAAGTGGGTTTGTGGGGGAAATAGCGATCATGGTGCAATTGTCATGGATGAAGAATTTTGTGTGAGTTGAGGGGTTTGGTGATCACTAGTGTGCCAAGGTTTTGGTGATGCATGATGAACACCTGTGAGGCCAAACCCCCCACCCTTAAGCGTCCGTAGTCCGAGTAGTGGGTTTGGGCTCACATTCCTCCGCGGTATTGGATTTGGACTTGGATGAGTCCATAGTGCAAGGTTCACCCTTCAAGTGGTCTTGGATTTAACTTTGGTCTTTGCTTCCTTTGTCTTGCCATCGCGAGAGTGCTCCACATTCGCCATTAATTTGTGCACGTGGTTTATTTTTAAAGAGAGGATGCAAGTGTTAAAAAACACTATTCTCTATAGTCAATCTCAAATACATTTACTTGTGAAAGCCACACATAACACTAACTAGCATAATGTAACTAACTACTTGTCTATGAGCTAATTAAGTAGGCTATCTACTAAGCTCCTTCATGAACCCATCTCTTTACTTTCTAATTACATAAACCTAGCTCCTTCATAAACCCAACTCCTTCATGAACCCAACTCCTTAGCTTCTAACTAAATAAACCCAGCTCCTTCGTAAACCCAGCTTCTTAGCTTCTAACTAAACAAACCCAGCTCCTTCATGAACCCAGCTCCTTAGCTTCTAACTAAACAAACCCAGGTCCTTCATAAACCCAGCTCTTTACTTTCTAACTAAACAAACCCAGCTCCTTCATAAACCCAGCTCCTTCATGAACCCACAACTTTGTAGTTGTAATCCCCAACTACCTCACTAATTATTCAAGCCCTTAACTAATCTTCCTACCTAATTTTCCTAATTCTACTAACAACCCCTTTCTAATCACACAATTCTTTTCTAATCCTAAAATCCTAAAATCCTAGAGAGGAGAGGGGGAGAGAGAATTTCCTAACTTCACTAAGACTAACTAATCCACACAAGTATATTTTTGCACTCATCACAACCTCAAGTGCTCAACTCTTAAACATGGAACTTGCAACCACGTGTATTCAAAACATGAACTTTAAGTACCACAAATTGGAATCATGAATTAACTTTAAAATCCTTCACGTCAACACTAATTCTACCAAGAGGTCAAGCCCTCTTCAAGGCTAACAAGCCTTGGCTCTCAAACTAAAAACTAAGCACACACATGTGCTCCAATATGGCTTCCCACACCCACACTTATAACTCGTGGGGTGCCTTGGAGCACAAAGGAAAGAGAGGATGAGTGAGGGAAGAATGAGGGATTATATAGTAAGCTTGAGGGGGTGAGCACCCTCAAGGCTCACGATAAGCCCTTGAGATTTCCTCCTACTTAGTAGGCGCCAATCCTATCTTCTAAGCCTTCCTCCCTCAAATGATCAACAAGGATCCTAATTCGAACATTTAACTAGCCTTGGCTTTCTACCTACCACACTTTACCAAACTTGGGATGCTTCAACCCAAACTTAGCCTCCTTCGCTTTCCGCCGCCATAACTTTCTCCCCTTACTTTCCCAAATCGTTGCTCACCACTTAATTCAAACCACGATGCTTAACTCGTGATTTGATTGGTGCTTTGAGAATTTGCTTATCCTCCACCTTGCATTCTTCCTTGGACCTTCCCCATTAAGTGGCCATGATGAGGTGGTCCACTTGTGCGCTCCATGTGATCCTCCATTCATCCCAATTCGAATGCACTTGCCTCTTGAGTCACTTTGGTTGTCTCCATCCATTTGTACTAGCCTACTCACTAACTACTCAATCCAAGTTCTCCTTACCTATCCTCATTCATTCAAATCCTTCCGAAGGTAAAAACACAATAACAACTCACATCCTAGCCTCTTACAACATGGTACTTCTAAGACTAACATTTCACTCTTTTTATATTTTTGTGAAGTAACATGCTACTTCAAAGTGCATCAACTAACGTTTCAAGGGTCTAAGACTAAATGTGGGCACCCTTTTGGGCTCACAACACCATGGGTTGTTCCTTTGTAACATAGCTAAGAAGACTCGCAATGTAATATCATATAAATTTATAATCGCTTGAGAGATACCATATCTCATTAATGTGCTCGGTCGGAAACCATTGTTTCAAATGTTAACATTTCTTCCTCCTTATGATTTGAATACGATCACTTTAGAGTTTAAAAGATATCAATCTTAATAATATTCACTCTCAATATAAGGCTCATTGATTGTGAGACAACTAAGATGGAGCTAGCTTTTAGAGGCTTATCAATATACTAGAATTTCAATCAATATCATTAATTTTTTATGAAAAAAGATCTATCAAGAGCTTTAATTAAGTTCCCCGAAGAAGTTCTCTTTATAATTTCCGTATTATATGAATACTTTAACATCCAATCATTTATGCATATACTTGTATCAAATAAATAAATAAATAAGAATATATGTATATAAAAGATACATTATATTGCATGATATCAAATGAATTTCTTGATAAATTAAGGTATTGGTGCGAATTGAATGTCAATGTCTTCAATAGGTATGCATGTTCTTGTGTCTTTCTTCTTTAAGCTCAAATGTTACCACTATAATTCTTATAAGTTATTTAAGAGTGCGTATGACAAATTTAACCATATTGATATAATCATGAATACAATACTCATCATACTTAATCATATATTGTCATAACCCATCTCATTGATAATATACTTTGGTTGTTATTTTACAAAGTACGAATTATAGTTCTTTTGTTTATAAACAATCAATTTCAACACTCCCTTTTGAGGAGTTCAATCATAAGTGTTCCTTTATGAAGAAGGAATAATTTTGATCCTAATTCTATCAAGTCAATGATGAGAATTTATGTTTTATTCAAGGTCACTTTGTCTCTCAAAGTTCCATTAATTCTCCAAAGTCTTGAGTGCTTCAATCTCACCCTCACCCTACTTTTTTGAGTCCTTGCTTAGAAGATACTATTTTTTAAAAAATATCAATTCATTCAAGTCTTATGATATCCAACAACTCACAAAGGATTGAGAAAGAAGAGCAATCACTTCTTGAGTGAAAAGAAATTGTATGTGTATTGAGAAGAATGCCTTGAAGGAGGTAAAATACAAGATAAGCTCAAGTGTTGTTCACATTCAATCTTAACATAACTTGGTTGCTATGGAAAGAGGTGTTTCTCCCAAAAATTGTCTCCCTATATATAGTTTTGTTCCCTTCTTATTGGAATCTATGTTCCAATTGATATTCATCTTCTTATTCTTTAGATCATATTTTATCTTTAACCTTCCTAGATGAGAATTTTTCTCAAATGGTTACAACTGTTAAGCCTCTTGGATGTTCATAATTCTAAATGTTTACTTCCATCCTTACTATGGCTACATATTTCAATTTCCGTATAAATAATATTTTACCAATACACTTTACTAACATAATTGGTAGTTACCAATCCTCAAGGTATAGGTGAGGTGGCTTCAAGATTGATTGACCTGGCAAAATTTCTACTTAATGTGTGGTAACTTTATATTAGATTTTATCCTCCTAATTTGTTCTTCTAAAATGATGGCATTAATATTCATAATCTTCCTTGTAATCTTTGAGATTTTCTCATTAATGCCACTGCCTACCCTATCCCCATGGATTGTGTACCCTATGACCGCACATCTTCCTCCTAATTCCGTGGTGGAGTTCCTTTCAGCTTCCATTCCTATCCCCGCCTTCCCTTGAGTTTGTTGGGGCCTCCTCTTTGCTGGTCCTTTGCTTTCTTCTCCAACTTTCTCCTCTGGTGCTTTCAAACAGTTATAACTTTGGTTATGGCTAAGGTCTTGGATTTGGCTCCTTTGCTCAAATACCTCTTATGTTGTGCAATCTTCCACTTTTGGTTGTTAAACACAATTGCAACAATGCAAGAGAGGGTTTAAGGTTTTTGCGATTTGGAGGTAGTTGGTAAGGAACCTTGGATTAATCAAGTTCAAGAAAAATTTGAAGCTCGATACTTGTCCCAAAAAACTTGCAAGATTCCAACAAGTGTTAAATTCTTTTAAAACTACAACAATCATGTGTAATTTTAAATATGGACAACAAATGATCATGGGGATTTTGGCAAAGAGAAATTATGTTCTATTGTGCAGCTGGTGCACAAAGTGCTCAATTGCCATGGACTCCGCTGTACGAAGCTAGCAGGCCTGAGAAAAACCTCAAAATATCGCTCATCAATTCTTCAAGGAGCTTTGAGATAATGGAAACAAAAACTTTTTAATTTGCAAAAATGTGAGTTTCAAGCTCCACACAACCTTCTTACACATTCGGGGGGGGGGCTACACACCATTTTCCCACTTCGAGGGTTTTAGCATTTGGGGAAGTCTGAATTTTGACGCCAACAATGATATGAAGTTACTCCTCAAATTTATGATACTTGGTTGCAAAATCCTTGTGGAAGAAACTTGAAATCCAAATTTTGTACAACGTCCATTGCGGCAAATGACTTATATTTTGTGATATTTTAGCAATGGGATTTGTAAGGCGAGAGTTTGAGGTGGCAACCATCTTGGACAAGGTTTTAGGGTTTAGCATGTGTTCATGAAGGGAGAATCATCATTGTTGTTATCCACAATGATCCAAACTTGCTCCTTCAAATTTCCCACTTGCAACAACATCCTTCCCCATCATTCTCAAGGAAGGATTGATTGAATCTCAAGTTTTTATACTCAAACTTCTTAGTAACAAGCAAACTTGGCAAAGGATACAATTTGCAATAACTCCAGGGATGGGGTTCATGATGCGAGGGTTAGAGGTGGGGGCCATGTTGAGGACCACAACATTCCCGCTTGGGCTGGCAATGTTGGCATGGCTACCGGACACAATGCAGATATGGGGAAGTATACCAATTCCTCATGTAAACATCTTATTCATTGCCAAAGTGAAGATTCTTGTGCTTATTAAGTGGGTGCAAGCATGGTAAAGTGGACCAAGAAAATGTGCCGGTCAATGTAAATTTGGAGGTGTCATTAGAAAGTGACCACTATTAAATATAAGTGTGATTCTTCTAAGGATATAGAATTGTTTTTCTTATAGTACACTAGTATAGGAAGTAAGCGAGTGAAAGAAAAGTGAAGAATACATGTGTTTTAGAATATCTATATGCCATTTTTCAACACATACGCAAACTATAAGGATTTGCAAGTGGTTGAAAGTGACATATAAGTAGTTTCATAATGATACATTAAATTAGAATTCTTGTATGATGACCTACAACATACTGGTATGCACATATTTGTTGGAAAAAATCAATAAAACTATTCATTTTAGTGTAAGAAACACTTACATGAAACACAAATTTGGCAACTTTACTTATGAGTACTATTTGAAGGGTACACGGAGGTCATGATAAATTAATTTTAAATATATTAAAATTTTATTTTCAAACATTACATAGTCTAAATTTGATGTTTTCAGTAACAAAGTGTTTGATCCACTAGTTCTAATGCAAGGACCACTAAGAATGCAAGTGAGATTAACAAGGGAATCATGAAAAAACCTCCAAATTTTTATAATCATTGGAAGCCAAGGCATAAATCAAGGCAAAACATCCAACTTGGGGATCCAAAATTAACAAGCTACAATAATCTATTGATTGTAAAGGTTCACACGGCCATTAATAAACTTCGGATCCTTTTAATTTTAGAACCATTGGGTCTGCAAAGCATATCAAGTATGGTTATAATAAACATATGGATATTTTACGTGACATAGAGTGGAATAAAGGTCCATGTTCCATGTGGTTCCTTTTTGTTTTCCCATGTTCTCTCCCACGTTCCCATGATATCAACAAGTGGTGAATTCACTTACAACGAATGAGTGCAAGGATCAAAGATTGTCCACTTTGATGTGCTTGCCCCCAAGTGGTCATTTAGGTGCCTATGAAGATTCAAAGTGCTCATTAAAAAAATTACAAACTTCTGGCATATGGGGTATGAATCATCTACACTTTTGCATTCCACAAAATTGGAACTATGTCAAACAATGTTAGTTTTTTGATGAGCATTCGTATGGTACAATTGACAACTTGCAACTACTCTGAAATTTGCATAGAATTTGTTGTGAACCTTGAACAATTTTGCAAATAAAACTCCGTTAAAGAGGTGAGATTGCCATGTCCCTTGGGTAATGTTGTCAAGCTTGAACAATCCCAAAAATTAAGCTCTATCAAAGAATTGAGGTTTCCAAGTCCCTCAGGTAATGTTGTCAAGCTTGAACAATATAGCAAATAAAGCTCCATAAAAAGGTAAGGTTTTCAAGTCCCTTGGGTAATGTTGTCAAGTCCCTTGGGTAATGTTGTCAAGCTTGACAATGTAACAAATTAAGCTCCGTCAAATAAGCGAGATTTCCAAGACCCATGGGTAATGTTATCAACCTTGAAAAATATGACAAATCAAGCTATGTCAAAGAAGTGAGGTTTCCAAGTGCCTCCGGTATTGTCAAGCTTGAACAATACAACAAAATTATAAAGCTTCGTCAAAGAAGTGAGATTTCCAAGTCCCTCAGATAATGTTGTCAAGCTTGGACAATCCGACAGATCAAGCGTGGTCAAAGAAGTGAGGTTTCCAAGTCCCTCAAGTAATGTTTCCATGCTTGAACAATTGCAAAATAAAGCTCTGTCAAAGAACTGAGGTTTCCAAGTGCCTCTAGTGATGTTGTCAAGCTTGAAGAATACGACAAATAAAGCTTTGTCAAAGAAGTGAGGTTTCTAAATCCCTCGAATAATGCTGACAAGCTTGAACAACACCTCCAATCAAGCTCCGTCAAAGAAGTGAGGTTTCCAAGTCCCTCATGTACTATTGTCAACCCTGAACAATACCACAAATGAAGCTCCCTCAAAGAATTGAGGTTTCCAAGTCCCTTGGGTAATGTTGTCAAGCTTAAACAACATTTCAAATCAAGCTCCGTCAAAGAAGTGAGGTTCCCAAGTCCCTCGGGTAACGTTCTCAAGCTTGAACAATATGACAAACAAAGCCTCGACAAAGAAGTGAGGTTGCCAAGTCTCTCGGGTAATGTTGTCAAGCTTGAACATCTCGACAAACAAGCTTCTACAAGGAAGTGAGGTTTCCAAGTCCCTCAAGTAATGTTGTCAACCTTGAACATCCCCACAAATTAAGCTTTGTCAAAGAGTTGAGGTTCCCAAGTCCCTTGGGTAATTTTCTCAAGCTTGAAGATCCCCACAAATCAAGCTCCGTCAAAGCACTGAGGTTTCCAAGTCCCTTGGGTAATGTTCTCAACCTCTTGCATCATCTCAAATTCAATTGTGTCAAGGAAATCAAGTTTCCAAGTCCCTCATGTAATGCTTCGAGCATTTCCGACCCCTCTATATCAAGGAATTTCAAAGAATGCAGTTCCCACAGTTGCTTAGGCAAGTATTGAAAGTTACCAATTATAAATACGGCCTTTAATTGACATAAATGTTTTTGAACTTGTGAAAGAGGAACTTTGAGTAGTTGGAGTTGGGTTGATGCATTGTCAGTATGATCATGAATTGACAATAATCGAAGATTGCTTAGATCCAAATCTAAACAATAATTCTGACCTTGTAAATGGCACTGCAATCTCTTGTATAATATACCTTCAAATTTCTTGGCGACCTATTGTGCAAGATGTAAAAATCATATATAAAAAAATAGAGTATCAATAGAATCATATATTGTTTTGCAAAAAGATCAAATAAAGTGAATCATTGCGGTCAAAGCACACTATGCCCTAGCCACTTGTAGCCCCTCCTTGAAGTACTTTTTAGTACTTTTTGTATATAAAAATTCATACAAGTTGCTCCACAATCATTAGGATTAACTAATTTGAAAATCGGACAAATTGCCCACCTCAATTTTGGTATTCTCATGATTAAGGTTTCAATTTTTTTGCCAAAAAATGCAATTCTTTGGCACTTATGGCTTACGGAAAAAAGTTACGTGCTGGAAAGCATTTAAAGAAATGAAATGTGACAAAATCCATGAAATTAACAAACTTCATTGTCTTTTCTTATATACTATGCTCACAACAAAATTCAAGCGATTTGAATGTAATCTCAATCATTTTTGAAGTATTTTTTGAGAAAAAATAATACTACACATACTGTGACAGTATTAATTTTTTGTACAATAATACTTGTTTCTCTTAGAATATGACACTATATAGAGGTTTAGCATAATACATCTCTTCCTTAGAATAAAGACTACAATAATATGCAAGAAAAACATGTAAACTCATTGTATATTTGACGTGGTTGATGTTCAAAAACACGATTTTAGCAAAACTGTGTTTGTGACGTATTAAATTGGGGACCGTAGTGTACTTTCACCCATTGCAAAGACTATACAAGAATCTAAATTGATTATAAATATTTTGACCGTCGTAAACATGACACCAATGGTCAAATAAAATCTAAATCGAAACACACGATTTGTTTGTATAGACTTTACAAAGACAACTGGAACAAACATTGTTATACAAATCATTCATTACAATTCATACCTTGCTTGTAGATGGAGTAGAAGGAATCGAGTGAACGCTCCAAACTCGAGTGCCCAAGTATTCTTCATCCCTTTCCACAATCATTCGTCCCATGTCACGTAGTTGGTTGTGCATTTCTATGCATCCATCTTTGTCAACATTTACCAATGACCGCTCTATCAACATATTGAACGATTTTATTAGGGGGGTATCATTACTGGTCCACACGTGCAAGGCTCTACCTATTGACATGCCATGAGGCCAAACGTGCTTGCAGAAAAACATGCTATGTCCAAAAACATATTTCTTCCATCCATTCCCAATCCATCAAAGCTTATCTTCAATGTGCTCCAAAGCTTTGTGTCTTCAAATTCTTTGTTGTTACCATCCAAACATCTTCCCCTTTTAATTCTTTGTAATGCTCGCTCCAACTTCGCAACCTCCTTTTATCCCGCAAAAATGCACCAAAATAATTCACGAGAAAAAATATTTTCCTTACATCAACACCGATCCCATGAGTTAATAGTCATGTTCCACATAGCATCTATTTTGAACTACGTTGATTATCCCAATTAGTGCATGTGGTACAAATTACCGGAACACTCAATATTTGCCAAGTCTCTTGATTAGTTAAGGGCTGAAGTTTCTTACCGAGTGATACTAAATTCATGAATACATGTTCAATTACCACACATTTCAAAAAAAATAGTGCGTGCTCTAAGGTGCTTGTAGAGTGATAAAAATGATTATGTGCAAACACATGCTTGTTAGTGAACATTGCCATCATGAATATGTTAGTACTTTGCTATGAATAGTATTTTCATTGAATAGTGCCGAGATGAGTAGTGCTTCCTAGATCTTTTGGTGGCACTAATTTCATAGTGTAAAGAAATTTAGTATCACCTTTGCTAATTTCCCACCTGCATTAATTTTCCCACATGCACTATCAACACTCCCTCACTAAATATGAATTCGGTGTAGTAGCTTCAATGCTGCAAACAGTGGACTCTATCTCAAGACTATTCTCCAACACTTACCCATGTTGGAGCTTCTCGGAGCTTCTTCAAGTGAATAAATTAATGAGGAGAACTTACCAAGAGACTTGACAGCTAGCTAAGCTTACTTATATCAATCCATGTTTACATCTTCCAACTCAATCGCAAGAATCAAGGAGTAATGTAGATTACGATTTCCAAAGCCTGAAGCAGTGAATCGTGCAATGGAAGCGTGTAACAAAAATACACTGGAACATGTGGAATGGGCCGCTGTCACATATCATACAGAGTTCCTTTGTATTCTGCGCATTTGATAAGATTTGTCAGGTGAGTAAACTTATTCATTCCTCAGCTTGGGCAATTGGTCACTGGAACTCATCATTAGAATAGCGGGTGGGGTTGTGTGACCTATGGCAATCTCCAAAGATTTTTCAAATTGTGGATATCTGAACAGTTGCAGTCCAACATCCAGTCCACAAAACCCTAACACGCAACATGAAGAAGAAACTCACACAATGCCATTTGCTTCCACAAACAAATGTTAAGAGGGTGCAAGCATGGTAAAGTGGACCAAAAAAGTGCTCCGCTATATGACAACCATGATTTTCTTGGTCAAACGCCTATAAGTAGTAGCAAAATGTTGTTTAAAATAGATTATTTTTCATGATGACCTCTATTGTTAAGTTAGGTACTCAAATATAGAATATCAATATGAGATCTTCAAAACCTATCATCAAGAGTGACGCGTAAAAGCAACTGACTAAATATAATTTTGAACGTAACTTTCATGACCTTAAATATTTTGAACTTAGAATTTCTTTTCATATTCCTTGAATTCATTATAAACTTGAGGTCATCGTAATTTTTTTTTCAAAAATTCATCAATTTAAGTAATGTAATTGTATTTTAAACAAGTTTTTGACAATTATCTTTTCCATGACACCCACTTGCACCACCACTTGCACCGTCTTCTAAAATACATATACATTGTTTGAAATTGTTTTTTGTGAACATAAATTGCTTGGCTTTGTAGATTCATATGTTTTCTAAATGTTTATGAATTTTTATTTCATAAAATTCAAAGTTAGTATGTTGTTTTGGATCACTTTCACTTAAACCCGAGCAAGGATCAAGAGCTGTCCACTTTACCGTGCTTGCACCCAAGAGCTCTGCAACATTGTCACAACAAAGATGCACGAAGTGTTCTCCAACTGGATGAGCAAAAGTTTGGTTATAACTTCATCTTGTCCCCCTACTTGCAAACATCATGCAAATTGTCTTGTGTTTGTTATGTGACATTGTTATGTGAATCCGACATCAAGCACCCAGTGAAGCTCAATTTCAACACTGATTCCATGAGGCGCCACATGATAACATGATAGTAGTCAACCTACAACTTAACTAACAAAGGCCCATAATTGATCCCACAATCTGAATTTAGTTGCAATCCTCATTCTTGTTGATCTTGACTTGCATGTCAAAAATCTTCACCATGCATGCAAATGCCCCAATAATCCTTTTCGACACAAAATTGACTTATATGCCTTTGGTTCATGTGAAGATTGGGGGACACTTTTTCATGTTAAAGCAAAGAACATGTCTATGAATATTCCAAAATATCCTTGAGCCTAAAGAGATCCTTACATTTGAACCACAAGGTGGCCCTAGAACCTAGATATTAATTTTAAAAGGATTCATCACAAATATGTGCATGGCTGGAAGAGGATACAACCGAGGTTAGCGGGCACTTGATTTATGATTGTCAGTCAGTTAATTTTCATGGTAGTCAGCATAATACTTGACCGGAAGAGATACATTGGCTAGAGTCGAAGAGAAATTTTAGCAAGGATTAGCCACGTTTTTCTAGGTCGTATGTTATGACAACCAACAACAAAAAAATTGAATTGGTTTTCTAGTACACCCACATGGCTCGACTAGGCCTTCCGTTGCACAGAGGAAATAAGATATAGTAGCTTGGAGGTGCCAAGTGTGAGTTCGTGGACATTTGGTCTAACGTGTAAGGCTCGTGTAAAGGGGCCTACACTAGGAATTCTAATCACTTGAACTACAACCTCGGGGAGGTCACCCTTCGAAAAGTAGTAAACCATGTGAGTTAAATTATAGGGTTCATTTTATTCATTGGAGGAAAAATTTATATAAGACTTGGATCTACCATAGCCTTCAATTAATGCTTGAAACGTCATTATATGTAAAATAGGGTGTTGGAAAAACCCTCATTTTTTTCCAATAGTAGATATAAATTAGTATGAATAAAATCATGGGAGAATTTTTTAAAATATTATGATGAGTATAATCCCTAGTCCTTCTAGTAGATAGATGAAAATAAATACATTTTGAGAACAATATAGTGATGAAATCATCACTAAAAACATATCACGGGTGCAGGAGGGAAAATTTTGCTCAATTGCTATGCTCGTTTGTTTTATGTTGCTTTCTAGTTTGGTTCAAATATGCTCATGTACATTGCATATGTCCACGCCATACAATTACCCTAAAACCTTTAATGTCCATCTGAGCAAATGCCTAAGTTTTATAAGTACTATAGCATGCCAAGAATTAGGCTACATTTGGACTTAGAATTACCTATAGGGTGCTGGAAATTAAGACCAAGTAGTTTTTTTTCTACTAAAAGGGTCTCTTATAATCCTAATTACTAGGTAAATAGCCCCCAAACAAATACCCGGTTAACGCACGTGGTTACAAATTATAAGGGGAAGTGACCTCCCCGAGACTACAACTCCACTCTTAAGATGGGCATGTGATGTGCAAGCTTTTGTATAAACAAAACTAGGCCAAGATATAGAGAACTCTAGTTCCTTGAGGCATAGGGGAAGAGCCTATGAAAGCAAATAAGAGGGGATCATGCATAAATTCATTTCTCTCCATGTTGTTTGCTGTCAAGTCCCTCTCCATAGCTCATTGTTTGGTGGTATGTGCCACATAAACTCCTTTGGACTTGCATATCTGTTACGTCTCCAAAACTTGAAAAAAATTGCATTTCTAGATGCTCGATTGGAGTTTGAAGCACTTGGGTTTGTTACATCTAAAAGCATAAGAAGAAGAAAAATTTGAAGGATATTTTGTTGCTTTGACTTTGAAGCATTTCAAAGCAACCTCAACAACTCATTAGTTATAGAAAGTTGGGTTAAGGTGGTGAATTCTTAATGAAATTGCAAATTGAGGGAGTTATGCAAAATGACAATGGAAAGAGAAAACTAGCTCAACGTGCTTCCATAACATTATTCAGATCCATAACAGTGTTTGTGGGACTGACAATAATGTGGGAATAATGTTATGTCTAGCCGTAAAAAGAAACCATTTTTTCTTGTTTCATCCACTGTGGACCACATCTCGTCCATAGTGATTGAAATTCCATTCATGTTTCCAACGAACCAACGCTATTCAAAGACTTATGTGTTTTTACCTTACACTCTCTATGTGCAAGATTTTAGTTCAAGAGTTTAATTTGAAGATATTGGTAGATGCTCAAAGTTGTGCATTGGTGACATCCTCAAACTCTTTGAGAGCAAGAGAATTTTGTTGCACATTTACTCTTTTGAAGTTTTTCATGCAACAAAGATTTGTGAGTGGGAGCAAGCACGGTCAAGTATACGGAAAAAATGCTCCGGTATACTAAAACCATAATTGTTTTGGACAAACTCGTAAAAGTAGTAGCAAAGTGTTGTTTAAATTGATTTTTTTTCATGGTGCCCTCTATTGTTGCGTTAGGTACTGAAATATAGAATATCAAGATGACATCTTTAAAACTTATCATTGAAAGTAATGCTCAAAAAGTAATGACTAAATCTGGTTTTGGATGTAGATTTCACAACCTTAAATTTTTTGAAGTTGGATTTGTTTTCATATTCCTTGAATTCATTATAAACGCAAGGGCACCATTACACTTTTTACATATAGAAAAACATCAAATTAGTTTAACTTTTGTCGTATTTAAAACAAATTTTAATTACGTGTTCAATGTACCTACTTGCACACTACTTGCACCATCTTCTAAAACATGTAGACTTTTCTTGAAAAAATATTTATGAACATAAATTCCTTAGCTTTATAGATCAATGTGTTTTTCAAATGTTTATAATTTTTTTCCTTCATCAAAATTCAAAGTTAGTATATAATTCAGGAATCAATTTCACTTGAACCCATGCAGGGTAATGGAGTTGTGTACTTGACCATGCTTGCGCTTGAGTTTGAATTTGGAATATTAAGAAGTTGTTACGCCTTTTGCTCAATAACATATTCAAACATGCAAGAAGTAGATTGGGATAGAATCCAACTTGACACTTCTCTTGGAGAAGATTATGTATGTGTTGGTACCTTGCATTGCGAGTGAGCATGTTATCAAAAAATAAAGAGAGAGGTCTTCATAAATATGTTGAATCCCCAATAGGCAATGAAGAGGCCAAATAAGTATTCAAACATTGCTATGTGAATGTAAAGTGAATATAAAACTATGAGTAGATTATTTGGAATTTCTTTCCATCATAACACTTGATAATTATGCTTGTACCTTATCAAAAACTTTGCATATAGACGTTTCCCCATTGATAACTTCCATGTTGGAGATTCCAAGATTTTTAAATTGTTTACCTCTTTGGTAGAGGTCCATTTTCCAAAGCATGATATTTGACGATTTATGGTTTGTTTTATTGATTGAAACAATAAAATAAACCTTGGAAGTGCATTTCTAAATTGATGCAAGGAAACGATGCTCAAGGAATGTAAGGCCCGTGTACACTAAGAATCAAGTTGATTGAATTGGAACATCACCCTTGAGATAATGCACATGTGATGTGAAAGCCTATGTGTAAACGCAACTAAGCCAAGATATAGAGAATTTCAATTCTCTGAAGGATGAGTTCGGACTGAAGTTGTTTGTAGAGGTTATTATTACACTTCTGCTGCAAATTGAGTTCAAATTGTCCTTGATATCTCTCCTCGCTATGAGGTTTGTGAAGGACACATTACAATAAATCACAACAATTGATAGTTGTTATTGCAAAGATGCCATAGTGAACCCTATATCAATGTGTTATCTGCAAAGTTAATGTAACTAAACCAACTTTTGGCTATTGCACATCAACTCATCCTTGTTGTTGTGTACCATGTATTGGATTGTGTACATTGAAGGAATGAGAGCCATTCATGAAAGCTTCTAAATACACTTAAAGAGTTTTTGAATTTGAAGCTACCCTTAATTCATAAACTCATTGCTATTGTGCATTGTGAAGGTTTGAAAGTCCATTGACCATTCTGAAAATTCCTATAATAAATGGGTGAATGTTGTGCCTCTTGCAAATTAACCACTATAGAAGGTGCATGAGGGAATTCAAGAAAACCCAACGTTACGAAGACTCGTGAGTTGTTGGGCAGCAAAATTTGAAGCAATTTCACAAAAACACATGACCATCAATATGAGAGAACCTTGACCGGAAATTGACACCCTCAATATAGCTAGTTATTGTCCAAACCTACAGCTCCTTTGAGCCTACTAGATGATACACATGCAAGTTAGCATTTGGCCCTACCCAAACATGAGTCTTTGAAAATTTGAATTTTAAATTCCTACCATATTCTTTCCATCTCTTTTCATCACCCTCTCCGCATTCAACTAGCCCCTCTTCTATACTTCATTGTGCAGTTATAATTTAAACAAATAATGTTTGTGTCACTAGCTCTATGACAAAACCCATTAGCATTGTAGAGACACACACATGTAGGATGATGATGTTCAACTATGACTTCCATTCCTTACGTTGAACTCACATGAATCTTCCCAAGAATGAGGTTCATATAGCATTTGGTTTTATATAGCTAAATCTGCATAAGTGTGTCGATATTCCATGTGGATAGTAGTACATAGTACTATCATGCATGTTTATGAACGATCAACATAAATTCTCACCTCAGAGGACACAATCTACTTTTTAGTGGCAATTGCAAAATACTTACCATGAAGGAACTCTACATATCCTTTAAGGCAATGCAGATTTTACTTGCGTCATTGGCTCGATGACAACATCGTTACACATAGTAAACTCACATTCAAGATGATCATGTTTAACGATGACTTCCATTTCTTCCACTCACATGAATCTTTTCAAGAACATAGTTTGTTGCATTTGCTTCCATGTACCTAAATCTACAAAATGTTGTAGAGAACCTTATGTAGAAGCACAAACTAATATAATGGATGTCTCTGATAAATTGACATAGATCACAGGTCACAATCTTGTGGTTAGATGAACATCCACCATGAACAATATGACCATGCCCATGAAGATTCAAAGTGCTCATCAAGAAAATTACCAACTTTGGCATATGGGGTATGAATCATTTGCACTTTTGCATTCCATGAAATTGGAACTAAGTGAGACAATGTTAGTTTTTGGAGGAGCATTCGTATGGTGCAACTACACCTTTGATATTTACATAGAATTTGTTATCGTCCAAGTTTCAAGGAAGAGAGAGTATATATATATATATATATATATACATATATATATAAGGGATAGCTAGCAATTGATCTGCAATATCTTGTACTTCTGCAATTCCAATGAAAAAATGAATTACGCAAACAATGAATCTGCTAGAAAAACACAAGATAAATGTAATATAAGTAGATTATCATACTTTGATGGTTTAAGAATTTGACCATCAAATTCCAAAAGGAAAAATAACCAACTGTAAGAAGTGGAATTATTGCAGCTTATCAGATGATCTCCAATCTATCTATGTGAAAACGAATGTGAAGCAAAACCATGCTAAGTGTAGCAACAACACCAAATGGATTATTGTTATAGGCAACGGGTAGGAAGAGGAATGAAAAAAGACAACAAACCAACAACCAATACACATGGACATGCTACTTAGTTATCTTGGCTTACTTGTACCAGATGCGTCCCACAATATTTATAAATTATGTCAAGAGTTGTTGCACAGATATGCTAAAATGAAAGTAGCTTTGTCGAATCAGCAACATGTGGGCTCCAAAATACATGGCCTTCATCCTTGTAGGTCACCAAGAACCTTAGGTCATCTAACATCCAAACTCTCATATTAAAGAAAGATGTGACTTTGTTTTTCCAAAAAATAAGGTCCCCAAGTCCCTCATGTAATGTTGTCAAACTTGAACATCCGTTGAAATTAAGCTATCTCAATAAAGTGAGGTGTCCCAATCCTTCAAGAAAAGTTGACAAGCTCTATCATTTCGACATATAAAAATATGACATGGAAGTGAGGTTTCCAAGTCCCTTAGGTAACATGGTGAAGCTCCAACACCCCCACAAACTAAGCTATATCCAAGCAGTAAGGTTTCCAAGTCTCAACCATAGGTTTCCCTCATGTAATGTTGTCAAGGGAGTGAGGTTTCCGAGTCCCCCGTGTAGTGTTGTCAACCGCAAACATTCATTTGAATAAAAGCATGTCAAGGAGGTCAAGAAGTAAAGACACCAAGGAAGTCAAGGAAGTATTCAACAAAGACCTGACTTTGTTTCAATAAGAATAGAGATTTCCAAATCCCTCCGGTAATGTTGTCAAGCTTGGACATTTTGACCAATCAAGCTCTAGCAGAGAAGTGAGGTTTCCAAGTCCCTTTGGTAACGTTGTCAAGCTTGAACATTGCCACAAATAAAGCTTTGTCAAAGAAGTGCGGTTTCCAAGTCCCTTGGGTAGTGTTGTCAAGCTTGAGGAATTTGACAAATCAAGCTCCATCAAAGAAGTGAGGTTTTCAAATTCCTCGGGTAATGTTGTCAAGCTTGACCAATGCGACAAAACTAGCTTCAGCAAAGAAGTGAGGTTTCCAAGTCCCTCAAGTCATGTCAAGCTTGGACAATGCGACAAATTAAGCTTTGACAGAGAAGTGAGGTTTCTAAATTTATCAGGTAATGTTGTCAAGCTTGAACAATTTGACAAATAAAGCTCCGTCAAAGAAGTTAGGTTTTCAAGTCCCTTTGGTAACGTTGTCAAGCTTGAACATCACCACAAATGAAGCCCCGTCAAAGATGTCAAATTCCCAAAACCCTCGGGTAATGTTGTCAACCGTGAACAATCTAACAAATCTAGCTCCGACAACGAACTGAGGTGTCCAAGTCCCTCGGGTCATGTTGTCAAGCTTCAACAATTTGACAAATGTAGCTCTGTCAAAGAAGTGAGGTTTCCAAGCCCCTTTGGTAATGTTGTCAAGCTTGAAGAATCTAACAAATCAAGTGTGGTTAGATAAATGAGGTTTCCAAGTTCCTCAAGTATGTTGTCAATCTTGAACATCCCCTAATTTAAGCTTTGTCAAAGAAGTGAGGTTTCCAAGTCCCTCCGGTGATGTTGTCAAGCTTGAAGAGTACGACAAATTCAACGTTGTCAAGGAAGTGAGGTTTCCAAGTCCCTTTGGTAACGTTGTCAAGCTTGAACATCGCCACAAATAAAGCTTCGTCAAAGAAGTGAGTTTTCCAAGTCCCTCGGGCAACGTTGTCAAGCTTGAACAATCTGACAAATCAACCTCTATCAAAGAAGTGAGGTTTCCAAGCCCCTCGGGTAATGTTGTCAAGCTTGAACATCCCCACAAATAAAGCTTCGTCAAAGAAGTGAGGTTTCCAAGTCCCTCGGGTAATGTTGTCAAGGTTGACCAATGCGACAAAACTAGCTTTTGCAAAGAAGTGAGGTTTCCAAGTCCCTCGGGTAGTGTTCTCAAGCTTGAACAATTTGACAAATAAAGCTCCGTCAAAGAAGTGAGGTTTCCAAGTCCTTCGGGTAATGTTGTCAAGCTTGAACAATTTGACAAATCAAGCTCTGTCAAAGAAGTGAGGTTTCCAAGTCCCTCGGGTAATGTTTCCAAGCTTGAACAATGCGACAAATTAAGCTTTGACAAAGAAGTGAGGTTTCCAAGTCCCTCGGGTAATGTTGTCAAGCTTGAACAATTTGACAAATAAAGCTCCGTCAAAGAAGTGAGGTTGTCAAGTTCATCTAGTAATGTTGTCAACCTTGAACAGTTTGACAAATTAAGCTCTGTCAAAGAAGTGAGGTTTCTTAGTCCCTCGGATATTAGTGTAAAGCTTGAACAATATGCCAAATTAAGCTTTGTCAAAGAGGTGAGGTTTCCAAGTCCCTCGGGTAATATTGTCAAGCTTGAACATCCCCACAAATTAAGCTCAGTCAAAGAAGTGAGGTATCCAAGACCCTCAGGTAATGTTGTCAAGCTTGAACAATACGATAAATTAAGCATCGTCAAAGAAGTGAGGTTTCCAAGTCCCTCTGGTAAAGCTTTCAAGCTTGAACAATCTGACAAATCAACCTCTGTCAAAGAAGTGAGGTTTCCAAGTCCCTCTGGTAATGTTGTCAAGATGGAACATCCCCACAAATAAAGCTTCGTCAAAGAAGTGAGGTTTCCAAGTCCCTTGGGTAATATTGTCAAGCTTAACCAATGCGACAAAACTAGCTTCAACAAAGAAGTGAGGTTTCCAAGTCCCTCAGGTAGTGTTCTCAAGCTTGAACAATTTGACAAATAAAGCTCTGTCAAAGAAGTGAGGTTTCCTAGTCCTTCGGGTAATGTTATCAAGCTTGAACAATATGACAAATCAAGCTCTGTCAAAGAAGTAAGGTTTCCAAGTCCTTCGGGTAATGTTGTCAAGCTTGAGCAATGCGACAAAACTAGCTTCTGCAAGGAAGTGAGGTTTCCAAGTCCCTCAGGTAATGTTGTCAAGCTTGAACAATTTGACAAATAAAGCTCCGTCAAAGGAGCGAGGTTTCTAAGTTCCTCCGGTAATGTTCTTAACCTTGAACATTTTGACAAATTAAGCTCTGTCAAAGAAGTGAGGTTTCCAAGTCTCTTGGGCAATGTTGTCAAGCTTGAACAATACGACAAATTAAGCTTTGACAAAGAGGTGAGGTTTCCAAGTCCCTCGGGTAATATTGTCAAGCTAGAACATCCCCAAAAGTTAAGCTCCATCAAGGAAGTGAGGTTTTCAAGTCCCTTGGGTAATGTTGTCAAGCTTGAACAATATGATAAATTAAGCGTCGTCAAAGAAGTGAGGTTTCCAAGTCCCTTTGGTAATATTGTCAAGCTTGAACATCGCCACAAATGAAGTTTCGTCAAAGAAGTGAGGTTTCCAAGTCCCTCTGGTAACGTTCTCAAGCTTGAACAATCTGACAAATCAACCTCTATCAAAGAAGTGAGGTTTCCAAGTCCCTCAGGTAATGTTGTTAGGCTTGAACATCCCCACAAATAAAGCTTCGTCAAAAAAGTGAGTTTTTTAAGTCCCTCAGGTAATAGTGTCAAGCTGGACCAATGCGACAAAACTAGCTTTAGCAAAGAAGTGAGGTTTCCAAGTCCCTTGGGTAATGTTGTCAACCTTGAACAATTTGACAAATCAAGTACAGTCAAGGAAATGAGGTTTTCAAGTCCTTCGGGTAATGTTGTCAAGCTTGAACAATGCGACAAAACTAGCTTCACCAAAGAAGTGAGGTTTCCAAGTCCCTCAGGTAACGTTGTCAAGCTTGAACAATACCTCAAATCAAGCTCCATCAAAGAAGTGAGGTTTCCAAGTCCCTCGGGTAATGTTCTCAACCTTGAACATTTTGACAAATAAAACTTCGTCAAAGAAGTGAGGTTTCCTAGTCCCTCAGGTAATGTTGTCAATTTCAAACATTGTGAAAAATTAAGCTTTGTCAAAGAGTTGAGGTTTCCAAGTCCTTGGGGTAATATTGTCAAGCTCGAACATCCCCACAAATTAAGCTCAGTCAAAGAAGTGAGGCTTCCAAGTTCCTCCGGTAATGTTCTCAACCTCTTGCATCGTGTAAAATTCAAGTGTGTCAAGGAAGTCAAATTTCCAAGTCCCTCATCTAATGTTTCAAGCATTTCCAATCCCTCTATATCAAAGCTTTTTAAAGAATGCAATTCCCACAGTTGCTTAGGCAATTGTTCAAAGTAACCTTTTATAAATATGGCCTTCAATTGACATAAAGGTTTTTCAACTTGTGAAAGAGGAACTTTGAAAAGTTGGAAGTCGGTTGATGCATTGTCAATATGATCATGAATTAACAATAGTCGAAGATTGCTCAAATCCAAGTTTAAATAATAATTTTGACCTTCTAAATGGCACTCCGATCTTTTGTATAATATACCTTCAACTTTCTTGGTGACCTACTTTGCAAAATGTAAAAGTTATATCAAAACAAATAGAGTATCAATAGAATCATATATTGTTTTGCAAAAAGATCGAATAAAGTGAATCATTGCAAAGACTATACAAGAATCTAAATTGATTATAAACATTTTGACTTTCATAAACATGAAACCAATGGTCAAATAAATTCTAAATTGAAATACATGATTTCTTTGTATACTGTAGTTCTCTAGCAGTTTGGGCAGAAAATAATTAATTTTAAAGGTGCCTAAATTTTTAGGAAATTAATTTTGTTGAGTGTCCAAAAAAAAGAAGTAACATTCAAAGAGTGCCTAAAATCACAAAATCGCCATAGATGAAATTAGGAAAACCATTCATGAATTATAGAAATGACTTGGATGAATGTCTAACTTATTTGAAATAACTTTTGGAATCTGCCCAATTTTAGAATATTATTTTTTGGGCTGCCTAACTTACTTTCGCACTTTAATTAATTATTAGGTAGAAAGGTGCCCAAACTGCTAGAGAACTACGGTAGACTTTACAAAGACAACATGGAACAAACATTGTCATACAAATTGTTCATTACAATTTTTACCTTGTTTGTACATGGAGTAGAAGGAATCGAGTGAACGCTCCAAACTCGAGTGCCCAAGTATTCTTCATCCCTTTCCACAATCATTCGTCCCATGTCACGTAGTTGGTCGTGCATTTCTATGCATCCATCTTTGTCAACATTTACCAATGACCGTTCTATCAACATATTGAATGACTTTATTGGGTCAGTATCATTAGTGGTCCACACATGTAAGGCTCTACATGTTGACATGCCTCCATACCAAACATCCTTGCAGAATAAACATGCTATGTCCAGAAACATATTTCTTTCATCCATTCCCAATCCATCAAAGCTTATCTTCAATGTGCTCCAAAGCTTTGTGTCTTCAAATTCTTCATTGTTACCATCCAAACATCTTCCCCTTTTCATTCTTTGTAATGCTCGTTCCCAGCTTCGTAACCTCTTTTTATCCCGCAAAAATGCACCCAATACTCCTAGGCTTAAAGGCAAGCCATTGCAAGCATCCACTATTCTTCCTCCTATATCACGAAATTCAATTGGTAAAGAACCTTCGGACCCACATGAATGAAGGATAAAAAGCTCTTTTGCTGCATTTTCATCCAATGTGTCAACCTCTATTTTTCCATTCTCCCCGACACGATCTTTAATCTTGTCCCAATGGCGGGTTGTTATAATCAATGTGATGCCTGCGTTGTCACTCAAAATATCCGGATGGAGAAGATCATCTAGTTGATCTTGATCCCTTATATCATCCAATATTATGAGAACATCCTTACCAACCATATATCTCTTCAACATGTTTTGTGCATCCACCAAATTTGTTGGCAAGCTTTTAGGATCTTCGTCAAAGTCTTTTAACATGTCACATAAAATTCCAAAGGAATCACTTTTATTCTTCAAGTCTTTGGCAAAACATGATGCATTGTATGTAGACTTCAATTCATGAAATATGACATTTGCCAATGTAGTCTTCCCAATTCCACCCATGCCAATGAGACCCAGGATCCTCACTTCCTTGAGACGATCCTTGACTTTTGCAAGGTTTCGTTCAAGACCAACCACCATGTTGTTCACTTGCATTGTTGCTTCATCCACCTACATAAACAATGCATGCAATCAAAAGATAATTATGATTCAAAAGTACATCCTCAAAGACCTACATTTGATCTAGATCAATAGGAATGACAAGCTACATATATATATATATATATATATACATATATATATGTATATATATATATGAATAGTTTATAAGATATTTTAACACCAAAATGGTTCGTACCTCTATAATATGTCTCTCCTTGACCTCCTTTGCCTTCTTAATTCTTAAGTTCTTTTGGAGCGAAGCTCCATCCTTTTCAAACTTGGGACATAGGCTTGCCGAGTATGTTCCTCTCAAAAACATTTTCTTCAAATCAATCAATTTTTCACAAATTTCACAAAATGTCGGCCTTTGTAAAGGATCCTCCACCCAACATTCCTCGATCAACCTCGTAAGCTCTTCACAATTCATTGGCAATTGGGGCCTCTCAAATTCCTTTATTTTTTTCAAAATGTCTTTGGTTTGCACGGGAATGCTCCCAAATGGAGCAATTTGTGACAAGATCTCTGAACATGTCATAGCAAAGGACCATACATCAGCTTGAAATAGACTTGCATGAGATTCAAAGTTTTGATCAATTATCTCCGGTGCCATATACCTAGCTGTACCAACCCGATCAGGGTTTTGTTTCTTGAAAACTTTGCTTTGAACCTCAATCTTGGAAGTACCATAGTCAGCCAACTTGACCGAATATCGCCTAAAATTCAATTTTCCTCCGTTAATGGAATTGGGTCTTATGAGCACATTGTCCGGCTTTAAATCAAGATGGGCAACATGCATGTCATGAAGATAACACACACCACTTGCAATTTGGTGCATGATATCAATTGCAAGAAGATATGATAAAGGTTTAGATTGCTTCTTCAACATGCCACTTAAACTCATGTCCATGAACTCCATCACCAAATACAAATTTTGAAAACTTTGGCCATTTCCTCCTTTGCATTTTTGTAAAACTTTGAGAGCCCAAGTACATAACTCATCTATCCTCCCACCAACTCCGCAATAAATGAATTTGATGAGATTCGGGTGGCTCAAGCCTGCTAGAATACCAACCTCTTTGCGGAAACTTGAGATTCCATTTGAAATTGGCAAAGTCTTTGTTGCACATTGAAATCCCAACCATATTGATTCATACACCGCACCACATGCTCCTTTCCCAATTTGTTTAACAAGTTTTGGTTTCAATGAATCAATGACAATTGGAACCTCCACACCATCCAATTCTCCACCTTCTAGTTGCAAATCCCCCAATCTTCGCCGTAAATGTTCTCTCCATTCATAGTTGCTACCATCTTTGAGACTTTCTTGGAGAACTATTTCGTCGTCCTCAATCTCTTTCAAGGTGGGCATGTCAAGATCAACAATAAACATGAAAGGATGCAACATTGGATGACTTGTTGAATGCATCTCATATATCACATCCCAACAACACCTCAAATCAGACACAAGTTCTCGAAAAACCTCCCTGTTATTTATTTGCAATGCAATTGCTTGACACCGAGTTTGATTTCCGCATTCACTCACCACAACACCCAATTTTTGTGTGATGCAACATAGTTCCTCAAGTGCAACACCAAACTCTTGGACCTCACTACTCAATGCGATCATCTTACCAACACATTCTACGACTTTGTTGAGCTTGGTGAGAAGATGTTTACATTGCGTCTTATTCAATACATCATTTCTATTTGAAATCTCTTCAAGTCTACTTATTTCTTCCTTTTGCCATTTCAACAAAACTCCAACGTCATATTTGTAAATGGTTCCTCTTTGTTGACATGTCCAAAACATCATAAAGCAAGTGCCAATAAAATCCCAAAACCTTGATAGTTGCTCAAAAAACAATTGTAAAAGCTTCGCCATGATGAAATATTTGCTAGACAACCAAATTGTCTTGATCGCCAACAAATGTCCAAAGAAGCGGTAATCTACATAGTTCCAAGTATATGAAAGTGGTCACTCCATCTGCAAACATCCATGTAACATAAAGTCATAGTGACAACCATCTAAAATCTCCACAAGTTACAATGAAAATATGCATTAAAACAACTACATACAAATTGTCATGAAAATAACCAATAGGAGATGCAAACATATAAACTTAGTTAGTCCTAGCAAAGATTAGGTTCACATTATCAGTACATTGTAGTAGGAAATTTGATCATCACTTTCTCTACCATCATATAAATATGTAAATTGCTTGATTTCAAAAGGCCATTAAAAATTACCCTCGGGGAGGTCACCTTTCGAAAAGTAGTAAACCATGTGAGTTAAATTATAGGGTTCATTTTATTCATTGGAGGAAAAATTTATATAAGACTTGGATCTACCATAGCCTTCAATTAATGCTTGAAACGTCATTATATGTAAAATAGGGTGTTGGAAAAACCCTCATTTTTTTCCAATAGTAGATATAAATTAGTATGAATAAAATCATGGGAGAATTTTTTTAAATATTATGATGAGTATAATCCCTAGTCCTTCTAGTAGATAGATGAAAATAAATACATTTTGAGAACAATATAGTGATGAAATCATCACTAAAAACATATCACGGGTGCAGGAGGGAAAATTTTGCTCAATTGCTATGCTCGTTTGTTTTATGTTGCTTTCTAGTTTGGTTCAAATATGCTCATGTACATTGCATATGTCCACGCCATACAATTACCCTAAAACCTTTAATGTCCATCTGAGCAAATGCCTAAGTTTTATAAGTACTATAGCATGCCAAGAATTAGACTACATTTGGACTTAGAATTACCTATAGGGTGCTGGAAATTAAGACCAAGTAGTTTTTTTTCTACTAAAAGGGTCTCTTATAATCCTAATTACTAGGTAAATAGCCCCCAAACAAATACCCGGTTAACGCACGTGGTTACAAATTATAAGGGGAAGTGACCTCCCCGAGAAATTACCAATTCTAATCAACACATAGTACTAGCCCCTACTCCAATCAAGACTGCCAATGAAGTGCAAGTTATGAGGCCAACAAGTTTCCATGTCAAATTGGGAAATAAGGATCTTCAAATGTTGATGTGGCACAAATTTGAGATGCAAAGTTTTGAAACTTGAAACTGCCATGATACTATGGAATATAAGTGATATGCTATTTAGAAGATGCAATAACCACCTCGTCTTCAATCCCCAATTAGTTCCTGAACTATCCCTCAAGTCGTCATCCATATCAACTTTAAACTCAACCCACTGGCATTCTTGTGAATCACAGATAAGAGCCTACATCATAGTTCACCCAAGAGCTCCCCCACCCAAAACCCTAGAACAAAAAACTTTCCACCTTGTTTCAGTTATTAGATAACGCATCCATAAGCCATCGAAAAGGATTCTCCTCAAAGTGGACATCCCTCAAGTTAGAAGAGCAAAGATAACACATAAGAGTCTCGCAATCAAAGAAGAAGAAACAACCACCACATCAGCTTCAATCCCAATATGGTCCTCACAACAAGTCGTACTCCATATCAACTTGAGTTCCAATCCATTGGCATCCTCAAAAACACCAAGAAAGAACTAGCAACGTAAGAATTCAACCAAGAGCTCGCCCACAGTCACGAAGAAGAGGACAATTGCTCGATGCAACATGGCCGAAAAATAAAAACGTGACCCACCCACCAATACTACCGGAAGCCTAAGACATGTTAAGTAGCCCCTTTCTCGGAAATCTAAGGGTTTGTGAGGAATGCAAAGGATTTTGTTTCTTAGGAATGCCATGGAGTCTGCGGAAAACTGCAACCTAACAAATTTTTGAGTTATTAAAGAAAAGTGCATTGGAAACGAAGGCGTAGCCTTCATAAATCCCTCAAGCACATTATGAGCAGACGACCAAAAGCCAATTAGTGGCCAAACAGTGACCACGCACAGTAGGAGATGCTCAAACCTGACCAATCTTGCCTTGCACATGTCTATGGTGGCACCTCCCTCTACTGCTATGTTCTCTCGCAATATTGTTGCTTGAAGAATACCTTACTTAGACCTATACTTTCATTCTCCGTGTCATCCCTATCATCCACCATTATTTTGGACAAAATACAAACCGAATTTTCATCCAAATCTATGTAGCCCCATGGGAGCCCATATCTACTAAGGGTCAAGTTCCATGGGAGGGGGTGGGAAGCAATTTTTTTATGTCTACAAATGCTCCCTCCATTGTGAAACCGTGTACAAATCCACATTGCAAACACAAGATACTAGGAAAGATAGGTTGATGAACTTGTGACCTGCATTTGAATTTGTGGGTGACACTAAGATGTGCCATATCTAGAGTTGAAAATATAGATCAACTTGGAAAAACAACAAAGATTTATGAATTTGGGATTTTATATCGTGATGCAAACCTCAACTGGAACTCTTGAGCACAAAAATGCAACCTCGTGTGACTGAAGGGTCTGTTAAAGTAGGCCTGATTATGAACATCTGCATGTTATGTTGAGTGCAACTACATAATTGCCACAAGTAAACTACCGTCCAACATTGTTATGATGCACAAGGGAAGGAAGAGTGACTAGTATGGAATCGGACAAGAAGGATTTGGGAAGCAGGTTAAGTTGAAAACTTACAATTTCCAAAAAAAACAATGCTCATACGTCGTCAATGTTCTTGATAAATTCACAAGGAAATTCAACACCGTCAATAAAAGGACATAACACATGGCACTTGCATAACTTGCTGAATCTTTAGCAACCTTCAAATACTTCAACTACTTGGAAAGAGACCCTAGCTAGATGATATTGGAGCCTACGTAAGAAGCATACTACACATAACATTAATAGTCATGCACCTGCTATGCATACAACTCTCTAAAATTATGAAATCATTTCCAATGCTCCTCAAAAACTGTGGAACTGTGGATTACTCTAACAATCGCTTTTCTGTTGCAATTTGTGCTCCGATGCCATACATCTGCGGGTGCTTCTGTATGTGGTTATAAGAGTCTCCAACCTACGCACAACTCTTTGAATTTTTTCACAAAGAGCCTTGCAGGACGTGTCAAGAAATTCTTAGGCTCTAAACATCAAAAGCTCAATTTTACGAAACCAATGAAGACTGAGAGTAATCGATCAACTAAGAACACGTCTAACAGAAGACTCTTCTCTAACTCTAGCAACTCATAGTTTGTAGTCCCTCGGTTAGTGTTGTCAAGCTTGAGCATCCCTACAAATCAAGTGTGGTCAAAGTAATGAGGTTTCCAAGTCCCTCGGGTAGTGTTGTCAAGCTTGAACAATATGATGAATAAAGCTTTGACAAGGAAGTGAGGTTTCCAAGTGCCTAGGGTAATGTTGTCAAGCTTGAGCATCCCCACAAATCAAGCATGATCAAAGAAGTGAGGTTTTCCAAGTCCCTTGGGAACTGTTGTCAAGCTTGGACAATTTGACAAATTAAGCTTCGTTGAAGAAGTAAGGTCTCCAAGTCCCTCGGGTAATGTTCTCAACCTCCAATATACATACAAATCGGCGTGGTCAAAGAAGTGAGGTTTCCGAATCCCTCGGATAATGTTCTCAAGCTTGAACATTTTGACAAGTTCAGCCTCATCAAAGAAGTGAAGTTCTAAGTCCCTCAAGTAATGTTGTCAAGCTCAAAATATGCCCCAAATAAAGCTCCGTCAAAGAAGTGAGGTTTCCGAATCCCTCGGATAATGTTCTCAAGCTTGAACATTTTGACAAGTTCAGACTCATCAAAGAAGTGAAGTTTCTAAGTCCCTCAAGTAATGTTGTCAAGCTCAAAATATGCCCCAAATAAAGCTCTGTCAAAGAAGTGAGATTTCCGAATCCCTTGGATAACGTTCTCAAGCTTGAACATTTTGACAAGTTCGGCCTCATCAAAGAAGTGAAGTTTCTAAGTCCCTCAAGTAATGTTGTCAAGCTCAAAATATGCCCCAAATAAAGCTCCGTCAAAGAAGTGAGATTTCCGAATCCCTTGGATAACGTTCTCAAGCTTGAACATTTTGACAAGTTCAGCCTCATCAAAGAAGTGAAGTTTCTAAGTCCCTCAAGTAATGTTGTCAAGCTCAAAATATGCCCCAAATAAAGCTCCGTCAAAGAAGTGAGATTTCCGAATCCCTTGGATAACGTTCTCAAGCTTGAACATTTTGACAAGTTCAGCCTCATCAAAGAAGTGAAGTTTCTAAGTCCCTCAAGTAATGTTGTCAAGCTCAAAATATGCCCCAAATAAAGCTCCGTCAAAGAAGTGAGATTTCCGAATCCCTTGGATAACGTTCTCAAGCTTGAACATTTTGACAAGTTCAACCTCGTCAAAGAAGTGAAGTTTCTAAGTCCCTCAAGTAATGTTGTCAAGCTCAAAATATGCCCCAAATAAAGCTCCGTCAAAGAAGTGAGATTTCCGAATCCCTTGGATAATGTTCTCAAGCTTGAACATTTTGACAAGTTCAACCTCGTCAAAGAAGTGAAGTTTCTAAGTCCCTCAAGTAATGTTGTCAAGCTCAAAATATGCCCCAAATAAAGCTCCGTCAAAGAAGTGAGATTTCCGAATCCCTCGGGTAATGTTCTCAAGCTTGAACATTTTGACAAGTTCAACCTCGTCAAAGAAGTGAAGTTTCTAAGTCCCTCAAGTATTGTTGTCAAGCCCAAAATATCCCCCAAATAAAGCTCCGTCAAAGAAGTGAGGCTTCCGAATCCCTCGGGTGATGTTCTCAAGCTTGAACATTTGATAAATTAAGCCTCATCAAAGAAGTGAAGTTTCTAAGTCCCTCTTAGAGTCAAGAATCGTCTTGCGAAGGATACTCACCAATATTCCGTTGACGCGCTCCGTCTGACCATTAGTTTGCGGATGATAAGGAGTGGTTTTCCTATGGTCTATTTGGAACTTATCTATCATCTCTTGAATTGAAGAATTCAGGAAATGAGTTCCCCTATCACTAACCAGAATCTTGGGGCACCCAAACCTTGAGATGATGTTGTCAAGCTCAAAATATTCCCCAAATAAAGCTCCGTCAAAGAAGTGAGGCTTCCGAATGCCTCGGGTAATGTTCTCAAGCTTGAACATTTGATAAAGCATGCCTCATCAAAGAAGTGAAGTTTCCAAGTCCCTCAAGTATTATTGTCAAGCTCAAAATATCCCCCAAATAAAGCTCCGTCAAAGAAGTGAGGCTTCCGAATCCCTCGGGTAATGTTCTCAAGCTTGAACATTTGATAAATTAAGCCTCATCAAAGAAGTGAAGTTTTCAAGTCCCTCAAGTTTTGTTGTCAAGCTCCAAATATCCCCCAAATAAAGCTCCGTCAAAGAAGTGAGGTTTCCAAATCCCTTAGATAACGTTCTCAAGCTTGAACATTTTGACAAAGTAAGCCTCATCAAAGAAGTGAAGTTTCCACGTCCCTCAAGTAATGTTGTCAAGCTCAAAATATTCCTCAAATAATGCTCCGTCAAAGAAGGGAGGCTTCTGAATCCCTCAAGTGTGACCGAAGGTGTGAGTTTTTCAAATCCCTCAGGTGATGCTGTCAAGCTCCAACAATTTGACAAATTAGATGAACTGGTTGAGTATGAGAAATAACAGGTTGAAAAGTTAAAGTATTCAAGAAAATTGCAGGTTATTGTAGAGGAATCTATAGAATATACCTTGCTTAATAAAGAAATTGAGCTCCCAACATGTAACTGGTTGGGCTTGGAAACACTAGGATTTTGACCCATTATGCCCAAAAATCTACCCGGACACTGTACCAATGTACAAAGCTCTGCGAGGTCCAAGCATGTAGTCTTCATATATGTAATAATACAACAAATTTAATCAAATGGCCATGGTGTGGGGTCTTGGATAAGTTACTCAGGTGAGCACCAGGAGGTAGCCCGTTCGAATCCTAGCTTTGTAACTAAGGGCCAGTTTACACTAGGGACTAGGAACTCATCCTAGGGCGCTGTAAGAGTGTTGATTGGCTGTTGAACTCGTCCTGGGACCATTTCGGTTTACACCAAGGAAAAAATGGCAGAGTGACCATGGAGGTCGGGGTCCCCAAAATACATATTTCAAGGCATAATAAATGCAATGACATGGTCCAACGGGTTTTGCGGTGAGAGAGGCAAGAGGTGATCTATAGGAAAAGGCAAGGGTCCATGGCAGAGAAATGCTCTTATAATGAATTCTTAATGATTTTTTTGGGGCTTAATATACAACTCTTCACACTATGTGCCATGATCATATCATAGCCCATGAGACATACTATTTCTACCTTGCCCTACCCCTTAAACCGGCTCCCACATGTTTCACCAAACAACGTGGGACATCTAGAACTCAAGAATTCGAGTGCAGATTTGTCTTTTTGGTCTACCAACTATTTTTTTTGGAATTTGGGGGCTTGTAATATACCGTTGGAAAGGTCTTGAAAATACCTTTCCAACGGTATATTAAACGCCCCAAAATCTTTCAACATTACAGTTGCAAAATGAAGAAAAAAAATCTGTAGTCATTTAGCGACTGTAGATCAGGGTGGTCAAAAGAACCGCAATGGGAAAACGATTTCGGTTCTTTTTCGCATAGTTTTCTACTACACTAAATAGTGTTTGATACACTAAATACAAATGCATACACTAAATATCAACTATGATAATATGTGGAAGTTACATGTTTGAATTTAGTGTTAGTAAGGATACAAAAAAAAATAACAATGATAAAAGGAGAATTCCAACATATCTTCTAGCAAATCTTCTAACACTAATTATCAAAGAATTGAAAATTAGTGTTGAGCAAGGTAGGGTGGTAACAACATTAAATATAATCAAACACTAAATATCCTATTTAGTGTAGTGACAACACTAGGTACATGTCACATGTAAATTACATTGAACATGTACAAATTAAATTGCTCATTTTTTGTAAAAATTGTTGTGAGAAGATTTGCAAGCCACATCTTCGACACATTTAACAAGAAGTGAAGACAAGTGAAGCCCAAGAGAAAACAAGAGAATGGTCAAACTTGAATTTTTTTCAAAACTGCCCTTTTTGGGCATGTATTAAAAAAAATCAGCACATTCACTTTTTGGTGCATGGTCATTCTTCTTGGTCCACATTCGGTTTACACCTAGTGAGGGGCCCAAGACTTTCAAAACCAATTTATTAAGAAGTCGGACCATGGAAGTTGGACCATGAACTCGGACCATTGAAAAAGGCCCTCTTCCATGGTCCGACTTCATGGTCCATAGTGTAAACCAGCCCTAAGCATCACGATACTCTCTCTCTCCACCGGGACGATTAGTTAGTTGACATTGGACAGCCTTCCCCTAGCTGCAAAGCAAGGTAGGCTGCTTACCTCACTCGAGTTTTTACAAATTTACTGACTAGGTTTACTACTTAATTACTGTGTGCCTAATGTTGATGTTTACTTCATCTAGTGTGGTACCTTTTGGCTTTTACAAATTTACCCCCTAGCAGTAGACCACGTCCAGGATGACACCACTTTGACACGGCCAAGGTTATCTCCGCATGGAATTTGACACATGTTAGATTGGTTAGAATGGTGTCATTTTAGTGCTATTCTAGTGTCCCTTTGACCCACCTTTCCTAGTAGTGATCACTTGGGAATGGACCGTTCGAGTGCCTGAAAAGGTGGACTCTATCCTACTAAAGGTCTTTCCTCACCTGAGTCGACCCTACCTAACATGTAGTGACGGAATTTGCAAAAAGCTTTGAACCACTTGTAAAGTATGCATAATCACATCACAATAGCTAGCCATAACCAAGTTTGATTATCTTAGGGTAGAGGGTGCTTAAAACAACATTGTAAGCTATTGCACATACATATGGCTATGTGGTTGATATAAAAGAAAATTCTTATTAGCCTTTTGGCTAGACATAGGTACAAAGAAAAATAAATAGCCTCAACTAAATATTTGATGAATATTCAAGGTCAAAACCACTAGCTTCCTTAAACCAATCCCTAGGCCCCATGTATGATGACCCTTGCATATGATGACAACCCCCATCTCCATTGCCTAGAACCAATACAACATAATCGGGTACAAGACTCAAGCTAGATCAAAGCCCAACATGGCCACCTTCGTGATCCCACCCGGTTCAGTTGTAAAACCGTCCCATTGCATCCCGGGTACCGCCCCCCTAGTTGCCTAGAACCGACCTCCTTTGTGCCTAGAATTGACCCCCTTTGTATCCATAACCGACCCCCTTGGCTTTGTGGGCGTACCTCCTTGGGATTGTGGGATTGTGGGCTTGAACCATTCCCCCATGTGAATAGAATGGCTAGAATAGGCATTGACAACCAAACCTAAACCCACCTTGAAACCAACCCGAGATAGAGTGGTACCCGTTACCTACCCTACATGGAGGTAGTGAAAGCTAGTATGAGGTGGCACCACTAATGGCACCTAGAACCATCACTCCATGGGCCCGGGCACTCCTCCAATGGTCCAAGGCAATAGTGTGTTGGCGATTGGGAGGCATTTATTGGTGTTGGTTTTGGGTGGAGTGTTGGTTTTAGCACCCTCTACCTTATATGGGTTATTACCAACTAGCTACTCACACTTCGTCAATAAAGTATCCAAAATGCCGCCACCTGGAAAAAAATCATAGATTTTGCTTTGCACACATTCACATAGGGTATTTCCTAAGACCCAAGCTGCCGTAAAAGTAAAGGAGTGTTGAATGGTTACTCTTTACGAATAGCCCACTTCTCCTAAAATATGAAACAAATATTTAGTACGGGTTGGTTAGCAAATCCAAATCGAGGTTGTAGCCACTTTTCTCATAACTTTTGGAGCTCAGATGAATATATTATTCACGGAGTTAACATTCTCATGCTCATTTATATGGTCATTTAGGTCCCCTTATTTAAATTGACTATACGAATCTAGAA
This sequence comes from Polytrichum formosum, assembly GCA_964035585.1. Classification (NCBI taxonomy): domain Eukaryota; kingdom Viridiplantae; phylum Streptophyta; class Polytrichopsida; order Polytrichales; family Polytrichaceae; genus Polytrichum; species Polytrichum formosum. The sequence goes on from OZ037938.1 coordinate 19,644,137, forward strand.
TGATTATCATGTTTTCAACTTGCAATCTAATCTCTTTACAAACATGTCTTTTTAGTATGTGTTCTTGGAGCCATGCCAAACCACATACCACTGAAATATAAGTGTCCCAAAAAAAGAGTAACCGAATTAGGGATGTCTACCTTAGCTCAACCCAAGCATGCTCCCCTTGGGCGATTGCCACCATCGCATTCAAGTTTTCGGTGATGCAAGTGTTTGCTAATGGCCACCAAGTGCAAACATTACAAAAGACTAGAGCTAGGCAACCCTCAAACAATCCTTGCATGTGATTTTGGCTAGCCAGGAGCAACGTAAGAGTTCGGAGACCACATTAAGTTCTCCAACGCATGAAAAAATGCTCCCAAAACAAACATCCCTCCCCCCTGAAAATCCTTACGACACCCCTACCAGCCAAATACAATCACGTCCACTTTCTTAAACTCCACCCACAACACTGCATATACACATACGGATCATTTATCCCACCCACCAAAAACCATGAAGGCCAAATCGAAGGAAACACCACAAGATCAAGAGCCTATAGTCTCAACAACAACACCCAACTATCATAAAGACTCTTGGGATACCAAAACATCCTAAAAGTAGAGCTTAATGCAATACTTATCACTATCAAAACCATACAAACCATCCAACTAGACATGCACATATTTACAAACAACCTTAATAGCATATTCCTAATAAATAACCACATACAACACCCAACATCACAACATCATCACCCAGATAAATTACTAATAACAACAATTATACACCATATATATTGGACCTCATACAAAATCCACATACACAAAGTGTGAGCACACTCGGGCATTATTGGAAACAAAATAGCTATAACACTAGCCAACAAAGGGACACTAAAAAAACCAACCACTACACCTCACATACACATAGCTCACCCTACTCCATATTGGCTAGCAAGCTGCCCGACTGCCACACACGATGGAGCCATCTGTAACCTTCACACATTCATAGTAAAAGAACATAGAAATCATGAACATGACGCAACCAAAAACAAATTCCCATATGTTGACAAATGGTTATCAAACAATCAAATAAACCATAAACTCTCTAGCCACTTTTGGAAAACCGAAAATTTAATAGACACCCAAATCACCCAAACTTTAAAATTCAGATTTGCCCAATACATGGGTAACCATAGAAAATATATCTTCTGGCCCTCACACATCAAAATCCCAATTGCACATGGTGCCATAACAATAACATAGACACATGGCCACACCTCCTATCAACATGCAAAAACCCATTTATAAAGGGCCTAAGAATAGCACGACACAACAAAGCAGTACATCTCATCACCCAAGTACTACAAGCCAACAAAAACACCCGGTTTTTCACACTAACCAATGCAAGCAAATTTAACAACAAACCACCCAACCAAACAGTCCCGGACTAGCTCCTCAAATGCACATGTCCCCGAACCAAATACAAACACCAATATCACCCTCTCCTGCACTGACAGTCCAACTCATAGAATTCACATACTGCCATGACATATTCCCCGATCAAGCCCTCACACAAAAACATACCAAATATGACCCACTAATTAACATCATACAAAATAATGGATGGAAAACCAATCCCCTCATTACCATCACAGCTGGGGTGAGAGGCGCTATACATGAACATTCCATTAAAAAATTGGCCGATCTAAACATCCCAAAATCAAGCACTAAAACCCTCATGAAACTACCTTCATACAAGCATATGGGATATCTCAACTCCTACTTCCCACAAACCATATGGGTTTATTTAAACCTTATTCATTCTTATACCTCTAACAATCACCATACAATGACTACGAACAACCTATTGCTCTACCTTCAACACGTCCATCTAATATAACTTACCAAATTAAACTTGCCGACCTCAATGGAATCACAAGTTGCATTTGAGCGATATGGCCAAGTTATACTTGGTTTTGTCATAATCTGCATTTTTTTATTAAAAAACTTCTTGTCTTTTGCTAATGTTTTTGGCATGGATTATGATTCCTCTCTCGATAGAGTCGTGGATGATTCACATTCAACAAACTTTGGGAAAAATGCCGGTCTATCAAGAAGTAACAATTTAATCAATATGACAGTTGGAATCTAATTGTTGTAATATTGAGGTCTCATTTTGAACTTTTAGGTTTCAAGAAACAATCCTTAAATGGGTGAAAGAAAAATCTAAAACAAAGTTGCTACTTAAAATTTTGTGGATCTTGCATAATGTAATCTGGTAACAAGATAAATAGGGATACCAAATTGTTCAATAACAATTGTTGCATGTAAATTTGAGCCAAAAAAAAATGATTGATGAAAGTTTTGTTGCTTTATTGAGGTAGGAGTGTATTTTCCATAGCTTAAATTAGGCACCTCATTGTACATCAAGACTAAAAGTTCATGGTAAACACCGAGAAAACACCTCCAAAGGGAAGGGGGTGGGGGGGATGCACTCAATGTAGGCCATACAATACTATACCTATACATAAGGGTTTTCTTAATGAGAGTTAGGCTTACAAAGTACATATTTGGAATGTGTGTTCACTATTGACTTTTGACAAAGGGTCATGCCTTTCATGTGACAACCGAGCTTTACATCACCAGTTGTTTGACGGGTTGGTCAAATTTCAACATGTATATTGACACCTAATTTTTCAAATTGACGGTTTTATAATCTCTTAATGGTTAGTAGTACAAATTGAAACGATATGCAATCAAATCACTTTCATTATGTAGTTGTCAATGACCTCTATAATCATTACTCTCTAGGATTTGGAATAATGCACTTGTGAGCTTATGTTCGGAAAAAAAACTCCTCTACCACTAAGTGCTTCCTAAAAATTGAAACCGAAATTTATCTATGCTTCAAATACATAGCAGTGCTAATAAATCAACGGTGATTGGAAAGTTAACCCACTTGCCATTGCATAGCAAGCAAAGACACGTGAAATGTGAGCTCGGTAAATTTTATCCTCCAAAAATGGTTGTAAAGGTGGATGCATGGAGCTCCAAGCATATTGCACTGACAATTCTTGGTGACAAGATGTTGACATGCATTATGAAATTTCATATGTCAAGTGACGAGTTGAAGGTCTTGGCGCTCGTTCTTTTAACGGGTCAGGTGGAGCCGGTGATAGTGACTGCCTGTCAAATGGGTTGTGAGGGGTGCAAAAAGCAACCATGTGTGTGTGTTCTTCCATTTAATTTTCTAAGGCTTATAACTAAAGTTGTATGAATTATGTGGGAGAGGTAAGTGTACCCTAAAGCTCCCCAAAGGTTTCTTCAAAAAGAGGTTTATTTGATCAATATATACTTTATGTCCCCCCAAAATGCACAATTTCTCATCCATGAAGTTATTTTTGTCACCCAATCTGTAAAAAGTGCCCATGGTTGTGAAAATTTACACAAATCATATTTGTGCTAATTATTACAAGTACTATAGAATTTCATAGAATATATTATAAAAATGAGAGTAACATTACATTTTAGACCACAAATTAATATTTATGAGATGTTCACATTCATCTCAAAACGTACACAATACATCCTATCTCTAAGGAGTATTCACGGTGGCGACGACATTTTTCCATGTTGATCCCAAGATGTATGGTGTTAGACGTCATCACAAAGTTGTTTACAATATATATATATATATACACACACACACACACATACTATCATCCATTATTGGACCAATATTGGAATAATCATTGGATGAGATCTGACTACACATATATACAAATATACAAGAAGAATTGCCTCTCCCAAGGACATTTCTAGATTTAAGGTTTTGTATTGGGTGAATGCTTGGCAAACCTAACATTATTCAACCATGTGGGTTGGTTCCGTGACCCCAAAATATGTCAATTATATTTTGTGGGCCCTTGAACAACTTGGGAATATTTGTTATTCATACATTCAGGTTGAACTTGGAAATTTGGGTGGAGTTGTACTCCCGGCACTGTATGTAGGAAACACTATTCATCCCAAGAATATTTGCAGGATACATTGCTCATCCCAACATTATTCCTTGAACTCGTTGTTAATAGAATAACTATCATCGAAAATGCCAGCACTATTGACAATATTCTTACTATTCAAACCGGCACTATTCATTATTTGCACCGGCGTCAGTCATTATCTTCCTATTTTAAAAGTTTCCTCCCATGAAGGTAAGATAGTGGAGGCCCATGTCACATGTTAAATATATATTGGAACACAACCGTGCACCTAAATAATGTATAGAGAGCGAAACCCAAGAAAGAAGACTTTTTCCTTATGTTAATCATTGACCGGGCCTTACCTTTGGGTTGCATATCCACCGTGCATGCACTAGTAGGAAAGGGGGTCAACAAAACACCTTCGAATGATACCATCGTGTACACAGTCATGGCTCATGATTGCGTAGGGTGCGTTCATGGACGGTGTCATGAAAATGGCACCACTCTTGATAACTAATTTTTTTTCTAGTGGGTAGTTGTTGCTAAAAAATTTGAGAGCTAGAATGACATGTGACCGCACCTACTAGTGAGAGCACATAGTAAAAAAAAATTCACTCATGTTGCACTTCTAACCCCAACTCAACCACACTATTAGCTCCTCCCCCCGAAATTAGTGTGTGTTACTATTCGGAGTTACACAGTGCTATATTTGTTCAATGAGAATGTAATATTCTACCAAGCAAAGTCATTTATGTTTTATAATGTCCCAACAACCCATTGAATTTTTGTTGGTAGAAAATGAACTCTTGAGTAAGATGCTATTACACTGCGTAACTCTGAACAGTAACACATACTAATTGGGATAATCAATGTAGTGTTTGAGAAGTTAATTACAAGCCTTAACTACAAAGGTTAACTACACTGATATGTGCAATTAGGTTGCCCCATGCTAATATATCAACATTCCACACTATTTAAATAATCACTACAATAATAATAAAAATGAAATATCTACTATAACTTATATTGTAGTTTCTATATGGATTAATGAACAAAGTTAAACATTTTTGTAATCTAGTTTTCACCCAAGATAAGTGGATGGGTAAGGAGGCGACCTATTCGCAAAGGCAACCTAATTGCATATACCAGTGCAATGAACGGGGAGAACTGACTGCAACTTACAGATGAAGTCGAGTTTGAGAAATAACAGGTTGAAAAGTTCAAGTCTTCAAGAAAATTGCACATCATTTTAGAGGCATCTATAAAATATACCTTGAATTAATAAAGATAAAATTGAGCTCCCAACATGTAACAGGTTGGACTTGGAAACACTAAGAATTTGACCCATTATGCCAAGCCTCATTAAATTATGTGTTCTATCAATAGATGCATAAAACGCATAAAATAATTAGAGTGGCGTGCATAAATTTCAAAAAAAACGTTTCAAAAACGCCCAGGACGCGTCTTGACGATGAGTCTACACAGTCCAACACGCAGTTCGCGCTCCTGACGGTCGTCCGCGCTGATTAGAGCCTTCTCAACACAATAAAACACGCCACACACAACACCATACAAAACACACTCCAATTGTCCAATTCCGAGCATTTTTCAGCCATTTCTTGAAAAATGCCTATTTTAGGCGCCCCGGGGACACAAAGCGCATAAATTAAGCTTATATATTTAATTTTTGCAAACGCCTAATTTTATGAGGCCTGCATTATGGCCCAAAAATCCGCCCGGACACTATACCAATGTACAAAGCTCTGCGAGGTCCAAGCACATGGTCTTGATGTATGTAATAATACAACAATTTTACTTAGATGGCCATGGTGCGGGGTCTTGCATAAGGCACTCACGTGAGCACCAGGAGGCAACACGTTCCAATCCTAGCTTTGTAACTAAGCATCACATTTCTCTCTTTGTCTCTCCACGATTATTAGATGATTAGTTACTTGAGATTGGGCGGCCTTCCCCTAGTTGCAAGAGCAAGGTAGGCCGCTTATCTCACTCGAGCTTTTTACGCATTTGTCCACTAGGTTTACCTCACCTAGTCTTGGCACTTACTGCGTGCCTGATGTTGATGATTACCTCCCCTAGAAGCAGACCACGTCCAGGATGACACCAATTTGACATGGGCAAGGCCACCCTGCATGGAATTTGACACATGTTAGATTGGTTAAAATGATGTCATTTCAGTGTTATCACATGTACTGATGGAGTTTGCAGAAAGATTTGAACCACTTGTAAATTACGCATAATCACATTGCAATAGATAGCTCATGACCAAGTTCGATTATCTTAGGGTAGAGGGTGCTTAAAGCAACACTTTAAGCTATTGCACATACATATGGCTGTGTGGTTGATATGGAAGAAATTTATTATTAGCCTTTGGGTTTAAAATAGGTACAAAGAAAAAGAAAAAAAACCTCAATTAATTTTTTTTTATGAATATTCAAAGTCAAAACCACTATCTTCTTTAAACCAATCCCTAGGCCCCACGTATGACAACCTTTGCATATGATGAGGACCCCCACCTCCATTGCACATGGCAAAAAATCTAGGCTTTGCTTTGCACACATTCACATAGCGCATTTCTTAAGACCCAATCTGTAGAGGGGGTGTTAAATGGTTGTTGGTTTAGGAGTAGCCCACTTCTCCTCAGATATGAAACACGCAATTAGTGCGGCTTGGTTAACAAATCCAATTCGAGGCCGTAGCCACTTTTCTCATAACTTTTGGAGCTCATATGAAATAATTTTATTCACAAAGTTAACATTCTCATGCACATTTATATGGTCATTTAGGTCCTCCTAGTTAAATTGACTATACAAGTCTAGAATGATTATCATATTTTCAACATGCAATCTAATCTCTTTTTACAAACAAACCACGTGCCACTGAAACATAGGTGTCCAAAAAAAAGAGTAACCAAATTAGGCATGTCTACCTAGCTCGACCCAATTGTGCTCCTTTTGGGCAATTGCCACCGTCGCATTCAAGTTTTCAGTGACGCAAGTGTTGGCTGATGGCCACCAAGTGCAAACATTACGAAAGACTGGAGCTAAGCAGCCCTCCACCAATCCTTGCATGCGATTTTGGCTAGCCAGGAGCAACGTAAGAGTTCGAAGACCTCAAAAACCATACTAAGTGGCTCGGGGAATGACGGGATATTATCCTTGGTACTATATGAGGCCATGTCCCTGTCCACCTCGCTTTGGAGCTAACACCATGTACATGTGAATTCTTTGTAGCTTAGAAGAGCATCAGGCCTAAGAACCCCCTCTCTAGGGTTCTCTAATGTCAAGCGGTGAGAGACCTTAAGAGCATTCTCTCACAATGACCTAAGGTAGACGTGCCTTAGATGGATACTTTTCTATCAGCACCCGCTTCTCATAGAATATGAAACACGCTATTAGCGTGACATAATTAGCAAATCCAAATCATGACCGTAGTCATTGGCCTCCTAATTTTCAGAGTTCTTATGAATATCTCATTCATTGTCAAAGTGAAAATTCTCCTACTCATTAAGTGGCCACATAAGTTCAACCCACAATCGTGTTGACTATTGAACTGAGAATGGTCAACATATTTTGAGCTAGTAGTCCAATCCTTGTTAGACATGTGTCTTTGTTATGTCCATTCTTAGATGTGAACCTAATCGTATACAACTCAATATAGGTGCCCAAATTATTTCTATGTTCAACTTAGGCACGTCTACCTTATGTTGGAGCTTCTTGTAGCTTCTTCAAGTCAATAATAATAATAATAATAATAATAATAATAATAATAATAATAATAATAATAATAATAATAATAATAGGTTAAGAAATATTACATCAATGGTTTCAACTACAATTCATCATTAGAATATGTGGATGGTGACGTGGATTCACATACATTTTGTAGAGTTGATCTATATTATTACCCATTACTTTTACAGTTGTATGACAAGGAGGGCATCTCCCTTCAAGTGAATCTTCACTCAAACACTTCCTAAGTCTTGACGTTAGAATGTCGATCCTTACTATTGCAATTAGCATTTGGCTTTGTACAAGGCTCCAATAAAATTATTCACACTAGCTTCAAGCTCATAAATTTATGCATAGGTACAAATCATTGCAAAAAATCCAAAGTCCCATGGAAACTCCTTGGACAATAGAGGATTAAGAAACATATTTTGCAATACTTTGTAATTTCCTTCATATTTTGTTTTCCCCATTGTAGTTACATGTACATTTTTGTTAGTGTGTACATTTTACAAGTCCCTAGCCATTGATGATGTAGTAAGTTAGGGTTGACCAAGATTGATTGATTCTATAGATGCCCTCTTCAAATTTACATGTAGATCAACCACTACACACACAACTCCATAACAATGGTTGTGGAACTACAACCACAAGGAGCTTTGGGCAATTTAGCACCTAGGAACATGTGGTAAAACCGATAAATCCTTGGGAATAGGCCTCGCTAGGTTCTGTGGGGGGGGTTTGCTGGGAACGGCAAAATCTATCTTAATCGTGAGGTCTATATCTTAATTTCGCCAATTTGCAATCATCATGCCAATTGTCCCATATAATGTTCAGAGATATTTGTTATGAAAAATTCCCATTCATCCAAGATTCAACCCATATTATAATCAACCTTTGGCAAAATGTGATCACATAAACATGCAAATCTATAATAGGAAGTGCTTCACCCACGGGCATGTCTAGATTAACTAAGGTTTTATAAGGGCATGAAAACCAATGATAAAACTCAAAAACTAGAATAATTCACTAGAAAAAACACTTTTCCTTACATCAACACCGATCCCATGAGTTAACAATCACGTTTCCACGTGGCATCTATTTTGAACCACATTGATTATCCCAATTAGTGCATGTGGTACTAATTATTGGAACACTCACTATTTTGCCAAGTCTCTAGATTAGTTGAGGGCTGCATTGTTTCACTAAGTGATACTAAATTCATGAATACATGCTCATTTACGACACATTTCAAGGAAATTAGTGCATGCTCTAAGGTGCTTGTAGAGTGATAAAAACGATTATGCACAAACACATACTTGTCAATGAATGATGCCAATATGAATGTGTTGGTACTTTGCTATGAATAGCATTTTGAGTGAATAGTGCCAAGATCAGTTGTGCTTCCTAGATCTTTTGGTGGCACTAATTTCATAGCGTGAGGAAATTTAGTATCACCTTCACTAATTTCCCACGCACACTATCAACACTCCCTCACGAAATATGATATTCAGTGTAGTAGCTTCAAAGCTTCCAACAGTGGACTCTATCTCAAGAATATTCTCCAACACTAACCCATGTTGGGGCTTCTCTGAGGTTCTTCAAGTCAATATGTTAATGAGAACTTCCCAGGAGAACTTGAAAGCTATGAAAGCTTACTACTATCAATGTATGTTTACACCTTCCAAGTCAAACGCAAGAACCCAGGCATAATGTAGATTACAATTTCCAGAGCCTGGGGCAGTGAATCGTGCAATGGTAGCATGTAACAGAAATACACTGGAACTCGTGGAATGGGCCGCTCTCACATATTCCTCACCCTTCCTCCAGATCAGTGGTTGTGCAGCTTTAACATCCTTTGGAGCAAAATAAGGTAAGTGGGTGCTTCCGGATTTGGGAATTGTCTCATCCGGTTAGCAATGCAATGAATCATGAAGATTGTCATTTCAAGTTTCACAATTGGAGTTTCATGAGATGCAGAGGATTATGAGAGGTCAAAGTGAAGATTCTCTTCAAACCATCACAAAGGCCCTCCCAATTGTGATGTTCACTATTGAATCTAGAATGGTGTCCATAGTTTGAGCACGTAGTCCAATCTCATAGTAAAATGTGTCATTTTGGAGTCCGTTTGCAACTACAAGCCTTGCCATATACTACTCTATTATAGGTGTCCAATCAAAGAGATGGACCACATAAGGCCCACAAGTTTTTGATTTGGGGTTAAGGTGTAGGGTTCTGAAACTCCGGTTCACCAGCTGCAACTCTTGCTCCACAAACTCCACCTACGTGAAAATCTCCCCCACAACCTCGACCGAAAAAAATAGGAAAGAGTTCCATCCTCGCTCACATAAACCCAGTCAAAAATATTTTGCCAAGGCACAAACCAAAGCATTGCCATGTCGAATAAGCCATAATCACAAGAGCAACATGCCTCCAGGTTCGTAGCACTGCCAAGCACTCCAAGAGCACATGTGCCATTCTTTCCTCTGGAATTGCAGGATAACGTGACAATCATTGTTGCTATGTGAAAGGTTTCTGGAACTTCTTGTGAACCCATACATACCTCATGGGAACCTCTTCCCTCCGGTTCGTCAGCTGCACACAGCAATAATCCAGCTCTTGCTCCACAAACCTTTGTGGAAATCTCCATCACAACCTCAGAAGATGAGAAATAGGAAAGAGTTCCATCTTCGCACTGGTACAGACAGTCGGAAATCCTTTGCCCAAGGGGCAAATCGAAGCAGCTTCATGTCATGTAAACTATAATCAAGAAATAGCAACATGCCTCTAGGTTTTAGCACTGCCAAGCACTACGAGAGCACATGTGCCATTCCTTCCACTAGAATTGCAGATAATTTGATAAACATCGTTACTATGTCAAAGGTTTCTGGAACTTCGCGTGGACCCATACTCGCTTCATGGGAACCTCTTTCCTTTGATTCATCAGCTGCACACAGCAATACTCGAGCTCCCGCTCCACAAACCCTGCCTTTGTGAAAATCTCCCTCACAACCTCAAGCGAAAAGAAATACGAAAGAGTTCCATCCTGGCGTTGGTAAAGCCTGTCGGAAATCCTTTGCCAAGAACACTATATTCGTTAAATTGAGACTTTCTCTAGTCTCAAATTAATATATGGATCAAACAACATGAAGATGCCCGAAACTATATTGTCAACAATCTCAAATATATTATATGTTCTAATATCCCAAATCTATGATGTGCAGACATAAGCACATATGGTAGAGCACTCGACACCAACTTCATCAACAAAAACACATTGGGTAGAGCACTCCAAACAAAATTCACCCAAAAAACACATATAATGATTTCTATTTGTGGTGCTTTTGGGCACCCCCCTCCGAGGGAGCCTAAAAGTACCGCACAAGCCCTTCGGTGAGGATGGCCTGCCTTAGCAGGTGCCCAAGCCGAACCCGGTTGTTATGATTTTTTCTAAGTAGTTAGATTTGTGGAGGGATTTGTCAATCGCGTCGTGTCCTTTCGGTAGGTTGTGCCTAGATTAATAAGTGCTTAAGTGAATTATCTATTTTTTTCTAACCTAATGCCTAATCTATCCTAGTCTACGCGCAGACGCACCAGCCTTGGAATCAAGGCAATCTAACCCTAATGAATGAAATAACCTTACCTCTTACCTTGGCCACACCTAATTCCTTACTTCTTATGAATTAAATTATTTAAACGGGGGGACCTTGATTAAGTCCCACCCTCTCAATCTTTCTTCTTAGTTTAAAGTTGATTACACAAAGTCTATATTACTAAGTTCATAAATTATGGCATCACCACCTACCTGTTTGGTGCACGCCCTAACCCGAACCCTTCAAGGCCCTGTGCGGGTCTCTTGAAGGTTAATTGATATCCTAACCCTCCGATCTTTGCCGCCGGAGGGATTGGGATCAATCCTCCGAGTTAAGTTCCCGGTTGGTTTTTGCCCACGGGGGTTGTACAAATTACGTTGGTTATTAATTAGTTTGAAACGGTTTGACCATGAAAACTCAACTTGATGGGACCGGAGAATAGGGCAACCTGTGTGTTCAACCTGTTGCACAATCTTCAAGGGTTGGGGCCATCACCTCCAACCCTTGGGGCCAACAACATGATAATGGATTCGTGGGCCATTAACCCCACCTTTCCATCAACAACATTCAGAGTGGTCGTGTCGGTGATTAACCCGACTTCACCACATACGAAACTTGCTAATAAATGAAGCTACTACCACAAAACATACCAAGGGGCCCCAAAAACAATGGAGTTGGGTACCCCCTTGGCGGTCAAGTGGTCAAACCACTTGACCTTACGAGATAGGTGAGTGGGTTAGAAATGCGTACCTTCGCCGCGCTCCCTCCAACCCTAAATGGAAAGCTAAGGTTAATTAATTTACCTCAATTCTCCTCGGTTGATTTGGACTCGATGTAGGCCGAGCCGCTACTTCCTTCCTTGCTCCACTTTCCGGGCGTCGACCTTGCTTCCTTCTTTGTAACTAGTTGATAGAAAGCGTACCTTAGTTAACAATAAAAATATAAAGTGTTTTTTTTACTGTAATTTAGGCCTAAGCATAATATATCTACTTAGTGCACTTAATTATCTTTCCAACGATCTAAAAATCACCTTAATCGGATACGAAATGCAAAAGTTATGAGGGTTGGAAGTGCGAGGTCAATTCAACCGATCCTTCCAACCCACCTATCTAACTTCTAACTTCAAAAATTCATAGTAAATTCATTACGACTTGGATCTAGGCTTTCCTTATATCATTGGAAAGCTATTAAAAATTTCTAACTAGAAAAATTATGACATCAGTAGGTTAAGCCAATACAAATTCAGCAGACCCTCTGTAATGCAGCAGTCAACCAAGAATTCTCAAACTATGTATCCCGTCTTCAAAAATTCATATCTAATTCAAATTATGCTCAAATCAAACATTCTATATGGCCATGGAAAGATATTGAAAAGATCTATCTGATAAAAATCTGCAATTAACAAATTAAGCCAAAATGAATTCAGCAGACCCTCTGTATTGCAGCAGTCAACCAAGAATTCTCAAACTATGTATCCCGTCTTCAAAAATTCATATCTAATTCAAATCATGCTCAAATCAAACGTTCTAAGCAATTTTGAAAAGCTAAACAAAAAGTTCTATTTGTGAAAAATATAATGTTTTAGAATTTAAATTCTGATTGGGCTGGCAGGTCTGATCCAGCAGCTGCTACCCACAGGACCACCCAGTTTTTCTACTCCATCTTTGAAAATCCATAACTAATTGTCATCTTGATCAAATCACAAATGGAAAACGGCTATAGATAGCTATAGGAAATCTCTCTAAGAGAAAAATGATAAGTATTTTGTTCTAGCTTCTGAACTAAGCCTTCAGGGTATTGGCAGCTGAGGTCTACAATGCCTTCACTCGAAATTCTACAATCCAACCTACCTCTACAAAAGAAAGGAAGAATTTTGTTGGTGTGTTAACAAACACACATTCTAACTAGGAGAGAGAGTAGAGGAGTTTCTCAAGCCTTTCTTTTAGGCCATTGAGAATGTATGCTAAAGGATTTTTTCCTAACTATTTTGAAGTAGGGCTTCGCCTGCTAATCAAATTGAGAGGGAGTTTTGCCTAACTATCTTGAACTAGAGCTTCGCCCACTAATCGGAAAAATGAGGGAGTTTTCAAGGTGGAAGGAGGGGGTTTTTAAACCCTTTCACAAAAGGGTTGGACCCCTCCACCACCGGTTCCATTTTTCCGACCCCCTCCCGAAATTTTGGCTCGGGGGTCTTCCCGGTCGAGGTTGCCACCCCATCGCCGAGGTGACTCCGACGGGAATCTTCCATATTCGTTCTAATTTTTGGTAGCAAGTTGGCAAGGGGGCAAGTGGCCCCCTTGCTATTTTCCTTAAAGTCTTCGCGCTAATTTTTCTTCACGCCGAGCTCCTATACTTGTCTTGCGTGACCCACACTAAGTACTAAACTAACCCTTGTCTAGCTAGCTCTACTAATTTAGTCCTCTTAGCTAGTTGCTTTCACTAACTACGTTTTTTCCCGCTAACTAGGTCTTGCCTAGATAGCTATTTTTCCTAACTTAACTAATTTCTATCTCTAGTTAGTTTTTATTTTTACTAACTCTACCTAAAACTAGATTTTTCCCTTCACGGGTGAAGGTCCGAAGTCCTCGGTAATTTTCCTTCCCCTTTTTGAGCTAAACGCTAAATGAACTAATTTTTCCCTTAATTCGCTATCAATCCTAACTTTTAATACTAAAATTCTAACTAAAGTGACCCCACGGAGTGGTGGACCACTTTGGTGGTTCACACTATTATTAGGATGGTCAATAAAATATAGACATTGCAACATACAAAATGCATGTAATAAATGCATATTTCTTCAATGGACAATTTAGTCCCAAACTTAATAATAAGATGAACTTCACATTTGTTTTGAAATATAGTATATGGATATTCATCCATCCCCAAACAATATAGCATTCGTAAGTTCAACCCAAACTCTACTCCAATTTTGAAGAGCACACATATGAGTGATATATATTGCTAGAATTACATATGAAACTATAATCATGCTAACACAATCCTACCAACTTTCTCATTCAACGTGGGTTGCTTCTTGTGCGATCCGAGCAAGGTTGTCTTTTGCAAAAGTTATGTACTTTTGAGGGATGGACACTGATCCACTATGATTTTTCTGTGGTTTCCATACTATGAATATGGAATCTGTATCCACCCAAGACGGACCGTGCTCTAAATCCACCTTCCACCGAAAATTATGATTTGTATCCCAGCCTGTATAATGCTGTGAGGCCAAACCCCCCACCCTTAAGCGTCCGTAGTCCGAGTAGTGGGTTTGGGCTCACATTCCTCCGCGGTATTGGATTTGGACTTGGATGAGTCCATAGTGCAAGGTTCACCCTTCAAGTGGTCTTGGATTTAACTGGAATTTCACTTTTAACAACTCAATGTACGATTTCAATACGTATGTGGAGAATGCACAAGTTAACTATGTTATTTTAACCTCCTTATGCTCGGGTGCTATTTTGTCTTTGTTTGCTTCTAACGTCCATCCGGCCGCTTTAGCTACACAAGCCCTTAAGGATATCCCTCTCCTAAATGGAGTCCGTGCCGTTGACTCTATACTACCACTTGAACTATCACTTGTGTATTCCGTATCGCTACTATAAGAGGTCTCACTTGGTGTCTCCATACCGTACATAAGCCTTTAAGTATTAAGAAATACTTATGTGACTTATGTCAATCTCTCCCTCGCACCTTTGGTCTTTGCTTCCTTTGTCTTGCCATCGCGAGAGTGCTCCACATTCTCCATTAATTTGTGCACGTGGTTTATTTTTAAAGAGAGGATGCAAGTGTTAAAAAACACTATTCTCTATAGTCAATCTCAAATACATTTACTTGTGAAAGCCACACATAGCACTAACTAGCATAATGTAACTAACTACTTGTCTATGAGCTAATTAAGTAGGCTATCTACTAAGCTCCTTCATGAACCCATCTCTTTACTTTCTAATTACATAAACCTAGCTCCTTCATAAACCCAACTCCTTCATAAACCCAGCTCCTTCATAAACCCAGCTTCTTAGCTTCTAACTAAACAAACCCAGCTCCTTCATAAACCCAGCTCCTTCATGAACCCAGCTCCTTAGCTTCTAACTAAACAAACCCAGGTCCTTCATAAGCCCAGCTCTTTACTTTCTAACTAAACGAACCCAGCTCCTTCATAAACCCAGCTCCTTCATGAACCCACAACTTTGTAGTTGTAATCCCCAACTACCTCACTAATTATTCAAGCCCTTAACTAATCTTCCTACCTAATTTTCCTAATTCTACTAACAACCCCTTTCTAATCACACAATTCTTCTCTAATCCTAAAATCCTAAAATCCTAGAGAGGAGAGGGGGAGAGAGAATTTCCTAACTTTACTAAGACTAACTAATCCACACAAGTATATTTTTGCACTCATCACAACCTCAAGTGCTCAACTCTTAAACATGGAACTTGCAACCACGTGTATTCAAAACATGAACTTTAAGTACCACAAATTGGAATCATGAATTAACTTTAAAATCCTTCACGTCAACACTAATTCTACCAAGAGGTCAAGCCCTCTTCAAGGCTAACAAGCCTTGGCTCTCAAACTAAAAACTAAGCACACACATGTGCTCCAATATGGCTTCCCACACCCACACTTATAACTCGTGGAGTGCCTTGGAGCACAAAGGAAAGAGAGGATGAGTGAGGGAAGAATGAGGGATTATATAGTAAGCTTGAGGGGGTGAGCACCCTCAAGGCTCACGATAAGCCCTTGAGATTTCCTCCTACTTAGTAGGCGCCAATCCTATCTTCTAAGCCTTCCTCCCTCAAATGATCAACAAGGATCCTAATTCGAACATTTAACTAGCCTTGGCTTTCTACCTACCACACTTTACCAAACTTGGGATGCTTCAACCCAAACTTAGCCTCCTTCGCTTTCCGCCGCCATAACTTTCTCCCCTTACTTTCCCAAATCGTCGCTCACCACTTAATTCAAACCACGATGCTTAACTCGTGATTTGATTGGTGCTTTGAGAATTTGCTTATCCTCCACCTTGCATTCTTCCTTGGACCTTCCCCATTAAGTGGCCATGATGAGGTGGTCCACTTGTGCGCTCCATGTGATCCTCCATTCATCCCAATTCGAATGCACTTGCCTCTTGAGTCACTTTGGTTGTCTCCATCCATTTGTACTAGCCTACTCACTAACTACTCAATCCAAGTTCTCCTTACCTATCCTCATTCATTCAAATCCTTCCGAAGGTAAAAACACAATAACAACTCACATCCTAGCCTCTTACAACATGGTACTTCTAAGACTAACATTTCACTCTTTTTATATTTTTGTGAAGTAACATGCTACTTCAAAGTGCATCAACTAACGTTTCAAGGGTCTAAGACTAAATGTGGGCACCCTTTTGGGCTCACATAATTGGCGACCATCGGGGGATGAATCCAAACATCTCTTGCTCCAAGGGTAAGTTGCCTAGTCAAGCTCGGTACTCCTTACATCTACTTCCCGATGTACGGGTAGGAAAGAGCTCACCATTCAACGTTTCCAATTGAATTGAATTATTAGGAAAGACCTCATAGACAAGGTAAGGTCCTAACCATATTGCATCGAATTTCGCCGGAAATTCAAGCTTTCGTGCGTCTTGAATCATGACCATCATTCCCGGTGTTAGGGCCCTTCTCTTATGTCGTTTGTCGAAAGTAATCTTTCTCCTTCTTTGGATTGCCTCAATATGTTGAGCCGCCATTCTCCTCCCTTCGTCAAGTGCTTCCAAATCGGTTAGTCGATTTCGTAAGGATTGACTTTCGGTAAGTCTCGTACTCACGGCCACCCTAAGTGACTCGACTTCATATTCGATTGGTAGTGTCGCTTCAAGACCATAGACTAAGGAAAATGGTGTAGCACGCGTAGTTACCTTATAGGTTGTACGGTATGCCCAAAGTGCCGCCGTTAGTTTCGTATCCCAATCCCGCTTCGAGTCTATAACCGTCTTGCGTAGTATACTCACCAAAATTCCGTTAACCCTTTCCGTTTGTCCATTGGTTTGTGGGTGGTAGGGAGTAGTCTTCCGGTGATCAATTTTAAATTTCTCTGTCATCTCTCGAATCAAGTCATTCAAAAAGTGAGTACCCCTATCGCTTACTAGGATCTTCGGCACCCCGAACCGCGAAATTATGTTTTCGTACATAAATGTTGCCGCGTGTTCCGCCGTGTCGGTCTTCACCGCTTTGGCTTCCGCCCACTTGGTGAGGTACTCGGTTGCCACCACAATATATTTCATTCCTTTTGAAGATTGGGGATGGACCTCACCCACATAGTCGATGCCCCATTTTTCGAAAGGAATTAAGGGTAATGATACATGTAAAGGCATCTCCATTCTAAGGTCGTTTCGGGCATACCGTTGGCAAGCGTCGCATTTCCTTACATAGTCATGGGCGTCCTTAAATAGTGTAGGCCAAAAGTAGCCCGCTCTAAGTATTTTTTGCCCGGTGAGTTGACCCGAGAAGTGACCGCCGCAAGCGCTATCGTGGCAAGCGATTAAAATCGCTTCAACCTCCGTTTTTGACACGCATCGTCGTAAAATACCATCGGACCCCCTTCTAAACAACCTATGGCCCACTACAACAAATTGCCTACTATTTACCCTCACCTTCCTTCTCTCTTCTTTTGTCCACTCTTTGGGCAACTTGTGGGTTGTTAGAAATTCCACTATGCCCGCATACCACTCCGGTGTAGAAGTGACCACAAAGAGGCTATCATCTACTAACATATCATTTACCGGATTTTTTCCTATCTCCTCCGACAACCTAGACAAGTGGTCCGCTTGTAAATGCATACGACCCGGTTTATATTCCACCGTGTAGTCGAATTCTTCTAATAACAAAACCCACCTAGCTAACCTACCACTTAACTCCGCCTTGTTAACTAGATACTTGATGGCCATGTGGTCAACAAAAAATACAACCGGGTTGCACATGCGGTAATGCCTAAACTTTTTAACGGAAAACACCATGGCTAGGCACTCCCTCTCCGTTGTAGAGTAGTTTCTTTCGGCGGGGGTCAATTGCTTACTCGCATAAGCTATAGGTTGATCCTTCTCTTTTTCTCCCGTTGCTTGACAAAGCGCACTCCCTATTGCCACATTACTAGCATCACAATAGACGTGAAAAGGTTTACCCCAATTGGGTGGTATCAACACCGGATAGGTGCTCAACCTATCCCGCAATTCCTCAAAGGCTTTTTGACAAGCATCCGTCCACTCGAATTTGACATCCTTTTTGAGCAAATGGGTAATGGGCACCGCTATCTTTGAAAAATTAGGAATAAGTTCCCGGTACCATCCCACATGTCCTAACAACTTAGAGATCCCCTTGGAATTGGTTGGAGTTGCCAAGTCGCTTATGGCCGCAATCTTATCCGGATCGGGTTCTCTACCTTTCTCACTAACAACATAACCCAACAACACTCCCTTATTCACTCCCAAAAATGTCTTATCCGGGTTCAATGCTAACCTCATCTTCCTACACCTAACCAATGCCTCCCTAACACAATGTAGGTGATCGTCCACATTACTTTGTGTGCTAAAATCGTCCACAAAGACGGTCATGGATTTGAACAACAAGTTGGTGAAGATATACATTACTAATCGTTGGAAAGTAGCCGGGGCATTACATAACCCAAATGGCATCACTACCCACACAAAAGTACCCCAAGGTGTAGTAAAAGCCGTTTTATGGATATCTTGGAGGGCTATGGAAATTTGATTATAACCCGCATACCCATCCATAAAGGTATATCGCGAATGACCTCCAACCTCCTCAAGCAACAAGGTGATAAAAGGTAAGGGGAAGTGATCCTTTTGTGTGCACGAATTCAATTTCCTATAGTCGACACAAACCCTTAATTTCCCATTTTTTTTCTTTACTAAGACCATAGGAGAAACCCAATCCGTGATTTCCACCGGCTTGATAAACCCGGCCTTCAATAACCTTTCCAATTCCGCTTTCACCAACAATTGCAATTGAGGATTCATCCTCCTCTCCTTTTGTCTAATTGGCCTCGCCCCCGGAATTAAAGGAATCCGGTGCTCTACCATTTCCCTAGGAATTCCCTTAAGCTCATCGTAGGACCATGCAAAAGTATCACTAAACTCATCCACCAAATTGCTATACTCCCTAACCTCTTTCTCCCCCAATTTGGAACCCATCTTCATTTGTCGGGTTTTTCCATTCTTTAATTTCACATCCACGTACCGCCAATCCGCTTCCGACACATGTGCTTGTTCCTCTTTGTTCCGATACCAATCGGAAGGCACATTGGGGTAATCTTTCACATCTTGACCTACAACTATCCCCGTAGACGTGGTCTTGAAATGTAAAGGCTCCTCCAATTTCGATGACTCAATAATCACATCCTCCTCTTGAGTCCCATCTACATGAATTAAACTAACCTCACCCTCTTCCACGTCATCTACCCAAGGTGTTAACCCACCGCTAACCCACTCTTCCTCGGTGAGCACCTCACATGGCTCCAACAATGAGCCCTCTCCTAAACTAACACTAGGAAATTCACTCCCTAAGCCTACTTGGTGAAATGTAACCATTACATCAACCTCGGACTCGGGGTACTCCCTTAGCCATTGGGCATAATCCCCATTATCCCCATAATTGTAAAAATTAGGACCTAGACTTCCCGAGCCCGAATCTATAACAACCCTTTGACCTTCGGGATGGACGACTCCCACCAATGCCTTGCCAATCTCATTCTCGTTTAAGTCATCAATTTCCTTCTCCAATGGCAAATACATCTCCTTCTTCATCCATCCTTCTAATGAACCAATGGACACTATGACCCTATTACCCTCCGGACCATAAGTGATGGATGGTTTAGGTCCACCCCAATTGACCATAGCATTCGCCATCCGCAACCAAGGCCTACCTAGCAAAATGGGGAAGGTGTCCTTGTTGGAGTGCATTTTAATGACATGGAAGGTGACCAAGTACTCCTCGCCTCCCGTAGTCATTCTACAATCCTTGATCATCCCCAAAGGCGTAGTCGAACTTTGATTTGCCATATTTATGACCAAAGGTGAAGGCCCCGTGAGTCCAAGTCCCAATTTTTTCATAGTATCCTCCGGTAGTATATTTAGACTACTCCCTCCGTCGACTAGCACATTAGGAACCACCTTATCTACTATAACAACTTCTATTTCTATAGCTTTCACGTCTCTTCCACCTTGTGATTGGATCCTAGCGGCTATTTTAGCTTTCACCTTCCTCATCCTCTTGTGTACCGGCATTCCCTCCTTTAATGTTTTCCTTGCCGTGGGTGAAATTTCCAATAGTTGGCCGAAAGTAATATCCGCCTTGAGTGTACTAAGGTCCGCCCACAAGTCGTACCCGGTAGATCTTTCCACCTTAGAATTACCCACTACGTCGAATTCGTCTACGGGAACCCCCGGTCCTTCCCATTCACCCACATCGCTATTATCCAAGTCATGTACCGCATTAGTCCTCTCCCTATCTTGTAAAATTATATTTTCCCTCTCCACATCCTTAGTAGCTCTTCTAGCTACCCTATCCAACTCGGAGAGATTAATCTCTTCATCCGAAGAGTAATTTCCTTGCTCTCCTATTCCTACCTCCAACGGGGCATCCCCTCTCCTAGCCCTAGTAGTTACCGCTAGTGCAGGTGCTTCTTCAACCACACCCTTACCCTTCACTAACTCATATGTAATAGCATTGGTGTGAGGAGGCCATTGACTTTGCTCCTCTCCAATTCTCGTTGGGAGAGGAAGCATGTCATCACATGTGGCCTCCAACACTCCATCCATGAACCTAACATCTTGGGAGTTAGATGGTCCCGGATCCGTTGGAGGCGCTTGTCTCCCGTTACTACCATTAGGTGGAACTCCTTGTCTATTTTGTATTGGAATGTAACCGGTTGTAGTTTGCAAGCCCGCCGGTGGATGAAAAGTTTGCCTAGCATTACTATGGTCATAGTATAAGTTAGGTGGCCTAAGTTCATTGGCCGGTACTCCTTGTGGCCTAGCACCTCGCATATTATCCCTTGCTTGTTGTTGTGGATTAGCCACCGGGTAAGGGACATTAATTATTTTGTCCGGTTGGCGACACGTATCCGAGGGATGACTTCCTCCACAATTGCTACAATTAAACTCTTGACCTTCGGACCAACATTGTCCTTGAGCGTGCCACCTTCCACAAAAGGGATGAAATTCCTTCTTCTCTAAATTTTGGCCACCTTGCCCTCTAGGTTGTGGTCCTCTATTGCTTCCATTTCCATAGTGAGGTGGCGCTTGACCTCGTTGATTTTGTTGAGGTGGGTTACCGTTTCCTCTTTGGTCACGGTTTTGTCCACTTCTACAAAATTGACGCGTGTGGCCCGGTTGGCCACATTGGACACACCATAATCCGGAAGAATGCCTACCCGACTCAACCGGGGGTGGAGGCCCCGGTTGTTGACTCCGGATCATTAATGACATTTGATCCGTGAGGCTTTGCATTTGTTTTATCATAGCCTCTTGGAATCCTAGTTGGCTAGCACCTAGTCTTCTCTCAACCTCCTCCAAGTGTGGATCCGTTCTAGGGGCCGGTAGTGCCAAAAGAGGTGCCGGTTCCCTAACCGCTAAAGGTCGGGGGCCGGTGTCCACAATGGCATATGGAATTTGGTTCTCATACTTAGCGGGTTCTACCGCTACCACCCTAGGGCGTATGGGGATGAATTGTGGGATCAATTCATCCTCCCTTCTCCATAGCCTTTCGTGATCTTTATCCAAGTTTTCAATATCTCTAGCCGCACGCTTGGCATCCGCCAAGGTCAAGGGATTCCTTTCTAGAACACCCCTAATAGTTCCGGACTTAAAAAACCCTTGAATGAAAAATTGCTTTAGCGTGTCGTCGTTGAGCATGGTACCCACAAATCTAGTGCACACTAAATCAAACCTCCTAATGTAAGCCGAAATTTCTTCCTCCCTTCCTTGCTTCAATGACGACAATGCCCTTAATGCGGTACTTTGACCCACTTCCGGCCTAAATTCGTTAAGAAACTCCCTTTGTAATTGTTCCCATCCCCTAAAATGTCCCTCGGCATGATCCCGATACCATTCATAGGCTTCCCCCTCTAGAGTGGTAGGAAACCACACTAACCAATAACCCGGGTCGGTTATGAGGAAGCTAGCCAACCGTTCGATATACCGTTCCATGTGCCGAGAGGGGTCCTCATCCTTGGTCCCATAAAATTTAGGGAGATGAGATGGTATATCCATCGCCGCTAAATTTTGTGGAACCACAATTGGTAGGCCTCTTGGCCTAACCAATGGGTCTATTGGAGGTATAGGAGGTATGGGCGGAATTGGGGGTATGGGTGGTGGATCCATCCCCCGTTCCTCGGCCATGGTGACCGGTGAACTATTCAACAATCCCCTATCAACTTCTACCGGGAATTCTTCTCTAAGTGTGTAATTTTCCGAAGAAGTTTCACCACTCAATTTGGAGGGAGTGATCTCCTCTTCAAGTTGAGCTCCAAGTTCTAAGGTGTCTAGAATTGACCTAGTCCTAGGTTCGACGTTCAAACAACTCTCTATTCTAACATTATCTTGTTCTAATCTATCACTGATTTTAGAGGACCGCCTCTTTCGAGTAGATTTCTCTAGTCCTACTATCAAACTTGGTTTTTGTGAGCGAGTCCTACCTTGCATTCCATAAGAATCGATCGACCCTCACTTGACCACACATAATCCTAGCAATTCCCCTCTTAATATTTTCACTTGTCTTGGTGTGGTTATAATTTTTTTAGGAGGTGAGGAAAAGAACCTGCAAGCCCACTTAGGTGAAAGAATCCCAATAGGGGATAGGCATGTTCATGTTAATTTTTTGGTTAAGTCGGAGCATCACCTCCGCACCTTCCCGCAAATTAACACTCACCACAATACCGATTGTGAGGGGGTGACCTTCCGAGTAGATTATGTTAAAAGTCGAGGCTTCACCCTTCAACTTCTCACACCATCCACAATTCGGGAATTACCCTCTACAACGGATAACAACAATCACGAGTACAAAAGGCATTCCTTAATTAGTTAATGAGTTCACTTTGAAGAAATAAACATACCTTGAGCAATCGCATCCCCCTGTGAGTTAGCACTCCCCTCAATCGTGACTCAATGTAACAACACCATAAACTTTGTGAAATATTAATTTAATCTAGAGCATGAAATGACAACTCCCAAAACTTTGAGACTCACCCCGAGGTGAGTGTCAAAGTTCAATGTCCTAAGGTGAATTTACCCTCTAATGTTTTAATGAGCTACTCGGTTATAGGTTCCTTTTAAGTTCTTAGCAAATCCCCAAAAAGGTTGAGGACGTACCTTCGCCGCGCTCCTTCCTCAAAAATGAATTTGCGTAATTGACAATGCAATTCATTCCAAGGAATAGTTGAAATACAATGAATTCAAATGTAACCCAAAGAGAGAATACTTACCGAGTTTCGGGTGCTCCTTCCCTTCTCTCAAGTTTGTGTCTCCAATTTTTCCTAGTTGCCTCCAAGTCTCCTAGTCGCCTCCAAGTCTTGTAACTACCTTCCGCTTCGCTCCCGGCGGACGCACCAATTATGTGAGGCCAAACCCCCCACCCTTAAGCGTCCGTAGTCCGAGTAGTGGGTTTGGGCTCACATTCCTCCGCGGTATTGGATTTGGACTTGGATGAGTCCATAGTGCAAGGTTCACCCTTCAAGTGGTCTTGGATTTAACTGGAATTTCACTTTTAACAACTCAATGTACGATTTCAATACGTATGTGGAGAATGCACAAGTTAACTATGTTATTTTAACCTCCTTATGCTCGGGTGCTATTTTGTCTTTGTTTGCTTCTAACGTCCATCCGGCCGCTTTAGCTACACAAGCCCTTAAGGATATCCCTCTCCTAAATGGAGTCCGTGCCGTTGACTCTATACTACCACTTGAACTATCACTTGTGTATTCCGTATCGCTACTATAAGAGGTCTCACTTGGTGTCTCCATACCGTACATAAGCCTTTAAGTATTAAGAAATACTTATGTGACTTATGTCAATCTCTCCCTCGCACCTTTGGTCTTTGCTTCCTTTGTCTTGCCATCGCGAGAGTGCTCCACATTCTCCATTAATTTGTGCACGTGGTTTATTTTTAAAGAGAGGATGCAAGTGTTAAAAAACACTATTCTCTATAGTCAATCTCAAATACATTTACTTGTGAAAGCCACACATAGCACTAACTAGCATAATGTAACTAACTACTTGTCTATGAGCTAATTAAGTAGGCTATCTACTAAGCTCCTTCATGAACCCATCTCTTTACTTTCTAATTACATAAACCTAGCTCCTTCATAAACCCAACTCCTTCATAAACCCAGCTCCTTCATAAACCCAGCTTCTTAGCTTCTAACTAAACAAACCCAGCTCCTTCATAAACCCAGCTCCTTCATGAACCCAGCTCCTTAGCTTCTAACTAAACAAACCCAGGTCCTTCATAAGCCCAGCTCTTTACTTTCTAACTAAACGAACCCAGCTCCTTCATAAACCCAGCTCCTTCATGAACCCACAACTTTGTAGTTGTAATCCCCAACTACCTCACTAATTATTCAAGCCCTTAACTAATCTTCCTACCTAATTTTCCTAATTCTACTAACAACCCCTTTCTAATCACACAATTCTTCTCTAATCCTAAAATCCTAAAATCCTAGAGAGGAGAGGGGGAGAGAGAATTTCCTAACTTTACTAAGACTAACTAATCCACACAAGTATATTTTTGCACTCATCACAACCTCAAGTGCTCAACTCTTAAACATGGAACTTGCAACCACGTGTATTCAAAACATGAACTTTAAGTACCACAAATTGGAATCATGAATTAACTTTAAAATCCTTCACGTCAACACTAATTCTACCAAGAGGTCAAGCCCTCTTCAAGGCTAACAAGCCTTGGCTCTCAAACTAAAAACTAAGCACACACATGTGCTCCAATATGGCTTCCCACACCCACACTTATAACTCGTGGGGTGCCTTGGAGCACAAAGGAAAGAGAGGATGAGTGAGGGAAGAATGAGGGATTATATAGTAAGCTTGAGGGGGTGAGCACCCTCAAGGCTCACGATAAGCCCTTGAGATTTCCTCCTACTTAGTAGGCGCCAATCCTATCTTCTAAGCCTTCCTCCCTCAAATGATCAACAAGGATCCTAATTCGAACATTTAACTAGCCTTGGCTTTCTACCTACCACACTTTACCAAACTTGGGATGCTTCAACCCAAACTTAGCCTCCTTCGCTTTCCGCCGCCATAACTTTCTCCCCTTACTTTCCCAAATCGTCGCTCACCACTTAATTCAAACCACGATGCTTAACTCGTGATTTGATTGGTGCTTTGAGAATTTGCTTATCCTCCACCTTGCATTCTTCCTTGGACCTTCCCCATTAAGTGGCCATGATGAGGTGGTCCACTTGTGCGCTCCATGTGATCCTCCATTCATCCCAATTCGAATGCACTTGCCTCTTGAGTCACTTTGGTTGTCTCCATCCATTTGTACTAGCCTACTCACTAACTACTCAATCCAAGTTCTCCTTACCTATCCTCATTCATTCAAATCCTTCCGAAGGTAAAAACACAATAACAACTCACATCCTAGCCTCTTACAACATGGTACTTCTAAGACTAACATTTCACTCTTTTTATATTTTTGTGAAGTAACATGCTACTTCAAAGTGCATCAACTAACGTTTCAAGGGTCTAAGACTAAATGTGGGCACCCTTTTGGGCTCACAAATGCCGAATCACATCTTCGTTCCGTGCTGTCGGTCGATAGTACTCCACTTGTATTTGTCGAAAATGAGGGCTGGGAGTTGCAAAATTTGGTTTAGACAAAGCTCTTGCCATCCACACTAGCTTCGCATATGTCTCATCTCCAGGACGCAAAATGAGCATATAACCTTCATGACAATCCACCGCAATGCGGAAAGAAGGTGGGGGACGTTGACTAGCAGGCCCAACGTAATGGTCGTCCACATCAAACTCCTCACGAACCTCTCCATTTTCCAAAAGGCAAGCCTCCGAAGCTTGTACATCGATACGAATTTGTGGCCAAAACCCGTGCCTCAAATTATCAGGGTTATCTTGGTGAAGGTCTGCCAAGGCGGTACGAACACGTGTCCAATAATGTATCCAACTCCCGTAACGATGCCAACATGATCCACCAACATCCGCTACCTTCAAACTCTCCCAATATTGTATGAAGCCTGATATACCTTTCAAAATATCCTCCAAATTCTTCATGGGTATTGGCTTGGAAGGCCTAGGCTCTCCATCCGGTAACAGCGTCTTTCCATCCACATCCACGCGCCACACAAGGAGACCTTCCGGTAAGCTCCAGTCTTGTGTCGTGCACAACAACTTGTATTGCATGGCGGGTATACCATCGTCACGCATGTAGAAGCGAAATTGTTGTGCCTTCGTATGCCCGATCAATCGATGAGCTCCACTTCGAATATAAGGTTCTATAAATGCCTTAAAGTCTGGCACCTCCTCAGTCATATGGGGGATGACGGGAACGTTCTCCAAATCCATGTACGACTTCATCAACAATGGGATTATTGGAAAATCCTCCTCCTGCAATTTCATGCTCCACCGCCCAAAAGATGCATCAATATCATCGTGCGTGTGGCCTACCAATAGGAAGGACACAAAAACCTTCTTGAAAATGCCTTTTGCAACCAACAACGACCAATATGCAAATACATATCTACTTTTATTGTCCTTGGCACAATTGTCCAATTGGACACGCAAAGTGGGGGGCAACTTCTTGGCAATCACGGGTTCACATGGTGGCTCTGGCAACGAATGCAAGCATACATCTTTTCCATCCAACACCGCTTCATATAAAGGTGTTGAACCCGTATTTTCAAATAACAATCCTGAAAAATAGGCCGGCGGTTTCTCCAAATCACGTAAAAGCCTTGCGAATGACCCTATCGTGTGGTTTGAATCCGCTGGATACAAATCAAGAGCATAATGAACAAACTTGACATCCCCATGTCCATGTGCAATCATTCCTGCAATGCCAACCCAATGTGATTAGTATCTATGAATAAATAAACCAATTTGAACGAATCCATGTTCTCAAGCACATCACGTAATAAAACACCACAACATTTAGGGTATGCGATGACATTGTTTCCAAATTCACATGTAACCGATACTTGCAGCTTAAAAAATCCATCCGTGGCCTTGATTCGATTTGCAAAACATGGGGAGGTTGTTTTGGCATGGTCCATTTTGTCATGGATGACCGTAAGAACCTCCAAGGGCCTGGAGATGGACAAAGCTCTATTTGTGTAGTAATCATTACGGTGTGCCTCTTGCATGTTTACATGCTTGAAATAGTTCAATTGATGTGCAGCATATGACTCGGTACCCATCGTGTGTGCATCCCGAAGGCGCTTCAACTTCTCGCAAGTAGAGCACCGGGCAAATTTGTCCCCTCGTCTTTTTGTAATGTATTCGCTAAAGTTTGCTTTATTAATTGCACTCAATTTTGACAATGAAATTGGCTCCAAACCGACCTTCTCGCCAACTGCATTCACGTCCAACAATATGTCTTTCCATTTTGTGCCTGTGGGAAGAACTTTCTCCACAACCTTTTCGTTGGTTGTGAGTGTGCGTGTTTTGTGTGGCATTGCATCGGCAAGCGGGACGATGATGGTCGCCAGAGTGGCCGTTGCTTGCCTTGTTGCTTCCCTGGGTTTCTTTAAACCCACGTTCCTATAGTGACGAGAGCGGCGGCCTTCCTTGGCATAAGTAGCTTGTCTATAAAAGTCCGCTTTTGACACACCGTGAATGGTGTACCATGCCTTACAACACACGTCTATGCTTTCAATGGTGATGACCTTGCGACCCGTCCCATTCACATGTATCGCCCTATGGACATCAAGTTTTTTGGTGGATCTTAGACGGAAATCTCCAAGCCACATTTCTTCGCGGATGGCCTTCAATTTATCCCTTGGAAACAATTGGCAACAACGATGCACACAACAATCCTTTGTGGCAACTTCTCTAATGGACTCCTCGCCGAGCAACCTTTGACGTTTACAATCAGTTGCAGACGGAGTAGGACGTGCCAATGTCTCGTACTTATGCAAGCCTTTGCGGGGCCGAATGTTTGCTTGGAGCTCCATTTGGTTTTGCATGTATTGTCGCTCATGGTCACGCAAGCTAACTCCATCAATCGTGACATTCCTCAATGGCCACCTGCGGAGGGAGAACCTATGAGTGGGATCCACCTCGGAATGAATGAGTGACTCCAATATGACAACCCCAACGTCCTCTGTGCCAAGTGGGTTCTCATCAATGCAATCTTGTGGATGGGTGTTACGACAAATACCATCCGCCACAGCAACTCCACTATCATTAACGAGTACCACCTCCAAATTCACCCACGAAGCCCTTGAAAGTCCCGAACATTCAACAATGGGACAGTGCGGTACGGAAGGCGAAGGTAAATCCAAATGATTTTCATCTGGACTGTCATCCATAGTAGCTTCCCCGACAATGTCTAGCTCATCCTCATATGCAGATGGCCAAGTGGCCATGTCTTCAGATGACCAATCTCCTCTTTCACTAAACCCATCCATTGTGCCTACACACATGAACATTGAACCTTGTCAAAAAATCACAAAAATTATAGGTTCCAATCGAAGAATACAAAAACCATCTTATATAATCAGAATTGCAAATACTCAGTGCTCATACATGTTCATATGACTGCTATGCCATTGGGTTTGTAAAGGTTTGGGTTGTCTAGTGGACACACTGCCATCCAGAGCCCATCCACACTGTGGGGATGGCTTTGGGTCGAGCGACCCAAACCTTGTGGCAGGATGGATTCATGGCCATCCAGAGCCCATCCACAATGTGGGGATGGGTTTGGGTCGAGCGACCCAAACCTTGTTGGCAGGATGGGATCATGGTCATCCAGAACCCTGCCCACAGTGTGGGGATAGGTTTGGGTCGAGCGACCCAAACCTTGTTGGCGGGATGGGATCATAGTCATCCAGAACCCTGCCCACACTGTGGGGATAGGTTTGGGTCGAGCGACCCAAACCTTGTTGGCGGGATGGGATCATAGTCATCCAGAACCCTGCCCACACTGTGGGGATAGGTTTGGGTCGACCGA
Organism: Polytrichum formosum; assembly: GCA_964035585.1. Taxonomy (NCBI): domain Eukaryota; kingdom Viridiplantae; phylum Streptophyta; class Polytrichopsida; order Polytrichales; family Polytrichaceae; genus Polytrichum; species Polytrichum formosum. Next base: position 19,673,635 of record OZ037938.1, read on the forward strand.
CCCAAACCTTGGTGGCGAAAGATGGGTTTATCGGTCATCGAGAGCCCACCAACAATGTGGGGATATGTTTGGGTCGGCCGACCCAAATCTTCCGCAAAATCCGCCTATTTATGCGGGAAGATTCCCTTTTAATCTTAATATAACATGTTTGGGACAATTGAACTCGTAGATGCTTGCTGTAATTAGCTGCTCATGAACGGAAGCGTACACAAACCGTGTATTACAGCTCCAACTGAGAGAGCTTGTAGCAATCTCAGGATTGGGAGATGAAGAAAAGAACCAACATTTGGGGGGTTTGGCCCTTTATACTACCCACCTCCGCTTTGGGCATCCTCTTTGGATGCCTTTCCCGCCTGGTCTTGTTTGGACGCTAGTTCAAACCTTCTTACTGAATTTCCCGCTTCATGTCAATAATAGACAATGCATATTTAGCTTGGCTCTTCGTTGCCCCAACCATCAAATGACTAATTGACATATATTTAAAGTTGTTACCACCCTATCTTGGTCAACACTAAATTTGAACTCTTTCATAATTAGTGTTAGACATGAATGCACCAGCACCTTCCCTATTGCCATCTCCTTTCTCCTTTTATCATTGTTGTATTTTTTATTTCACATCCTTCCTAATACTAAATTCCTAAATGCAACTTCCAGATATCACCATAGTTGATATTTAGTGTTTGAGTTTACATTTAATGTTACTTACTTTTATAGGGTTAGAAATAGGAAGTGTATGCGTTCGTATTAAGTGTATCAAACACTAACTATCATATTTAGTGTAAATATCATATTCATTGTAGTGACACTACAACACTTTCATTAACTAGATATAACTAAATAGGATATATAGAGTTTGACACACTAACTATGAACGCATACACTAAATACCAATAACCCTATGACAATATGTAAGATTATATCCAAGGGGTTTTACTATACTTGCAGTCAAACATTATCATGATGGTATATTTCAAACAATATATTGACAAAAGATGTGCCAGTATTATAAAACTTCATATTCTAAAAGTCACTAAATATAATAGTTAATGCAATTATTTAACCTCTCACATGAGGACTTATATTTTGAAAACAAGGAATTGATGCCATGACAAAGTTGAATAATTTGGCCAACTTTCAATTTGCGCTAATTAAAAGAACATATGTTGTTTGTAATGTGTGCACACAACATTGCTCCATCCTCAACCCAGTGATTTTGAATTTGGCTACGCGGCGGCTTCTTGCTAAGCACGGGGAGTCCCAAGCTAAATTGTTAAAGGCATGAAAAAAAATTAAAGAGGGTTGGTAGCCAAAAAGTGGATGTTGATTGAGGTTGATAGCCTAATGAAGAGAAGAAAGGGGAGGCGGTAGCCAATAATTAATGCCCTGATGACCAATAATGTAGCTAGAGAATCCAATAATGGTGGGACATGGAAACCCATTCCCTTCCCCAAAAAATTCAAATAGCCAAATATTATAACCAGGGTTCAATACCCCATTGGAACAACAATTTCAACACAATAGTGATTACATATAACCAAAATTATATGTTCATTGCAATGTGTTCGCCACATAAACATCAATAATCTATGAAGTGGGGACCACATGCCACCTCCAACTTGTCATAACATAGCCACATATACACTCCCCAAGAAATTATGCATAGCCACATACATATATGTGGCACATCATGTTGTTGCATTTTAGAATATGCATGGTCATCCCACATCGCCACATGGATCTCCCTTCACCTCACTTGAGACGCCTCAAAAGCTAGCCACTACGTGAGGCAAGAGCCACTTTATAGATGCATTTGTTTTGAAAGAAAAAACACTGTCTCAAGCATGCAAGGGTGACAATAACTAGCCTATGTGGAAGTGATTAATGGAACCATAAACCACAAAAGACATGTGTTAGTTCACTCTTTCAAGGATGTTTGAACCTATCATAAAGTCCCTTGAACTCTAGCAATGCGTGTGAGCAGAACATGCAAAGTATAAAATGTATGTCCTCATATCATTCACAACATGAAATATACCTTAGATTAATATATAATCTTTAACCATTCCAAATAACATATTAACATGAACAAGATCCTATCCATTATAATCTAGTTCTTATACTCTTCTTACCATGCGACAAGGTTATAGCTTAATATTGTATCACCTAATTGTGAGCACAATATCATTTGTTTCTTTTAGTGCGTTCATTTGTGAAACACCACACAACCATCTTTCACGTTCGTGAATTAGGATGTTGTGATGACAATATACATTTGTAATGATAACTACAAGCACCAAGGCCTTGTCATTTGACCTATGTGCCATTCATTTATGGTTTGTGGTGTTTAGGGTTTAGGGTTTAGGGTTTAGGTTGGAGGCATCATCAAACATCAAACTGAATGTTTAAATGGCTTCATATGATGTTGAACTCCATAGGGTTGCAGTAGATACATTTGTAATCATTGTGTTTCTCCCATGTACTTCAAATGTGAACTTCTAAGTACATATATTAATGTTCACTCTAATGCTACTTGTTAGGGTATCCATTGTAGACTAGAGCCTTGTCCTCTACCAACAATCATCATAGAAATTACAATACATAACCCTAACCCCTTGACCACGTAATTAGTTACCATATTTATATTATTGCACCGTGCAATTGCCTTTGAGGATTGCAATATAATTATGAATTAGTCCTCTTAGACTTTGTAATACTCTCATATGATTCCATACGACTATATTATTGAAATACCAAAACAAATAATGGCTACATTCTACGATGATAGCAATTCCAACTGGTGACCATTCAGTTCAACACCATTAAAATCAGAGTTGACGATGGTGTTAATTTTGTGTAATACCTTAGTCTATGTAGCGTTTTGAGTGTTTTTGAATTGCCGCTAATGAATAGCGGGTTAGAGGGCCGGGGCCGGGCGGCCAAGAGAAGGCGCCGGCCCTCCTATGTCCCGCCCCTAGGGGCAAGGACGGCCATGTCTCTAGGGCAGCAAGTGTCAACACCACAAGCCTCGCGGGCAACCACCTTAACCAAGGAGGTTTGGACACTTGGCACGGTTTTTGCCTGCGAGGCTTCTGGGCCGTTGATGGGCCCGGGGCGCTCTCATGGCCCGGATTGGTTCCATGGCGACCCTTTCCCTCTCTTTCCTTCTTTCCCCTCCTCGCTCTCTCTTTCTCTTCCTCCGCGCCAAGCGACGCTCTTGGAAACGCCGCCGCCGCTTTCCATAGCTCCGCGCCAAGCGCTTGCTGTAGCACCCTCTTCTTTTGTCTTGGACGCGCCACTTCCCGCGAAGCGCCGCCTTCCTTCCTCTCTCTCATTCATTCCTCTCCACCTCTCTGATGCTTCTCCTCCTCTTTTCTGGTTCTATTCTGATTCTCTCTTCTTGTTCTAGAGTCCACGCATTGAGTGAGTTCAGTTTGGTTTTGGTGTGTTGAACTGTTTTCTTGTTGTAGAGTGACATGCAGTGAGTGACATCAAAGTGTTTTTGTTATTTTGAAGTGTGATTCTGTTGTAAAGTTCATGCATGGAGTGATTTCAGGTTGTTATTATAAGTGAGCACATTCGAGTGTGATAGAGACGTAGAGTTTTTTCAAATTAGGCTTATTCTTGTAAGAATCAAGGTATTTGTGAGATCACATTATTGAGTGCTTGTAAGATTCATAGTGTTTGAGAGGTGTTTTCCAGGGAGTGAAACTTAGTGTTGAGTTTAGTGATATCATAGAGTTTATGGTTTTTGGTTTTTGGTTACTTGTTACAAGAAACAGATTGTGAAAGCAGCTTGAAAGACGAACTTCTTGCAGAGTTTGTAAAACAAGGTACACTCTTTCACTTTGCATAATGTGGTTCAGTTCCTTTAGGGTCTTGTTTCATACACAATGCATAAGCATTGTATATGTTGCGTGCAAACATTAAACATGCCTCCGGAAACTAAATAGTTTTGGGAGACGACCCAAACACCAATGCTAAACCCCATACAACATTGATAACATTCATAACTCTGGGTCAATAATGTGGACTCTGGTTTGGGTCGCTCGACCCAAACTTCACACCTAGTTTGGGTCGTTCGACCCAAACATAGCATATTGTTGAAACTCCAAACACAAACAAACCCAGCCTCTTGTTTGGGTCGCTCGACCCAAACAAAGCATATTGATTAACCCTTACACCCAAACCAAACCTAACGTCTTGTTTGGGTCGGTCGACCCAAACAAAGCATATTGATTAAACCCTACACCCAAACCAAACCCAGGCTCTTGTTTGGGTCGACCGACCCAAACAAAACCATCCATTTCGTTCTATCGACCACCAAAAACCCAAACAAAATGATGGCCACAAAAAAAAATCCAAACAAAAGGATTTGTCATGTTCTCAATGGTAACAAAAAATTCTATTTAATCATGCCCATAATATAAAATTCGATGGAAATTGATTGACTCATGAATATACATATATACTATACCAATAGCAACAGACTCTCTAACGAGGAACCATCCTAGGTCTATTTCAGTACATTAAGAACACTCGCCATCAAGGGTTCAAGGTTTGGGTCGATCGACCCAAACCTGGCATTCATGATGGCCAATAGAATACATTTCTCCCATTCCAACATATGTTCAAAGCACTTTGGAATACTTTGGGTCGATCGACCGAAACTAACAGTTTCGTTTCTGGACTTACAGATGGCCCCCAAGAAGAAACCTGGAGAAAGGTGGTTCACACTCGCGTCAAACGACCTATGGCAGGAGTATGAAACTCCCCAGGACGACTCATACATGCCCAAGGATGGGGTCGTGCTTGCGTGGTCCGTTCAGGTTGTGAAGGCCTCGCAGTTCAAGCTGCTGTTCGTGGTGAAAGTAGGGACTTTTGAGCAGCACACATGGGCAACGCTGACGGGATGGGAGGTTGCGTCCGTCCAAGCTCTTGGGGACCACGTGGACGTCATTCTCGAGAACTCCGCAGTGCAGAACGTCCACATGTTCATGCACCAATTCTCCGAGCCTTTCGACCCCCTGTATGCCAAGGAGACTTGCGTTGAACCGGAAACTATAAAACCAGAGGCCATATTCATTGATGGCAGTGTTTCGAACACTAAGGTTGCTAGCAGGTTCACAAAATTAAAACATGCTATCACGGTTCTAAACAAGGCGATGCAAAGCAAGCCGAAAACGCAGCAGCCTCCGAGGCGGAAGGCCACGACAGAAGAAGGCGCAGGGTCCTCCAGACCCCAAACTGTGAGGAAGCCGCGGGCGGTCCCTGCAGAGTCTAGAAGGACAAGCACTACCTCAACGCCGGCTGATAGCGAGACGCCAACGCCATGCACAAGCCGGCAGACGACCCCGTCCAAGAGGGGAAAATAGTCGTCAGTGATGACTGACGAGCCAGTTTCCCCATAACTGCGGATGCCGAAACCTGGTCAAGAGGTGGATGCAGTGGAGATCCAAAAAATCAACAACAATTTCGAGACGAAATGCCTCCACTGCTTCTTCATGGGCAGGGACTTTAAGTTCGACATCAACATTGCCCAGTGCCACCTTGCGCCACCCGAGAAGTGTGTCCGAGCCAAGGAGGATGCCTACGTCGACTGGATGGTCGTTCAGATCTTGGGCGGTCAGTTCAAGGACGACAGGCAGACGATTGTCGTCATGCCCCAAGGGCTCAAGAAAATGCCAACACCCGATATGTGGCCGGCAATTTCGAAAGGCGATTTCTGGCTGATTGACGGCCAGCACAGCATGGAGGCCTCCAAAAAAATCCAGCTGATGACTGAATGGGACGACCCCCACCAACAGAAGGAGAAGCTAAAGGTCTGGAAGGCATTGGTGGTGTGGTCTGAGAACGAGACGGTACTCAACGACATCTCTTGGTTCTTCAACATGGGGAACAAGAAAATGACCTATCAGGCATCCTGGATTAGGAATATCATGGCCTCGAGGGAGGTGTGGGAGTTCTATGGCAGGCCTCCAAAGGAAAGGGAGAACGCAAAAGACAAGAACCCGAAATGGGAGGTGAGTATGTTTGGGTCGATCGACCCAAACTCTTGCATTGTCTTCGTCAGGTTTATAGTTTGGGTCGATCGACCCAAACTGCTTTTGGATTTGTTGTTTCATGATGTGTTGTCTAACGTGTGTTGTTTACTTGATGTACAGGACTTCAAGTACCAGATGATTAATAAATTCTCCTCCATTGACAACGTTAGCCATAAGCAGAAGAAGTACAACGAGCTAAGAGGAGAAATTTATTTAATCACAGCGTCTGACTCCGTGTGGGCAAGGTGGAAAATGTTTTCCAAAAACACGAGACGGGGGACCTCATCGACCCTGATACCGGCATTCTCTACAACTAGACTCCGCGCTTAAAGCAAATGAAGCCTCTGGTGAGGGAGTTCTTCAGAAGTATTCAAGGGCTTTCAGAGACAGAGATGGGAACGGCGGCATCACACATCCTGCACGTGGCACCGACGACAAAGCGATGTTGGGTCCACCCGAAGATCGTCTTCACCAAGCCCAAATGCTTCGTCCCTTCATGCTACACCCAGGGATTACACGTCACGTTGCGTCACGTCCTGTGACAGCGACGTGACGGCTGACATGAAAACGTCACGTCCATTTAGGGGGGTAAAACAGTTTACCCTGTCGTCACACAGGGTAAACTGTCGTCAACAGTGTCGACTACTAGTGGGCAGTCGACGAGTTACAGCGACTGTTACTAGGCAGTCGACACACTGAATCCACTGCTCAAGGGCAGTCATATAGGGGTGTCGACTGCTGACGGCAGTCGAATTTCCATGTCGACTGCTCAAGAGCAGTCGACTACCATAACTAGTCGACTGCTATTAGCAGTCGACTTGGGTTGTCGACGGCTCTTGGGCAGTCGACATGGAAAATCGACTTCTATTAGCAGTCGACGAAGGGATGCGACTGCTTAGAAGCAATCGTCTGCCCTTCAAGTTGACTGCTAATAGCAGTCAACTTGAACAGTCGACTGCCCAACTGCAGTCGACAACCCAAGTCGACTGCTAATAGCAGTCGACAAAGTGCGGACGACTGCTGGTGGGCAGTCGCACCCTATAGTCGACTGCTATTAGCAGTCGACTTGGGTTGTCGACGGCTCTTGGGCAGTCGACATGGAAAATCGACTGCTATTAGCAGTCGACGAAGGGATGCGACTGCTTACAAGCAGTCGTCTGCCCTTCAAGTCGACTGTTATTAGCAGTCGACTTGGACAATCGACTGCCCAACTGCAGTCGACAACACAAGTCGACAACACAAGTCGACTGCTAATAGCAGTCGACTTGAAGGGCAGACGACTGCTGGTGGGCAGTCGACAACCCAAGTCGACTGCTAATAGCAGTCGACTTGAAGGGCAGACGACTGCTGGTGGGCAGTCGACAACCCAAGTCGATTGCTAATAGCAGTCGACTTGAAGGGCAGACGACTGCTGGTGGGCAGTCGACAACCCAAGTCGACTGCTAATAGCAGTCGACTTGAAGGGCAGACGACTGCTAGTGGGCAGTCGCACCCCTTCGTCGACTGCTAGTGGGCAGTCGCACCCCTTCGTCGACTGCTAGTGGGCAGTCGCACCCCTTCGTCGACTGCTAATAGCAGTCGACTTGAAGGGCAGACGACTGCTGTGGGCAGTCACACCCCTTCGACGACTGCTATTAACAGTGGACGAAGGGATGCGACTGCTTAGAAGCAGTCGTCTGCCCTTCAAGTCGACTGCCCAACTGCAGTCGATAATACAAGTCGACTGCTAATAGCAGTCGACAAAGTGCGGACGACTGCTGGTGGGCAGTCGCACCCTATGGTTGACTGCTATCAGCAGTCGACTTGAATGGGTGCGACTGCTCGTGAGCAGTCGCACCCCATGGTCGACTGCTAATAGCAGTCGACGAAAGGGTGCGACTGCTCACGAACAGTCGCGTAGAGACACCCATGGACACGTGGCGTCCATGGGTTGGTCCAGGAGGCGTCTAATCGAAAGGACGCCTCCTTGGGGTATATATGGACCCCACCTCCCTCATTCCCTCACTCCCACCTCCCTCCATTTGGGCCTAGGTTGTTAATCAGCCCTTGCCATTTGGAGATAGAGGTGAGCTGGAGGGCTACAGGTGGACATACGTATTGTACTACGTATACGGGACACACGGTATACTGTATCTGCCTACTATCTGTATTGTACTGCAGCCCACCTACATAATTACGTAGTTTGAACTTTGAACGGCCTTAATTTGGTTTTAGTGGATTGGAAAAAAAATTGTGGGTGGTGGTGCTTATTTTGGAAGTGCTACCATATTAGGTTTAATTTATAGTAGGCATACAAAGCTAGGGGTTAGGGGCAACGATGGCAGACGAAGATAACTTGCCGCCGGAACCTCCACGTGGCGGGGATTTGGATCGGGGGGGACTCCGCAAGCGACACCGGGGTTGGCAGGCGCTAGAAGACGTGGCAATGCACCGAGGGGCAGGCCGCAACCAATCAATTTGGAGGTGGCGCGGGACCCGAACATTCTCGCCAATCCCGGCTGGCAAAATGAGAGGGGCATGTGGTTGTATAGCACGGTCCGAAGGTACGTAGAGTGGACCCATTTGACGAGGATGTTCGTTCCTAGCGCGAATGCTGAACGGATGTCTAGACAACGCTATGGCATATGGAGGGAGGTGAGCCATCAAATATTTTGAGAACGGTGCAAGGAGGTGTGGGATTTCTTGTGGGGTGCACCGAGGGAATTTGATCGCGGGCATATGCTAATGTGGTTATGCCAAATGGTCTACGCGGAGGTAATTTTGGGAGTGGATATCGACTGGTCCACCATACCCCGCACGAGCGCGGACTTGAGGTAGGCACGCCGGGTCACGGTCATACCAAGTGCCGTGCTAGGCCGGAACGCTGGCCGTCCGATTCCATTGGCATGGCAAACTCCAATGAATCCTCCGAGGGTCCGATCTTATTTTGATTTCCTTGCGGGACCAAATCAACAAATTGTGGGGACTCCACCGGCCGCCGAGTCAACCATGGACGAGCACAACATTGCCATAGGGTTGCCGGTTGAACCACCTAGCCGGCGACAAAGGGTCAACGTGACACCGCCACATGGTACCCGGTTGGTTTGTCCTCCATCTTCGCCCGTTGACGTGGAGATGGCATCGGCGGTGCCAACCCCACCACTGGTAGTTGCCGACAACGACGTTGTGGAGGCGTTGAGGGCGGAGTTGGCAAAATGCAAATCTGACCACAAACGGGAATTGGAGATGGTCCGACGTGCACACGCCGAGGAGGTCGAAGGGTTGAGGGCCGAGATTAGACTTTTGACCAACCTTGAACTTGTGAGGGTTGGTGCGCCACAAATGCCACAAGCAACGTCTGCTAGTGATGGACAAGGGCGGGAGCCGTCGCCCACAACAAACTTGGAGGCAATGAGGGTTGATTACGACCGGGTCATTAGGAGGAACCGGTTGTTGGAGGACGACTACCTGGGCATGGTCACAACCACTATCATGTTCGCCACACGTGAAAGGGCATTGATGGACGAGCTGACCCACTATAGGGACCACGGCGAACAATGGCCTGAACGACGGCTTCTTTTCACCTCGTGGCCACCATTGGATTTCATGTATCCTGAGAACCTCCCGGTCGATGACGACCATTACCCCAATATTGCGTGGACCAAGAGACCCGAGGATGAATTCCAATGGGATACCGCAGTATCATCCCGCATCGTGATACCCCCGGCCAAACCAGCCTTGTTGTGGCCATGCGTCCCCGATTGGATCAAGGACGGGAGCATGTGCCCCATTTGTTCCAATCCTTGGGGACCCGAAGGCGCATGGATCATTGGGTCGTGCGGTCACATGGTCCACCCGAATTGTTTGTTGCCACACATGTTGCAAACACGCCGTTGTCCTACGTGCCAAGCCCCCCTGCATCGAAGGTTGTACGAGCAATTCGGAGCGCAATGGGGAATGCCTCCCGATTTTGAGTACACAATACTCCATGGTGTGCCGCCCGCAGAATACGGCGATCCTCCTGCTTATAGCTGGCGTGCACGGAGGTATGTGAAGGACCTGCGAGGCTACCCGACAAACTTCACGCCTGAAATGTACACAAGGGTTGCTCATGAGTTTTACCCCGGCTCCTCTCCTCAGGCCGTAGGTTTGAGGGCATTTTTGTACCGTGTAGTGGGTGGGCACGCCGGAGAGACGGGTGAATACGTCCCAGGTCCTCACCCCCACGGATACGTGTATGACTCCAACGGCAATGTGACAGTGGGGGTATTACCACGGGAACCGGTCCCGGGCGAGGAAACAACTTGGGATGTGGAACACGTGTTGGACACAACAAGTTTTGAGGCCGATCTGGAGAGGCAGGAGGCCGTTACACAAGAGGGTAGCTTCAATGAGGTGGACGTCCAAATCCGGATGAATGAGTGGAAATACGTCAACGGCCTTTTGGACATCCGTGACGGGGCCTCTACCCCCACCATGCAAGACGTCCTTCGCCATTCGAATGCCGCGAGGGGGTTGCACATTGGAGAGCGCGCGCGAGCTCGTGCACAAGTTGACCGGGAGACTGCGGCGCAAGAACTATGGGCCATCACCGAGAGTAGGCATGAGGCGAGGCGCCGGACACTACGGCCAGCAAATATGAACGGTGCAAGCTCAAGCCGCGGACCCCCCATTCCATTGGATAGTGATTCGGAGCCGGATTAGGAATGTTGGCTAGTGTTAGTGAGATAGGCGTTGGACTAGGAGGCATTATTTGATACTCGATTATAAACAGCGCGGGAAAAAACATGATTTTGGAAATGTTTATAAGTGAATTATTGTTCACTATCAATTTTGGGAGTAATGTACAAGTGTCGCACACTGATCATTTCTTATGTTTGCCCACACAATCGGTTGCCACAAACATTTAATTAAACCATGGACTTTGCATCTACATGCATTTGCACTTGAATCAAACACGTATCGATGCAAATAACTGTGACAATGATTCCATGTGGCATGATTAGAAGTTCACACCAAGCGGAAAACATCACCGCATTATTGCCGGGAATTCATATATTGCACATTTCCAACTTAACAACATACGTAAGTATACGTGCAAGTACAAACTTCACACTACGCTCTCACCATAGTCGTGGGCAAATCTTACATTGACGACCTAAGTGTGTACTCTCTATACACCCGGTATTCCTTTTGGTGTGCGGTACACCGGTTGAACCCCCAATTAATTGCGTCATGCACCGAGTGTTTTATGGTTTGGTAGAACCTCCACAAGGTCCCATAGTTTTTCCGAAAATACAATTGATTTTTTCCCTTCGTAAGAACGTCGCTAAGGTCCTGAAACAAGTGCCATGGGAAAAGTTTTTCCTTGTAACCGATGCGGCATGCGGGCCTTTCTTGGGCGTCCAAGTATCCGCGGTGGTGACGATCAACTTGTCTCCTAGGCAGTCGAACCCAATAGAATTCAGTGAACCCTTGAATCGGACGTAAAACACTGCGCAAATCTTCCTCATTTCGAGTGTTCTCTACAACCACCTCGGGTGTAAATTCGTCCGGTTCGTCCGGCAAGCCCCATGCGTGTCGGGGATTGTAATACATACTTCTTGACGAACCACCCGCATCCCGTATCGTGCCACTCCCAACCATCGCAATCCTATGGATTGCCCACACCGTAGTTGATCTTGGGCAATGTATGCGACACATACAAGGTCCTCAAAATCACTACGAGGCAAAGTGGCCTCATGGTGGGTAGCACACTTGATTTTATAGGGATATCGCATTGTGGCCCTCGGGTGGCATCCAATGAGTTGGCAGGTTGGGTTAGGCAGTGCCTAATTAGTTATCTAAATTAAGCTGCAAGGTAGTCGAATGCTGTGTAGTAGTCAACCATCCACAATCGACTGTCTTATAGCAGTCGATTTGCATAGTCGACTGCTGCACAGAAGTCGACTGTGGATGGTCGACTACTACACAGCAGTCGACTGATATAATCGACTGCTTCATAGCAGTCGACTATGTAAATCGACTGCTATAAGGCAGTCGATTATATCGGTCGACTGCTGGGCAGCAGTCGATTGATAAATGCCCAGCAGTCGACTGTGGCTGATCGACTGCTACACAACAGTCGACTAAGATGGTCGACTGCTAGGGAGCAGTCGATTTTAACAGTCGACTGCTGTGTAGCAGTCGACCATCCACAGTCGACTGCTGTCCAGCAGTCGGATATGGTAATCGACTGCTGCCCAACAGTCAAAAATAGGCGTTAGGGTTTGGGAAGAGCGTTAGCTTAGTCAAATCATGCATTAAATGCATACAATCATGACAAAGGATGCATATATATAGCAATCCAACCTCCCTATTCCCGCATTCCCAAGTTCTCCATTGGCCATAGCCTGTTTTAGCAAGCTTTGCATGCGGAGAACAAAGGGACAAGGAGCGGAGGAGCTGCTATTTCATGGTTGTACCAAAAGATGGCACCGTCGACACTTTTACCCGGATTAACCGCCGAAATTGTGGGGGAGCACATATTGCTGAAGGTCGTTCAGCCTCTTTTGGAGCCATATCACCGAGGAGACAATGGGTGGGGGTGTGAAGTGAGGGCGAATTTTTTTGCTCTCATATGTATTTATAAATACATGGGAGTTAACAAAGCTTGGCGTGAACATTTTGGTATGGGAGAAGTGTACAACGCGTTGCGTATGTCGCTTTGGGACGTAGACATACCAATGGGGCATCGATTTAGGGGCGTGAGAGGGACTTTGGAGCTTGCCGAATTGTTGCGAGCGTTCCAACTGAACTTCTTCATGTTCAGCCATACGCAACGCATTGCCATCCCAATTCGATGGGAAGTTCAGCATGCTCGGTTCAACGATATTTGGATCATGGAACTTGAATACTTGCGGGATAAGCTTTTGGAGAATGGAGAATATTGGCTTGAAGTCGACGGACGTTCTGCCGAATATCGTCGATGCACCAACTTTTGGATTTGTCCTTCGGAGCGACTATTGCCATGATAATTTTTCTATGTAGATGTAGCGGGTCGTGTTCTATATAGTTCGCCGATTTAATCCTAGCAAACACCATGTATATGTGTTTAGGCCTAGTGGATATAATCGCACTATGTAAAATATATGATCCGTAATGTGAAATAAAAGTGGATCGCTATTTAAATGAATGATAACTTCCTTATTAGCTACACCCGTGTGCAATATGTATGTCTAACATGTATGGGTGTACGTGCAAATTGCAATATGTATGTGTAACATTTATCACTATATTCGTTAATTCGAGACTTTCTCTTGTCTCAAATTAATATATGGACCACAACAACATGGTCTAATGTTTGGGTCGTCCTACCTAAACCATCTTGATATGAGTTCTTAATTGGGTTCTTGATATGAACACCCGCTTCAAAGTATTTGCATCTTACAACATTCTCTGATATATGTGTGATTTTATTCATGTTCTTATATTTGTAACTGTCTCAAAATGACGAAAAAATCCCAAATTAACGAATATAGTGATATTTGTATGTGTATGTGCAATATATATGTGGGTTCCCGGTATACCGTATGTTCTATACGTATGCGCTATATATATGGATGTATGTGCAATATATATATATGGGGGTATTTGCAATATATATATATGTGTGTGTGTGGACATTAATTCCTTCCTCGCCCATGACATAGGGCCTATTGGCATTACAAATCAATTCCATATGTCCTACTCCTAACCTTAGTGCACATTGGACATTCATTTCATCCTCCCACATGACATAGGGCTAGAGGTGCATTCATTTTTACTTTATCTTAAAATACACATTTTAAAATGCATTTTAAAATACTCGACAAATTTCGAGGCATTTTTTAATGGTTTTTATTATAAGTTCCCGACTATAGCCAATCCATGGCAATATGGCAAATATAGACACGCTCAACTTTGACAATTGTTCCATATTACCATATAGCATTAGTACATTCAAACTCAATGGCAATGTTTGAGCCTTGAGCATTGCCACACAAATTGGCAAATATTGGAATACATAACGCACCACATGGCACTCGGACAAGTCGTGAATGGTGGTTTGCATTTACAATATCTTCATTCTTGGATCAATATTTGGGCGGAGAAGAGCTCGAAGACCGAACCCTAGAAGAGGGGAATGTTTTCGACAACGATTTGCCATAAAGGACCTCACGGATTGATGTCTTCGATGATTTTGAATAAAAAACATTAAAAAAACATTTTTAATGTTTTATAATGCCGCCTCCGACATCTAGAATAAAAAATGCAACACTACATAGGGCCTATTGGCATCACAAATCAATTCCATGTGTCCTACTCCTAACCTTAGTGCACATTGGACATTCATTTCATCCTCCCATATCATACATGTAGGCTCAATTTCTAGTCAACATCCAACATACAAATTTGAAAGTCACATTATTTTTTCAACAAACATACCCAAAAAAAGATATTACAAAAACTGATCACCAATACAACTAAACCCATTGAACACCATAGGACATTTGACATTACTATAAATATTCATTCATGAAGGGGCATTATCGTTGTCTTGAGGAATAGAATTCCTTGTCCTCCGTGGCCCTCCCACAGCTACCCTTGGGGGCGGTGCTTGGTAATCACTATCATCGGGAGCTTTGCCTACGCCGGATTCATCGTCCGTGCTGGCATTGTCATCTGTTCGGGCGTCGGACTCGTGGCCATCAATTGCCGGGCCGGGAATTCGACTAAGCCGTGTGCCAGCCCTTGGCATTCTAATCGATACCATTGGTCTTGAACCCGTTGCATCCATAACGCCGTTAGTTTGTGGACGTGCAAGTGAGGTGGCCCCGGTAGTCCTCCATTCTCGCACATCCCTTTGTCGTTTTCTTTTTTGACCTCTCGTGGTCCGACCAAAGTTTGTCAATGCAATATTAGAGGGTGGCCTAGCCGGTGTGGGGCATGGGGCGCGCATGCCGATGGTGGCACCAACCAACCGGGAGCCCATGCGTGGTATTGTTGGGGCCCGACGCGCAATGTGTTGCGCCAATGTGTTATCCGAGTCGGATTCCGGTGCTCGCGCAACGGCCGGGCATTGCCCAATACCTCGCAATGAACTAGTGTTAAGGACAACATTGGACGTGCCCTCTCCGTGGGTCTCGGGAAAGGGTGGTATAGGTTGTATGGGTTGTGCATATGTTGTCGGCACAATAGGAGTGGGGACAACATCCGTCGGTGGATGAATGGGGGAAGCATGTGGTGGGACTTCGTCCATGTCCATCCGGTTCGGAGCCGCTTCAAGAGCTTCATCCACATGTGGTTCGGCCACTACATCTTCATCCACTACGGGTTGAATGTCTACCGGTACATCGGATATTGTAGTTGTCGGCGTAGCGGGACGCACATGCGTAGTGGAGAGAAACTCCCGACCAGCTATGTTGGCCCACATGTGAAGATCACCATCGTCCTCGGCGTCAAGTCCATCGTATGCAAACGGATCATTGTGGTTGTCAAGGCCCAAATTCCCTCCACCATGTCCCCCATCGCTCTCGTTATCCGAAGGCCCCGAGGAATCCCCGCCGGGTCCCGCGGGGGGGTCACCATTTATATCCTCGTCGGCCGAATAGTCGGAGTCTTCGGACATCATGTTCACTAGATACCATGCGGCCGAGTCCCGATCAACCCTCTCCCGTGCCAACCGTGAATTGGTATAAATGTACACCAAATTTTCGGCCCTCGCCGAACTCAACCGGTTCCTAGTCTTGTTGTGCACAAACGAATAACTACTCCAATTCCTTTCGCAAGACGAAGAGGAGCACACTTGGGCCAATATTCGCTTTGCCAAAGGGGCCAAGTGGGTGCCACCTTCGCCCACGAGGTCCCACCACTCGTGGGGTGGGATGTTGGCTTCCATGGCTAGGGGCATATTGGCGAACGCGCCTCTACGCTCTTTGAATGCTTGAAATTCGGCCACAACCCGACCGTAATGACCGTCCTTGCCCATGGTCAACCTACTCATGGCGTCCAAGAATCCGGATTTAACGGCCGCGTCTTCGTGGACGACGTTGTCGTCCAATAAATAAGGATTCAAGATTGCACCGGCATGGTGTAGGTCCGTGGTCATCATACGCCACCGGCTGTAGAAATCTTCTTCGGCCAAGGTAGCGAGGTTTTGTGCTAGGTTGAAAGGAGGATTCCTTAGACTAAGCACATGTTTCTCCAAGTTCTTCATGGTCAACCAAGCCTTGCCCATTGCCGGCTCAACGCCATCAAACACTCTCAATGCTTTCAACACCTCCTCCGACATGTGGCGGTAATTATCGCAACTTGTCCAAAAATTGTCGTCATTAACCGTTGTCTTTATTTGACGTGCCTCCATTGCATTTCTCCTTCGATCATCGTCTCCTCTATTTAATTTGTTCATGTAGGCGGTCCAATCGGGATGAATAACCGTTTGTTCCAAAGCATGTCTTATCTTTAGAAGCCGGTCAATCATGAGAAAGTTGGTGGCGAATCGTGTGGACCCGGGCATCTTCAAGTCCAAATTGGGCGAGTAGGTGAGGAAGACCGCCGTTGGACATTGGTGGGCCCGGATGTATTTGACAATGTCCTTCGCCTTGTCTACGACGTCCTTCGCCCATCGTTGTTTACCCCAATCCTTCAACAACAAGTTCAAACAATGCGCCGCACACCCTTGCCAATATATGTGTGGCCATTCCCGGCTAATATTGCTCGCCGCGGTTTTCATGGCCGCCGCATTATCGAAGCAAACTTGAACAACCTTTGCGGGGTCCACTCCAACGATGTAGCGTTTGACCTCGGTGGTCACGTAGGCGGCATCCTTTGTGCTACCGGTGGTGTCGATGGAACCAAAGAACACGTCGCCCAGCGGACAAATTTGTATGACGTTCATCAAAGGGCGGTGGACAACATTCTCCCATCCGTCCGAACAAATAGTGCACCCATATTTGTGGATGGATGATGTTGTCTTCAACTCCACGATTTTTTGTGTATTGAACCGTGCATCGTCAAGTAAATTCTTGCGCATTGCATGGTATGTTTTGGGGTTTGTACATAATTCTAGCCTCGGCGGTTGCTTTAACGGCCTGAATGAACGCGGGATGGCGGACAATACTAATGGGGATATTAGCCTCATAAAAGGCTTGCGACCATTTTGTATCCAAGTCTCGTTTTGTTGAATTTTGCAACCCTTCCTTTAGTCCCATTTGCCGTTGGGAACGTCGGTGGGGTTCGGGAGTCGTCCTGGACACCAACTCCCTTGCCACTGACGGTGCGGGAGATGGTGGAGCGGATTGGCTTCCGTTCGTGTTCGACAATGCACCGCATGATGCTTGTTGTTGGGACCCGACCACAGCTTCTCCCCCGTCCTCAACGCACTCGTCCACAAAGTCATCCGGAATTGGCGGCCACGATCCGCCGCACCTCGAAAATAAAGACTTTACAATCGGCCCTTGACGTTGACACAATGCCACCCCCCGCATCTTGCCGTCATTTTTTTGGTATCCAAAATGGACGACCATGCGGTCCTTCCTATAAACTAATTCCAACGCGCAAAATTTGCACTCGACCTTCTTGGATGTTGGAGTCCACTCCTTGGGCACAAACCAAGGCTTCCATTCGTTTCGCGTGCCCATCCCAATATAACCTACTACCTCTCTCCACTTGCAACGAATGCCAAAAGGCAATCAAGGTCAACTAGAGCGAGGGGGAATGATGAATGCTAATGAGCGGTGAACCCTTTATAGTCCCGACGCTTGAACGTGCACTAAATATAAAAGATGCTATGATATTAAAAGTGTTTAGAGTAATCTGCTATAGGATCCATTGCAAAAGCAATTTGTTTATGTTTGGAGGGGGGGGAAGTCCAAGGTCTGCCATTCGCAGCGGACTACGGGGGTCGACTGCTGCTTTGCAGTCGACGTGGCAGTCGACTGCCATTCGCAGTCGACTTCCGGGGTCGACTGCAAACTAGCAGTCGACATGGCAGTCGACCGCCACGTCGACTGCCATTCGCAGTCGGCATCGGGGGTCGACTGCAAACTAGCAGTCGACATGGCAGTCGACCCCGGAAGTCGACTGCTGCCTGGCAGTCGACTTCCGGGATCGACTGCAAACTAGCAGTCGACCGCCACGTCGACTGCCATTCGCAGTCGACATCGGGGGTCGACTGCTATTTGGCAGTCGACGTGGCAGTCAACTTCCAGGGTCAACTGCAAACTAGCAGTCGACCCCCAGTCGACTGCCACATAGCAGTCGACAGCCTTATCCAGAGTGGATTGCGATTAGCAGTCGACCAATCGTCGCATCCATCCTGGCCGTTGGATGATGCACGGTCCAACGGTCAGGATCCAGGGGCGCGGCGTCCGGTCGTACCGTCGGTGTGAGGCCCACCCGACCTATATATATAAGTGGGGAGGCCTCATTGACATCATTTTTCAACCACCCCTCCTCAAGCGGGACATTGGGACAAAGCATGCCTAGCATCCTTTGCCTAATGTTTTGAGAGGGCCTAGGGGGCGGTTGGAAGATTGGTTTAGGGTGCAAACTCTTGCCAATTTTGGATCCGATTTTTGGCGGTGGAGCGGTGTGAATACGGCCGTGTTTGTGAACACATTTGAGTTGTGTTTGTGAACACAATAATAGCGTGTTTTTAAACACGATGGAGGATCGAAATTGGAGGATGCCGGAGGACGAGCCGGATGCACCCGACAGGGTGCACAAACGGCCCCTTAAGCGGCAACGACATTCCGATGTGGGATCAGGAAGTGCTTCGGGAACGGGAGCCAATATTACCCCCCATTCAGATAATACCGTTCCTGTCCGCCCAAATGCCGGTGCCCCTACGAGCAGCCAAGGAGGGGCTTCCGCGGCCTCAGGGTCGTCGAGTAGGAGTGGAAAACCAAGGGTAAAATTCTCGGATGCGATAACGGCAAAGGTCCACCAAGCCATAGTTGACTGGTATTTGAGGAATGGGGAGGCCGGCATCAAATTCCATTTTTTGGAGCAGCCGAAACACAAAAGGGTTGAGATAATTAAAAGGGACATGGAGGTTGCTATTCGACAGGAAGTGGATGGCCCCGAGTTTAGCGGTGATAGGAATCTTGCGGGGTTCGATTCATGGGTGAAGAACAAGGCCCAAAATGGTATTTTCAACCTCAAGCAATTGGTTGAGAACATGTTCCCGGAGGGCGAAACAGGCGAGGTGTTGAGCTCTCGAGCTGTAAGAATCCGGGAAATATTTTTGTGGTGGGATCCCGTGGCCAAAGGATTGTCCAAGACGGCCTCCAAAATAATTCCTTGGAAGGCGGAGAAAATGGAAAAGTGGCTAAGGGTATCGGGCCCATGCCAACTATTGTGGATTCCCGATACGGCAAATGTCGTGAGTTTGAGGAGCATTAAGAAGGTGGGGGGTTACAGGGAGGTGAGGAAGGTGAGGATCGAGGGCGACGATCGTCTCGCACCGGAGATTACGTGGGCTGAAAATACCCCAAAGACGTCGGATAGGCAAAAAGCTCGTATCCAAGTAAGTGCGGAGGCATGCGTTTTAAAGAGCACGCATCCAGGTTTCATCAAGTTTTGGTTAATCAACAGTGTGTCCAATGCGGGCTATACACTATGGTGGAACAGGGGCACTCTACG
Source organism: Polytrichum formosum (assembly GCA_964035585.1). Classification (NCBI taxonomy): domain Eukaryota; kingdom Viridiplantae; phylum Streptophyta; class Polytrichopsida; order Polytrichales; family Polytrichaceae; genus Polytrichum; species Polytrichum formosum. The sequence continues at coordinate 19,693,320 of OZ037938.1, forward strand.
AGAGATGTTCATCCGGGATAGAGCCCACCGCCCAAATGCCAACATTTTGACAATGAACGCAACCGAATGGCAACTCTATAACCAAGTCGAAAAGTTCCGGGCGAAGAGGGTAAAGTTGGCTTGGGCATTATTATGGATCATGGAGGCTTTGCACGCTGCAAATGTGCAACACAACGATCTATCCATTGACAACATTATGTTGCATTGGGAATCGGACGGGAGCCTAAAGATTGGGGTGTGCGATTGGGGATGTGCAACGCATTCGGGTGAGGATGTCCTATCGCTATGGCATGCGGAAACCGTAGAACCGAACGAAAAATTGAGGAAGGAGAAGTTTTGGGTGGCGCCGGAACTGTTTTACATCCAAAACAAGAGACACCAGGATCCCGATGTATATTACACCGCGGAGGCCGAGTGTTATGCGGTCGGCGTGCTTGCTCGACAACTTTGGAACGATGGTGATGACCGAATGCTCTTGGCTGATGAAGGAGGAAAATTTGGGATGTCACTTTGACTGCATTGACCTGCGAGAACGTGTCCAACCGCATTTCATTGCCTATCGCCAAACTACGGATGCAGATGCAGTTTGTGGGGTGGGATGAGTCCATAGACTGTTGGAGAACTGAGGTTAAGGATAGTGTTTTGTCTGTTTAGTTCTTTAGGCAACATCGTAGGGGTTAAGGTAGTATGCGTGTATCATTGATATGGACAACCTTGTATATTTTTTATATCTTTACGATATACTTGTTTTAATACAACGCGGTTTTTTTTTCTTCTACATATCATTGTTGGCTTTAATCGCATTTTTCCTCAACTACTTCCATCCGTCCATATTCCACTATACCCAAACCATTAAAATTTAACCCAACAAACATATGATGTTGACTGCATTTGTCTGTTAATAGTATCAGTCGACGGCAGTGGTCGATTGCTACAACTGCAGTCGACCATTGAATCGACTACTAAGTTTGCAGTCGATTAAGTGGTCAACTGCCTATATAGCAGTCGACGACTTAGTCGACTGCTACATTAGCAGTTGACCATTGTAATCGACTGCTGAGTTAGCAGTCGATTAAGTGGTCGACTGCCTATATAGCAGTCGACCATGGTAGTCGACTGCTAAGTTAGCAGTCGATTAAGTGGTCGACTGCCTAAATAGCAGTCGACGACTTAGTCGACTGCTACATTAGTAGTCGACCATTGTATTAGACTACTAAGTTAGCAGTCGATTAAGTGGTCGACTGCCTAAATAGAAGTCGACCATTTCGTCGACTTCTACATTAGTAGTCGACCATTGTACTCGACTGCTCAGTTAGCTGTCGATTAAGTGGTCGACTGCCTATATAGCAGTCGACCATGGTAGTCGACTGCTAAGTGAACAGTCGATTAAGTGGTCGACTGCCTAAATAGCAGTCGACTGCTACATTAGCAGTCAACCATTGTAGTCGACTGCTGAGTTAGCTGTCGATTAAGTGGTCGACTGCCTAAATAGCAGTCGACGACTTAGTCGACTGCTACATTAGCAGTCGACCATTGTAGTCGACTGCTGAGTTAGCAGTCGATTAAGTGGTTGACTGCCTATATAGCAGTCGACCATGGTAGTCGACTGCTAAGTTAGCAGTCGATTAAGTGGTCGACTGCCTAAATAGCAGTCGACGACTTAGTCGACTGCTATATTAGCAGTCGACCATTGTTGTCGACTACTAAGTTAGCAGTCGACCATTGTAGTCGGCTGCTGAGTTAGCAGTCCATTAAGTGGTCGACTGCCTATATAGCAGTCGACCATGGTAGTCGACTGCTAAGTTAGCAGTCGATTAAGTGGTCGACTGCCTAAATAACAGTCGACGACTTAGTCGACTGCTACATTAGTAGTCGACCATTGTAGTCGACTGCTGAGTTAGCAGTCGATTAAGTGGTCGACTGCCTATATAGCAGTCGACCATGGTAGTCGACTGCTAAGTTAGCAGTCGATTAAGTGGTCGACTGCCTAAATAGCAGTCGACGACTTAGTCGACTGCTACATTAGCAGTCGATTAAGTGGTCGACTGCCTAAATAGCAGTCGACCACTTAGTCGACTGCTACATTAGCAGTCGACCATTGTAGTCGACTGCTGAGTTAGCAGTCGATTAAGTGGTGGACTGCCTATATTGCAGTCGACCATGATAGTCGACTGCTAAGTTAGCAGTGGATTAAGTGGTCGACTGCTACATTAGCAGTCGACCACTTAGTCGACTGCTACATTAGCAGACGACCATTGTAGTCGACTACCTAAATAGCAGTCGACTACTTAGTCAACTGTCACATTAGCAGTCGACCATTGTAGTCGACTACGGAGTTAGCAGTTATTAAGTGGTCGACTGCGGAGTTAGCAGTCGATTAAGTGGTCGACTGCCTATATAGCAGTCGACCATGGTAGACGACTGCCTGTATTGATGTCGAAAAAATTACTTATCTGAAGGAAAAAAATCCCATTAGTAAATTTCTTTTACTACAGTAACGTCCGGTTGGCGTCACAGCCTGGACGTGACGCGACGTGATGCAACGTGACGCATTTAGGCCGCGTCACGTCCATTTGTACATCCCTGGCAACACCATGAAGGAATGGACGGAGAACAGGAAGATGAAGACGACTATCGTCCAGGAGCTGCACAAACTAGTTCCTGAGAAGAAGCTCATCGTGGATGGAGAGGTCCACGAGGCGCACTGGAGGGCCTTCAAAGCCGAGTATAAATTCACAAGTGCGTCCATGGCGGCACTCATGAGGGAGGCGGGAGACGACTTCCTTAGGTCGAAGCCCGTGAAGGGGGGAAGAACCGGGCGCTTCCCGAGCACTCCGCGCGTGCCTTCTCCAACTTCGTAAAGGAGAAGCAGATCGTCAGTTTCGAGGGCGACGCGCATTTCAACTTGGTCACCCTCGACCCTCTCAAGTCTTGTAACTACCTTCCGCTTCGCTCCCGGCGGACGCACCAATTATGTGAGGCCAAACCCCCCACCCTTAAGCGTCCGTAGTCCGAGTAGTGGGTTTGGGCTCACATTCCTCCGCGGTATTGGATTTGGACTTGGATGAGTCCATAGTGCAAGGTTCACCCTTCAAGTGGTCTTGGATTTAACTTTGGTCTTTGCTTCCTTTGTCTTGCCATCGCGAGAGTGCTCCACATTCTCCATTAATTTGTGCACGTGGTTTATTTTTAAAGAGAGGATGCAAGTGTTAAAAAACACTATTCTCTATAGTCAATCTCAAATACATTTACTTGTGAAAGCCACACATAACACTAACTAGCATAATGTAACTAACTACTTGTCTATGAGCTAATTAAGTAGGCTATCTACTAAGCTCCTTCATGAACCCATCTCTTTACTTTCTAATTACATAAACCTAGCTCCTTCATAAACCCAACTCCTTCATGAACCCAACTCCTTAGCTTCTAACTAAATAAACCCAGCTCCTTCGTAAACCCAGCTTCTTAGCTTCTAACTAAACAAACCCAGCTCCTTTATAAACCCAGCTCCTTCATAAACCCAGCTCCTTCATAAACCCAGCTTCTTAGCTTCTAACTAAACAAACCCAGCTCCTTCATAAACCCAGCTCCTTCATGAACCCAGCTCTTTAGCTTCTAACTAAACAAACCCAGGTCCTTCATAAACCCAGCTCTTTACTTTCTAACTAAACAAACCCAGCTCCTTCATAAACCCAGCTCCTTCATGAACCCACAACTTTGTAGTTGTAATCCCCAACTACCTCACTAATTATTCAAGCCCTTAACTAATCTTCCTACCTAATTTTCCTAATTCTACTAACAACCCCTTTCTAATCACACAATTCTTCTCTAATCCTAAAATCCTAAAATCCTAGAGAGGAGAGGGGGAGAGAGAATTTCCTAACTTCACTAAGACTAACTAATCCACACAAGTATATTTTTGCACTCATCACAACCTCAAGTGCTCAACTCTTAAACATGGAACTTGCAACCACGTGTATTCAAAACATGAACTTTAAGTACCACAAATTGGAATCATGAATTAACTTTAAAATCCTTCACGTCAACACTAATTCTACCAAGAGGTCAAGCCCTCTTCAAGGCTAACAAGCCTTGGCTCTCAAACTAAAAACTAAGCACACACATGTGCTCCAATATGGCTTCCCACACCCACACTTATAACTCGTGGGGTGCCTTGGAGCACAAAGGAAAGAGAGGATGAGTGAGGGAAGAATGAGGGATTATATAGTAAGCTTGAGGGGGTGAGCACCCTCAAGGCTCACGATAAGCCCTTGAGATTTCCTCCTACTTAGTAGGCGCCAATCCTATCTTCTAAGCCTTCCTCCCTCAAATGATCAACAAGGATCCTAATTCGAACATTTAACTAGCCTTGGCTTTCTACCTACCACACTTTACCAAACTTGGGATGCTTCAACCCAAACTTAGCCTCCTTCGCTTTCCGCCGCCATAACTTTCTCCCCTTACTTTCCCAAATCGTCGCTCACCACTTAATTCAAACCACGATGCTTAACTCGTGATTTGATTGGTGCTTTGAGAATTTGCTTATCCTCCACCTTGCATTCTTCCTTGGACCTTCCCCATTAAGTGGCCATGATGAGGTGGTCCACTTGTGCACTCCATGTGATCCTCCATTCATCCCAATTCGAATGCACTTGCCTCTTGAGTCACTTTGGTTGTCTCCATCCATTTGTACTAGCCTACTCACTAACTACTCAATCCAAGTTCTCCTTACCTATCCTCATTCATTCAAATCCTTCCGAAGGTAAAAACACAATAACAACTCACATCCTAGCCTCTTACAACATGGTACTTCTAAGACTAACATTTCACTCTTTTTATATTTTTGTGAAGTAACATGCTACTTCAAAGTGCATCAACTAACGTTTCAAGGGTCTAAGACTAAATGTGGGCACCCTTTTGGGCTCACATACACACCGGACGCAAAGTCGTCAAAAAACCAAACAACCCCGCGTCCCCCCAATATCTCAAGGTCTTGAAGCCGATTTTTTGGGACCAGCGTCCGTCCTTGATCGGCGTCCCCTACGACGTCCGACCCACCCGCGAGAACACACTCATGGTGGACGACAGCGTTTCGAAGAACTTATTGAACCCGACGGCCAACTTCATTGTTTGCCCTATGTGGACGATCGAGAAGATCCGGGACCGATTTTTGTTAGACCTTGTTAAGTACCTGCAGACGCTCTGCGGTAGCGGACTACCCGTAAACCAGTTTGTTAGGAATAATCCCATAGGCGAGAGATACTTGGATCCACGAGACCATTTGTACAGAGAGTTGTTCTCTCACGCGAAATTTAACAAGCTCATTTGAGAGAGTACGTGTGTGTATGTGTGTGTGTGTGTGTGTGTGCGCGCCCCCACTTTATGTAATATATTCTTCATATGTATCTTGATTTTCACACGCTCTATCTCTCCCTCTTCCCTTTGGGTTGTGTTTTGTTTTGTTTCCATTTTGCCGCCAGCGTTTGGAGCCCTCGATTGACATCGTCAGTGACTCAAACTTGGGGAGCTTCTTCTATAAGACCGTTTACGATGCCGCTTCAACCATTGACTACTCCAAGGAGCCTATTGACGCCGGCGTCGTCGATAGCCCCCCGCCCAAGCAAATGTTCCGGCAGTCTCCGTCTCCGTCGCCACTCAAAGGCACAAAGCGCGGCTGCGTCCGGACGTCCCCCTCTCGCCCCGGCGGCACCGTTGCACCCCAACGGCGGCTGACGATGGGCGCTCGGCCTGCAAAGAGTGGACCATGTCCCTTTGCGCGACGTTTTCCCCGTCCTATCCAACTCGGACGCGAGCGCCCCTACTGACAAGGTGATCGCCCACAATACATTACAATCCCTCTGCCTTAAGTGGGGCGTGCAATATATATATGTTTGGGTCTTTCTCCTCAAACTAACCCGTGTTTTTTTGGGTTTGCCTCGATGACTTCCAGGTTGCGTCCAGCCCCAAACCTCCGCGGGCCAATGCGTCCATTGAGCTGGAGCGTCACTACGCCATGCGCCGATATGCCGGACAGTCTACATCGTCGTATTCGAATTCCTCATCTTATAATTCGGGCGGTCGACAAAATCCAAAATGTGTTATGGTGGGCCCGCATCCAAAACTCGGCTATAGTCGCGGGCCAGAGATTCTCAGAAATGTTGAGGCGATGCGAGCTAAACAAGCGGCGGCAAAAGAAAAAGATGCGTCTCCCAGCCTAGATAGGCCATCGTAGGGCGTAGACATTGCATGTAGGCGGGATGATTTTAGGCCGCACTATCCAATGGATTTGTGCCATTAGTATGCTATTCAGTTTCTGATGCCATACATTGTATATGGTACTTGCAATAATATAAGTGTTATGGGATTACCCCTTCAATATGGTCTACGGTTTGGATTGCCCTACCTAAACCATATTCATACACGCTCTCATAATTTGTGTGCAATAATATGAATGTCTTGAGATTTCCCCTTCAATTTGGTCTCAGGTTTGGATTGCCCACCCTAAACCATCACAAATATGAGTTATTAATGGGGTTTTTGGTATGAACACCCGCTTCAAAGTGTTTGCATCTTACAACTTTCTCCAATATGTGTTCCATTTACCCTTGTTCTTATTTATGTGAATGTCTCAAAATGCCCAAAAAGTCTCAATTTAACGAATATAGTGTTCAAGGTGCAAACCGAAGCATCGTCATGTCGTATAAACCGTAATCGCAAAAGAGCAACAAACCTCCAGGTTTTACCACTGCCAAGCACTCTGAGAGCGCATGTGCCATTCTCTCCACTGGAATCGTAGATAATGTGAAAATCATTGTTACAATGCCTAAACCTCCATCACAGACAGGAAGAAGGGCTGGTCCGCCCAAAACCCCTAATTGCAACTTCTTACTGTTCTCAATGCCTGTAGAATTGTCAGGATCTGATCCATCTTCTTCGTCATCAAGTGTGATGATGTCCATTTGCTTTGCCCCAAGTGTGGGCAACTCTGTAAACATTTTGGTCACATGGGAGTGAGGTCGATCACATGGCGGGCGGCATAAGAAACTCGGCAGATTTTCAAGGGAAATGTCACACATGAAAGGGAAGAAAGCGGAACCATTTAAGGTGCTCACAACCTCGATGGCCTTTCGCAAAGCCGCAGCACTGCAATTGCATGCATATACAACTGCTTCCTTGTTTGCTCTAAGAACTGGAACCACGGAGCTCCCTGTGCCACAACCAATCTCAAGCACACGAAGCAGTTTGTTGTTCTCCTCAGTCTGGAAAGCTCTGGAAAGCTCTGGAAACTCCTTGGTCAAGTAACGCCGCTCCTTGAAGAAGATGTTGCGTGAGTGCCGCGTGTAGAATGCCTCCCATGGGATCATTGACGAAGTGCAATCCACATCCTTCTTCTGTGGTCGCTTACGGGTTGGGGTCGGGGTTGAAGTTTCGTCCTGCTTTGCCGTTCTTTCGAGCAATCCCTCAACTTCGTCGCGTAACAATTCCCACTGGAAATCGCGGCTATGGTAAGCTTAAGCTGACGAAACCTTGTCCTCAGAAACCCCCATTTTCAATACTCATCATCTCCGCCAAATTCCCCGAATTCGAAACCCTACTGACGAGCTCAAATACAACCAACCCCTCACTCCTATGGACTGGGCGACCCGGGCACTCTGGCGCTGTAAAATGGGCCCCATCTGGTCGCGGGAAGGGTAGATCTGCACCGTCGATCCACCCAAGCCCATCCAGCGGCCAATTGAGCCTCCGTGGTTTCAACAAGGCGCCAACCCTGGTTGTCTCCACGCAGTGGGACCCATGTGTGAACTATGCCCCTCACCTTAAGGTAGATGGGTCTTAAATGGTTACTTTGTCCAACTACACCGTTCATATTTGCGAAGGGGCCTAAACTAGATGCCTCTAGGTCTCAAAGTGTCACGTCCGCTAATCGTCAATATGTCAAAAGTAACTTTTTTACGAGAGAAATTATTTACATTATGACATTCATAGCACATTGGGATACTTGAGATGATAGTATTGAACATACTAATGGCAAGTGTTATTTGTTTACATTTTAGTATGCAAGAGGAAGATATTCTTGAGGATAGTAATGCCAACTGTCATGTGTGTACAATTTAGTCAACTTGTGGACCATTGTGTAACATAGGCATACATCCGTCCTAAGATATTAGTAAGGACACTTGAGTGCCAAGTGTCATGAGGTGACACTAATGATGAAGTCGTTGATCATTAGTATGACCTAGCATATGCCTCAAAATAGGGTAAGTGACATTATTGCGCATGTGACACTAAATACCATAAACACTATAGTCCACTTCTCTTAAGATAGAATAGAAAAGAAAAGAAAAAAGAATATCAATGTTTTTACACTGACATGTGATGTTTGTTCACCACCTCCTACTCATGGGCGTGTGGTCATGGGGGGTGTGGAGGTGGCTTAGGGTATGCCAAACTAATATTTTGAAGTGTCAAAAGTCGGTATGGCACTTCACAATAATAGTTTAAATTTTTTCAAACAATTTCTATGTGTTTTTTCCCCAATTTCGACTTGTTTACAAATACCCAATCAATAGGTATTATGTGTTCACAATACACATCACATTAAATGTAAGATTTAGTGTATGATCCTTGTGTCCACAATCCATGTGGGATATCTAAACTTGAGAGATGAAGCCCCAGTAGTCCTCTTGTATGTGTTTGTTCGTGTTTTTTTGGTATAACAACTTCAAATTGTAAATATTATGTTGGAGGTGGTACAATGTTTGACTATCTAAGTTTTCTTAGTTTATCACAACTCCAACAAAAATTCTTCTTTGCACAAGCAAGCTCTAAAAACATGTGCATGACACATTTTCTCTTCAAACCTCCTTACTTCTTGAAAATACTTGTTGAATTTTGTTCATATCTTGTGCACAAAATTTTCTAATCACAAAGTTCTTTTTGGAGATGGTACTTTGTTTGATGCACCAACTTATTCTAGTTGGACACAATTCTAAACAAATGCATCTTCTCGTTGTTAAGTGCATGTAGAATTGAGGTCCGGAAAGTTATCGAGGACACATACCAAGTTCTTAGTACATAGTCTTGCAATTTCGTGTTAACTCATATTATTTGTGATGACTAAGGATGACCTCAAATATAAAGTGAACCCCTTCTCTACTTAATATCCTACAATGAACTATTAACACTACATGAGGTTGTGTAGAGTGAGAATTTACCATATTTTGGCAATTGGGTAAGTTAATTAATGTAATTATGGCAAATTGTGCCTATTATTTTCAAAATAATCCAACATCTATTTGTAGAATTATTTTGTGCCATACCGGCTATATAGCTATGGTAGTGTTAGTTCTACAATATATATGACAAGTTTTAGAGTTGGGTTTAGTAAGTATTTTAATCGATTGGGACCGGAGCTTATTTCTTTTCTAATTTTCTTTTGTTTAGAATGATATGCATTAAGTATCTTATGGCTATTTGTGAAAAGGTCTCCATCAATTTGTGGATTTTAGGAGTGGGAATTTGGAGCTCTCGGAGATGTTTGGTGGTCGTTGTGTGTATACTTCCTCTTATTTTTGCCATAATGATGGTAAGTGGTAGTACATCCATCCTAACTGGGATAGGAGTGGGTGGAGGATGGTGTACTCAATTCATATTTCGAGTTGTGGCATCCATGGGGAATCTATTGTTGCAACATGTTAACTTGAATATTTGTACTCTGAGGTTTGCGCTACGTCTGAAGGGTGGTTTAGTTGTAGGTGGAGCTTTTGTTACACAAAATATATCTAGGATTTAGTCGTGCAAAACATGGGCATCCTGGGAGGCAACATGTGCAGGGGAGTGGCCATGAGGGTATGGTGTTCTCAAGTGTTCGATCTTTAAGTTTGCTAACGTTTATTAAGGTAAAGCACCGTGTTGTAAGGTGGGATAGTAGTGTGTTTGCAATGCGTTAACTACTTTGTTGTGTTGGTTGGTCCATAGATTGTTTATGTGTTTATTTTTGTAGCATGATAGCAGGCGGATGCATGTATCGTTTTGGTGGGATGTACATAGGTTACATAATGGGGATATGTCTTTGTTTGAGAATGTATTTCTTACAGTAGTTGCCTAAATATTTGTTGTATCAAAATTTAAGAGTTTGCGTGATTTGCACATCAACAATCCAAGGAGTGTCCCAAAATAGGTTGGACCATTTTATATGGATGTAAGTGTCGATAGCCATTTGTTTACAAAAGGTAGTCACGTAAAGTCAATAAAATTAAATGAACTTTGGCATTTTTATTGCCAAAGTGATTGAGAGCCCGTTCTTCCCATAGCTTGTTGAATGTGTTAGCCCCATTCGAGTCTACTCCAGAAAATATTGCCTACATGTAGATTGGGGGGGAGGGAGTATAGTGCATGCGTGATTTGTTAGGGTGAGGTGTGAGGATGTCATATGTAAATGTAAGGGAAGTAAGGGGGTGGACATGCTAAAGTTGTGTGTTTTAGGTGGTGGTTTAACTATGACCTATGTGAAGGGCCAAGGTTGAGTCCTTCTAAGCCCACGATGCTACATTATATATGATATTTAGTGTCACCAATTTTAATTGTCTTGCTCTATACTAATTGTAAACCGCAGTATAGTGTCACCAACACTTAATGTTAACCCCACATTATTTGTCATGTCTTGTAATTTTTTTGGGGGATTATATATTTACAGTGTTGCAATTACTATTACTTACCAAATGATATTTCATCCAAATATCAATCATCCATGACAATATTTTATCACAAGTTGCTGACAGTCGAAGGTAAGGTTTTGGCCAATGGATGAACTCATCCATCATCCATGACAATATTTGTTCACTTGTTCATAAGAAGCGTCATCCGAAAAGTTACCATAGTGACATTAAACACCATATGACACTAAATATCATATTTAGTGTAGTTGATGTTGGAGAACGCTATTCCCAACTTTGAGCTTGATATGAGTTGGCCCTTTCCTTAGCATTTCTTTATGTGTTTGAAAGAGGGAGTGTGGCAGCATGTGTAGTTGGTAGGAAAGTTGGTTAACTTGTGGGTGAAGTTTATAGTGCATTAAGTTTTAATGAGTTAGTGTGTTTGGGTAGCATTTTGAAAAAGCTAGTAGTGTTAAGACTTGCTTAGCTAGGTGGGCATGATGTGTGTTTGTAGGTTTGTGTATGCATTTTTCTCTATACTTTTGAGAAATGGCTTTACCAAAGGGTGTGAGTGATTTGGAGGTGGTCATTCCCCTGACAACTGGGGTGGATGATGCAACTGAAAAATACATGGGGGTTCGCTTGGGTTTGGTGTGGGAAAAACTCATGGTTGAGGAGGGTCTAGATGCAATCCTCTATGTTGTTGTTGCCTCATAGTTAGGCTTACAACGGCCATGGGAGGAAGAGCCCGACGTTAGCTTTGTGCATTGTGTTGCATCTTCAATTAGCTAGATTGGTCGCCCAGGCGGGCGGGTCTTCTTGACGCGCCGGTTCAAAGTTTACTGATCTTGTTGGAGGAGGGCCCTTCAAATATTGGATTTGATCAACATGTCAACCTACTGGGGGCTTTGTGAGGGAGCATGTGGAGCAGTTTCCAATTGGACTAAGGATGGTGATATGGTTTTCAACCATCATCAATGATTGGGGGGACCAATGTTACCCTCGTGGCCTAATAAGGGTGTTAAAGTTGTTGTTATGTTGACATAGCAACTAGCAACTTTTATGACTCATGAATGTAGGGGTTTTAGTTAGACGAAGGTATTGTTGGTTAGTAATTGTTTGGGTAGAGCAAAGTTTAGGATAATGGCTCACATTAGCTTCATATTGTGGAGCTTGTGTAAACATTGTGGTATTGGTAATATGAAGGGTGCTCATTTGCCAATGTTTCCTTATTGGTGCTTATGGTGTATTGACCATGAAAGTCATAGAGAAGGGGTTTGTGGGTTCAAGGGGGTGGTGGGGGGACACGAGGACATGGGTTTGATTATGTTCCATTAAAGGTAGAGATGGATGGTGCATACAATTTGAGGTCCATAAGCAGTTTATTGTGGGCGTGTGGATTTCACCTCAGACCCGTACTATGAGTATGATAAGTGGCTTGACTTGCCAACCTAGTGTGTATAGCTTATCTATAACTAAGTTATATTCTTGTATCTTGACTTCTATGGAGTCTTTTGGTAGTCCGTTGTGACAAAAAGGGAATTCATTGATATGAATTTGTAGACCGGGTGCGAAGAGGGAAGGAAGGGTTGTTTTTTTGATGGTTCCAAGGACACACACTATGTGAGGTCTCAATCTTGTCAAACATGTGCATCTTGGGGAATAGCATTCGTATGGTAGAAGCCACAAGGAGAGGGTGTTGTCACTTGGTATGTTGTTTCGTGTACTTGCGTTGATAACCATGAAACATTTGGTGAGATTGCTAGAGAGGAATATACAAACCATTTCATATATTGTTTTGTTGTGTCTAGATATATGTATTATGCATACGTGGTGATTTGTACATTTGGATAGTAGATGGGACCATGTGTCCATTACTCTCAGGGAACAAAGGTTACAATGTATGTTTATGTGGATACATGGCCAAAATATATGTTTTCATAGCTTGTCCATGTTTTGTGCATAGCAAAATTTAAGGACTTGGCTAGTTTGTGCATCTGTTGTCCAAGGCATTTTTCAAAATACATTGGATTGTGGTTGGCTTATCTTATCATTGCCCAACCATTGATAGGCATATGGAAAGTGTCCTATGGCATGGATGATTTGCATACGAGTGTGATGCTTTGATATTGATCTTTTGAGGTTCATGATGGAACCATCATATTTTATAGAGGTGGGTGTGGAGTGCCATCAATGAGGTGTGGTGTGGGTTGTGTTAAAGGTAAAAATGTTTACCTTTTACTAGAAGCATGTGATAGTAGAAAGTAAGTAGGGAACGGATAAATATTAGAAGAAAAAGGGTACGAGATAATGGATAAGGCAGAAGGTTCCGTTGAAGAGGGACCCACTATTTGAAGGAGTGGTTAGGAGACAAAGATAGAATTTAAAGATTTGGATTAGAGATAAGACAATATTTAAAAGAAGAGGGACAATGTTTTGTTGTGAACATTTTTCATTAAGTGCTTCATGAAGGTTACCTATTTGTGTGGATTGTATGATAGCAAGGATTCCTTTGTTGAGGTCCCCTTCAACCCTCAACCTTAGATGGTGTAACCTGCTACTGACCGGTTACATGAACATCACCCCTATCAGAGTTAGACTTCACATAATTCCAATATCCTTGAAGGTAGAAATATGCACGATTAATTGCAAGGGGTAAGATTTCCTCTTAGTTGAATGGGTTATCAAGGATTTTTGAATACTCCCAAGTATTAGGTGCTCAAGTATTTTATAAGCCTATGTTCCCCTAAAACCTTAATGTCAAGGTTAAGTGTCTTTAGAGTAGTAAAGAATCTTGCATGTCTAACATCATTCTTAACATGTATTACTTATTGCAAGTATAGTTATCCCCTTCATGATACCAAATCCTATGTCAAACATTCTTCCAATCAAATGCCAAAAGAAAACTCTATTTAATAATTTAGGATTTTTCTCATAAGTGTTTTGAACATGATTCAGAATGTACGTCTTTGTTGGCGGTGTTGGCCTCTTGTCTCAAAAAAGAGAAAAGAATGCACGTCTTTATTTAATTATCCAATCCACCTAGTTGATAGGATGTTCCTCATTGAAGTGAAATTCTAAGTTGTGTTCGAGTATGAAGGGATAAGGGATTTGGCCCACTTGATGGTTCGGAATGATCTCCCTTCATCTTGGAATCTTTTTTCCTTCACATTGATTAAATCTCTTGCGGCATCCTTCGGGTACGCTTGATAGAATTACAATCTAATACTTCTTGAGTGCTAACTTTGGCAAGTTGTCTCAAACTTTAACCGCTTTCATTTTGAGTGTTCGTTTCGTGCTCGTTTTGGTTTATGTACCTTGCTTTTAAATATATTTTTTCTAATTTGGATAAGTACTCAAGTCACATGTGCATAGTCCTTGTGTCAAATCTAAGTTCTAAATGTGTAAAGTTTTCAAGTATTTTGCGTGTCCTAAGTGTCTTAGTTTATCCAAAACTTTAACTCTTTGGGTTTCAAGTGACTCTAAGTATTTGTCTCCATGTTGTTCTAATTAACCTAAGTTATGGGTCTTCCGGATCTCATGTACAAGTAGCTCCAATTTTCAAGTTTTCAAGTGTATTAAATATCTAAGTATCTCAAGTCACTCTTTTACATGTTTTCCAATTTCTAAGTGATTTCCAAACATCAAGTGAAAGTCTTCAAGCCTTCAAAATTCTAAGTATTTCTATGAGTAAGACTCAATTGGAGCTTCCGGATTTGTAAGTAAAATTTTGAGTATCCATATGTTGAGTTCCAAGTGTCATTCTAGGTATCCAATTCTAATTTCCAAGTCCCAAGTGGTTTCCCACCTATATCGAGACGTTGGTGACAGCTCATGTAAATTGTTTGGGGCCAATGAAGTGTAATAGGGTCCTTTAGTTCCTTTTTTATAGTTCATGAGATCTAAAAATAACATAATTATAGTCTAATAATTAAATTTATTAAATATAGAAATGTGATGTCCCTACAACCTATATTTCGTAGCAATAAATATATAGTTAAAGGTGTGGTTTTAATCGCTCCTTAATATCTATTTTCCACAAACATATGGTGGTTAATGTAGTTATTCTCACCTACTTTCTAAGTCTAAGACTTCCTAAGTCCTAAGTCTTGATACTAGGTCTTCGTCATTTCCCAAGACCAGGGTCTTCGTTAGGTCTTGAGTTGGGGTCTTTGTTGGGGGTCTTGAGCTGGGGTCTTCCTTGGTGGCCTTGACCTAGGAGTCTTGGGTAGGGTCTTAGACTAGGGGGTCTTTGTTGGGGTCTTAAGGAGGGAATCTTTGACAAGGTGTGAATCCGCCTTTAAAGCGATCCCTCCCCCTTCGATTTTCAAGGCCTCCATCGACCCTTGTTCCTCCAAGCTCCACTCTTCAATGGCCATGGGAGATCTTCCTCCCTTCGCCTTTCTTCAATCCCAGTTGTGTTTTCCTCCTTGATTATGGGCCCATTCTTCTTTTGCTCATAAGGTGTAATTTTGTAATTTTGCCCATCCTTAGCACTAGTTAATTTTGTATGATTTTGTATGGATGTATAAAGCACTCTATGTGATTGGAGTTGATGTTATAAATCTCTATGGAAGTGCTTGACCCTTATAAAAATGAATGAAGTGGACTGGCTGGAACCCAAGGGTTGAGGATTAATAGAAATTGTTGTTGGTACCAAGAGATGATTGATTGATAGTTTGAAGTTTGCATGACTTAGAATAGGAAGCAATATTGGATAAATATGTATCTGGTAGATGGAGGAATCTGTAGTACAAGCTAGTGGTATTTCCTAAGAGTAGTCAACAAATAGAAGAAGGGTTATACTAGACCAATAGGAAAAACCAAGTAGGACAGCTAGGCGAAATCGGTAGGAGAGCCAATAGCATAAAGGACAGGTTGAAGGGTCGAAGCATAATCTATTATGTGCATGGTAGTCACAAAACCAATAATGTGAATGAGACAATAACCTCGTAATATTCATAACCAAATACGACAATGTAAGTGTTATGAATGGAAGACACGATAGTTGTTAACCTTTGGATGACAGAACAATCCTCCTCGGGGAGATCACTCCATTGTCAAGTTGAACACCACATGCGAACAAAGTTTGCTACCCCTATATTACATGCCATAAATAATTTTAAATTTTATGATATTTTTCCTACATATACACAACCCTTGATGGTATCTTTTGTATATTTTTTTGAAATTTTTAGTCATCTTCATTTTTGTAGCAGTTTTTTTAGTTCAATTATGCATCATTCTAGTTAGAAACGGTATGTTTTATTAAAAAAACAAATCATCAAATTTAGTCATCATTGTTTACTATGTAATAGGTACCATTTATATCTACTCATGAAAAAAATTGATAAAATTGTGACCCATTTTGGTGATGTTTTTAATATTTTTTACATTTTTTACATGTAAAATCGCACGTGGTTGTTCAACTTTACAATTGAGTGATCTCCCCGAGCAATCCTCTCAAGGCCTCTCAATAGTCCTCTCAATCCCCCCCCTTGACCGTTAAGTGTTAAGACTGTAGTTGGCAAGTAGACAATTGGGTATTATAAAGTAGGATGGGTGCGGTAGTGAGTGCTGTCATGGTATGCGGCGTCGGTGACCACACCGCATCCGGAGGTACTCGAGCTGCAGTGACACACGATCGTTATTTACACGACAATGCCAATACCGGTATCTCTAAGGTATTTCATGAACCGGTACATGTAGCTTGAATAAAAAAACTAGTACATTAAGCGGCAAGTTTGGTAAGAATGACCACACTACTGGGGGGCAGATAAAAGAAGTTTTAATATTTGGCGACCATGCAACAAATACCTTATAGGATTTGGAAATGGATAAGGGTATTGTCTCGTTAGCAAATAGGTTCGTAGTTCATCACTCTATTAGAAATTCAAATTCAAGTCACTACAGTTTTTCATTGGAAAGTCAATGGCTAAAAATATACAAACATTTGCTTAAACCTCCCTTGGAACTAAATTGCCCTATTATTACCCAAGGCTATTGGCAAATATCCATTCACCCTTTTAACATCAAGAATACGGAAAGCACGTATAAGAGAAATGACAACTACCGGTTCTAGTATAGTGAGAAACATATTGGGTGAAAGGGTGATTACAAACTTGTGCCAACATGGCATTGTTGACTCGAGGCGTTAGGCAACTTGTAGGGTCTTGAAAATTTTAAAGCGAAACCGAGTGTGAGCCCAAATTGATACTCACATGTGTTGTTAACACTTGTAAAACATTACAAGTGGTGTTTTGTTGATTTATGATTATTCACAAAAATATAAAAAGAGTGAAGCTTGAAGAAAGCTAAGTTTGAAGCATTAGGCTTGTGTGGAGTGGATTTAAGTAGTATGAGGACATACCTTGGTAAAGTGTGGTAGGTAGAAAACCAAGGTTAGTTAAATGTTTGAATTAGGATCTTTGTTGATCAATTGAGGGAGGAAGGCTTAGGAGATAAGATGAGAGCCTACAAAGTAGGAGGAGAGTTCGAGGGCTTATCGTGAGCCTTGTGGATGGGATGAGTCCCTACTTAGAAGGAGAAGGTTAAGGGGTTGTGATTGGAGGCTCTAATCCTCTCACCCTATCCTTACCTCATGTCCTCTCTTCCTCTCAACTCACTATATAATCCCTCATTCTTCCCTCACTCATCCTCTCTTTCCTTCGTGCTCCTTAAGCACCCCACGGGTTATAAGTGTGGGTGTGTGGGAAGCAAGATAGGAGCACATGTGTGTGCTTAGTTCTTAGGTGAAGAGCCAAGGCTATTTAGCCTTGAAGAGGGATTGACCTCTTGTTAGAAGTAGATTGGGTTTAAAAAATTTGGATTTTGATTGTAAACTTCAACTTGTTGCATTGAGATTTATATTGAAGTGAGAGAGTTCAAACTTGTTTAAATTTGTGGTATTTATAGTGACTAGATTGTACTAGGTGCATTATTTGTAGTGTTTTATTAGTTATGAACTTGAGCAGAACTTTATAGTGAGAGATTTGTCAATTATGGATGATCAGAGTGTTCAATGGGTATGAAAATTTGAGGAATTGTTTATTATAAAGTATGGGAGTTGTGGTAAAAATTTGAGAGCTTCAGTCATTGGGATGGAAAAGTTATTAAAAGTTGAAGGGGAGGGTGTCTAGGAACAAAGCAGGAAGGTTTGAAAATATGTATCTCTTAGAGGGTTATAGATATGGATACCAAAATTTGACACTACCTTTTGAACTTATATAGCTATTTTGTGTCAAAGTTTTAGATTGATTGGACGTAGGAGTTGGAAGTTATTAGAGTTTTAATGACCGGATGCTTTATCACAGCATTCATACTAAGTAGTTAGAGTTAGAATTTCATGCATAACTTTTGCATATGAATTCTGTTTATGCCAAAATTTGGTGTAGAGATTTTTGATAAGGTACTTAACAAGTGTACAAAATTTCACTTGAAGAACATTAGTTGGGTGGGAGTTATACTATTCTGAAGTTTAGTAGGAAGACATTGATAGAGATTTACATCAAGAAGAATTTAGAGAAGGAAGGGCAAGGATAAGTATATAAGTATTTTTTAATACTTGTATTTAAAAGCCTATGTGCTCATGGAATCCACAAGCGAAGTGTCATATACCAATACGGAATCAACCACGATGACATGTGATAGCACGGAATCAATAAGCGAGAACTCATGTAGTAGTGTGGAGTCGACGGCAAGGACTCGATTCACAAGAGGGATATCTTTGAAGGCATGCGTGGCCAAAGCGGCCGGGTGGACATTAGAAAAGGCTAAGGATATAACCTTGCCCGACATTAAGGAATGTAAAACTACATAGTGTGGTGTTAATCAAGTTGTGTATATTCCAAGGGTAAATTGGAATTATATATTGGGTTACAAAGAGAGAAGTCTCTACATGTCATTATAAACTTTTCCACTCGGGCTAGGACGAAATCGAAGGGTGGAGGATTTTTGGGAACACCGAGTGAACCTCGTGGAGGACAGACAGAGAAGGAGATGTATTGAAAATACAAAGGAGGCCCTGGACGATCCACAAAGGACTCCAGAGGAGATGATCAAGGTAGAGTGGAATGTGAATATCCCCATCTTCTACATGCTTGAAAGAATGAATCAAATGGAAGAGTAGGTGATTCAAAGGAAGGAAAATATCAACACCTTGCATACCTTGACGGAGGGAATGGATACATGTAGTATTCCATTGATGCAAAAAAATGGTACATTTTTAACCATGTTGGAGTTAAGAATTAAAACAAAAAAAATCATTGAGGAAGAATTTGGGAAGTATGTACATGTCTACACCAAAATTCAATATGAGCATAAATAGTGAAGAAGGCGACAATTGGGCCCAATCAATGTTGGGCCCCCAAAGAGAAACTGTGTACGCGATTGGAGTGTGTACAACCACCACCATTGTTTATAGGAGCTTCAAGAGCTAACGTGTGCCACATACTTAGTAAGGATATTATTCCTCAGTACTTTAATGTATGCCATACTATATTCAAAGAGAACAACTAAGCTTTCCTCCTCATAAATGACAATATATTTCTTGATCCAACAACCTACTTTAGATCATTAGAGTGGGTATTTTCAACAAATATATATATATATATGTGTGTGTGTGTGTGTGTGTGTGATATTTTTGATGACACTAATATAAGAATGTCCATACCCTATACAAAAGGACCGTACACTTGGGAGCATGACTATGATGAGTTTGTTATTATTCTTTCCTATACACATACATTTTCGTACCCACAATGTGAGTTAGTAGTAGGTCACATGAGTGATACTATAAATCAATGTAAAGGATGGGTAACTATTTGTCAACAAGCATTTCGGCCTAGAGAACTTGTAAAATAGGAGAGTCAAGCTTGAACATCCCCATAATTCAAGCTCCCTCAAAGAAGTGAGTTTTCCAAGTCCCTCGGGTAATGTTGTCAACCTTGAACATCTATTGAAATTAAGCTCCGTCAAAGAAGTGAGGTTTCCAAGTCCCTTGGATAATGTTGTTAGGCTTGAGCATTCACTCAAATCAAGCTCCATCAAAGAAGTGAGGTTTTCAAGTCCCTCGGGTAACGTTGTCAACCTTGCTCATCGTGTCAAACTAAACTTCGTCAAAGAATAGAGGTTTCTAAGGACCTTGGATAATGTTGTCAACCTCAAACATCTCTTGAAATTAAGTTGAACCAAAGACGTGAGGTTTCCAAGTCCCTCGGGTAATGTTGTCAACCTTGATCATCGTGTCAAACTAAACTTCGTCAAATAAGAGAGGTTTCTAAGGCCCTCGGGTAATGTTGTCAACCTTGAACATCTGTTGAAATTAAGCTCCATCAAAGAAGTGAGGTTTCCAAGTCCTTTGGGTAATGTTGTCAAGCTTGAGCATTCACTCAAATCAAGCTCCGTCAAAGAAGTGAGGTTTCCAAATCCCTCGGATAATGTTGTCAAGCTTGAACATCCTCTCAAATGAAGCTCCATCAAAGAAGTGAGGTTTCCAAGTCCCTCGGGTAATGTTGTCAAGCTTGCACATGCCCACAAATTAAGCTTCGTCAAAGAAATGAGGTTTCCAAGTCCCTCGGATAATGTTGTCAAGCTTGAACATCCTCTCAAATGAAGCTCTGTCAAAGAAATGAGGTTTCCAAGTCCTTCGGGTAATGTTGTCAAGCTTGAACATCCCCTCAAATGAAGCTTCGTCAAAGAAGTGAGGTTTCCAAGTCCCTTGGGTAATGTTGTCAAGCTTGAGCATTCATTTATATCAAGCTCCGTCAAAGAAGTGAGGTTTTCAAGTCCCTCTGGTAATGTTGTCAACCTTGCTCATCGTGTCAAACTAAACTTCGTCAAAGAAGAGAGGTTTCTAAGGCCCTCAAGTAATGTTGTCAATTTTGAACATCTCTTGAAATTAAGTTGAACCAAAGATGTGAGGTTTCCAAGTCCGTTGGGGTAATGTTGTCAAGCCTGCACATCCTCTCAAATTAAGCTTCGTCAAAGAAGTGAGGTTTCCAAGTCCCTCGGGTAATGTTATCAAGCTTGAACATCCTCTCAAATACAGCTGTAGTACTAAAATTTTGATTTTTAGTTCAAAATCAGAATTTAGTGTAAATACACCCTCAGAAGAGCCATACTTTTTTAATTTAGTATGTGTGAACATACCAAGGCCTTGAGATTTCAGAAGTAGCAAGTAGGGAAGACCATAGCCTGTTAGGAAAGGACATGTTGTTTGATATCTTGAAAGGCCATGAACAAAGGTATATAAGGGGGCAATTATTAGGAGAGGAGCCCCCGACTCTACTTTGTGTGATATATTGAAGCTCTAACAAAAAAATTCTAGTTTTCTTTTGTGAAATGCAATATCTAGTGAATTTTTGGGCGAGTTGAAGTATTGATGGGTGATACATCCTTGCTTGACTATGGTCTGTGGTGCCCTTTAATTAAAGTTTACTCCAGGGTGAATGTACTGGAGGCTATATGGTTTTGTGTCATCTGTGTGTAATTACTTCCTGTGTAATTGATTGAATTTATTAGGAGGAATTCTGATGCCAGTACTTGTATGCATTAAATTGGAATCAATCTGTGTGTGGTCAGTTTTCCTCTTTTGTTGTAGAAGATGGCCAAATTAACGAGCAGGCTATGGTCTGGGTAAATTGGAACTAAGTCTCGACTTCCACAGGCTATAATTTGGAAATTGTTGGTAGAAATTCCATTACTTGTTACCTTTTGGGGAACCGAGAAATTAACCTATAGGGGCGGTGATTCTAAGTGAGGATAATAGCAAGGGAGATTTCTGTAACGACAAGTCAATCATCTGAATTTCAACCGATTGGGTAATGTTCAAAGCAGAGCCTGTAAAATTGTTGGGCCTTGTCGGCCAAGATTTTGGTGACACTAAATCCGGCCGGTTTACAGTTTGTCATACCCTGGGTCCGCTTTATTTTTGTGAAGTATTTTCCCTAGATTCCTCTCACAACAATCGGTATTCCAACTGATGTCTTGAACTTCAACTGGTTATTTCTCAAACTTAATCCATTCATCTGTAAATACTCGATGGTTCTTACCGCACCACCCCTCGCAATTCCACATGGCCAGGTGTTATAATAGTTTACAATTTTATCTAAAACTATGGTTTGCGGGACAGGGAAGTAGTTTGTGATTTTTCTTTAATGGAATTAAGTAATTGCCTGGGAGTGAAATAATTAGAGAAGTTGATAAAGACTATTGTCTATGCGCGGCTACATAATTTAATTCCACTATAAGAAAACTGCATTTTTTGATGATGTTTTTGAAATTTTAGGCGACATCCAATAGAACATGCAGATGTTACAGTGGACATCATTATTGACATTTGGATGTTCTATTGGATGTCGCCTAAAATCGTCTGTGTTGTCCAAAAACGTCATCAACAACGCAGTTTTCATCATCAAAAACGCAGTTTTCTTATAGTGTTCAATGGGTGGGATACCTGGAATTGGAAATTAATTCATACAGCAAAGTCACAAGAGAACTCTGCGAGTACGACTGCTCTTCCATAATTGTTTGGGATGATGGAGTTGGAAGTCAATACAACTTTTCATGAGAAAATTAACTAAGCGCGTGTGGATGAATTAGATTTCACAACTAAGAGGGTTGCATTGTCAGCACATTGAAATGTTGTATTGGGTAAATATTAAGGCTATGGTCTTCGTAGTGTAAATGGAGAAATTGTTTCCTTCTAACCTGTGATGGAAGATGAAGCGTCAACGGGACGCTTCATTGACTGTGAAAGGTTACCCGGATGTGGAGAAGCCAAAAGGATGTGCCGCTTATGTGGTTGGTAAGTATTGATTACTAATTGCAATCTTAAATGAATTAAGGCTAACTTAGAATTCACCATCTTTAAGAATTGAATTGCTTAAGCATTATTTGTAAGATTGGTAAATGAAATGAATTGGTGAATTAAATATTTTAAGATATAAGAGTGCAAAATTGAAACCTTAAATAAACAAAATGAGTTTATGAATGATGTGAAAATATATTAACAGGCATAAGTGGTTTTGACTTATTGTCTTGAAGAAAGAGATTATGATTGCCTTGGCCAAGACCAGGTAAAAGACAATTGTCGGACCGTATAATTAATATTGAATCTAATAAAAGAAGACTACCCATCCTGAAAGGATTACCGCACTGCCTTTTCAAGTTACATTAAATGGAATTAATTAATGAAAGACTATTGACTACACCGAAGTGGCATTGGCTTCGGTAAAGAGACAAAAATGGGTTACTTATGCAAGACTATTGACTATGGTTGTGTCTATGCTTGTGCACCGCACTTGGTCCAATTAAAATAAACTCACTGCCAGACAATTGCCTGGGAAATTAGAGTGAGGCGAGGGACCGTCACAATTGCATGTACTGACATGGAGAGGTTTTTAGAGTTTTTATCCTTTACCCATAAACCAATTGTCAGTCTTAATTCAAAATGAAGTGAAATAACCTCGTGTTTTCCTTAATAAAACTTATCTGAGACACCTAGATGTTGTACAAGTCACCTTTTAAGTCTTCCCTGAGTGTTTCCCTGGGTTTGTTTGTAACCAAAAAATACACTACAAAAGCTCTGTCAAAGAAGTGAGGTTTCCAAATCCCTCGGGTAATGTTGTCAAGCTTGAGCATCCACTCTAATCAAATTCCGTCAAAGAAATAAGCAGGGTTGTCTATCCCGCCGTTGTGACGGTGTCGTGCCGTCACGACGTGTCGTGTCGTGACGGACCCCTCCGTCACGACACAATAGGGTCCACGTAGGGTCAACATAGGGGGAGCCGACTAGGGTGGGTAAAATACTTACCTTCTTGCCAAGGTGGCGTCCTATGTGGCAGAAAACGTCGACGTGGATGTGCATATTTCCCCTGCCACGTAGACCATTTTGCCATTGTGTTTATCATTGTGTTAAAATCAAAGTAATAAAATATTACTAAGGAGGGTGTGGGGCGGACGGGGGCGGACGGGGGTGGAGCGGACGGGAGAGGAGGGGGGGGGGGTGGGGCGGACGGAGGAGGGGGATGGAGCGGACGGGGGAGGGGGGTGGAGCGGACGGGAGAGGGGGGGGGTGGGGCGGACGGACGGAGGTGGAGCGGACGGGGGAGGGGTGTGGAGCGGACGGACGGGGGAGTGGAGCGGACGGACGGGGGAGGGGGGGGTGGGGCGGACGGACGGGGGTGGAGCGGACGGAGGAGGGGAGGGGCGGACGGAGGAGGGGGATGGAGCGGACGGGGGAGGGGGGTGGAGCGGACGGGAGAGGGGGGGGGGGGTGGGGCGGACGGACGGGGGGAGCGGACGGACGGGGGGAGCGGACGGGGGGGGGGCATACGGGGGAGCGGACGGAGGGGGGGAGCGGACGGAGGGGGGGAGCGGACGGAGGGGGGGGGAGCGGACGGGGAAGCGGACGGGGGGCGGACGGTGGAGCGGACGGGTGAGCGGACGGAGGTGGGGGGAGCGGACGGGGGGGCGGACGGGGGAGCGGACGGAGGAGGGGGAGTGGACGGGGGGGGGGGGGGGCGGACGGGGGAGCGGACGGGTTGGGAACGGGGCGGGGGACGTGGGCAGACGGAGGTTGGGAACGGGAGCGGACGGGGTTTGGGTACGGGAGCGGACGGGGGGGAACGGGAGCGGACGGGGTGGAACAGGGATTGGGAACGAGGGCGGACGGGCGCTAGTAAAATTTTCCCCACTTTCCCTTTATTTTGCTGACATGTCGTCACACGTGGACAATGTAAATCCTACGTGTCCGAAATTGGGTAATGTAATTACACAAAAAAATCGGTAAAATTCAAGTCCGTCAGGATAAAGACAGCATCCGGCATAATCCGGCATAATGTCGTGACGGATACGTGTCGTGACGGCACGACATTATGCCGGGATAAGCCTCCGTCACGACACAATAGACAACCCTGGAAATAAGGTTTCCAAGTCCCTCGGGTAATGTTGTCAAGCTTGAGCATTCACTCAAATCAAGCTTCGTCAAAGAAATGAGGTTTCCATATCCCTCGGGTAATGTTGTCAAGCTTCAGCATCCACTCAAATGAAGCTCTGTCAAAGAAGTGAGGTTTCCAAGTCCCTCGGGTAATGTTGTCAAGTTTCAACATTCACTCAAATGAAGCTATGTCAAAGAAGTGAGGTTTCCAAGTCCCTCGGTGTGAGCCCAAAAGGGTGCCCACATTTAGTCTTAGACCCTTGAAACGTTAGTTGATGCACTTTGAAGTAGCATGTTACTTCACAAAAATATAAAAAGAGTGAAATGTTAGTCTTAGAAGTACCATGTTGTAAGAGGCTAGGATGTGAGTTGTTATTGTGTTTTTACCTTCGGAAGGATTTGAATGAATGAGGATAGGTAAGGAGAACTTGGATTGAGTAGTTAGTGAGTAGGCTAGTACAAATGGATGGAGACAACCAAAGTGACTCAAGAGGCAAGTGCATTCGAATTGGGATGAATGGAGGATCACATGGAGCGCACAAGTGGACCACCTCATCATGGCCACTTAATGGGGAAGGTCCAAGGAAGAATGCAAGGTGGAGGATAAGCAAATTCTCAAAGCACCAATCAAATCACGAGTTAAGCATCGTGGTTTGAATTAAGTGGTGAGCAACGATTTGGGAAAGTAAGGGGAGAAAGTTATGGCGGCGGAAAGCGAAGGAGGCTAAGTTTGGGTTGAAGCATCCCAAGTTTGGTAAAGTGTGGTAGGTAGAAAGCCAAGGCTAGTTAAATGTTCGAATTAGGATCCTTGTTGATCATTTGAGGGAGGAAGGCTTAGAAGATAGGATTGGCGCCTACTAAGTAGGAGGAAATCTCAAGGGCTTATCGTGAGCCTTGAGGGTGCTCACCCCCTCAAGCTTACTATATAATCCCTCATTCTTCCCTCACTCATCCTCTCTTTCCTTTGTGCTCCAAGGCACCCCACGAGTTATAAGTGTGGGTGTGGGAAGCCATATTGGAGCACATGTGTGTGCTTAGTTTTTAGTTTGAGAGCCAAGGCTTGTTAGCCTTGAAGAGGGCTTGACCTCTTGGTAGAATTAGTGTTGACGTGAAGGATTTTAAAGTTAATTCATGATTCCAATTTGTGGTACTTAAAGTTCATGTTTTGAATACACGTGGTTGCAAGTTCCATGTTTAAGAGTTGAGCACTTGAGGTTGTGATGAGTGCAAAAATATACTTGTGTGGATTAGTTAGTCTTAGTGAAGTTAGGAAATTCTCTTTCCCCCTCTCCTCTCTAGGATTTTAGGATTTTAGGATTAGAGAAGAATTGTGTGATTAGAAAGGGGTTGTTAGTAGAATTAGGAAAATTAGGTAGGAAGATTAGTTAAGGGCTTGAATAATTAGTGAGGTAGTTGGGGATTACAACTACAAAGTTGTGGGTTCATGAAGGAGCTGGGTTTATGAAGGAGCTGGGTTTGTTTAGTTAGAAAGTAAAGAGCTGGGTTTATGAAGGACCTAGGTTTATGAAGGAGCTGGGTTTATGAAGGAGCTGGGTTTATAAAGGAGCTGGGTTTGTTTAGTTAGAAGCTAAGGAGTTGGGTTCATGAAGGAGTTGGGTTTATGAAGGAGCTAGGTTTATGTAATTAGAAAGTAAAGAGATGGGTTCATGAAGGAGCTTAGTAGATAGCCTACTTAATTAGCTCATAGACAAGTAGTTAGTTACATTATGCTAGTTAGTGTTATGTGTGGCTTTCACAAGTAAATGTATTTGAGATTGACTATAGAGAATAGTGTTTTTTAACACTTGCATCCTCTCTTTAAAAATAAACCACGTGCACAAATTAATGGAGAATGTGGAGCACTCTCGCGATGGCAAGACAAAGGAAGCAAAGACCAAAGTTAAATCCAAGACCACTTGAAAGGTGAACCTTGCACTATGGACTCATCCAAGTCCAAATCCAATACCGCGGAGGAATGTGAGCCCAAACCCACTACTCGGACTACGGACGCTTAAGGGTGGGGGGTTTGGCCTCACATAATTGGTGCGTCCGCCGGGAGCGAAGCGGAAGGTAGTTACAAGACTTGGAGGCGACTAGGAGACTTGGAGGCAACTAGGAAAAATTGGAGACACAAACTTGAGAGAAGGGAAGGAGCACCCGAAACTCGGTAAGTATTCTCTCTTTGGGTTACATTTGAATTCATTGTATTTCAACTATTCCTTGGAATGAATTGCATTATCAATTACGCAAATTCATTTTTGAGGAAGGAGCGCGGCGAAGGTACGTCCTCAACCTTTTTGGGGATTTGCTAAGAACTTAAAAGGAACCTATAACCGAGTAGCTCATTAAAACATTAGAGGGTAAATTCACCTTAGGACATTGAACTTTGACACTCACCTCGGGGTGAGTCTCAAAGTTTTGGGAGTTGTCATTTCATGCTCTAGATTAAATTAATATTTCACAAAGTTTATGGTGTTGTTACATTGAGTCACGATTGAGGGGAGTGCTAACTCACAGGGGGATGCGATTGCTCAAGGTATGTTTATTTCTTCAAAGTGAACTCATTAACTAATTAAGGAATGCCTTTTGTACTCGTGATTGTTGTTATCCGTTGTAGAGGGTAATTCCCGAATTGTGGATGGTGTGAGAGGTTGAAGGGTGAAGCCTCGACTTTTAACATAATCTACTCGGAAGGTCACCCCCTCACAATCGGTATTGTGGTGAGTGTTAATTTGCGGGAAGGTGCGGAGGTGATGCTCCGACTTAACCAAAAAATTAACATGAACATGCCTATCCCCTATTGGGATTCTTTCACCTAAGTGGGCTTGCAGGTTCTTTTCCTCACCTCCTAAAAAAATTATAACCACACCAAGACAAGTGAAAATATTAAGAGGGGAATTGCTAGGATTATGTGTGGTCAAGTGAGGGTCGATCGATTCTTATGGAATGCAAGGTAGGACTCGCTCACAAAAACCAAGTTTGATAGTAGGACTAGAGAAATCTACTCGAAAGAGGCGGTCCTCTAAAATCAGTGATAGATTAGAACAAGATAATGTTAGAATAGAGAGTTGTTTGAACGTCGAACCTAGGACTAGGTCAATTCTAGACACCTTAGAACTTGGAGCTCAACTTGAAGAGGAGATCACTCCCTCCAAATTGAGTGGTGAAACTTCTTCGGAAAATTACACACTTAGAGAAGAATTCCCGGTAGAAGTTGATAGGGGATTGTTGAATAGTTCACCGGTCACCATGGCCGAGGAACGGGGGATGGATCCACCACCCATACCCCCAATTCCGCCCATACCTCCTATACCTCCAATAGACCCATTGGTTAGGCCAAGAGGCCTACCAATTGTGGTTCCACAAAATTTAGCGGCGATGGATATGCCATCTCATCTCCCTAAATTTTATGGGACCAAGGATGAGGACCCCTCTCGGCACATGGAACGGTATATCGAACGGTTGGCTAGCTTCCTCATAACCGACCCGGGTTATTGGTTAGTGTGGTTTCCTACCACTCTAGAGGGGGAAGCCTATGAATGGTATCGGGATCATGCCGAGGGACATTTTAGGGGATGGGAACAATTACAAAGGGAGTTTCTTAACGAATTTAGGCCGGAAGTGGGTCAAAGTACCGCATTAAGGGCATTGTCGTCATTGAAGCAAGGAAGGGAGGAAGAAATTTCGGCTTACATTAGGAGGTTTGATTTAGTGTGCACTAGATTTGTGGGTACCATGCTCAACGACGACACGCTAAAGCAATTTTTCATTCAAGGGTTTTTTAAGTCCGGAACTATTAGGGGTGTTCTAGAAAGGAATCCCTTGACCTTGGCGGATGCCAAGCGTGCGGCTAGAGATATTGAAAACTTGGATAAAGATCACGAAAGGCTATGGAGAAGGGAGGATGAATTGATCCCACAATTCATCCCCATACGCCCTAGGGTGGTAGCGGTAGAACCCGCTAAGTATGAGAACCAAATTCCATATGCCATTGTGGACACCGGCCCCCGACCTTTAGCGGTTAGGGAACCGGCACCTCTTTTGGCACTACCGGCCCCTAGAACGGATCCACACTTGGAGGAGGTTGAGAGAAGACTAGGTGCTAGCCAACTAGGATTCCAAGAGGCTATGATAAAACAAATGCAAAGCCTCACGGATCAAATGTCATTAATGATCCGGAGTCAACAACCGGGGCCTCCACCCCCGGTTGAGTCGGGTAGGCATTCTTCCGGATTATGGTGTGTCCAATGTGGCCAACCGGGCCACACGCGTCAATTTTGTAGAAGTGGACAAAACCGTGACCAAAGAGGAAACGGTAACCCACCTCAACAAAATCAACGAGGTCAAGCGCCACCTCACTATGGAAATGGAAGCAATAGAGGACCACAACCTAGAGGGCAAGGTGGCCAAAATTTAGAGAAGAAGGAATTTCATCCCTTTTGTGGAAGGTGGCACGCTCAAGGACAATGTTGGTCCGAAGGTCAAGAGTTTAATTGTAGCAATTGTGGAGGAAGTCATCCCTCGGATACGTGTCGCCAACCGGACAAAATAATTAATGTCCCTTACCCGGTGGCTAATCCACAACAACAAGCAAGGGATAATATGCGAGGTGCTAGGCCACAAGGAGTACCGGCCAATGAACTTAGGCCACCTAACTTATACTATGACCATAGTAATGCTAGGCAAACTTTTCATCCACCGGCGGGCTTGCAAACTACAACCGGTTACATTCCAATACAAAATAGACAAGGAGTTCCACCTAATGGTAGTAACGGGAGACAAGCGCCTCCAACGGATCCGGGACCATCTAACTCCCAAGATGTTAGGTTCATGGATGGAGTGTTGGAGGCCACATGTGATGACATGCTTCCTCTCCCAACGAGAATTGGAGAGGAGCAAAGTCAATGGCCTCCTCACACCAATGCTATTACATATGAGTTAGTGAAGGGTAAGGGTGTGGTTGAAGAAGCACCTGCACTAGCGGTAACTACTAGGGCTAGGAGAGGGGATGCCCCGTTGGAGGTAGGAATAGGAGAGCAAGGAAATTACTCTTCGGATGAAGAGATTAATCTCTCCGAGTTGGATAGGGTAGCTAGAAGAGCTACTAAGGATGTGGAGAGGGAAAATATAATTTTACAAGATAGGGAGAGGACTAATGCGGTACATGACTTGGATAATAGCGATGTGGGTGAATGGGAAGGACCGGGGGTTCCCGTAGACGAATTCGACGTAGTGGGTAATTCTAAGGTGGAAAGATCTACCGGGTACGACTTGTGGGCGGACCTTAGTACACTCAAGGCGGATATTACTTTCGGCCAACTATTGGAAATTTCACCCACGGCAAGGAAAACATTAAAGGAGGGAATGCCGGTACACAAGAGGATGAGGAAGGTGAAAGCTAAAATAGCCGCTAGGATCCAATCACAAGGTGGAAGAAACGTGAAAGCTATAGAAATAGAAGTTGTTATAGTAGATAAGGTGGTTCCTAATGTGCTAGTCGACGGAGGGAGTAGTCTAAATATACTACCGGAGGATACTATGAAAAAATTGGGACTTGGACTCACGGGGCCTTCACCTTTGGTCATAAATATGGCAAATCAAAGTTCGACTACGCCTTTGGGGATGATCAAGGATTGTAGAATGACTACGGGAGGTGAGGAGTACTTGGTCACCTTCCATGTCATTAAAATGCACTCCAACAAGGACACCTTCCCCATTTTGCTAGGTAGGCCTTGGTTGCGGATGGCGAATGCTATGGTCAATTGGGGTGGACCTAAACCATCCATCACTTATGGTCCGGAGGGTAATAGGGTCATAGTGTCCATTGGTTCATTAGAAGGATGGATGAAGAAGGAGATGTATTTGCCATTGGAGAAGGAAATTGATGACTTAAACGAGAATGAGATTGGCAAGGCATTGGTGGGAGTCGTCCATCCCGAAGGTCAAAGGGTTGTTATAGATTCGGGCTCGGGAAGTCTAGGTCCTAATTTTTACAATTATGGGGATAATGGGGATTATGCCCAATGGCTAAGGGAGTACCCCGAGTCCGAGGTTGATGTAATGGTTACATTTCACCAAGTAGGCTTAGGGAGTGAATTTCCTAGTGTTAGTTTAGGAGAGGGCTCATTGTTGGAGCCATGTGAGGTGCTCACCGAGGAAGAGTGGGTTAGCGGTGGGTTAACACCTTGGGTAGATGACGTGGAAGAGGGTGAGGTTAGTTTAATTCATGTAGATGGGACTCAAGAGGAGGATGTGATTATTGAGTCATCGAAATTGGAGGAGCCTTTACATTTCAAGACCACGTCTACGGGGATAGTTGTAGGTCAAGATGTGAAAGATTACCCCAATGTGCCTTCCGATTGGTATCGGAACAAAGAGGAACAAGCACATGTGTCGGAAGCGGATTGGCGGTACGTGGATGTGAAATTAAAGAATGGAAAAACCCGACAAATGAAGATGGGTTCCAAGTTGGGGGAGAAAGAGGTTAGGGAGTATAGCAATTTGGTGGATGAGTTTAGTGATACTTTTGCATGGTCCTACGATGAGCTTAAGGGAATTCCTAGGGAAATGGTAGAGCACCGGATTCCTTTAATTCCGGGGGCGAGGCCAATTAGACAAAAGGAGAGGAGGATGAATCCTCAATTGCAATTGTTGGTGAAAGCGGAATTGGAAAGGTTATTGAAGGCCGGGTTTATCAAGCCGGTGGAAATCACGGATTGGGTTTCTCCTATGGTCTTAGTAAAGAAAAAAAATGGGAAATTAAGGGTTTGTGTCGACTATAGGAAATTGAATTCGTGCACACAAAAGGATCACTTCCCCTTACCTTTTATCACCTTGTTGCTTGAGGAGGTTGGAGGTCATTCGCGATATACCTTTATGGATGGGTATGCGGGTTATAATCAAATTTCCATAGCCCTCCAAGATATCCATAAAACGGCTTTTACTACACCTTGGGGTACTTTTGTGTGGGTAGTGATGCCATTTGGGTTATGTAATGCCCCGGCTACTTTCCAACGATTAGTAATGTATATCTTCACCGACTTGTTGTTCAAATCCATGACCGTCTTTGTGGACGATTTTAGCACACAAAGTAATGTGGACGATCACCTACATTGTGTTAGGGAGGCATTGGTTAGGTGTAGGAAGATGAGGTTAGCATTGAACCCGGATAAGACATTTTTGGGAGTGAATAAGGGAGTGTTGTTGGGTTATGTTGTTAGTGAGAAAGGTAGAGAACCCGATCCGGATAAGATTGCGGCCATAAGCGACTTGGCAACTCCAACCAATTCCAAGGGGATCTCTAAGTTGTTAGGACATGTGGGATGGTACCGGGAACTTATTCCTAATTTTTCAAAGATAGCGGTGCCCATTACCCATTTGCTCAAAAAGGATGTCAAATTCGAGTGGACAGATGCTTGTCAAAAAGCCTTTGAGGAATTGCGGGATAGGTTGAGCACCTATCCGGTGTTGATACCACCCAATTGGGGTAAACCTTTTCACGTCTATTGTGATGCTAGTAATGTGGCAATAGGGAGTGCGCTTTGTCAAGCAACGGGAGAAAAAGAGAAGGATCAACCTATAGCTTATGCGAGTAAGCAATTGACCCCCGCCGAAAGAAACTACTCTACAACGGAGAGGGAGTGCCTAGCCATGGTGTTTTCCGTTAAAAAGTTTAGGCATTACCTCATGTGCAACCCGGTTGTATTTTTTGTTGACCACATGGCTATCAAGTATCTAGTTAACAAGGCGGAGTTAAGTGGTAGGTTAGCTAGGTGGGTTTTGTTATTAGAAGAATTCGACTACACGGTGGAATATAAACCGGGTCGTATGCATTTACAAGCGGACCACTTGTCTAGGTTGTCGGAGGAGATAGGAAAAAATCCGGTAAATGATATGTTAGTAGATGATAGCCTCTTTGTGGTCACTTCTACACCGGAGTGGTATGCGGGCATAGTGGAATTTCTAACAACCCACAAGTTGCCCAAAGAGTGGACAAAAGAAGAGAGAAGGAAGGTGAGGGTAAATAGTAGGCAATTTGTTGTAGTGGGCCATAGGTTGTTTAGAAGGGGGTCCGATGGTATTTTACGACGATGCGTGTCAAAAACGGAGGTTGAAGCGATTTTAATCGCTTGCCACGATAGCGCTTGCGGCGGTCACTTCTCGGGTCAACTCACCGGGCAAAAAATACTTAGAGCGGGCTACTTTTGGCCTACACTATTTAAGGACGCCCATGACTATGTAAGGAAATGCGACGCTTGCCAACGGTATGCCCGAAACGACCTTAGAATGGAGATGCCTTTACATGTATCATTACCCTTAATTCCTTTCGAAAAATGGGGCATCGACTATGTGGGTGAGGTCCATCCCCAATCTTCAAAAGGAATGAAATATATTGTGGTGGCAACCGAGTACCTCACCAAGTGGGCGGAAGCCAAAGCGGTGAAGACCGACACGGCGGAACACGCGGCAACATTTATGTACGAAAACATAATTTCGCGGTTCGGGGTGCCGAAGATCCTAGTAAGCGATAGGGGTACTCACTTTTTGAATGACTTGATTCGAGAGATGACAGAGAAATTTAAAATTGATCACCGGAAGACTACTCCCTACCACCCACAAACCAATGGACAAACGGAAAGGGTTAACGGAATTTTGGTGAGTATACTACGCAAGACGGTTATAGACTCGAAGCGGGATTGGGATACGAAACTAACGGCGGCACTTTGGGCATACCGTACAACCTATAAGGTAACTACGCGTGCTACACCATTTTCCTTAGTCTATGGTCTTGAAGCGACACTACCAATCGAATATGAAGTCGAGTCACTTAGGGTGGCCGTGAGTACGAGACTTACCGAAAGTCAATCCTTACGAAATCGACTAACCGATTTGGAAGCACTTGACGAAGGGAGGAGAATGGCGGCTCAACATATTGAGGCAATCCAAAGAAGGAGAAAGATTACTTTCGACAAACGACATAAGAGAAGGGCCCTAACACCGGGAATGATGGTCATGATTCAAGACGCACGAAAGCTTGAATTTCCGGCGAAATTCGATGCAATATGGTTAGGACCTTACCTTGTCTATGAGGTCTTTCCTAATAATTCAATTCAATTGGAAACGTTGAATGGTGAGCTCTTTCCTACCCGTACATCGGGAAGTAGATGTAAGGAGTACCGAGCTTGACTAGGCAACTTACCCTTGGAGCAAGAGATGTTTGGATTCATCCCCCGATGGTCGCCAATTATGTGAGCCCAAAAGGGTGCCCACATTTAGTCTTAGACCCTTGAAACGTTAGTTGATGCACTTTGAAGTAGCATGTTACTTCACAAAAATATAAAAAGAGTGAAATGTTAGTCTTAGAAGTACCATGTTGTAAGAGGCTAGGATGTGAGTTGTTATTGTGTTTTTACCTTCGGAAGGATTTGAATGAATGAGGATAGGTAAGGAGAACTTGGATTGAGTAGTTAGTGAGTAGGCTAGTACAAATGGATGGAGACAACCAAAGTGACTCAAGAGGCAAGTGCATTCGAATTGGGATGAATGGAGGATCACATGGAGCGCACAAGTGGACCACCTCATCATGGCCACTTAATGGGGAAGGTCCAAGGAAGAATGCAAGGTGGAGGATAAGCAAATTCTCAAAGCACCAATCAAATCACGAGTTAAGCATCGTGGTTTGAATTAAGTGGTGAGCAACGATTTGGGAAAGTAAGGGGAGAAAGTTATGGCGGCGGAAAGCGAAGGAGGCTAAGTTTGGGTTGAAGCATCCCAAGTTTGGTAAAGTGTGGTAGGTAGAAAGCCAAGGCTAGTTAAATGTTCGAATTAGGATCCTTGTTGATCATTTGAGGGAGGAAGGCTTAGAAGATAGGATTGGCGCCTACTAAGTAGGAGGAAATCTCAAGGGCTTATCGTGAGCCTTGAGGGTGCTCACCCCCTCAAGCTTACTATATAATCCCTCATTCTTCCCTCACTCATCCTCTCTTTCCTTTGTGCTCCAAGGCACCCCACGAGTTATAAGTGTGGGTGTGGGAAGCCATATTGGAGCACATGTGTGTGCTTAGTTTTTAGTTTGAGAGCCAAGGCTTGTTAGCCTTGAAGAGGGCTTGACCTCTTGGTAGAATTAGTGTTGACGTGAAGGATTTTAAAGTTAATTCATGATTCCAATTTGTGGTACTTAAAGTTCATGTTTTGAATACACGTGGTTGCAAGTTCCATGTTTAAGAGTTGAGCACTTGAGGTTGTGATGAGTGCAAAAATATACTTGTGTGGATTAGTTAGTCTTAGTGAAGTTAGGAAATTCTCTCTCCCCCTCTCCTCTCTAGGATTTTAGGATTTTAGGATTAGAGAAGAATTGTGTGATTAGAAAGGGGTTGTTAGTAGAATTAGGAAAATTAGGTAGGAAGATTAGTTAAGGGCTTGAATAATTAGTGAGGTAGTTGGGGATTACAACTACAAAGTTGTGGGTTCATGAAGGAGCTGGGTTTATGAAGGAGCTGGGTTTGTTTAGTTAGAAAGTAAAGAGCTGGGTTTATGAAGGACCTGGGTTTATGAAGGAGCTGGGTTTATGAAGGAGCTGGGTTTATAAAGGAGCTGGGTTTGTTTAGTTAGAAGCTAAGGAGTTGGGTTCATGAAGGAGTTGGGTTTATGAAGGAGCTAGGTTTATGTAATTAGAAAGTAAAGAGATGGGTTCATGAAGGAGCTTAGTAGATAGCCTACTTAATTAGCTCATAGACAAGTAGTTAGTTACATTATGCTAGTTAGTGTTATGTGTGGCTTTCACAAGTAAATGTATTTGAGATTGACTATAGAGAATAGTGTTTTTTAACACTTGCATCCTCTCTTTAAAAATAAACCACGTGCACAAATTAATGGAGAATGTGGAGCACTCTCGCGATGGCAAGACAAAGGAAGCAAAGACCAAAGTTAAATCCAAGACCACTTGAAAGGTGAACCTTGCACTATGGACTCATCCAAGTCCAAATCCAATACCGCGGAGGAATGTGAGCCCAAACCCACTACTCGGACTACGGACGCTTAAGGGTGGGGGGTTTGGCCTCACACTCGGGTATTATTGTCAAGCTTGAATATTTGTTGAAATTAAGCTTTGTCAAAGAAGTGAGGTTTCCAAGTCCCTCAGGTAATGTTGTCAAGCTTGAACATGCCCACACGAAAAAATGACTAGGGCCATATGACCGGATATGACTAGCAGTTGCAAGGAAGTGATATTGCACCAAAGTGATGACTACAATTGATTGTAGTCATTATATGACTAAGGTTTTGGGCAGATCAGACAAGGACTAACCAGGAACCATGTAGAGAACGTGTTGGGAACATGTTCTTGTGGTACTTTTGGGCCACCCCCTTTCGAAGGAGCCTAAAAGTATCACACAAGCCCTTCGGTGAGGGTGGCCTGCATTTGCAGGTGCCTAAGCCGAACCCAGATGATGGTGTATAACATGGGTACTTAGATTTTTAAGGGAAATTAAATATGCGTCGTAGTACCTCCGGAGGTTGTACCTTTGGTTTTTATTAGTGTGGCTCTAAACTCCACTAACCAAGTTCATATCTAGTTCTAACCTTAACCTACAACCTATTCTACGCGCAAACGCACCAGCCTTGAAACCA
The DNA here is from genome assembly GCA_964035585.1 of Polytrichum formosum. Lineage (NCBI taxonomy): Eukaryota > Viridiplantae > Streptophyta > Polytrichopsida > Polytrichales > Polytrichaceae > Polytrichum > Polytrichum formosum. The sequence goes on from OZ037938.1 coordinate 19,729,542, forward strand.
AGGCAATCCTAATTTGTGAATTGGGATGGTTCTGATATACACTGACCGGGTGTGACTCATACCATCCTAGCTCAATGAACGCAATAACGATAATTTGATGGACTATTCAACTCTTCCTATTTCCTTACTTAGTTCTATTTAGTTTATAAGCGGGGAACTTGGCCTAAGTCCCACCTTTCACACAAATTCCTTCTTAATTACTTACTTTCGTTTGCACATCCTACCTCACTACATTCACATATTAGGCATCACCCTTACCTGGTTGGTGCACCCCTTACTTCGGAACCTTTTAAGGCCTCGTGCAGGTCCTTTGAAGGTTGAGTGACATCTCAAACCCTTCGGACATCAATGGTTCGAAGGGTGGTGTCACTCTACCGAGTTAAGTTTCTGATTCGGGTCTCTTGCCAACAAGGGTTTACGATTTATTTTATATGTTTTAATTGTTAAACGTGTTTAAACTGGATGGACCACGAAATGCAACTTAATGGGACTAGGGTGACGGACAACCTGTAGGTTTAACCTGTTCCTTCCTTGTTCCACTCCCGGCATCGATCTTGCCTCATTCTTTGTAATTAGTTTGATAGTAAAGCGTACCTTAGTTAACAATTAAAATATAAAGTATTTCTTTTTCACTGTAATTTAGGCCTAAACATAATATATTTACTTAGTGCACGTAATTATCTTTCCAATGATCTAAAAATCACCTTAATCGGATAAGATATGCAAAAGTTATGAGGGTTGGAAGTGCAAGGTCGATTCAACCGATCCTTCCAACCCGCTTTTCTAACTTCAAAAATTCATAGTGAATCCATTGTTACTCGGATCTAGGCTTTTCTTATACCATTGGAAAACTATTAAAAAGTTTTAACTAGGAAAATGAAGCTCTGTCAAAGAAGTGTGGTTTCCAAGTCCCTCGGGTATTGTTGTCAAGCTTGAATATTTGTTGAAATTAAACTTTGTCAAAGAAATGAGGTTTCCAAGTCCCTCAGGTAATGTTGTCAAGCTTGAACATGTCCACATGAAAAAATGACTAGGACCCTATGACCGGATATGACTAGCGGTTGCAAGGAAGTGATATTGCACCAAAGTGATGACTACAATTGATTGTAGTCATTATATGACTAAGGTTTTGGGCAGATCAGACAAGGACTAACCAGGAACCATGTAGAGAACGTGTTGGGAACATGTTCTCCCAATATTTTATATTTTTATTGTAGTCATAACGGTCCACATGACTAACAATGATACTTAGTTGACTATGGTTTCCAAGTCCCCATAGCAAATGGTTGTTGGGATGCATTTGCATTTCCTTCGTGCTTGTCCCTATAGGGAGTCCCCAATTTTTTGTGGTTTCGCCAAATGTTCGTTGGCAATGGCTTTTTTTGCTGCATTTATGTTCATTTTTTGTAGCATAACCATATTTTCGTTCATTGGCAATGTTCATGAGGTCTAGCGCTTTCACACAACATCATAGTTTATTTCTCGTCTTTGAAAAATACACATACATAGTCTATATAGTACATATAGAATGAGACATGCACATAGCAACTGTCTTTGCTGTGCGATCTCCCTTCCTTGTGTTGGACAACATCGTCTTCAAAATGTGGATCTTCCTCCATGACTTCCAACGCTTTGCTGACATCTTACGGAGTTAGAACCCTGCATCCCATCAACATAGAGGTGCCAGGTGTTGTGTCATAGGCAGTGTCTTGAATTCATGATCCCGCTTGTATTGTCGAAGATGATTCCGGATGGTTTTCCTTCACAACACTTTTGCTCCCATGCATTTTTTGCACGGGCATGCATAACTTGTTAAATGTTTTCTATCTGCTTCCTTCTCCTCCATGTCCCACGGTGGCAACTGCAACAAAGCTGTCGTGATCCCATATCCATTGCCAAATTCCCTAGGTGATTGTTAAGGACATTGGATCTCTTTCTTCTCCCCGCTAGTCCTGCGAAGGACACACACAAATCCAGGGTTGATGGTTGGATTGGCATGTAGTTTCACCATGCCTGGAGTTCATAGCGTCTACACCTAGTGCCCTTGTGACTATTTGTGGTGCTTAATAAAGCATATATGACTACCAATAGTTAGAAACGTAAGGACCAATGAAAAAAAACCCAAACGACACCCATGGTCTCTGACTAAGATTAGTCATGCACAATGTGGGACAAGTATGACTACAAGTAGTCATTTTCCTCATGAAAGGATGACTGCATCTAATCATGAAGAATAAAAAACCTAGAACCTAGCATTCAGGAGAAACCCTGCACCCTGAGCGCGATCAGTTGCGTGCAAGGTGGACCACCTTCAGCCGGCAGGCACCTGTCAGCCATAAACCCCCACCCTTTGCGTCTGTGGTCCAGGTGGAGTTCCATAGCTCACATGTCCTTGCTGACTCCTTGGCCTAGGAGACCCCTTGCTTGTATACGGATGAAACTAAATGTTAAACACACTCTTTTCATTTTAACTCCACAGGGCATTAGCATTAAGAAATACTTATGCACCTATGTCAATTAGTACACCACAACCACACCAATGTACTCTTCCTCTTCTAATCTCCTATATAATCTATGTGCCATCCTACTAACTAATCTAATTCTTAGCACCCTAAGGTGTCCCCTTTCACATTAGAGGTTTATTGAAATCCACTTAACCTACCACCTTCTGGAAGCCTAACTTCGACCTCACCTCCGCAACCAGGAGCCTAGCTCCACTTACAACCTGATTTCAAGAGCCTAGCTCGAGCTCGCAACCTCATTCCAGAGCCTAGCTCCCTCGAAATCTGATTCCAGAGTTGGCTCCAAGTCAGCAACCTTCTTCCAGGAGCATAGCTTCCTCGCAATCTGATTCCAGGGTTGGGCTCCGAGTTCGCAACCTCATTCTAGGAGCCTAGCTCCTCTTGCAGTCTGATTCCAGGATTGGCTTCAAGCTCGCAACCTCATTCCAAGAGCCTAGCTCCCTCGCAATCTGATTCCAGGGTTGGGCCCCGAGCTTGCAACCTCATTCCAGGAGCCTAGCTCTCCCTCGCAATCTGATTCCAGGGTTGGGCTCCGAGCTCGCAACCTCATTCCAGGAGCCTAGCTCCCTCGCAATTTGATTACAAGGTTGGGCTCCGAGCTCGCAACCTCATTCCAGGAGCCTAACTCCCTCTCGCAATCTGATTCCAAGGTTCGGCTCCGAGCTTGCAACCTCATTCCAAGAGCCTAGCTCCCTCTCGCAATCTGATTCCAGTCAGCCCTCTTCCAAAAAATCCCTGGGCTAACCCCAGTTCGCTCACACCTCCTGCCTCCTCGTTTTCGAACCGAACTCGTCTCTCACACCTGGAACCTTATCCCGCCCAACATCTAATCCGAGGTTGGAGGGATTTCCCCCTCCCTTAAACAACCAAATTCAAAGCCTTAAACAAACACTAACCCATCCTAACCATTTCGACATGGAACAACCTAACCCCAAAACAACACTTAATCTAATTTCCCCTTTCCTTCTGTAACACGCAATTCAACCCCCAAACTCAACTTAAATCCAACCCCGAAATCCAACCCCAACAATTCATTCCATTAACCCAGTAATTACTAATTTTCATGTTTTAATGTCCTTTTAAGATGTTACTCGAATTGTGAGCACTAATTTGGGCTCACATCGCCATGGTGTGAGCCCAAAAATTGTGCCCCCATTCTTGGTTAATAAAGGGACAATGCAATCAAGGGGGTAAGAACGCACTTACAAACTTAAATAACCCTTGGAAGGTGAGAGTGGTCTAAGGTGAAGTTAACAAAGAAGAAGGAAGAAGAGGACAAGAAGGAGAAAGGGGGGGAAGGTTCAATTTTATTTTTTTCAACCGGTTGCCCCTTTAAGTGCGTCGGCCATTGGGCAGCCTAGGAAAAAAGAAAGGTGTGAGCCCAAAAATGTGCCCCTATGCCCAGTTAATAGGAAGAGGAGGAGAGAATCAAGGAGGTGAGAATGCAATTAAAAAATTACATAACCCTAGGAATGTAAGAAATCTTAAAGGTTAAAGTAAGATGGTTGAGAGGGGTGCAAGCACGGTAAAGTGGACAGCTCTTGATCCTTGCTCAGGTTTAAGTGAAAGTGATCCAAAACAATATACTAACTTTGAATTTTATGAAATAAAAATTCATAAACATTTAGAAAACATATGAATCTACAAAGCCAAGCCCTTTATGTTCACAAAAAATAATTTCAAACAATGTATATGTATTTTAGAAGACAGTGCAAGTGGTGGTGCAAGTGGGTGTCATTGAAAAGATAATTGTCAAAAACTTGTTTAAAATACAATTACATTACATTAAATTGATGAATTTTTGAAAAAAAAATTACGATGACCTCAAGTTTATAATGAATTCAAGGAATATGAAAAGAAATTCCAAGTTCAAAATATTTAAGGTCATGAAAGTTACGTTCAAAATTATATTTAGTCAGTTGCTTTTACGCGTCACTTTTGATGATAGGTTTTGAAGATCTCATATTGATATTCTATATTTGAGTACCTAACTTAACAATAGAGGTCATCATGAAAAATAATCTTTTTTTAACAACAGTTTGCTACTACTTATAGGCGTTTGACCAAGAAAATAATGGTTGTCATATAGCGGAGCACTTTTTTGGTCCACTTTACCATGCTTGCACCTAGAGGGGAAATTTACATGAAGAGATGACAAAAGATAAAAAGAAAAGGAAGAAAAAAAGAAGGAAAGAGGAAAATGTTTTTTTGATCCTCGGGCTGCCCCTTGGGTCCTTCGGTCACCGGGCAGCTCGGAAATAAAACAAGAAGGTTGGAGGTCTCGGAGGTTTGGAGGGGGCACGCTCATTAGGGTGGTGGAGAGTGGGAGCAACATGAGGGAGGCGGATGCCCTGCGGCGGCGGGATGTCTTCAGATGAGTGCAAAGCTTCAATATGTGTCACTATAAGGAAAACACGTAAAAATGAATGGGTTTTATGACTAATATAGTTAAGAAAGTGCACTGATGACTAGCACCATTTTTAGTCCTCAACCTGGTCATGTCGTACCAGTCGCTCCAGACAAAATGACTACAGTCATTTCGGACAATTTTTGTTCTCTATGGCACGTTCCCCATGGGGTTTTGGGACCTTGTTTTGGGCCGCCCCTCGATCCTTCGTCATTTTTCACTATATTTAGTCATACCTATGCGACTATATTTAGTCATGTGTGGTCATGTCCTTTGACTAGAATTAGTTATGTTTTGTATTTATATGAATATATGGTCTTCATTACATATAGTCATGTGACAAGTACATTCGTCCATTAATGATTATTATTAGTCATATTGTGACTAAAAATAGTCATATAATACATGATTGCTTACTAAAATGAGTCATCTTTGGCATTTTGCATTTTGAAGGGCTAGTCATTATTTTCAGTCTAGTAGTAAGCATTTCAATTTTGATGACTAAATGTAGTCATTCGATATGACTATAAATAGTATCATTTTCAAAAAAATTATAAGTTACATTCATGACAATTACACTATTCGTATGAACAAGATGACTAAGCATTGTCATCATCTTCAAACATTTTACTCCATGATATGACTAAATATAGTCATCATATTTAAATAACTTACAACAAAATATAACTAAGCATAGTCATCATATTCAAACAGTGGACTACAAGAGATGAATATGTATAGCCAATATTTTGAAATATTTTACTATAATAGATGGCAAAATATAGTCAATATCTTCAAACACTTTACTACGAGACATCTCACGTACATATGTCATCCACTAAGCAGATTCAAACTACCGATTGCAAATGATATACACTACTACCCATCCTCTACCCAAAATGTGTTTCCTACATTCACCTACGACTCTACACATGCATAACATAGAAATTCGGTGGGCTACATCATAAAATTCCCTACAACTTCTCCAATCTTCTTGATGGGAGGGTCATCAAATCCTACACTTTTGAAGAAGGTATACTCATCATCGTGGCTCTTCTACACCTCCAAAGACACACAACCTTTATATTTTATAATTCCATGCAATGTACCCCCTTTCACGTTTGTCATTTTTTTCGTGTACAACCACTTTTTTCTTCTCCCCCTTTCTATAACTCATCACCTTTACATCATCCCCTTCTGAACATGTGAAGGGCGGTGGGGCTTTTTTATCCGTTGCGACTACATGCAGTTGCAGTGATTATGTACGTCAAAACCTCACGGAAAAACCATGAAAGTAAACCTACGATTTAACGAAGCACTAAATGGTCATACAATTTGGTGGACTTACCTTTATATTTTTGGTGGCTCATGTTTGTTGTTTCTTATCTTCTTCATCTTCCTTACCCTCTTTATCCATTACATCGTTTGTGTTTGGTCCTTTGTGTTTTTCAATCTTTGTCCTTGTTTTTTTCTACTTTCCTGCGGTTCTCCTGTCTATCCTTGGCTTCGTGTAATCACCTGTGCCGATTGGAATAGGAAGTATTCCTTCCTCTTCTTAAGTTTTTCTTCTCACTTCTTCTTCTTCATCTACGATGATTGGGTGGAAGCATCCTTGGGTGGTACCACTAGGAACCACCTAGGAAAATGTCCAGGAAATAGAAGGTGAAAGTCCATTTAATTCTTTTCAAAATTGGAATTTGCATCTTTTCAGCTCAAATTTGATCTAGTGACTCAAAGAGAAATTTAATTTAATCCAACAGTCTAAAGGCCAAAAAATGATAAGTTTGAGTTATCATTAAGGAAGTAAGAACGTTTGGCATGATGGTTTCCTATGTCGTTCCTATAATTCCTGATAGTATGAAAAGGAGGGCACTTTGTAGCCTCACCTTGTTTTTTCTTTGCAAATGACCACTTGTTCATTAGAAGATGCCTAGAAGTACCTTTGTGTGAACCACCAAAGTGGTCCACCACTCCGTGGGGTCACTTTAGTTAGAATTTTAGTATTAAAAGTTAGAATTGATAGCGAATTAAGAGAAAAAATTAGTTCATTTAGCGTTTAGTTCAAAAAGGGGAAGGAAAATTACCGAGGACTTCGGACCTTCACCCGTGAAGGGAAAAATCTAGTTTTAGGTAGAGTTAGTAAAAGTGAAAACTAACTAGAGATAGAAATTAGCTAAGTTAGGAAAAATAGCTATCTAGGCAAGACCTAGTTAGCGGGAAGAAACGTAGTTAGTGAAAGCAACTAGCTAAGAGGACTAAATTAGTAGAGCTAGCTAGGCAAGGGTTAGTTTAGTACTTAGTGTGGGTCACGCAAGACAAGTGGAGGAGCTCGGCGTGAGGAAAAAATAGCGCGAAGACTTTAAGGGAAATAGCAAGGGGGCCACTTGCCCCCTTGCCAACTTGCTACCAAAAATTAGAACGAATTTGGAAGATTCCCGTCGGAGCCACCTCGGCGATGGGATGGCAACCTCGACCGGTAAAACCCCCGAGCCAAAATTTCGGGAGGGGGTCAAAAAAATGGAACCGGTGGCGGAGGGGTCCAACCCTTTTGTGAAAGGGTTTTAAAACCCCCTCCTTCCACCTTGAAACCCCCCTCTTCCCTTTAGAATTTGGGCGAAGCTCTAGTTCAAGATAGTTAGGCAAAACTCCCTCTCAATTTGATTAGCGGGCGAAGCCCTACTTCAAAATAGTTAGGAAAAAATCCTTTAGCATACATTCTCAATGGCCTAAGAGAAAGGCTTGAGAAACTCCTCTACTCTCTCTCTCCTAGTTAGAATGTGTGTTTATTAACACACCAACAAAATTCTTCCTTTCTTTTGTAGAGGTAGGTTGGATTGTAGAATTTTGAGTGAAGGCATTATAGACCTCAGCTGTCAATGCCCTGGAGGCTTAGTTCAGAAGCTAGAACAAAATACTTATCATTTTTCTCCTAGAGATATTTTCTATAGCTATCTATAGCCGTTTCCCATTTGTAATTTGACCAAGATGACACTTAGTTATGGATTTTCAAAGATGGGGTAGAAAAACTGGGTGGTCCTGTGGGTAGCGGCTGCTGGATCAGACCTGCCAGCCCAATCAAAATTTAAATTCTAAAAAATTATATTTTTCCCAAGTAGAACTTTTGTTTAGCTTTCCAGAATTGCTTAGAACGTTTGATTTGAATATGATTTGAATTAGATATAAATTTTTGAAGATGGGATACATAGTTTGAGAATTCTTGGTTGACTGCTGCAATACAGAGGGTCTGCTGAATTCATTTTGGCTTAACTTGTTAATTGCAGATTTTTATCAGATAGATCTTTTCAATATCTTTCCATGGCCATATAGAATGTTTGATTTGAGCATAATTTGAATTAGATATGAATGTTTGAAGACGGGATACATAGTTTGAGAATTCTTGGTTGACTGCTGCAATACAGAGGGTCTGCTGAATTTGTATTGGCTTAACCTACTAATGTCATAATTTTTCTAGTTAGAAATTTTTAATAGCTTTCCAATGGTATAAGGAAAGCCTAGATCCAAGTCATAATGAATTTACTATGAATTTTTGAAGTTAGAAGTTAGATATGTGGGTTGGAAGGATCGGTTGAATCGACCTCGCACTTCCAACCCTCATAACTTTTGCATTTCTTATCCGTTTAAGGTAAATTTTAGATCGTTGGAAAGCTAATTAAATGCACTAAGTAAACATATTATGCTTAGGCCTAAATTACAGTGCAAAATAAATACTTTATATTTAAATTGTTAACTAAGGTGCGCTTTACTATCAAACTAGTTACAAAGAAGGAGGCAAGGTCGACGCCCGGAAAGTGAAGCAAGGAAGGAGGTAGCGGCTCGGCCTACATCGAGCCCAAATCAACCGAGGAGAATTGAGATAAATTAACTAATCCTAGCTTTCCATTTAGGGTTGGAGGGAGCGCGGCTAAGGTACGAATTTCTAACCCACTCACCTATCTCGTAAGGTCAAGTGGTTTGACCACTTGACCGCCAAGGGGGTACCCAACTCCATTGTTTTTGGGGCCCCTTGGTATGTTTTGTGGTAGTAGCTTCATTTATTAGCCAATTTCGTATGTGGTGAAGTCGGATTAATCACCGACACGACCACTCTGAATGTTGTTGATGGAAAGATGGGATTAATGGCCCACGAATCCATTATCATGTTGTTGGCCCCAAGGGTTGGAGGTGATGGCCCCAACCCTTGAAGATTGTGCAACAGGTTGAACACACAGGTTGCCCTATTCCCCGGTCCCATCAAGTTGAGTTTTCGTGGTCAAACCGTTTCAAACTAATTAATAACCAACATAATTTGTACAACCCCCGTGGGCAAAAACCAACCGGGAACTTAACTCGGAGGATTGATCCCAACCCCTCCGGCGGCAAAGATCGGAGGGTTAGGGTATCAATCAACCTTCAAGAGACCCGCACAGGGCCTTGAAGGGTTCGGGTTAGGGTGTGCACCAACCATGTAGGTGGTGATGCCATAATACATAAACTTAGTAAGATAGATTTTGTTTAATCAACTAATAAACTAAGAATGAAGGCTAATAGGGTGGGACTTAATCAAGGTCCCCCCGTTTAAAGAATTTAATTCATAAGAAGTAAAGAATTAGGTGTGGCCAAGGCAAAAAGTAAGGCTATTTCATTCATTAGGGTTAGGTTGCCTTGATTCTAAGGCTGGTGCGTCTGCGCGTAGACTAGGATAGATTAGGCATTAGGTTAGAAAAAATAGATAATTCTCTTAAACACTTATTAATCTAGGCACAACCTACCGAAAGGACACGACGCGATTGACAAATCCCTCCACAAATCTAAATACCCATAAAAAAATCACAACATCCGGGTTCGGCTTGGGCACCTGCTAAGGCAGGCCACCCTCACCGAAGGGCTTGTGCGGTACTTTTAGGCTCCCTCGGAGGGGGGTGCCCAAAAGCACCACACTTTGGGATTAGAATAAATACAAAAACAATCAATGTAGGTGTCCTTAATGGTGTTGCCCCCGGAAAGCTTCGTTCCTGGAGGTCCAATGAGCCTACCTACTACTTGGTTAACTATTTTTGGCTAATAATGAATAGGTGGCACAGAAAACCTTAGAGGCTACCATGCAAAAATGATCCCAAAGAGATTTGATATTATTTTGCATTCCTACTAGGTTCTTAAATTTCAAAGTATTCAAAGTTCATTCCTGAAATTCTTCACTAACAACCCTTTTAAGGTGCTAAACATGTGGTGATTTGTTATTTTGTTATATTAACGGTTAAACCCTAAACCTAATTGCACCAAAAATGTGTTCATATGGAAAAAAACAATCACTTAGGATAGAAAACAAGTTTCCTAAACTTTACCTTGTCAAGTGAAATTTGAGTATGACGTTCCTAGTGGTACCACCCAAGGATGCTTGCACCTGATTATGTAGTGGCAGTTAGGATTTGCAATGGGCAACCTCATCAACTACGGTAAAATTAATGACTATATCTAGTACTATTTCAAAAAATGATGATTACTGCTAGACCAATTCAAAATGAAGACCAATTCAAAACAAGTTTAGGATTTATTGAGCAAGCACAACGGCCCACTTACGCACTCGGAGAAAGTAGGACTGCAACATTTTTTCATCCGCATGGCTTTCAACTCCCTCTCTACAACTGTCTTCTTTGCAACTTGCTACATTTTTTCCACATCCTTGGTCTATGCAGTGAAACAAACTATGTCCAATTGGTGAAGAACTTGTTTGTTCCGCTTTATATTTTGTTGCCAACTCTATCTTGTACGGGTTGGGCTCCTCCTCCCCAGCGCTTATACCCCTCCTCTTGTCTCACCCTCTCTCCTCACTTACACTATAATTTTCGCTCATGGTGTTTTTCTCATCGTCTAAGCTCTCACTAGCGGATGATTCAACGGCATTGTTATAGTCACTAGACTCCTCCCCTTTGGTCATGGTAACTTTCGGCTGGAGTTGCAATGTTTTTTTGCAGAAATGCTCGCCATTGCGCCCAATTTTCATAAGATTAGATTAGACACAAACCCTCCAACTAGAAGCAATTAAGGCAGGAAGTTGCGGACACACTGACATCACGTAGTGAATGGCAATGGTGGTTCTGGGTTTATAATTTAGGTGTTTTATAGGTGGCGGATGTATTAGGGTTTAGGGTTTTTCTTGCATGTCGTCCACGTTGCATGTACAGTTTTAGGTTTTCTGTTCTTGATGACTAGATGTAGTCATCAATTTACAAAAACAATGATTGCATTTAGTCATGGTTGTCCTATATGTATGACTAGTCTTAGTCACAGATCTTAGGTCAGATTTATGTCATTTTGCATTGCTTACTACGTTGATGACTATTGGTAGTCATCTATCTATTTTATTGAACACTACAACTAGTCATAAGTTGACTAGACATAGACATGATCAACCTCATTCATAGTGAAATTCTAAATAATCCAACCGTCATCCCTAGACTTGTATATGTCCTTTGCAAGACTGTCTTGCACAAGGAAAAGATTGGACCCCCTTCAATTGCATAGAAACATTTGGAAATGGATCCGAGACCATGAGAGGATCTTCTGCAGTTGCAATTGTGGGACATGGAAGAGAAGAAAGCATATAGACAACATCTCACAATTTATGCATGCCCATGTAAAAAATGCATGGGTGCAAAAATGTTGTCGAAGAAAACCATCTGCAAACATCTTCGAGAGTACAAGTGAGATCATGAATTCAAGAAATCAATTATGGTATGTTTGTTAGACGTCGTTGATGTTTTTTTCTCTTCTGAGTAGTGTCTAGGTGGGACGGTGCTTAACTTACTATGTTGCATTCAAACATGTAGGAAATGCAAAGACCTTACGTACAGGCCGTAGCAATTGCTTCTTTACAGTCTTTAATTTCAGCTACTTTGTCGCTTCATAAGGAGGGAGAACCTAGTTCATTTAGCGCCCAACAAAGGTTGGTGCATAATTTTAGGCCTCCACTGTAATGGCCACAAATGAGGCATGGATCCACTGCTTTATTTGACATAGTTCAGTGAGAGTTTAGCACTTCATGAGTTTGGATGTGAGAAATCCTCATTAAAACCAACTATAGTAGTTGACTTCCATACGGATGATAAAATGTAGTCATTATTTTGGACTCTATGATTACAGACTCTGAGTACATATGGATGACTAAATATAGTCCTTAATTTTGACTCTATGACTACAAAATCTGAACATAGTTACTTGAATCTCCAAATATTGAAAGCGAACATGAAGAATTTGAAGTTGTACGAATGATAACATAATGCATAGACATGTACAACAACAACCCTACCTCCATTAGTGATGGACTTGAGGATGATGAAGATGCCACTACCGTGGAAGAGGAGGAATTCGAGGAGGTAGAGCTCGTGAAGGTCCTAGAGGAATGAAAATTTCCACTATACAAGGGTTCTTGAACAATGTGTTTAGTTGTAGTACTTCTCCTCTTGAATTGCCTCACGATTTTTGGAGTATCAAATGCATGTGTAGATGATTCACACTCTTCAAATTTGATCGATTGATTCCTTATTTAGCAAACTCATTTGCATTTTCCCTTCATGTGCAGTAAGTTTTTTTTGTAGATGACAAGGAGAACAATGGGTGGAAGATTATTTTACGAAGAGAGCCACAAAGCTTAAGAATATCATCAAAGGTAAACAGAAGACCTGAAATGCATAGTATGCAGTAAGGCAAGGACGAAGAACATCATGGCCTAAGGCCC